>CAWUFW010008086.1:0-600000 GCA_963921515.1 Calotriton arnoldi
GATGGCATGAGTTGATTTTGTGTGCTGGCATCAATACCCGAACATTAATTATAAATTCACGGTCAAATATTTTTGAAATTTTATTAATATTTAAAAAAAAAGTTAAACTTATATTTAGGGAGGGCATGTATAGAACAGAGAAGTATTGGGTGGGGAAGTGTATTAATATTCAGTTATTTCATTTAAATACCTGAGTATTAATTTTAATTTCGTGGTTAAATGTTTTGGGAATTTTACATATTTAAAAAAAAATGTTACGCACACCTTTAGGGATGGGATGTAAGGGATGTAGGGGCATTGGGTGGGGAAGTGTATAATTACTCAAATATTTATTTAAAATGCCTGAGCATTCATTTTTAATAAGTTGACAAATCTATTGGGATTATACTTATATATTTTTTTAAAACGTACACATACTTTTAGGAGCAGGGTGTAAGGGATATAGGGGTATTGGGAGGGTAAGAGTATTAATACTCAGGCATTTTAATTAAAAAACTGAGCAATACGTTGTATTAATAAGACAAATATTTTTGAAATCATATGAATTTTTAAAAATAAGTCACACATACCTTTGGGGTGGGATGTAAGATATATAAGGGTATTGGGTACGGAGGTGTCTTAATACTGTTATGTTATGTTATGTTAAAGGCACTTGTTAAGCGCACGTACACCAAACGGTTTCATGGTGCTGGAGTCATAGAGGAGGCTCCAACAACGAGAGAATTAACTTAGTCATATGCCTGGGAGAACAGCCAGGTCTTAAGCTGTTTCCTAAACTGTGCATAAGAAGTCACAGACCTCAACTCCACAGGAAGCGAGTTCCAAAATTGCGGGGCCAAGACCGCGAATCTTAGTCCCCTGTGCTTCTTGCGTTTGAATGATGGAGTAGCCAGCAAATTCAAATGGGAAGAACGCAGGTCCCGAGAAGGGGTATAGCGCTGGATCCTAGAAGAGATAAATGCTGGACTATTACCAGAGAGGGCTTTGAAGATGGTACAACCCAGCTTGAAGGCACAGCTGTTAGCCACAGGAAGCCAGTGTAGAGTCTTCATCAGCGGTCTGACATGGTGCCATTTGGGCTGGCTGCTTGGTTCTGCACCAGCTGAAAGCGATGTAATTGATATGCTGGGATACCAACATACAGTGAATTGGCGTAATCAACACGGGAGATTACCAGAGCTAGGATGACCAAGGTCAGGGCTTCAGTGGTCAGGAATCTACTGATCTTCCGAATTCTTCACAATTGAAAGAAACAAGCAGAGACCACTGAGCCAATCTGGGCTTTCATAGACAAATCGTTACTGAACACAATACTGAAACTCTTGGTAGAACCTGCTGGGAGTGGGGGATTTCCCAGCAATGGAGGCCAAAAGCTGGAGTTCCACGGGTTGGCTGGCCCACCCGTAAGGATCAGCTCGATTTTATCAGGATTCAGTTTTAGTTGATTGCTATTCATCTAATCGCTGATAAAATTCAGAGTGGATTGAAACTTAGATACAGAAACTGCAGATGAATTGATATCAAATACCAACTGAAGGTCGTCAGCCTAGTTAAAGGTTCCAACCTTTCTTTCTCTCAGAGAGCAAATCAAGGGTAGTAGATACAAATTGAAAAGAAGGGGTGAAAGGGAGGAGCCCTGGGGTACCCCACAGGTCAATTTAATTTTATTGGAGGAGAAGTTGGCAAGGCTAACCACTTGAAATTGAGTGCTGAGAAAAGAAGAGAGCCACTTCAGTGCCAGACCCTGGATCCCAGCATTGCTGACACGGTCAATAAGGAGATCATGATCGACCGTGTCAAATGCTGCTGACAAATCAAGGAGTACCAGGGCCTGGGTGATACCCTTGTCAGCCTCCCTTCTAAGCTCGTCCATGACTGTGAGAATAACTGACTCCGTTGAGTGTGCAGGTCTGAAACCTGCCTGATGAGAGTCAAGAAAGTGAGAGTGTTCAACGAAGGAGCTGAGGCAGTTTGCTACATGAGCTTCTAGAATTTTACCTAGGTAGGGCAGCAAGGAGATGGGACGATAGTTGCTGAGGACCAGAGGGTCAGAGGTAGGTTTCTTTAAAATCGGAACAATTTCCGCACTTTTTAATGTATTAGGGACTATACCCAGCTTGAGAGAATTGTTCAGGAGTGAAAGAGGGGGGTCCGGGCAAGACAGAAAAGCTTCCCCTAGAATATGAGGGGGGCAGCTATCAGTAGGGGAACCGGAACCAACCTTGTTAAGCAGGTCAAAGAATACCTCCCTTGAGATCAGAGGAATTTGATCAATTAGAAGTGGGTTTTTGCGTGTGAGCGGAGAAAACGTAGATGAGGTATGGATAGGGATGCTAGCCTTAATAGTGGCAATTTTCTCAATAAAGTAGGTGTTGAGAGAGTCACATAAAGATTGCGAAGGGAAAGGTTTTGCCAGGACTCTATCTGGTTTAGCAAGCTCGTCAACTATAGAGAAAATATCCTTGGTCTTATTCGCCGAATTTAGGATTTTCATGGAGAAGTAATCCGCCTTAGTTTGAAGAATAGCGTTTTTATATTCTTTAAGCTGGGTTAAGAATATAACCTTTTTATCTGAGGAATACTCAGGTATTAAATTTTAATACCCGGGTATTAATTTAAATAAATCAAAAGTCATGCGGCTTGTGCTGCGGCACAAAAAAGGGATGCAGTGCAAGCCGCATTTGAAAAAGGGATGTTGGGGGCGGACCCCATGTGCCCTCCTGGCCACATAGTGGAGGCCGAGGAGGGACGGGGGCCCTACTAGGGGCCCCCAAAGTCCCTTTCTGGCTGCCTGCTCATGGCGGTGGGACCTCCATGAACAGGCAGTCGGAAATGGATATCCTAATCCCTATGGCAGTGCCTGTGCAGGCACAGCCCCCATTGTAGGGATTAGGAATCCGACGGTCATCCTGACAGGATCTATGATCGCGTCGGAGGCGGTGGTCCTACCCCCACCTCTGTGGTCTGACCAGCTGCATTGTAATGCAGGGTTGGACTGATGCCCTAGATGGCGGGCAGTCCTCACGCCATCATAATGAGGGCCTTAGTTTTGCTTGAGCGGTCACACTAATGATTTCTTGGATAGTTGTACCAAAAGTTGTTTAGTGAGATATCTGGAGAGAGAAGTAGAAAGAAATGGTTTAGAAATGTTTTTTACATATGTTATTTAACCTGGAAAGAGAGAGGATTTTTTTTTTTTTTTTTTGGATACTCTACGGAGTTAAGAACAAATTTTGATGCCCTATTACAAAGAATAGTTTCCTTGTTAGTTTTTTTCTCTGTTAAAGGAAATAGAATTATTTGAGGTAAAATAAATGGTGTTTCCATTTGTACCTGGAGATTCTTTGGTTTAATTTTTCGTATTTCAGGAGATGTTTCTGGGCTTTCTTCTCTTTATCTTCTTTGTTTAATTGTTGGAAATGAATTTTAGAGAGATATCTGGATAGAAGTAGAAAGAAACGTTTGAGGCATATTTTTGACATATGTGTTTCTACTATTATGTTTGTTTTTGCAATCTTCTTTCCAGAAGAGTTAGAAAATAAATTTTGCCCGCAGACACTGTCCAGCACCTTCCCTGAGGTAAGTACCCGGCAGAGATAGAATAGTAAATCTGTCCCCCAGTCACTATCCAGCAGCTGTCCTGAGGTATTTTCCCTGCAAAGTTATTATAGTAAATCTGCCCCCCAGTCACTGTCCAGTACCTTCCCTGAGGTAAGTAGCTACCAGGGTTAGAATAGTAAATCTGCCCCCAGTCACTGTTCAGCACTTTCCCTGAGGTAAGTACCCGGAGGAGTTACAATGGCAGTTCTCCAGTCTCAGTGAAATGTGTGGTCACTTCAGGTGACAAAATGGTGGACAATCGCAAATATGTGATTTTTGATGGTGAGCGATAATTTAGAACAAAATATGTTTCATTAACTGCATTTTTTCTCAATTAAGCTGAGACTGAATGTATATTTATTTAAACTGTTTAAAAATGCGATGTGACCTTTGCAGCGTATGTCCGCCATCTTGGTTGGGGACAACATTTGTAGAGGTCAGGGAAAGAGAGAAGAGACAAATATTTATATGGTAAATGTATTCTTTTGTTGTGTTTTTACTGCTTCACCACTGGCTTATCTTGCAGAGTATTGCTTCGTTTTGTCATGACTACTGTTCACTAACAGCAATAATAATGCGATAATTGAAAGTATTTGTGCATTGTGTTTACCTGTCTGTAATAACACCATTTCAATTTTAGTTTTTTTACTTCTACAGTAATGCAGTAAGGCATATAGTAGAAATTTGTTGTAAATGTTTGCAATGTAGTGGTATGCGTGGTGACTGTATGCGAGGTAATGGCACTTATAATGTGCCCTTATGAAAGCACGATGTAATAACATGCGTGGTAATGAGGTGCATGACAGGAGATCATGCGTGGTAGTGTACACTTTGTAAAGGCAAGAGTGGTAAACGTATGCGTTGTTCCATCATACAACCACATCATCTTGTGCTATAGGCCTGATGCCCACTTGCAGCCCAGGAGCTGTGCTAACAATTGGCATGCTCCCCAACGTCTGCGCTCCTTCAATGTCAGAAACTGTCATCTACATCTCTGTCTGGGCCCTATCAATCAATCAATCAATCAGTGGTTTATAGAGCCCGCTACTCACCCGTGAGGGTCTCAAGGCGCTGAGGGGGGGGGGGGAGCAGCTCCGGGTCAGTCGAAGAGCCAGGTCTTGAGGTCCTTCCTAAACGTGTAGAGGGTCGGAGAGCATCTGATGTTGACCGGGAGCTCGTTCCAGGATTTGGCTGCTATGTAGGAGAAGGCTCTCCCGCCGGTTCTGTTTCTGCGGATGCGGGGGACCTCTGCCACGGCGAGGTCAGCGGAGCGGAGGTTCCTCCTGGGTACGTGGAAACAAACTCGGTCATTGAGGTATTTGGGTCCGATGTTGTTGAGGGATTTGTAGGCGTGGGTGAGGAGTTTGAAGGTGATCCTCTTCTCAACGGGGAGCCAGTGGAGGCTTCGAAGGTGTTGGGTCATATGTTCGTGGCGTGGTGTCCCTAGAATGAGCCTGGCTGCGGTGTTCTGGATGGTTTGGAGTTTGTGTAGAAGAGTTTTGTTGATTCCGGCGTAGAGGGCGTTGCCGTAGTCTAGTCTGCTGGTTATGAGTGCGTGGGTGACGGTCTTTCTGCAGTCAGGTGGGATCCATTTGAAGGTCTTGCGGAGGATGCGGAGGCAGTTGAAGCTGGTGGACACGACGGCGTTGATCTGGCGGTTCATGGAGAGGGAGGAGTCGAGGATTATGGCGAGGTTCCGAGCGTGGTTTGTTGGGGTGGGTGGGCTCCCGAGGGTGGAGGGCCACCAGGTATTGTCCCAGGCGGAGGTGCAGGGTCCGAGGATGAGGACCTCGGTCTTCTCGGAGTTGAGCTTTAGGCAGCTGTCCTTCATCCAGGCGGCTACGTTTCTCATTCCTTCCTGGAAGCTGAGTCTGGTGATTTCAGGGTTCTTGGTGAGGGAGAGGATGAGTTGTGTGTCGTCGGCGTAGGATATGATGCTGAGCCCGTGCTGTCTGACGATGGCGGCGATGGGGGCCATGTAGATGTTGAAGAGCGTTGGGCTTAGTGAAGATCCCTGAGGTACTCCGCAGATGATGTCAGTGGGGTAGGAGAGGAAGGGGGGGAGTCTGATCCTCTGGGTTCTGCCGGAGAGGAAGGATTGGATCCAGTCGAGGGCAGATCCCTGTATTCCTGCGTTGTGGAGTCTGGCAGCTAGCGTGCGATGTGAGACGGTGTCAAAGGCTGCGGAGAGGTCTAGGAGGATGAGGGCTGCGGTGTGTCCCTGGTCTAGCAGCATGCGGATGTCGTCGGTGGCGGCGAGGAGGGCGGTCTCGGTGCTGTGGTTGCTGCGGAAGCCAGACTGGGATGCGTCTAGGATGGAGTTTTCTTCGATGAAGGCGGTCAGCTGGGCGTTCACGAGTCTTTCGGTTACTTTGGATGCGAAGGGGAGGAGAGAGATGGGCCGGTAGTTCTTCAGGTCAGTTGGGTCGGCTGTTGGTTTCTTGAGGAGGGGTTTCACCTCTGCACGCTTCCAGTCGTCTGGGCAGATGCCGGATAAGAGGGAGGAGTTGATTGTTCGTCCTAGTTCAGGTGCGATGACTGCGGCGGCCTTGTGGAAGATGTGAGGGGGGCGGGGCTCCTGAGTGCGTCTTCTTCATGGTTGAGGAGATGAGTTCGATGGACGCGGGTGCCCAGGAGGTGAGGATCGGTTTCTCGGTGGTCGTGGGTGATGTGGTGCTGTTTTCTGTTGGCTCGCTGAAGTTGTCATAGAGGGCCTTGATCTTCAGGTGGAAGTAGGAGCTGAGTTTGTCGCAGAGTTCCTGGGAGGGTGTGATATCAGTGGCTTCGCAGGTGGGATTGGCGAACTGCTGAATGACGTTGAACAGTTCCTTGACGTTGGATGAGTTGGTCTTGCCTTTGTCTCTGATGAAGGTCCTTTTGGTGTCCCTTATACTCTGGTGGTAGTCCTTCAGGGCGCTCTTGTGGTTGTTCCGTGCTTCCGTGGTCTTCTGGCTCCTCCAGGTTTTCTCCAGGCGTCTGCAGGCACGTCTGGCTTCTTGGAGTTCGGTGGTGAACCAGGCGGCCCTCAGAGGGCGTTGTTTGGTGGTGCGGCCGAGAGGTGCCAGCTTGTCGGCGCAGCCGGCGACCCAGCGGTGGAATTCCCTGGCTGCGGAGTTGGTGTCGGTCGCGGCCTTGGGGGGGGGGTCTTGGAGGAGGGCGGAGTTAAGGTGCTCCTCGGTGACCTTGCTCCAGTTCTGTCGCGGCGGGCGTGGGGCCGGCTTGGGTGCGGTGGTGGTGTTGAAAGTGAAATGAACGCAGTGGTGGTCCGTCCAGAGGGGCTGGGTGGTGTGGCTGAAGCAGATGTTTGATCCTCCCGCGAAGATGGGGTCGAGGGTGTGGCCAGCTCTGTGGGTGGGAGTACTGACGAGCTGTTTCAGTCCTCGGATGGCGAGGTTCTCGAGGAGTATGGTGGAGTCGGGGTCCTGGCTGTTTTCGAGGTGGAAGTTCAGGTTTCCGAGCAGAATGTAGTCCATGTAGGTGATGGCATGGGGTGCGGCGAGCTCGGCGATGGTGGTTGCGGGCTGGGCGCGGGGTCCTGGCGGTCTGTAGATGAGGGTGCCGCGTAGCGTGGTGCTGAGGCTGGTCTGGATCTGGAAGTGGAGGTGTTCCATGTTGCAGTGGGGGTCGCTAGTGCTGGATGTGGAGAGTCAGAGGGGGGTCTTGTGCGCGATGGCGATTCCTCCTGCCGGGCGGTGTGGGTGGTTCTTTCTCTGGATTTTGTATCCGTCAGGGATTGCTGTGGCGATGTCGGGGCCGGAGGTGGCGTTGGTCCTGGTTTCCGTGAAGAATGCGACGTCGGGCGAGAGGGTGTCGATATAGAAGTTGATTCTCGGTTGGTCACAGGGCCCAGAGTGGAGCACCTGAAGTATGAATCTTTTGACCTTCTTGCAGCTGATCACACCCCACCTAATGTAATTTAAAGCCCTGAGGAGAAAGTGGGTCCCTAAGGAGACTGCACTAGAGATTTTGCTCGGCAATGGCCATGTTGTTGTTGGATTATTCTCTGTAGCACAGGGCATGATAGTGCACCAGATATTGGAAGAGCACTGGCATCAAAAGGAAGCCCTCATACAAGGTTTAATAAGATTCTCAATTTCAATTCAGAGAGCCTGTTAAATAAACCAAGGTACCGTGGAGAGGTTGGTCTGGAGGCAATTGATTGCTACCCAGAATTCTTCTGTAACCTAAACATGACATTCAGCCCATGAGCAGAATGTAGCCAAATTTTCAAGGAGACATGAAGAATGGACACACTCTAAAGAAAAAACTATTTTTGCTTGATCACACCTCAATTTTTGGACTGAAGCTGCTGATTTTCGACCCTGTTGCACTGGGGTTCTGCTAACCAGGTCCCAGTTCATGCGCTCCCACCTCTAAAATGTGTGTACAATTGGTTAATACCTGATTGACACATTTAACTTATCTGTAAGTACCTGGTTTATGGTACTATGGGCCTGTAACTTAAATGGCACTAGTGGACTGCAGCACCTATAGTGCCACCACTAAAGTGACAAAGTAAAATCGTGTCTTTAGGGATGCCCCTACAGCCTGCGTGTGCAGTTTTAGAACTGCAAATTCGTGTTGGCAAAACAAATCTTTTCCCAAGCCGAAACCTTTCTTTTGAAATACTAGTAAGTCAAAATAAATCTTTTCCAGGCCGAAACCTTTCTTTTTGAATACTGGTAATTCACCCATAAGGTAGATCCTAAATGCCCATGGCAGTTAAAAGCGATACAAAAGGGGGTGATGGACGGAACGTTTGAGCCAATCAAACACTCACCCCCAGTCAACTGATCTGGGTTTAATCCATCATCATTCTTTAGCTCACTCCACCACCCCAGTTCAGACATGGCCATATGCAAATCAGTCTGACCCTGTGCCTCATGGGAACAGTCCAGCCCGAACTGCCAAGCCATGTCTTCCCCGGACCGGAAACAAGCATCCTGGGACCGGTTTCTGGCATTTCAGCCGTCATCAGCCAGGCTTGCTTGAATCCAGTGGCAAAGTGAGCAAGGGACCCACGTCTGGGCATACCCCGCCAACTTAGGGCGACCAAGCGATACAAAGGGGATGATGGACGGAGCGTTTGAGCCAATCAAACACTCACCCCCAGTCAACTGATCTGGGTTTAATCCATCATCATTCTTTAGCTCACTCCACCACCCCAGTTCAGACATGGCCATATGCAAATCAGTCTGACCCTGTGCCTCATGGGAACAGTCCAGCCCGAACTGCCAAGCCATGTCTTCCCGGACCGGAAACAAGCATCCTGGGACCGGTTTCTGGCATTTCAGCCGTCATCAGCCAGGCTTGCTTGAATCCAGTGGCAAAGTGAGCAAGGGACCCACGTCTGGGCATACCCCGCCAACTTAGGGCGACCAATGCGATACAAAGGGGATGATGGACGGAACGTTTGAGCCAATCAAACACTCACCCCCAGTCAACTGATCTGGGTTTAATCCATCATCATTCTTTAGCTCACTCCACCACCCCAGTTCAGACATGGCCATATGCAAATCAGTCTGACCCTGTGCCTCATGGGAACAGTCCAGCCCGAACTGCCAAGCCATGTCTTCCCCGGACCGGAAACAAGCATCCTGGGACCGGTTTCTGGCATTTCAGCCGTCATCAGCCAGGCTTGCTTGAATCCAGTGGCAAAGTGAGCAAGGGACCCACGTCTGGGCATACCCCGCCAACTTAGGGCGACCAAGCGATACAAAGGGGATGATGGACGGAACGTTTGAGCCAATCAAACACTCACCCCCAGTCAACTGATCTGGGTTTAATCCATCATCATTCTTTAGCTCACTCCACCACCCCAGTTCAGACATGGCCATATGCAAATCAGTCTGACCCTGTGCCTCATGGGAACAGTCCAGCCCGAACTGCCAAGCCATGTCTTCCCCGGACCGGAAACAAGCATCCTGGGACAGTTCGGGCTGGACTGTTCCCATGAGGCACAGGGTCAGACTGATTTGCATATGGCCATGCAAATCAGTCTGGTGGAGTGAGCTAAAGAATGATGATGGATTAAACCCAGATCAGTTGACTGGGGGTGAGTGTTTGATTGGCTCAAACGTTCCGTCCATCATCCCCTTTTGTATCGCTTTGTTCGCCCTAAGTTGGCGGGGGTATGCCCAGACGTGGGTCCCTGCTCACTTTGCCACTGGATTCAAGCAAGCCTGGCTGATGACGGCTGGAATGCCAGAAACCGGTCCTAGATGCTTGTTTCCGGTCCAGGGAAGACATGGCTTGGCAGTTCGGGCTGGACTGTTCCCATGAGGCACAGGGTCAGACTGATTTGCATATGGCCATGTCTGAACTGGGGTGGTGGAGTGAGCTAAAGAATGATGATGGATTAAACCCAGATCAGTTGACTGGAGGTGAGTGTTTGATTGGCTCAAGCGTTCCGTCCATCATCCCCTTTGTATCGCTTTGTTCGCCCTAAGTTGGCGGGGGTATGCCCAGACGTGGGTCCCTTGCTCACTTTGCCACTGGATTCAAGCAAGCCTGGCTGATGACGGCTGGAATGCCAGAAACCGGTCCTAGGATGCTTGTTTCCGGTCCAGGGAAGACATGGCTTGGCAGTTCGGGCTGGACTGTTCCCATGAGGCACAGGGTCAGACTGATTTGCATATGGCCATGTCTGAACTGGGGTGGTGGAGTGAGCTAAAGAATGATGATGGATTAAACCCAGATCAGTTGACTGGGGTGAGTGTTTGATTGGCTCAAACGTTCGTCCATCATCCCCTTTGTATCGCTTGTTCGCCCTAAGTTGGCGGGGTATGCCCAGACGTGGGTCCCTTGCTCACTTTGCCACTGGATTCAAGCAAGCCTGGCTGATGACGGCTGGAATGCCAGAAACCGGTCCTAGGATGCTTGTTTCCGGTCCAGGGAAGACATGGCTTGGCAGTTCGGGCTGGACTGTTCCCATGAGGCACAGGGTCAGACTGATTTGCATATGGCCATGTCTGAACTGGGGTGGTGGAGTGAGCTAAAGAATGATGATGGATTAAACCCAGATCAGTTGACTGGGGGTGAGTGTTTGATTGGCTCAAACGTTCCGTCCATCATCCCTTTTGTATCGCTTTGTTCGCCCTAAGTTGGCGGGGGTATGCCCAGACGTGGGTCCCTTGCTCACTTTGCCACTGGATTCAAGCAAGCCTGGCTGATGACGGCTGGAATGCCAGAAACCGGTCCTAGGATGCTTGTTTCCGGTCCAGGGAAGACATGGCTTGGCAGTTCGGGCTGGACTGTTCCCATGAGGCACAGGGTCAGACTGATTTGCATATGGCCATGTCTGAACTGGGGTGGTGGAGTGAGCTAAAGAATGATGATGGATTAAACCCAGATCAGTTGACTGGGGGTGAGTGTTTGATTGGCTCAAGCGTTCCGTCCATCATCCCTTTTGTATCGCTTTGTTCGCCCTAAGTTGGCGGGGGTATGCCCAGACGTGGGTCCCTTGCTCACTTTGCCACTGGATTCAAGCAAGCCTGGCTGATGACGGCTGGAATGCCAGAAACCGGTCCTAGGATGCTTGTTTCCGGTCCAGGGAAGACATGGCTTGGCAGTTCGGGCTGGACTGTTCCCATGAGGCACAGGGTCAGACTGATTTGCATATGGCCATGTCTGAACTGGGGTGGTGGAGTGAGCTAAAGAATGATGATGGATTAAACCCAGATCAGTTGACTGGGGGTGAGTGTTTGATTGGCTCAAGCGTTCCGTCCATCATCCCCTTTTGTATCGCTTTGTTCGCCCTAAGTTGGCGGGGGTATGCCCAGACGTGGGTCCCTTGCTCACTTTGCCACTGGATTCAAGCAAGCCTGGCTGATGACGGCTGGAATGCCAGAAACCGGTCCTAGGATGCTTGTTTCCGGTCCAGGGAAGACATGGCTTGGCAGTTCGGGCTGGACTGTTCCCATGAGGCACAGGGTCAGACTGATTTGCATATGGCCATGTCTGAACTGGGGTGGTGGAGTGAGCTAAAGAATGATGATGGATTAAACCCAGATCAGTTGACTGGGGGTGAGTGTTTGATTGGCTCAAACGTTCCGTCCATCATCCCCTTTTGTATCGCTTTGTTCGCCCTAAGTTGGCGGGGGTATGCCCAGACGTGGGTCCCTTGCTCACTTTGCCACTGGATTCAAGCAAGCCTGGCTGATGACGGCTGGAATGCCAGAAACCGGTCCTAGGATGCTTGTTTCCGGTCCAGGGAAGACATGGCTTGGCAGTTCGGGCTGGACTGTTCCCATGAGGCACAGGGTCAGACTGATTTGCATATGGCCATGTCTGAACTGGGGTGGTGGAGTGAGCTAAAGAATGATGATGGATTAAACCCAGATCAGTTGACTGGGGGTGAGTGTTTGATTGGCTCAAACGTTCCGTCCATCATCCCCTTTTGTATCGCTTTGTTCGCCCTAAGTTGGCGGGGGTATGCCCAGACGTGGGTCCCTTGCTCACTTTGCCACTGGATTCAAGCAAGCCTGGCTGATGACGGCTGGAATGCCAGAAACCGGTCCTAGGATGCTTGTTTCCGGTCCAGGGAAGACATGGCTTGGCAGTTCGGGCTGGACTGTTCCCATGAGGCACAGGGTCAGACTGATTTGCATATGGCCATGTCTGAACTGGGGTGGTGGAGTGAGCTAAAGAATGATGATGGATTAAACCCAGATCAGTTGACTGGGGGTGAGTGTTTGATTGGCTCAAGCGTTCCGTCCATCATCCCCTTTTGTATCGCTTTGTTCGCCCTAAGTTGGCGGGGGTATGCCCAGACGTGGGTCCCTTGCTCACTTTGCCACTGGATTCAAGCAAGCCTGGCTGATGACGGCTGGAATGCCAGAAACCGGTCCTAGGATGCTTGTTTCCGGTCCAGGGAAGACATGGCTTGGCAGTTCGGGCTGGACTGTTCCCATGAGGCACAGGGTCAGACTGATTTGCATATGGCCATGTCTGAACTGGGGTGGTGGAGTGAGCTAAAGAATGATGATGGATTAAACCCAGATCAGTTGACTGGGGGTGAGTGTTTGATTGGCTCAAACGTTCCGTCCATCATCCCCTTTTGTATCGCTTTGTTCGCCCTAAGTTGGCGGGGGTATGCCCAGACGTGGGTCCCTTGCTCACTTTGCCACTGGATTCAAGCAAGCCTGGCTGATGACGGCTGGAATGCCAGAAACCGGTCCTAGGATGCTTGTTTCCGGTCCAGGGAAGACATGGCTTGGCAGTTCGGGCTGGACTGTTCCCATGAGGCACAGGGTCAGACTGATTTGCATATGGCCATGTCTGAACTGGGGTGGTGGAGTGAGCTAAAGAATGATGATGGATTAAACCCAGATCAGTTGACTGGGGGTGAGTGTTTGATTGGCTCAAGCGTTCCGTCCATCATCCCCTTTTGTATCGCTTTGTTCGCCCTAAGTTGGCGGGGTATGCCCAGACGTGGGTCCCTTGCTCACTTTGCCACTGGATTCAAGCAAGCCTGGCTGATGACGGCTGGAATGCCAGAAACCGGTCCTAGGATGCTTGTTTCCGGTCCAGGGAAGACATGGCTTGGCAGTTCGGGCTGGACTGTTCCCATGAGGCACAGGGTCAGACTGATTTGCATATGGCCATGTCTGAACTGGGGTGGTGGAGTGAGCTAAAGAATGATGATGGATTAAACCCAGATCAGTTGACTGGGGGTGAGTGTTTGATTGGCTCAAGCGTTCCGTCCATCATCCCCTTTTGTATCGCTTTGTTCGCCCTAAGTTGGCGGGGGTATGCCCAGACGTGGGTCCCTTGCTCACTTTGCCACTGGATTCAAGCAAGCCTGGCTGATGACGGCTGGAATGCCAGAAACCGGTCCTAGGATGCTTGTTTCCGGTCCAGGGAAGACATGGCTTGGCAGTTTGGGCTGGACTGTTCCCATGAGGCACAGGGTCAGACTGATTTGCATATGGCCATGTCTGAACTGGGGTGGTGGAGTGAGCTAAAGAATGATGATGGATTAAACCCAGATCAGTTGACTGGGGGTGAGTGTTTGATTGGCTCAAACGTTCCGTCCATCATCCCCTTTTGTATCGCTTTGTTCGCCCTAAGTTGGCGGGGTATGCCCAGACGTGGGTCCCTTGCTCACTTTGCCACTGGATTCAAGCAAGCCTGGCTGATGACGGCTGGAATGCCAGAAACCGGTCCTAGGATGCTTGTTTCCGGTCCAGGGAAGACATGGCTTGGCAGTTCGGGCTGGACTGTTCCCATGAGGCACAGGGTCAGACTGATTTGCATATGGCCATGTCTGAACTGGGGTGGTGGAGTGAGCTAAAGAATGATGATGGATTAAACCCAGATCAGTTGACTGGGGGTGAGTGTTTGATTGGCTCAAACGTTCCGTCCATCATCCCCTTTTGTATCGCTTTGTTCGCCCTAAGTTGGCGGGGGTATGCCCAGACGTGGGTCCCTTGCTCACTTTGCCACTGGATTCAAGCAAGCCTGGCTGATGACGGCTGGAATGCCAGAAACCGGTCCTAGGATGCTTGTTTCCGGTCCAGGGAAGACATGGCTTGGCAGTTTGGGCTGGACTGTTCCCATGAGGCACAGGGTCAGACTGATTTGCATATGGCCATGTCTGAACTGGGGTGGTGGAGTGAGCTAAAGAATGATGATGGATTAAACCCAGATCAGTTGACTGGGGGTGAGTGTTTGATTGGCTCAAGCGTTCCGTCCATCATCCCCTTTGTATCGCTTTGTTCGCCCTAAGTTGGCGGGGGTATGCCCAGACGTGGGTCCCTTGCTCACTTTGCCACTGGATTCAAGCAAGCCTGGCTGATGACGGCTGGAATGCCAGAAACCGGTCCTAGGATGCTTGTTTCCGGTCCAGGGAAGACATGGCTTGGCAGTTCGGGCTGGACTGTTCCCATGAGGCACAGGGTCAGACTGATTTGCATATGGCCATGTCTGAACTGGGGTGGTGGAGTGAGCTAAAGAATGATGATGGATTAAACCCAGATCAGTTGACTGGGGGTGAGTGTTTGATTGGCTCAAACGTTCCGTCCATCATCCCCTTTTGTATCGCTTTGTTCGCCCTAAGTTGGCGGGGGTATGCCCAGACGTGGGTCCCTTGCTCACTTTGCCACTGGATTCAAGCAAGCCTGGCTGATGACGGCTGGAATGCCAGAAACCGGTCCTAGGATGCTTGTTTCCGGTCCAGGGAAGACATGGCTTGGCAGTTCGGGCTGGACTGTTCCCATGAGGCACAGGGTCAGACTGATTTGCATATGGCCATGTCTGAACTGGGGTGGTGGAGTGAGCTAAAGAATGATGATGGATTAAACCCAGATCAGTTGACTGGGGGTGAGTGTTTGATTGGCTCAAACGTTCCGTCCATCATCCCCTTTTGTATCGCTTTGTTCGCCCTAAGTTGGCGGGGGTATGCCCAGACGTGGGTCCCTTGCTCACTTTGCCACTGGATTCAAGCAAGCCTGGCTGATGACGGCTGGAATGCCAGAAACCGGTCCTAGGATGCTTGTTTCCGGTCCAGGGAAGACATGGCTTGGCAGTTCGGGCTGGACTGTTCCCATGAGGCACAGGGTCAGACTGATTTGCATATGGCCATGTCTGAACTGGGGTGGTGGAAGTGAGCTAAAGAATGATGATGGATTAAACCCAGATCAGTTGACTGGGGGTGAGTGTTTGATTGGCTCAAGCGTTCCGTCCATCATCCCCTTTTGTATCGCTTTGTTCGCCCTAAGTTGGCGGGGGTATGCCCAGACGTGGGTCCCTTGCTCACTTTGCCACTGGATTCAAGCAAGCCTGGCTGATGACGGCTGGAATGCCAGAAACCGGTCCTAGGATGCTTGTTTCCGGTCCAGGAAGACATGGCTTGGCAGTTCGGGCTGGACTGTTCCCATGAGGCACAGGGTCAGACTGATTTGCATATGGCCATGTCTGAACTGGGGTGGTGGAGTGAGCTAAAGAATGATGATGGATTAAACCCAGATCAGTTGACTGGGGGTGAGTGTTTGATTGGCTCAAACGTTCCGTCCATCATCCCCTTTTGTATCGCTTTGTTCGCCCTAAGTTGGCGGGGGTATGCCCAGACGTGGGTCCCTTGCTCACTTTGCCACTGGATTCAAGCAAGCCTGGCTGATGACGGCTGGAATGCCAGAAACCGGTCCTAGGATGCTTGTTTCCGGTCCAGGAAGACATGGCTTGGCAGTTCGGGCTGGACTGTTCCCATGAGGCACAGGGTCAGACTGATTTGCATATGGCCATGTCTGAACTGGGGTGGTGGAGTGAGCTAAAGAATGATGATGGATTAAACCCAGATCAGTTGACTGGGGGTGAGTGTTTGATTGGCTCAAACGTTCCGTCCATCATCCCCTTTTGTATGGCAGTTAAAAAGCAGGACATGTGCTCTTAATCTTTACATATCCTGGCAGTGAAAAATCTTCAAAGTCATTTTTCACTGTGGCAAGGCTGGCTCTCCCATTGAAAAGCTTAACTTCAGTTTGGGAATAGGTAGAACCATGGTTCAAGCACTCAAATTAATAGGGATTTAAAATCCGACCTGATGGTAAAGTCAGCTTTAAAATACCACTTTTAGAAAAGTTGGCATTTTCCTGTCTAAAACCTCTAGTAGCCTTTGCAGAGGTAAACTCCAACTGCCAACTGACAGCCTGTTTGAGGTGTGAATGACTCCCCGGATAAGGAGCAAAAGAGACTTGGCTGGGAGGATTTGTGACCTTCCCTTGACAGGATGGCCTGGGGAATGTACCCACCAATTCCACAAGCTTCAAAAGGGCAGTCCCGGTCACAGGCAGATGTAACTTACACTAGGCCTGCCCCTGCCATTGTTCAGGTAGCCAGAGTGGCACCAATACCAGTGGGGGGAGACCTGTTCCAGAACTGGATTGCTGGAGGAGTTCCCCATTTTCCTAGCCACATCTCAGGGGTGTGCCGAGAGCTCTGACCAATCGAAGAAACCTTTGGCCATGTTGGATTTTGAAGGCAGGGTACTGTGGGATTGTTTAGGGCCAAACCCCCAGGAAGTGATGTCAAAGTGGGAAAAGTTGCCCCTGGGAACATTTTTCCTATTGCACAGAGAGTTTCCCCCACCCACAAGCTAGTGGTAGGCATAAACGTGGCACCCCTGGATACTTTCTTAAGTACACTGCTGGATCTGAGGAAGACAGAAGAAGGACTGCATGTGCTAGATCATTTGGCTGTTCAACGAGCCAACCGGGGCGGTTGGACCGCCTGCTTCGAGTTGGCGGAATCGAAGGATTTGGGGTGCATACTCACTCATTTCCTTTTCTTCCCTTCAGACTCTGATGTGGATCCCTTTCTCCAGGTCCCCCCTTCACAGCAGCATCTTAACCCTGGAGATAATGACTCTGTTGGCGCTGAAATCCAGGTAAGTCAGTTTTCAACCATATACCCATTGTTTGGACTGGCCACATATGGTCCAGACTCCAGCAATAGGTAATAGGCATTTTTTCACATCTATCATGCATATGTGTATATTCGACACATGTGTAGTCAACATATATATAATTGCATTGATCAATATAGAAAAACATTCACCGCCATCATGAAGACCACCGCTGGCCTATCGGAAACCTTGTAATACGGCGGGCGGGATACCAGTGCTGCGGCGGTCTTCTTCCAACAGCTGCCGCGGCTGTACGGTGGTTGAAATGCCAAACTCATAATCAGGCCCTAAGTCATAAGGTAAAACTTCCAAACGGACAGAACCTGCTCCCTAAATCTGACCAGCACTCCAACTCGGTCAGCCTTAACTTTTGACTTTGGCCTGATCTAGTGCAACCAGATCCCTGCGGTGGGTGCTTTGAGCCTTTTGGAGCTAGAAACATCTAAAATTTGGAAAATCATATCTCCAGTTCCCTTCATCTGACTTTAGTCGTGTTGGTGTCTATTTACTTATTAAAATGTTCTCTATTTTTAATAATTAGAGTGGGGTTTTTATTGTGCTGTGTTTTCTACTTATTAACTTTTTAGATAATGCTAATGCTTTAAACATTTCTCCCAGGTTAAGCCTGTCTGCCCTGTGTTACAGCTGCCAAGGGCTGAGCTCAGATTTAAATTATTGAGACCTAACTGGACCTAGTACGGAATAGTGCCCTTATTACTTGAAGTGGCCTACCACCCAATTAAATAAATCCACTTTCTCACTGACACAGAATGTGGTATCCTAGCTCATAATTAGACATAATGAATAGTGCAGGACTGACACCTCAGTGGCACTCTCTTAGTGATGTTCCAGCAGAACCAGGCAATCTAGATCTGAAGGAGGAAAAGGAATTCTTTGCAAAAAGGGTGCCCTCCAGCATCCAAAAGATATCTTTCATTTTAACTATCACACTGAAATTCCATATATGGTCGGAAGAATATGATTTTAGCTTCCAGAAACTCAATTGTAGCTCAAAAATTCAATTAGACACAGGCACACATATAGCTTGTCATATCTATCTTTTCAAGGCACATCCACAAACAAGATTCCCTATCCACACAGCACATGCTAGTGTAGGCAATGTTAGTTCTGCAGAAAACTCAGGTATGCACTTTGGGGCATATTTACAAGACCCTATCGCCACAGGAAGGTCACTTTTAATGACATTCCTGTGGCGATAGGGGCTTCACCTTATTTACAAGGCGGCATTAAGCCACTTAACGTGGCTTAACACCGCCTTGTGAATAAGGCACCATTTCACGCTATACGTGAGCAATGGGTATTGCGGGGGGGCTTACTGCACCCATTGATTTTGACGCTCCCCCTATTTACAAGAGTGGCATAAATAGGAGGCAGCGCCAAAATTAAGACCAGGCAAAACCTGGTCTTAACATGGCGAAACAAGGAGAAATGCTTTATTTCTCCTCGTTATTGCTGTTTCCTTGTGTGCTGCATTGTGCAGCACACATAGAAACAGCAAAACACCATGAATAATTGTTTATGGGCAGGAAGGTGTCCCTTCCTGCACATAAACAATCATTACAAAAATGACGATTTGCAACTTATGTGTACTGCACAATGCAGCACACATAGAAGTTTCAAATCGCCTTTTGTGCAAATGCATTAAGCTACCTAGTGCCAACATAGGCCCCCTTGCAAAATAGTGCATAGTGCATTGAGGGAATGATTGTTTATGTGTAGGAAGGTGTCCCTTCATGGGAACAGTCCAGCCCGAACTGCCAGGCCCTCCCTGGACCAAAAACAAGCATCCTAGGACCGGTTTCGTGGTATCACCCCTCATCAGCCAGGCTAGCTTGAATACAGTGACACAGTGAGCAAGGGGACCACGTCTGGGCATACCCATCCCACTTAGGATGAAAAGTGCTACATAAACAAATGATGGGCGGAATGCTGAATGAATCAAACATTTACCCCCAGTCAAGAGACCCGGGTTGAATCCATCGTTCTTTTGCTTACCATGCCACCCCAGTTTAGACCCAGCCATATGCAAATCAGTGTTGACCCTGCTCCTCAGGGGAACAGTCCAGCCCGAACTGCCAAGCAAGGCCCTCCCTGGCCAAGATACAAGCATCCTAGGATCCTAGGACCGGTTTTAGGATATCACCCCATATCAGCCAGGTTAGCTTGACTCCACTGGCACAGTGAGCAAGGGACCCACGTCTGGGCATACCCATCCCACTTCGGATGAAAAGTGCTAAACAAAACAATGATGGACTGAATGCTGAATGAATCAAACAATCACCCCCAGTCAAGAGATCTGGGTTAAATCCATCATTCTTTTGAAATGAAGACCCATTAGCATGTGGAGGGGATCCTGGGTATCTGTTTGCCACCACTTGTATCTGGTGGCCACAATAGTGTAAGTTGGGGAACTCAGATATTGAGTGGCCACCCCTAGCATAAAGTGGCCATACATGCATCGGCTGTGCACCCAGAGCATGAGGAGGCCATCCAAGCCATATTATGAGCAATTCCACACCTAGAGCAAGGTGGCCACCAGTAACATGCCTTAAGTTATTTTTTGCAGTTTTATATTGCGCAAACCTGCCTCAGTACATTAGAGTGATATATATATAAGCACCAGATTACAAATTAACACATTTCTTAGGTGTTCAACAGTGGCCATCCCTGGAATAAGTTTAGAGTCCCTGATGTAAGTTGGGTATCTCTGGTACTTGGTGGCCTCTCTTTGAATCTGGTGTCGCTCCAGACATCTGGTGGCCTGATAATTGGTGGGGATTCTTGGCATATTGGTGCATTCCTTGTAGATAATGATGAGGCGCGTTCATTTAAGCCAATGTCTGCCTGGTGCAGTAATACATGTGTGTAGTCGAAAAATATGCCAAGTTAATATTGGGGGCCAAAGAGGTGCATATAATAAAAATTTTAAACTTGATCTTTTGTTTAAAATGTATGTATTTCCGTAAAATGGCAAGCTGATGTGTAAGTATAACATGAGTGTATTTCCAAAATATATGTACATCTGATAATTGAATGATAACACATATTGAGTGTGAGCTATTTATTACAAATGTTATTTCCTTCATGCCGGAGAGCACTGGCTGCAAAGGCTACTTGGTGTATTTATTGATACAGTGCTGTAACATCAATCATCATTATGAAGGAAAATAAGATTTACACTTTGATAAAATGGTAGGAGAAAATTAATCTGAAAACTATTTAAGCTACCTGTGGGTGCCTATGTTTTTTTAGACAATTATTATGTAAATTGTGCTGAAAGCTGCCTTGTGTGCCTGAATTTGTCCAGCATTCTTGATTAGCAACCCCTATAACATCAGGGTCTAAATTGTTTAGTACTTAACCAACGCATTTTTATCATGATTGCCCCTTTAGAAATAAATGGAATACCTGTGCACTTTTAGACAATGTATTTAAAAAATGTACTGTGAACTGCAGCATTTGGTATCACTCTTTTCACATGGTTCTCAGCTAAGGTGAATTTAAGTTGTGTACGTCACAAAAGTGTAAAAAAACAGGAAACTGGTGCATTGTAGAATCCCAGGAGTCAGAAACGTTTTTCTGACTCCTAAAACAGGATTCTGAATGAAGACCGATCCAGTATCTGAAAGTGTATGTTGTAGGCATCCATTCCAAATACCGAACCGACCCCTTCGCTGCTAGGCCTTTTCCCCCCCTGTGCTAAGCCTTTTTTTGGCTATTTGGGGTAGTTCGTGCTTAGGCCCCTGTAACTTTTTGACCACATAAGGTATCCACGCCAAATTTACGTCCTTTTCTTCCAACATCGTGGGGATTTTAAAGGTACCCAAGGTTTGTTGATTCCCCTGGAGGGGACCCAGAAATTAGCCAAAATACAGCTAAATTTCTTTTTTGGGGGGAAAAATGGGAAAAAAGGGCTACAGATGAAAGCGTCTGGTTTTTTCCCTGCAAATGGTATCAACAAAGGGGTTGTAGTGCTGAAATCACCATCTTCCCAACTTTCAGGGACAAGCAGACGTTTGTCAGAAAACCAAAAGTTTTTACACAGTTTTGGCATTTTTCTGGGACATAGCCTATTTTTGCTATTTTTTGTGCTTTCAACCTATTTCCAGTTAATGTTAAAAATGGGTATGAAAGCAATGATGGATCCTGTAAAGATATACATTTCTGAAAAGTAGGCACAATTTTGAATTAAGCAAGGGGTCGTTTGTGTAGATCCTTCAAGGCTTTTGTATAGAAACTAACAGTTGAAAATAGAAAAAATTGAAATGAGTTAAAAAAAACAGCCATTTGTGCCAACGTTTTCACCTGTAACTTCTACTAATTATGACAGATGTTTGAAAGCAATATACCATTACATCCGCTGCACCCTTCTGGTTGTGGGGATATATAGGACTTATAGGTTCACCAAGAACCCGAGGAACCCAGAGCCAATAACTGAGAAGCGTCTTGCAATGGTTTTTTATTGTGTACCGGGTATATAGCAATTCATTTGGGAAAATAAAAACAGGGAAAAATCGGTATGAAAGTCACCCATGTATTTCTGAAATGGGAACAAAATATAGAGTTTAGAAACAATAGCTATTTGCACATCTCGGAAATTGTGGGTACCCATACCAGCATGTGAATTATAGGTCATTTTTCAAAGTGACTTCTTTTTTACACATTGTCTTACATTTGGAAGGCAGAAATGCATTGAAAGTCAATAGGTCATAACAGTTGCTCTACAATTTTGTGTTCCCCTAAGTCTCCCGATAAAAATGGTACCTCACTTGTGTGGGTAGGTGTGGTGCCCGCGACAGGAAACGGCCCAAAACGCAACCTGGACACACCACATTTTCACAGTGAAAACGGACCCTTTTTTTGCAAAGTACCTAGCTGTAGATTTTGAACCCTAGCTCTGCCGGCACCTAAGGAAACATAGCAAACTGATACATTTTTAAAAACTAGACACCGAGGGGAATCCAGGATGGGGTGACTTGTCTGGCTCTCACCAGGTTCTGTTACCCAGAATCCCTTGCAAACCTCAACATTTGTCAAAAAACCCACATTTTCCTGACATTTCTGTGGTGGAAAGTTCTGGAATCTGCGTGGATCCACAAAATTCCACCCACCCCACATTCCACAAAGTCTTCTGAGAAAAATGGTACATCACTTGTGTGGGTAGGCCTAGTGCCCGCGACAGGAAACGGCCCAAAACGCAACGTGGACATACCACATTTCCACAGTGAAAACGGACCCTTTTTTTGCAAAGTGCCTAGCTGTAGATTTTTAACCCTAGCTCTGCCGGCACCCAGGGAAACCTAGCAAACCTATACATTTTTGAAAACTAGACACCCATGGGAATCCAGGATGGGGTGACTTGTCTGGCTCTCACCAGGTTCTGTTACCCAGAATCCCTTGCGAACCTCAAAATGTATTAAAAAAAACAAATTTTCCTCACATTTCTGTGGTAGAAAGTTCTGGAATCTGCGTGGATCCACAAAATTCTACCCACCCCGCATTCCCCAAAGCCTTCCGAGAAAAATGGCACCTCACTTGTGTGGGTAGGCCTAGTGCCCCGACAGGAAATGGCCCAAAACTCAACGTGGACACACCACGGGCCCGATTCACAGAATTAACTTAAGACAAAATCCTAAACTTACTACCATTTTGGTATTCACAGAAGGCACTTACTCATTTTGGTATTCACAGAAGGCACTTACTCATTTTGAGTAACTTACTCATTTTGAGTAACTTACTCATTTTGGTATTCACAGAAGGCACTTACTCATCAATGAGTAAGTGCCTTCTGTGAATACAAAATAGTAAGTTACTCAAAATAAGTAAGTTACTCATTTTAATATTCACAGAAGGCACTTACTCATTGATGAGTAAGTGCCTTCTGTGAATACTAAAATGAGTAAGTTACACAAAATGAGTAAGTTAATCACAATGAGTAAGTTACTCAAAATGAGTAAGTAAGTACCTTCTGTGAATACCAAAATGAGTAAGTGCCTTCTGTGAATACCAAAATGGTAGTAAGTTTAGGATTTTGTCTTAAGTTAGTTCTGTGAATCGGGCCCCACATTTTCACAGTGAAAACAGACCCTTTTTTTGCAAAGGGCCGAGCTGTAGATGTTGAACCCTAGCTCTGCCAGCACCCAGGGAAACCTAGCAAACCTATACAATCTTTGAAAACTAGACACCCAGGAAAATCCAGGATGGGGTAACTTGTCTGGCTCTCACCAGGTTCTGTTACCCAGAATCCCTTGCAAACCTCAAACTTTGTAAAAAAAAACACATTTGCCTCACATTTCTGTGGTGGAAAGTTCTGGAATCTGTGTGGATCCACAAAATTCCACCCACCCCGCATTCCCCAAAGTCTTCCGAGAAAAATGGTACCTCACTTGTGTGGGTAGGCCTAGTGCCCGCGACAGGAAACGGCCCAAAACGCAACGTGGACACACCACATTTTCACAGTGAAAACGGACACTTTTTTCCCAAAGTGCCTACCTGTAGATTTTGAACCCTAGCTCTGCTGGCACCTAGGAAAACCTAGCAAACCTATAAATTTTTTAAAACTAGACACCCAGGGGAATCCAGGGTGGGGTGACTTGTCTGGCTCTCACCAGGTTCTGTTACCCAGAATCTCTTGCAAACCTCAAACTTTGTAAAAAAAAACACATTTTCCTCACATTTCTGTGGTGGAAAGTTCTGGAATCTGCGTGGATCCACAAAATTCCACCCACCCCGCATTCCCCAAAGTCTTCCGAGAAAATGGTACCTCACTTGTGTGGGTAGGCTTAGTGCCCGCGACAGGAAACAGCCCAAAAGGCAACGTGGACACACCACATTTTTACAGTGAAAACAGACCCCTTTTTTGCAAAGTGTCTAGCTGTAGATTTTGAACCCTAGCTCTGCCGGCACCTAGAGAAACCTAGCAAACCTATAAATTTTTGAAAACTAGTCACCCAGAGGAATCCAGGATGGGGTAACTTGTCTGGCTCTCACCAGGTTCGGTTACCCAGAATCCCTTGCAAACCTCAAAATTTGTAAAAAAAAACCCACATTTTTCTTTCTGTGGTGGAAAGTTCTGGAATCTGCGTGGATCCACAAAATTCCACCCACCCCGCATTCCCCAAAGTCTTCCGAGAAAAATGGTACCTCACTTGTGTGGGTGGGTCAAGTACCCGCAACCGGCAAAGGCCCAAAACGTATTGAGGAGACATCAAAATTACCTATCACAAAAACAACCTGGTTTTGCAAGGGGGGTCCCATGAGTTTTTGGCCCCGGGCTCGGCGGCCATCTAGGGAAACCTAGAAAACCCACACATTTCTGAAAACTAGACTCCCTGGGGAGTCCAATGAGGTATGGCTTGCATGGATCCCCCAACGTTTCCCTACCCAGAGTCCCCTGCAAACCTCAAATTTTGCTGAAAAAATCAATTTTTTCTCAGATTTCTGTGTGAGAAAGATGTAGGATCACTTGGCTGACACAAATTTCCAATCACCCAGCGTTCCCCCAGGTCTCCCGATTAAAATGGTACCTCACTTGTGTGGGTAGGCATAGTGGCTGCAACAGGAAATGGCCCAAATCGTACTGTGGAGACTTCAAAATTACCTATCACAAAACTATCTGCTTTTGCAAGGGGGGTCCCATGGGTTTTTGGTCCCGGGCTCGGCGGCCATCTAGGGAAACCTACCAAGCCCACACATTTCTGAAAACCGGACACCCTGGGGAGTCCAATGAGGTATGGCTTGCATGGATACCCCAACGTTTCCCTACCCAGAATGCCCTGCAAACCTCAAATTTGGCTGAAAAATCACTTTTGTTTCAAATTTCTGTGTGGGAAAGTTGTAGGCTCACCGGGCTGACACAAATTTCCTCCCACCCAGCCTTCCCCCAGGTCTCCCAATAAAAATGGTACCTCACTTGTGTGGGTAGGCATGGTGGCTGCAAAAGGAAATGGCCCAAATCGTACTGTGGAGACTTCAAAATTACCTCTCGCAAAACTACCTGGTTTTGCGGGGGCACCTGGTTTTTTGGCCCCGGGCTCAAGGCCATCTAGAGAAACCTACCAAACCCACACATTTCTGAAAACTAGACACCCTGGGGAGTACAATGAGGTATCGCTTGTGTGGAACCCCCAACTTTCCCTACCCAGAATCCCCTGCAAACCTCAAATTTAGCTGAAAAAATCACTGTTTCCATACATTTTTGCTTGGGATCACTGTGCCGGCACAAATGTCCTACCACCCAGCGTTCCCCTTGTTCTCCTGAGTAAAATGATACCTCACTTGTGTGGGTGGTCCAAAGGCCTGTGACTGGGAAGAGCCGAAAACATAGGGATTATGGGTATGGCACCGAGAATTCTAAGCATTTTTAGAAAAATACGTTTTTAGCCAATTCTGCATTGGACAGCCACACAAGTGAGGTATCATTGTACTCGGGAGACCAAGGGGAACGCTAGGTGGTAGGACATTTGTGCCGGCACGGTAATCCCACGCAAAAATGTATGGAAAAAGTGATTTTTCAGCCAAATTTGAGGTTTGCAGGGCATTCTGGGTAGGGAAACGTTGGGGGATCCACGCAAGCCATACCTCATTGGACTTCCCAGGGTGTCTAGTTTTCAGAAATGTGTGGGTTTGGTAGGTTTCTCTAGATGGCCGTGAGCCCGGGGCCAAAAAACCAGGTGCCCCCGCAAAACCAGGTAGTTTTGCGAGAGGTAATTTTGAAGTCTCCACAGTACGATTTGGGCCATTTCCTTTTGCTGCCACCATGCCTACCCACACAAGTGAGGTACCATTTTTATTGGGAGACCTGGGGGAAGGCTGGGTGGGAGGAAATTTGTGTCAGCCCGGTGAGCCTACAACTTTCCCACACAGAAATTTGAAAAAAAAGTGATTTTTCAGCCAAATTTGAGGTTTGCAGGGCATTCTGGGTAGGGAAACGTTGGGGTATCCATGCAAGCCATACCTCATTGGACTCCCTAGGGTATCCAGTTTTCAGAAATGTATGGGCTTGGTAGGTTTCCCTAGATGGCCGCCGAGCCCGGGACCAAAAACCCATGGGACCCCCCTTGCAAAAGCAGATAGATTTGTGATAGGTAATTTTGAAGTCTCCACAGTATGATTTGGGCCATTTCCTGTTGCAGCCACTATGCCTACCCACACAAGTGAGGTACCATTTTTATCAGAAGACCTGGAGAAATGCTGGGTGGGAGGAAATTTGTGTCAGCCCGGTGATCCTACAACTTTCCCACACAGAATTTTGGAAAAAAATAGATTTTTTCAGCAAAATTTGAGGTTTGCAGGGGATTCTGGGTAGGGGAATGTTGGGGGATCCACGCAAGCCATACCTCATTGGACTCCCCAGGGTGTCTAGTTTTCATAAAAGTATGGGTTTGGTAGGTTTCCCAAGATGGCCGCCGAGCCTGGGACCAAAAACTCATGGGACCCCCCTTGCAAAAGTAGATAGTTTTGTGATAGGTAATTTTGAAGTCTCCACAGTACGATTTGGGCCATTTCCTGTTGCAGCCACTATGACTACCCACACAAGTGAGGTACCATTTTTATCGGGAGACCTGGGGGAACGCTGAGTGGGAGGAAATTTGTGTCAGCCCGGTGATCCTACAACTTTCCCACACAGAAATATGAGAAAAATTTGATTTTTTCATCAAAAGTTGAGGTTTGCAGGGGATTCTGGGTAGGGAAATGTTGGGGGATCCATGCAAGCCATACCTCATTGGACTCCCCAGGGTGTCTAGTTTTCAGAAATGTGTGGGTTTGGTAGGTTTACTAAGATGGCCGCCGAGACCGGGGCCAAAAACTCAGGCGACCTTCCCTTGCAAAACCAGATCCTTTCAAAATAGGTGATTTTGATGTCTCCACAATATGTTTTGGGCCCTTCCCTGCCGCGCGTACGTGGCCCACCCACACAAGTGAGGTACCATTTCTAGCGGGATACTTGGGGAAATGCTGGGTGGTAGGAAATTTGTTGTTTCTTTCTGAAGCGTGAAAATTGTGGCACAGTAATGCAAGGAAAGTGTGACAGTCACATTTTGAGGTTTGCAAGACATTGTGGGTAAGATAACTTGTTGGGATCCACAAGAGAGACACCACCATGTACTCCCATGGGTGTTTAGTTTATGACAATATCTACAGTTGGTAGGTTTTTCTTAGATGGAATGTACACCTTGGCAGAGAGACAAAAAAGACAAATATTACTGCACAACCATCTAGTGCTCAAGCACACACACATACTGGCTGGATTTGGCACGAGGGCGATTGATGGTTCAGTATATAAAATTTTATTAACAAGACATTTCCCAAAAATGAAATGCACTGTCAATAATTGAAAGGACAAAAAACTGAACCATTGACTCACAGCTCGTGAGCTGTAAAGCCGCATCAAGGCCCCAACCGCTTTACAGGCCATTCACAAACCTTTCGTACGTGATACACACAAGACCATTCACACCACCAGGCACGGAACCAACACATTACAACATTCACAAAAAGGGACAAGGTACACCCTGCTTGAGAAAGACAGAAAAGACAAATATTACTGCACAAACATCTATTCCTCAAGCACACATACATACCGGTTGATTTGGCATGAGGGTGAGTGATGGTTCAGTATATACAATTGTATTAACAAGAGATTTCACAAAAATGAAATGCACTGTTAATAATTGAAAGGACCAGAAACTGAACCATTGACTCACAGCTCGTGAGCTGTAAAGCCACGACAAGACACCAACTTCTTTACAGGCCATTCATACACCTTTCATACGTGTGACACATACAAAACCATGCACACCGCCAGCCGCGGGCCCATCACATTACAACACTCACACCAGCAGACAGCGCCATTCAAGGGCCCATCACTTTCACACGCCCGCATTCCTGACACAGCAACCACACCAGCTGACGGATTGCATGGACTGGCGTTTGGCTAGCAGTGTGTATAGTGACTAGCAGCATGTCACTACTCACACACCGCCAGCCAAGTGCCAGTCCACGCACACCGCCAGCCGAGCGCCAGTCCACGCACACCACCAGCCGAGCGCCAGTCCACGCACACCGCCAGCCAAGCACCAGCCCACACACACTGGCAACCAAGTGCCAGTCCATTCACACCGCCAGCCAAGCGCCAGTCTAGGCACACCGCCAGCCAAGCGCCAGTCCACGCACACCTCCAGCCAAGTGCCAGTCCACGCACACTGCCAGCCAAGCGCCAGTCCACGCACACCACCAGCCAAGTGCCAGCCTACACACACCGCCATCACATTTAGGGTTTTTTTATACAAAAAAGAAAACACAAACAAATTGTAAATAGATACAAATCTACTAACACAAAATCTGAAACTAAATCTGAAACTAAATACATTGCACAAATGCCAACCTTAAAACTGAACAAAAAATATAAAACAATACAGACCAGGCAGTTCACTTTACCACTCATAGAAGCTCCCAAAAATTCTTTTGCGTGTGGTACATTCTAAAACAAGCAGGCACACACAGCGCAGGGTTAGAAGGACACTCCGGGCAGTACATACGAGTCTCCTTCCACGTACCTCTTCGCCAACAGACTCTACATCTCCTACTGGGAAAGTCTTTTGAGGGCTTGGGAGGAATGTGATCAGGAAAGTGGCGATCTTTCAATCTAGCCACATCCTCCACCACTCCAACTCTAGGAACACTTGCCTGTTCCACTACAACAAGGCTGCCTATTACAAACTCCTGAAACTTAGCAAAAGTCATCTTTGACTCAGGACAACAATCCTTGAATACAACAAAAGCATTAAAGGTTGCCAAGTGGAAAAGATGGATAGCCAACTTCTTATACCAAATGTTAGCCTTACGAAGATCAGTATAAGGTTCCAACCTCTGTTCTACTCTATCAACACCACCCATGTGCCTATTATAGTCTAAAATGCACACAGGTTTGCGCGCTTCAGCAACCTGACCCCAAACAGTCACAGGTGAAGTGCTTTCATCATGGATGGTAGTCAGCATGTAGACATCTCTCCTGTCTGAAAACTTCACAGCTAGAAGTTCCTCGCTACGCAATGCACTGCACTGTCCCCGCACAAGCTTTTGAAAAACAAGTTATTTTGGGAAACCTTTACTGTTAGAGCGGATTGTGCCACAAGCAACAGTGTCCACTTTGGCCAATTCCCTGAACAACTGCACACCAGTGTAGAAGTTATCTACATATAAATGGTGACCTTTGTTAAAACGTCCTCTACCAAGTTCCCACACAATTTTCTCAGTCACTCCAAAAGTGGACGGACAACCAGGGGGGTCAATCTTGGAATCCCTACCGGTGTACACCCTGAAATTAGAGACATATCCAGTCCTACTGTCACACAGCATATACATCTTAATTTCATAGCATGCCCTCTTACTAGGAATGTATTGCCTAAAAACCAAGCGGCCCTTGAACAAGACCAAAGACACTGCTATTTCTTCAATGACAGGCCGAATCTTAAAAAGATGGTCACAATCAGGGTGATCTCGTGGCAACGCTAAACCATTATCGACAAAATGCAGCATCCGAAGCAGAAGCAAATAGCTATCACGACTCATAACTGCCGGAAATATAGCCGTTGCCATCAAGGGACTAGTAGACCAATATGAAGACATTGATGGCTTCCTTAGCAAGCCCATCAAAAAAGTTAACCCCAAGAACTTCTTCAACTCATCCAGATTTGTGGGAGTCCAGCGGGTAGCTCTAGAGTGGGGCCTAAGGCTGGCACTGTTGTCTCTCAAATACTGTTCAGCATACAAATTAGTCTGCTCAACAATCTCTGCAAAAATACATTGTCCATAAACAACTGAAAAAAATGTATCAGCAAAAAGTTTTCATTATTCACTCTACACCCTGGAACACCAGTAAAGTCTGGCAATGCCGGCTGCACCATGCCTGGGGCAACCCAGAGGTCAGCACTTCCTACGGGAAGCCTTGCAGCCCCAAGCTGCAGCCCAGATGCCTCTTGCTGCACTATCGGCACATCAATGTCCTCCTCTGAAATAGGCACTTCATCCGCATTAAGAGTAGCTTCCTCCGCACTGAGAGTAGCTTCATCATCCGATGATTCCTCGTGGACAGAAAACTCACTGCCTGAATATTCCACTCCCTCCTCTGCCTCACATGCAGAGTCAGTCTATGAACCATGGTCAGAGGAAGACTCAAAAAGCATACCAACAACCTGCTGAGCAGTAATCCTGTGGCTAGTCATGATCCTTACTAAGAAAGGAGACTGCACAAACAAGTCAACAACAACCAACACTGTGCAAATTAAGTAAGTAAAAAAAATGTGCCTTTATCACAAAGAGATATATATTCAAAAACTATACGATTCACTTGCAAGAGACAGCTACACTCACCAGCACCTACTCTGCAGGGACACAGCAAAAACCAACGATATCCCACTAGAAAGAAAAAAACAAAACCAATTACTCACAAGACAACAAAATACACATCAAGCACAAATGTAAAAAGTTTTTCACACTCAATAAAACAGAAGCTAAACATTCAGCTATTATTACACCACAAAAAGACATTCATGCAGGGAAATGAAACTCATTTATAGTAAATAGTACAAAAAACTTTTTCTTACCAAACACATGCAACTACACAAACTGCGGAACCACCAGTGACGAAACCGCAACCTGGAACATCAGTCAAAAGCCTTGAACTAGAATAAAAAGGAGAAGTAAAACATTACAATCGCAATTCTCAAGAAATAAAACAATTAACAATATAACACGCTATGTCACTACTCAAATGGTCAATCTACCACCAAGGGGGACAGAAAAACAGCCAAAAGTAATGCCCCATCCCATTGGGGCAACTCTTACCGAAGGGGCCACGCCGAAACATAAATATATACACATCCCTGGTGCAAGTGGGTTGCTACTCCCCCCCCCCCCAGCAGATGGGTCTTCAAATAGGGCTGACCAGCCCCCAGTGGGGTTGGGGGGGGGGCAGAAACTGGCAACAAGTATAAAAAAAAATTAGGGGGCAATCCTTCCCTAAGGGATCATCTCCATGCACTATAAAAACAAATCCCTGGCTTTAGTGGGGTTTTCTGCCCCCCCGGGGACAGAAAGGCCAAAAAACCGGGCTAATCTGTCCCCAGGGGGGGTAGAAAATACATAGACAAATTTTACCCCCCCCTTGGAAGCGACCCTTGCCCAAGGGGTTGCTTCCATTTAAAAAAACAAAAATATTTCACTAAATTCAGGGATTGTGGCTGTTCTCTGCCCCCCCGGGGGCAAATTGGCTTAAAAAATGGGCCAAACTGCCCCCAGGGGAAGCAGAAAACAGCCACTAGTGCCCCAAAAAAATGGGGTGCGATCCTTGCCCAAGGGATCGCCCCCAATCCTAATATAAATAAATCTCTGGCTCTAGTGGGTTTTTCTGCCACCCCTGGGGGCAGAAAGGCCAAAACACCGGGCTGATCTGTCCCCAGGGGGGGGCAGAAAATACATTGACAAATGTTACCCCCTCTTGGAAGCGACCCTTGCCCAAGGGGTCGCTTCCATTAAAAAAAACAAAAAACAATCACTGCTTTCAGTGATTGTTGCTGTTTTCTGCCCCCCCTGGGGGCAGACTGGCCAAAAAACCGAGCCAAACTGCCCCCAGGGGAAGCAGAAAACAGCCACTTCTGCCCCAAAAAAGGGGGTGCGAGCCTTGCCCAAGGGATTGCCCCCAATCCTAATTTAAAAACATTCCTGCTCTACTGGGTTTTTCTGCCCCCCGTGGGGACAGAAAGGCCAAAAAACCCAGCCGATCTGTCCCCAGGGGGGGCAGAAAACTCTTTAAATTAATATGCCCCTTTAGGAAGCGACCCTTGCCCAAGGGGTCGCTTCCTTTAAATAAAAAAGAAATCCCTGGTGCCTAGTGGGGGCATTCCTGCTGCACGATCGCAACGCCATGCGCGATCGTGCAGCAGGAATGCCCTGCAAAAAGAAATCAGTGGAGAGGAAAAACTATTTCCTCTCCCCCGATGCCTCAATGCATCCCAATTTGCCCCCCTGCCCCACCGGAGCAAGGAAACTTACCTGTTTCCTGCTGGACGCCTGGAAGCAAATGGCTTCCAGCGCGTCCAGCTGCTCCTGATGACGGCGCGCGCTGTGCGCGCTGACGTAATGGGATTGCCCGGGGGGGGGGGGCAGCTGCCATCCCCCTTTGTGGGGGCTAGATGGGCTGCCCATGGGGGGAGCGCCAGCGCTTCCCCCATGGGTGGGTGCCATGACGGAGCGGTTCCGTCATGAGAACAGGCGACCACCGTGGCTCATGACAGAACCGCTCCGTCATGAGCATAGAAGGGGTTAAGTATCAATGTTTTATGACCAAAATCAGGTTGCAAACCATTATTAATGTATCAACACCTCAAATGAGGTGGTAATATCTTCACAAAAGGTAAGTATTCCAATGGATCACTGATCCATTGGATCAGACTTAAGCTTTAAAAAAACGAATACTTTATTTATAAAATGAAAATGTTCAATTTATATAAAAGCAATCAAAGACAGGGTGGTTTGCTGACCCTAGGGAGCCAACATTGTAGTGATGGCCCAAAATTGAGTGAGCTGCAATTTGCAACCTACCTCATGAATATCGCAGGTCAGACTGCAACCCATTACGATTTGGAATTTTAAGAACCATCCTATTAGTACATAGGTCAGTTCTTACAATTCTTTACTGGTTGCAAATATACTGGTCACAAATTGCAATCACTATTTTGCAAGCACAGAATAGTACATCTCGCCTTTACTCCTGTGTTCTGATTGCAGAGTAGATAGTACTCAAGTGTACATTTGGTGGATATGTGTACTTGGTCAAATTAATTTTTTCTCCACAGGAAAGATATTTCCTGTTGTGAAACTTTTACCAAACATTCCCAAGCGATATGGGGGTGCTTGGTTCCCTTTTCGCCCTAGAATTCAAATACTACCGCTTCTTGTAAGAGGTGCTTTGTATGTGTTTTAGTGATAGGAGGTGACGTGAAAATGTTTGAGCATATCCACAAACCTGAAAGTTTTATTTTGTGTGCCTCCGATCACACTCAACCCATTTCCCACTTCTAAACTGTACCTTCACGAGGTTGGGGTTGGGGCAGAGGAGTTATTCCTCAGTACCTGTGCTTTTTTCTGGACCCCACACTACTGCCCCAAATTGTATTTATGGATTTTGATGCAAGCCTGCCCCGTTTATCAATGGCAAGCCAGCTAACAGGGCTAATACCAATGAACATCACTAGATGCTAGAACTGCCATGTTTTTTTCTATCCCTGGATTACGTCTGTTTTTAACTTACAAACAGGGGCCCTTGCTATGTGGGCGCCTCGCATTAAGCTTTTGACCAAGGCCCTGGAAAGACATCTGTCATGCCTGTTTCTAAACCTAAACTGATAATCATTATGCTAGCTGGTTATTAAACTCCAAATGCGGCCAGAAAGATTCAGATTATCTGATTCTGTGAATATGAATCTCTGCATTTATGCCCCAGGTCACTTTTTTGATGCGCACCTAAGTTCTATTTATTTGCAGAGGAGTAGCTACAGAGGGGTGTTTGGGGTGTTACACCCCTCTAAAAATGAATTCTGTTGTACATAGTTGGGTACAAATGCTTTCAGTAGGATAATGTGAAGTGTCTGTTAGATTTCACCCGGGCTATTTACATGTGCACATGCACACTCTTTCTGGTCTATGTCCTGAAGGCCTTAAAAAACTGTTAACTAGTTTAAAAAATATTGTTTTTTAAGTACCCCTAACAATCCCCTCTTTCCACTGCCCCTTATGCTTCCCTCATCTCCTGCTTCTCATATAATGTGTTTTAATAAGATGTCCCAGCATGATTGTTGGGAAATCTGAAGCTCACATCCCCCCAATTATTTGTTTTGTAAACATGTTTTTTACTGATTTTTTGCAAACATTGTCATCCGATCAACGGCACATGACATGGGCTAGTTACAATAGCAGTAATAATGCAATAGTGCACAGGATGTACATGTTTCACATCAAGGGGGGAACTGAGTGGCGCAAACAAGTGTGTACTTACAATTACAAAATGAAGGGGAAGATAGATCGGGGTGAACAACAGAAGTGCACCCAACCAATGCACAAATGTGTCTGGTCCCTCACTACACACGCATGGACATCCACAGTCATTATAGGATAGGAAATCATACAGTTAGAGCAACTATATTGCATGTAAGGAATTGAATCAGGAGAGTTAGAAGAAAGAGGTGGGGGGAGAGATAGGTCAGGCCTGTGGCGGTAGGCATTCAGGTAATGTAACAGGTGAGACAAGGTCAAGAGCACTGGTCAGAGAAGCAGGTTCTGCGCTAAGGGGGGGCTGGCGGCTGGTCAGGTTGGAGCGGGTTGGGGGCGTCCACCCTAGATTTGAATGGCTCTCGCAGGGCATCCCACTGATGCAAGATTGGGTACTCCCGGAGACCCCGCAGATCCTTGAACTGCAAGGCAGTGCCCTCTGCTGTTGCCCACACCTTCACCGATCGAGCCCATGTCAGCAGCCTCTACTTCCAGGCATGTGTGATCTACTGCTAAGCTAAGAGAAGTGCCAGGTCAAGAAACCTGGGGACTGAACTAATTTCTGTTTGTATGGATAAACAGACCAAAGGCACACAGGCCTCAGGTGCACAGCGAGGGGATCCCAGTGACACGAGAGAGGTGGTCTGTAACAGGCAGCCAGTAGTCAGCCAGCAGATGGCAGGACCAAAGAATATGAACAAGGTCTGCATCCTCATGCATGTAGCAGGACCAGGAGGCATCTGTGCAATGGAAGAACTGGTTAATCTGCGAGGGAGTGAGATACGCTCTATGCAGGATGTAAAACTGTATTTATTTGAGTTGTGCATTCTGAGAGACAGTGGCAGGGTAGGCCAGTATCATGGCCCATTCTGCGTCGCTTCATGCCCTACCCAGATCCTCATTTCACCAGTCATGGAGCATCAGGAGGGTAGGCAGGTATATTCGTGCAATGCCTTGGTGATCGATGTTGTGGAAACTGAAAAGATCTGTAGAACCCAAAATCATAACTCCGTCACAACAACCTGAGTATTTATTTAACGTGCACGGGAGCCCCAGATGGGTGCTGAGTGCTCGAATAGCAGAAGTAAAACACAAGCCTTTATAGACACAGACCACAACATTTCATTATAATTTGTCTGTGTAACAGGTCTTGTCTAGGCTCTCATGTCCCGGTAGGTGGTGAAGAAACATTTTGTGCTCGGAAACTTACAGTACATCGTTACACAAGAATACGTTGGAAATCACCCTATGTGCACATGAAAAGTCCCCTGTATCTAAAGCCAGACAGTTAACTATTACATTTACGCCCAAATGCAATCACAATGGTCTACATTAGCTGATGTGGCTGAATACACTTTTGAGGACTACAGGGCCTGTTGCTAATGCAAGCAGGCAGAAATGTAATAACATGGAAATGTACTCTTTGTGCAAGCCTTGCAATGTGTCGCATTACAGGCAGCTTACTAAAAGCAAAGTTCTAACTCTTATTTAAGACTGTCACATGATATCAAGCAATTATTATATTTGTATATAATTCCCATCATCATTGAATTATCACAATGCCAAATTATACAATATGGATGCCACCATTGTTATCTAAACTTAGCTTCCACATTCCCGCCCTTTTGATAAACAATGATGATGGCATATTCAGGCATACTCATACGTTTTAAAATTTCTATTTTTCTCCGTCTTGCTCATGTTGGCGGATATGTGCAGACATAACAATGCATCACATTAATTTCATATATCAGAAATGTACCTTTTGAACATATTTGTTCTGTGCGTTATTTTTCCAATTTGCTCTCTTATTTCTTTCCTGCCCTGCCAACTGTCCCCCTGTCCCATCTTTATCAATGGCTATTTATTAATTTTGGTACAATATCTCTGTGTCATTTAAGCAGTATCTCAGGGCCAGTGCTAGGTATAGCAATGTGAACACAATACACTTTAAAGAGCGTAGTCATTATAACAGCAGCAACGGGGGATAATATTGCTAGTAGCACCCATGGCCATATTCTCTCATTGTTCTGAAAGTCTTGAGGCATTGTTCCAGTCGTTGGTACGTGTGCTTAGTGTGACTAGTTGGAAGAATGTCTTATCTTCTGTTGCACTTTCACTCTTTTCAAAAGTCTGCTGAGGAATAATGCAGAGCCTCAGTGATGATACCTGTAAACAGAAAAGTAACCGTTGGTGCCTGTCTTCAAGTAATTCGAGAGGTTAGCAAGCACTTCCATTACTTAGGCACTTTCAAAATGAAGAAAACAAAGTGATGAGGAAGGTAAAGATGTCTCGTTGTCACAGCTTGTAGACTGAGGGGTTGGGGCGTTGATGTTCCAGACGTCTTTAGTTGATGTATCGTTGGGGCCCACTTACAGACTCTTCCTTTCTCTCCTGTGTGCAACACGCGCAACCCTTCAGGATGAGCTGGGATACCATTCTCACTTGGTACTTTTCGTGGAACACATGTTGTAACGAGGCTGTCCTTGATGTGATGTGATGCAGGGGAAGGCACTGGAGACTCCTGTGGTGGCGGCGGAGTTGCTGCTTTCTTTGTATGAGAGCCATGGATCCAGGAAGTCACACTTGACTGCTGTTGTCAAAAGGACCGGTTATGCCCCCTTCCACCGATGTTGAGACAGTGCCGTCTGAGGCGGGCTTTTATCCAAGCCCAATCCCCTGGCTGGAGGCCGTGGGCTGCTGGTGTCTCTGCTTCAGGAAGGGCCTACAGCACCTGATGATGTTAGTCTTTTGCAGTATTGAAGAAGCAGATCATTAGATACAGACAGAGGGACAATAGACATGTGGCCTGGAATGTTCTTTGGCCGTCCAAACACTATTTCATGTGGGCTGAGCTTTGTCACTCTGTCTGAGGTGCTTCTCATGGACAACAGAGCAAGTGGTAGTGCATCAATCCAGGTCAGTTTAGTGGATGCACAAATCTTCCTTATCTTACTTTTCAACACTCCGTTCTTTCTCTCAACAGTGGATGATAGGCACAATGTAGTTTCTGTGTAGCTCCTAGCCCCTTGCACAACCCCTCAATCACATGTAAGATGAAAGTTGGTCCATTGTTATAACTCAAAAGCATATGTACTTAAAAGTGCAGAATGAACTCTTTCAGGAGGCATTTGGCAACAGTTTGTGCATTGCGGTTCTTGGATGGGTATGCCTCAGTCCATTTGCTGAACATGCACACAATAACCAACACGTACTTGTGAGTAGAGGGCATGTCAATGAAGTCCATCTGTAGACTCTTGAAGGGTCTATTAGGGGGAGGGAAGTGGCCTGGGGCAGTGGATGTACCTTTTCCAACCTTTTATTGGGCACAAACTGTGCATTCTTTACTTAAGCGTTCAGCCTGTTGGTGGAATTTACTATTATACCAGCATTGGGAAAACGGTCTGATCATTCCATCACGTCCTACATGTGATGGTCCATGAAAAAGTCGGGCCATGGGAGCAAGCATTATCATTGGTAAACATATTTTTCCCTTTTGGGCCTATCCATATTCCTCTTCTGTTTGTCTACATCCTCCCCTTTTCCATTCTTCCTTTTCTTCCACTCCGCCCTTTGAGTAATATACTTTGGGTCATAGTACATATCATCATCCTTTGCAACATTTTGTAACAGGGCTTGCAGTAGCCGTGCTATTAATGGGGCATGGTATATGTTGGCCAGCTGAGGTGAGGAATCCCCTCATGGCCCACAGCTGACCAAAATCCTGGGCTACCCCGAAAACATATTAGCTGTCTGTGTAGATGTTCACTATTCTTCCTTCAGCCAGTCTACATGCTCTTGTTAAAGCAACAAGTTCTGCTGCTTGAGCACTTTTGGATGTTGTTAATCTTGCACCCTTCCAGTACATTTTTAGCCGTGCCCATTGTGTAAGAATTTTGCAGTGAGCCTGTGTTGTTGCTGAAGCATGAACAACTAGATCTTCATCTCCATCGGGGAAAGGTGTGTCTCTTAAATCAGGTCTAACATTTGAATATGTATCTGTGTCTAGCACACATGGACTATACTTTACCAAACACTCCCTGTCTATGACCCATTGCAAGGTGTGAAATCAGTAGTGGCGCAATGCAATGTATGGGCCAAATTGTCAGAAATATAAATCACATTTGCACCAGTGGAGCTTCCTAATCAGATATGAGAGGGTGAAAATATGAGAGGGGGGTGGTGGTGTGGTGGTGCCGGAATTGGGACGACTAAAACTCTCTTTGTGAGCCTGTTGAGGCAGAGCTGACTGTGTTCTATTTAAGGCCTTTCTAGCCTTTCTAGTTTGGTGATATCGTGGGCTGTCTGATGTGCATAAATGCAGATGTGCCATACCAAAGTTCGCTATGTTTTGGCCGTAAATGTGTCACCTAGTGAATAATTGTCAAAAAGTTCTTTCCACGTATTATCAATAAGACGCGGGCGGTATTGTATTTTTTTTTTCTGTGCATAATTTTAACAGCACATTTTCCCTTCTACAGAACTTGGAAGCCGCATAGACTGCTTCCTGTCCCATTGTTACAAGAGAAGCAATATTTGAAACATTCTTTTGAAAGTTCTATTTCGGTAACTTCCCCATTCATGAGTTTGTGCGCAAGAGATTTGCAAAGGCCTGTTCATCATGGGACAGCTCGGTGTGTTGTGCCCCTATGGCAGAGAATGCCGGTGTGTAATCTGTGTTGGGCAGGGGAGCCTGAACTTCCCCATTCTGCTGGCTCATCATTCTACCCATTCTCCTGCATTCTTTTTCTTTGCCATCTCACGTTGTGTTGCAAGTGTGTGCAAAAGCGCTGACCCTACTTGCGTTACCAACAGTTCAGTTATACTGGACACGGAAAAACAAAAGGTGGCTTGTTAAGTTAATGCCAGGTGACACAATAGGAAGGACAAACGTTGCCACACACTTTCGGCCAGCCTGAAACCTTTGAAAAAGCAGAGGAAGCCGTCCGTCATTCAACAAACAATGCAATTGCTACTAGTTCACCAAAGCCTTCACAAGTTGGAAAGGGAAGGAAACGTCCTGGGTACTGGCATTCCTTGGACAGTATAAAAGGTGACAGGCATGCACATGAAATACAGAAGCAGGAATTCAGTCCCTGCGCAGTGGCGCTGTGTTGTACTGTGCACTATGGCTGAGTGATGTACTCCCAACCTAGTCCCAAAATAATAATAGTGGAAACAGAAAGAGGATAATCGGGACTTCAAGTGTGATGAGAAATATCACACAGGCAGAGGGTCATCTGTCCAATACAAAGTAAACGTCAGGAAGTCTGTTAGTCAATTCGACAGTTTGTATCAACATAGTATTGTGACATTTCAAAGTAACATTTGTATTAAGGCAGCTGGTAATCAGTCATTTGACATGTAATCAGCATATGAAAGGTCAGTCGCAAAATACCAAGAATCTCAATGAATCACAATACATTATGTGACAATCAAAGACAGCACATCAAAAAATAAAAGCACTTCAAATAAATGCATACAATACAGTAACAGAACTTCAAATGAATGCATATAATGCAATACCAACGCCCTCCTTGTTGTGAGTAGGTGGACACCTATTCACATCTGGAGACCACCCTTGGTTTGCAGCAGGAGGCAGTGCACCAGAGCCGACCGCTGTCTGGCTACACTATAGTGTGGCTACCAGCACCAACACCAGGGATGTCACAAAAACCGGCGCCAAAATACCTGTTGCAACAAACAGGGGGAAGCACCACCTGCTAGCCCCCTACGATATCGTCATGCACTCAATACCAGTGCCAAACCGGGAAGCAATTCCTGCATCAACCCTAAACCTGGGGAGCATTACCTGCTACCGCTACAACACAAAGCAATACCTGCTACCACCCAAAATCTGAGGAGGGGAAACCTCCTCCAGCACTCACCTAGTGATGTCCCGTCCGGGAATGCCCACCATTCTCTTGTGTTATTCACAGCTGAAGCCTTCGGCCTCTGGCTGGGGAGTCTCTGCTGGCAAGACAGGGAACTGCAGTACTTCACTCTCTCTGGCCCACCGTCAGTCACAGGGCTGCTTAGAATCAGAGAGTCACTGCTGGTATAGAAAATGCAGAATATTTGCCCTCTCCAGTGCCCTGGGTGAAGGCGACAGCCCAGTAACTAAAATCCAAATTTAAACACACCTGAGTAAATATGGAAATACATGGTCAGGCAGCATAGACGGAGAGAACTGTACCAGTAGTGCAAAATCAATGGGGCCTGTGACCCAACGGTCGCCCAGTGGCAACGACAGCAGACGGAAAAAGAGAGGGAGTAAAACAGAGGACAGCACAATTAGAGGATATACATGAGAGGAAACCCAAAACCGAGACCAAAACAAATACTCCTCCCCTTCGTAACTGGCCCACCGCCAGGGACAACCGAAGGGAAATACGCAAGGAGACGGCAACTGTGTCCCTCAGAGGCTAGAGGCAACAAGATGGTGCAGCACCGGCCCAGCGCCAGAAGTGCACACCAGAGAGAGACACAGTCACCAACAGAGAACAGAGCCGTCATTGACAGCGTGGCGACAAACCGGAAAATACACAGATCACACAATGCCAAACACCCAACCACGAGGAGGGTGAGGCTCGCAAAAGACAACATCATGCGCTGAGAGAACCTGGGGAAACATGGAGCAAGAGCAGCCCAGAAATGTGACAGCTACTCATGGCTAGCGGCAGCATCCAGCCCCGAGCGGAGGAAGAGAGAGAGACCTCGAAGGCAGGGAAGCGTCGTGGTCGGACCTCAGACCTCCGCTCAAAGGGGAAGGCAGCAGCCTGCCGTAGCAGAAGACATGCATTCTGGAGTCGCATTCTCTCACCAAATGTGGAAACTGAAAAGATCTGTAGAACCCAAAATCATAACTCCGTCACAGCAACCTGAGTAAAATAAAGAGAATTTATTTAACGTGCACGGGACCCCCAGATGGGTGCTGAGTGCTCGAATAGCAGAAGTAAAACACAAGCCTTTATAGACACAGACCACAACATTTCATTATAATTTGTCTGTGTAACAGGTCATGTCTAGGCTCTCATGTCCCGGTAGGTGGTGAAGAAACATTTTGTGCTCGGAAACTTACCGTACATCGTTACACAAGAATACGTTGGAAATCACTCTATGTGCACATGAAAAGTCCTCTGTATCTAAAGCCAGACAGTTAACTATTACATTCACGCCCTTATGCAATCACAATGGTCTACATTAGCTGATGTGGCTGAATACACTTTTGAGGCCTACAGGGCCTGTTGCTAATGCAAGAAAGCAGAAATGTAATAACATGGAAATGTACTCTTTGTGCAAGCCTTGCAATGTGTCGCATTACAGGCAGCTTACTAAAAGCAAAGTTCTAACTCTTATTTAAGAATGTCACATCAAGCAATTATTATATTTGTATATAATTCCCATCATCATTGAATTATCACAATGTCAAATTATGCAATATGGATGCTGCCACCATTGTTATTTAAAGTTAGCTTCCACAATGTGATCAAGTGATGCCTGTGCCCAGTAAGTGTAGGCGCTGGGGTACTTGATGAGTGCTTGGTTCAGGTTGCAGTGACGCCCAACGTGCTTGTAGGGTGTTTATTATTGAATTGTATGTGAGGAACTGTCCTGGGGGAGACCGGTTAGATCGCTCAGATCAGCAGATGGGATGAGAGGGTCCGAGGAGAGGCCCCTCAAGGGATGGAGACCCGCTTCATGCCCAGGGGCAATTTCTACCATCGTTAGATGCCGCCCGCCCCCGGGTGTGCCAAGCAGCAGGAGCAGGGGGGTATACAGTATTGAGGTAAGGTGTAGGTAAGGCGTAGGCAACAGCAGAAGCAGCGAAGCACCACAGATAAGAGACGCATGGACAGGATGGGAGCATGGGCTAGGGGATGAAAGAGGTGCAATAAGCACTCCAGTGTCCACGAGGGCAATGTCGCTGTGTAGGCCAGATCGCATTCGGTTAACCTCCATGCCACCCAATGCAACTGAGCAGCAAGGTAATAGTGCTCAAAGTTGGGGGTGCCCAGCCACCCCTGCTGGTCAGGTGGCACAGTTTCGATAGTGCCACAATGCGTTGAATACCATGCCCGATAAGGTCACCAAGCAGGCGCTCTAATGTAGTGAAAAAAGATTTCTGCAAGTAGATTGGGGCGTTAACAAAATAATAATGCAAGCACAGTAGCGTCACCATCTTAGGCAGAGCAATGCGTCCCACCACCAACAATGGCAAAGTCGTCCAGAAAGAGATTTTTGCTCACAGAGGGGGAGCACCACCCGGCGTACATTTCCATCCGCCAGTGCCTCTGTGTCATGGTAAATCCAGATACCGATGTAGCGGATGGTGTCCGGTTGCCACTACACCAGTTCCTCTCCCAGCTGGAGGTCTGGGTCTACTGCCCTGGCCAACAAGGGGAAGAGGCAGGATTTGCACCAATTAATTCCCAGGCCCGAGACAGCAGCAAAGGCGATGAGCAGGTGTTCAATTGCAGGCAAGGGCTCAGAAATATCTTGCACGGAGAGAAGCAGATCATCAGTGTAAAGCAAGACAGCATGAACTTCGTCTCCTAGCGGAATCCCCCAGTCTCACCCCTGGGCTCTCAGTCCTTGTGCCAGGGGATCCAAAGCCAGAGCGAAAAGAAGGGGGATAGGGGAAATCCCTGGCAGGTGCCACGGTCTCTTCGGATAGGTTTGGAGATACACGTGCCTGTTTTAGTGCGGGCCAGTGGTGCAGTATATAGGAGCTTGATAAGTCCAAGCATGAGGGAGTCCAGGCCAAATGTAGACAGTACAGCCAAATGGTAACTCCATTCCAGGGAGTTGAACACTTTCTACAGATCCAATACCAAGCAGCCGGATTGGAGCAAGTGGCCCAGTGTCTGCTCCAGAACCCGGGAAGAGGCAGCAGAGATTCAGAAATGTGCTACAGCCTGGCACAAAGACATTTTGGTGTTTTTGGATCAACTGCGGAATCATTGGTGCCAGCCGATCAGCCAGGATTGTACCAGGAATTTATTGTCCAGAATGAGCATCGCCAAGGGTTGATAGGAGCCAAGATTGTTAGAGCGCTCCCTGACTTAGGTATGGAAACAATCAGTGCTTCCCGGAGCCACTGTGGTAGGCAGGTGCATGAAAGTGCTTCATCATACAGGGTTTGAAGATGGGGCACATGCTATATAGAACTCCTGAGGGAGACCGTCAGGCACCGGAATTTTTCCCGGGGCCTCGCGAACCTCAAAAGTGGTGCTAGAGTTCCATTCTCGAATAAGGTGGGACCCACGGTAGGCTCACGCCCGATAAGAATGCCTCAACAGCCGAGACAGTGATCCCTGTCGCAGGCGTGTAAAGACGCTCATAATATTGAGTAAAGGCTGCATGTATCTCACACTCTGTATCAAATCCGTGGCTAGAGGCACACCAATGGACAGAATAGGGTGCTGTGGGCTGTCCTGTTTAAATTAACCAGGCCAGCAGAGCCCTTGATTTGTCTGCCCCACTATAGGTTCGAGCAGAGTGTGCAGCACAATTAAGGCAATGCAGGTGCTCCAGCAGGATTGTGTGATCCCGCTTCACCTTGGTGAGTCGGCATCTGCCCCAGCTGAGGAGACAGCTAGCGTTTTGAGGCAGAGAAGGTCTTGCTCCGCAACATACTGGTCCAGCTGCTTTCTCATGCCAGTGACCGCACTCATACAGTGCCCCTTAATAGTGACCTTAAACGCATCCCATTCCACCAGGCCTGATGAAGTAGTGCTGGTATTTGCTTTAAAGCACTCTAAACAGGAGGCACTCAGAGTTGCCCAAGTGCTGCATCCTTTAGTGCCTCGGGCGGAGGTGCCATGTCAGTATAGGTGGGAGTGTATTGTCCCTGCAGACCTGCACATTCTGAGGATTGTGATCTGAGTGCATCCTCCTCAAGTAGTCAGTGTGTATCACGTGTGTGGCCAACTCTGTGGAGCAGACTATGTGGTCAAGGTGTACATGTAGGGCATGAGGATAGGAGAAAAAGAAGTACACTCTTTCCCTCGCATGGTGTTGATACCATATGTCTACCAGCACCCAGTGATGTAACCAAGCACCCAGGTGTTTGGTATTGCAGTGCGTGGGGGACTGAGGCAGCAGGGGGTAGGACCTGTCAAGTATAGTGTACAGGACACTGTTGAAGTCCTTGCCCATTAACCAGGGAATGCCTCCCCAACGCGCTAGGACCCCCTGATTGAGGAAAGTTGGTTGCTCCGTATTCGGGGCATATATTGTTCTGAGCCGCAAATGGGGTCCCTCCAGTATAACCTCCTTGGGGTTCAACAGCCGAGTTGATGGCCACGAAGGGAGTCCGCACTCTGATCCAGATTATGACCACCCTAGTGTAAGAGGAATAATCAGTTGTGAAAACCTGGCCTCTTAAGTGCAGGAGGAGGTACGTGGACTCTGGGTCATGTGTATCTCCTTTAGAAATGCCATGTTGGTGCCACAGCGGCGCAGATAATAGTATATCAAGTAGCACCGGGAGGGGGTGTGCAATCCCCCTAATGTTTCATATGATCACATTAAGGTCAAGCACAGAAGGTGTCAGGTAGATGATGGCCCTCCAAGTAGGGCACATAGTAGACAGAGGGGGGCATGTAAGAGCTAAGTGCTACACAGAGAGCCAAGTCATTGACTAACACAGGAGAGGAAGTTCACGAGAGGGGCAGAGGGGGCGTAAGTCACAGTGGTGCGGGGGAAAAGGAAAGATAGGGGAAGGGCATTTTAGCAGGTAAGAGACGAGTGACAGGGTGAGCGCACATTGGGGATCAAAACATAACATCAGCCATCTTTGGTGTAACTGCTGGCGGTGTGATCGAGCAGGACAGCGAAGAAATCACTGTCTCTCCTGAAGGAGCGCTGGAGACTGGCGTCAGATCCGTGGCCCCATCAGCAGCATGGATGGATGCCGCAGCCTTCAGAGCCCATTTTCTCTCCCAGATCACCTGTTCCAGGTCAGGTGGCCACAGTGATTGTCTTCGCCTGGAAGCCTCGTGGCAGCTGTGCACTTGCGGTGCTTGAAAGGCACAGTGGTCCAGTCCAAGGCCGGCAGCGAGGATGCTGCATCTAAACTAGCAGTCAGTCAGTGAAGAAGAAAGATTTCCCATCAAGAAACACCGGAAAGTGGGCAAGAAAGAGCAAACAGTACCGGAGATGGAGCTCTTGCAGATTACGCTTGACATGTTGAAATGTGGCCCTTTGGCTCTGCACCACCAGCGTGCAGTCCGGGAACAGCATCACGCTGTAACTGTCCACCATCAAAGGCCTGTGGCCGAATATATGATGGTATTCAGCATGCATTTAGGATGCATGCATTCAGAACGCCGTCTTTAGAAGGAACGTGTCTTTAGGACGCATTTGTTCAACATGCAAGTTGTTTTAACGACTTGCCTTAGGGGGGTGCGGGATGTTGGAATAGTTTAATTTACTATTCCAACTCCAGTCTGTGCAACAGTATGGAAGGTGTTGGACTTTAAATCCAACACCATTTCAACAATGTGCCCACCTAAATGCAAGTCCTTGTTACGACTTGCATGCTGAACGAATACGTGCTAATGCCGCATTCGTTCTATTGCCGGCTGTTGGACTTGGCCCTTTTTGGCAGGTTCACCCCTAAACTTTTTGCCTTGTCTGTAACCTGGTGTTGGTGATTTTAGGCCTCTGAGCACTTTGGCACTGTGGTCCAGTGGAAAGTGCGTGCGCTCTCTGTGTACTTGTGGTGAGATTGGCCTGCCCTCCCATAGGAATGCATGGGGGATAAGTGTGTCAGTGGTAATTCCTGTTATGAGAGGTGCAGCATGGTCAAGTCTAGTATGTCTGAATTCGTGAGAATAAATGCTGCACAATGGTGTGCGCAGATTTATGGTGACTGGTGGAGAAATGCCACTTCTAGAAGTTGGCATTTCTGTGTGCTCTGTGTCTGCCTGCCTGATGTGAATTGCATGTCTGGCTTGTGAGTGACAGGGGCTGGGAGGTGTGTGTGGCTCCAGGAGGGGCAGGGTGAGTCAGCGCAGGGCTGAATGGAGAGATCTCCATGTAGATGGGTGGGAGGAGTTGCACCTGGGACCTGAATAGGGCTGTGCCTTCCCTCTACAATGCTGGCTCCACCTCCTGTGGTGTGTCTGATGTCCCTAGCCTGTCCTGTGAAAGGGAAGAGGAGCTTGAGCAAAACAAAGTGCTCCAAAGCTCCCCCAAACCAGTTGCGTCTGGTTTTTCCCCAGCCCTGTGCTGTGTCACAAAGGGAAAATGTAATATAAATATAGGGGCTGTGTCCCCATGAAATTGATCAGTTCAGTGTTCCTGTTCTGTACCTGGTCCAAGACCTGTGGGGGCGTGCGGCTGCTGGGGCCCAGGAGGACCTGCCAGGAGGGCTGCCTCCCTGGGCCCAGCATGGCCCCCTGGATCCCTAAAGGAACTTTTTGCTGGACTTACTCTTCTCTTGAAGGAAGGACCTCTTTTCTGCAGCTAGCGCCTGGTGAGCGCTATATTCTAATCTAAAGGACAGGGAGAACGTGTGGGCTGCGCAGCGCTGAGCTGCCGCCCTTCGAGAGGGAATCCCGATGCAAGGGATTCCCCTGTGATGCTCAAGACGGCGGCTGCCCACCCCGCTTATGAGATCTCAAGTGCAGGTGCCCACCCTGCATTATGGTGCCACGTTAGCGGGAGCCCACCCCGCTTTACATTTTTAACTAAGAGGGAGCCCACCCCTCATTGCCGCCGCGAAAAGGAAAGAGACCGCGGCCCGCCTGGTTGTGGCCTGGGCCTGCGGACGGAAGCGGAAGAGGCCGGAAGCGTGAGTGGCGTTCAAAGACCCGGGCGGGAGCCTACCCCGCGCCGGGACGTGCTGACGAGGACGGGAGCCTACTCCGCCTCCACGGGCTCCGTTTAGAAGTCCCGGGTCCCAGGAGGGGGCCCGGGTGAAGGGGAGAGGCGGCCGGAACAGGCCGTGACCGAGTGAGAACCCCAGGCGGGGCTCCCGTGGTGAAGAGGGAGCCCCGCGGGCAGCCGCAGTGCGACCGGGAGAATAGCAGAGTGCCGGTCCCGAGTCCCGAAGAGAGGAGAGCCGGTGAGTGGAGAGAGCAAGGTAGAGGGGACGCGAGGCACATTGTTGGTGCCTGCCCCCGCCGCAAGTCCAGAGGAGGACCCGCTCTCCAGAAGAAAGTCTGCCGGAGTCCCTGGAGACCGGAGCGGTCAGAGGAGAGTCCTGCCTCCGCCCCCAGCCGGTGAGTGGAGCTCGAGGGAGTTCGGGTTGGGAGAGGCAGAGCGGCCCCGTCTGGCAGCGGGCCGCTCCTACGAGTGGGGGCTGTAGGGGCGCCTTGTTGGTGCCGGTCCATGCCCATTTTCTGAGCGGTCCCGTCTGGCAGCGGGCCGCTCCAACGTTGGGCATATTTGCTCCCAGATCGGAGCATATTGTCGGTGCTCGTGCTCCCGCCCCAGCTGCCCCGCCTGACAGTGGGCAGCTGCAGCATTTTGCCGCATTCCCCTGGTGTGGTTATGCTAATGAGGTTCGGGCCTGATGTGATTTATTGCCTAATGTCATGTTATGATGTCTTGAGGTTATTGCATAATGTGTTTATGCAGGTGAGGCCCTATTGCGTAATGTGTTTATGCTAATGAGGTTTGGGCCTAATGTGGGTTTATGTCTAATGCTAATAGGATAATGCTTAGGTCATTATGGTACCAGTAGTTACTGGTTGTGTTTTATATTTGCATTTACTTACCTGATCTGATGGTTCTGACCGTGGCCCGATGGCCTGGTCCTGTATATAATTCCCCTGTGAATATTGCCCGTGCCAGTTGGCACAGTGTAAATGTGTGATTACGGTTCTAATGTGTTTATGACAATACAAAAGCTATTTTTATATAACCTTGTGTGGAGTTCCTTTTGTGGTGTATCTAGTGTGTTGCTTCTGTGTGTGTGTGTTGCGCAAATGCTTTACACATTGCCTCCGGGATAGGCCTGACTGCTCGTGCCAAGCTACCAAGGGGGTGAGCAGGGGTTATCTTGGGTGTGTAACTCCCTTGCCCTGACTAGAGTGGTGGTTTCTGCCTGGCTCTGGCGCAAGCCTTAGCCAACCAGAAATCCCATTTCTAACACCGGCGCTGTGTTGGCAAGCATGAATCCGGCTTCGTTCAAAAGGACGTTTCCACCTGTGGCCCGGGCTGTTTGGAGGATGGCATCCTTGTCTTTGAAATGCAGGAGCTTGAGGACCACAGGACATGGGAGGGATCCCTGTGCGGCCTCTCAATGGAGAAAAAGGACAATAAGGTATCAGATGGCATGAAAGATCGAAACCAGTCTTCCGTGTAGGCCACTGTATCTCACCCATCCGCAGTTTCAGGAAGACCCACAATGTGCAGATTGCTTCTACATGAGCAGCCCTCCACGTCGTCTGCTTAAGTTTCTAGTTGCTAATAACAGTCCTGTAGTGCTTGCAAGCTCCTGTGAGTGGTCTCAGATGTGGGTTGAAGATCAGCCAGTTTGCGTTCAGCATCAGTCACTGCATCTGCCAGTTTCTTGTGGTTGTCACGAAGGAGGGTGAAATCCACTACCAGTGAGATAATCTCGTTCATAGAAATGCAAGACCTTTCAATTGCGGCCAGCACTAAGTCAAGCTTGTCCTCAGCAGGCGGGTGCATCTTCAGCTCACTGCTGGGAGGATCAGTGCCCGCCGCTGCTGGCATGGGGTCTCCAGTGCGCAGTGTTTTGAAGGGTGCAGTAGATCGGAGGTGCCCCATCATAGAGTATCTCATTGCCTTGCAGGTAGGTGGAAGCAGAAAAAAGAACCTGGAGGGGAGTACAGTAGGGTTCCCAGATGCCAGGCGGAGATGCCCCCTGCTGGCCCAGGTAGGGAGTTTCTACAAGTCGGGAGGCTCTTAGTTGGGGCTGTTGCAGCGGATCTGGTAGGGGCCACCTCTCTTAATCCACAACAGGTCGCAGGGCAGACAGGGGTATACAAAAGTAGAGGTGAATCCCCTTCACGGCCAGTGCAGTGCCATGGTAAAATGCAAGGGGGTTGTGATAGTCTCTTGGTAACCAGAGGCCAGGAAGCCACATGCACCTCTGCAATAGATGCCGGTCTAGTTGCTCTGTCCCCTCAAACCAACACCAGGTCAGCAAAGTAGAGGCTGGGGAAGACTAGGGTGCATAGAGGGAAGAGAGGGAAGGCATCTGGCAGGTGCAAGCCAAGAGACAGCCCCAGATAGGCAGGCATGGTGAGGGCCACCTCCCCTCCCCCCAGGCTCATCCCACATCAGATCACAGTCACCGCGGGCCTCTGGGCTGTCTCAGGTCTCCACCGCCATGGGCACAGATCCCAAGTTGTGGCTCCGGTAACTGCACGTGCCATTGCAGCGTGCCTCTCTCCTCTGCTCCTCACGTTACCCTTCCAAGAGGCAACAGAGCGGAGGGGGATGGCCGCAATCTTCCAGGTGGGGAGAAGAGGGAAAGGGGTGACAGTTGTACAGGTAGCAGCCCCACTCTCACCCGACGTCCCACTCACTGCCCCCACCGCTCACCTCACCTGCCCCTCAGGCCAACTGACAGGGGCATTAACGGAGTCCTCAGGGCACTGCCTCACTCAGTGGGCATCCAGTGGTGCGAGGCGTAGGCGGTAAGTGCAGGTGGCGATGTGGGTCCTACTTCCCGGCCTGTGACTCAGCTGTGCTCAACCGCCGATTTTTGCTGCCGGCCCCTGTGGAGCACAAAATGCAGCAAAGCAGGCCCTGCCGTGCTCCCCCATCTTTAACGCTGAGTGGGGGAGGCAGATGCTCGTACAAGCAGCCAGGTTGATGAGTATAAAGAGGTCTGTGCCTGGGAGCTTCGGAGCATTCATCCCGCCATCTTGGCTTGCCGGGCCACGCCCCCACAACCTCCAATCATACTGATAAAGCTACGCATCCCGTTTACTTGTGCAAGAAAAAAGGCGACTTCGGACCGAAGGAAATGGATTTCTGGTTGGACAAGCTTTGTGTACTTTTTTGCGGAACTGAAACTGAAATGTCATGCAAGGCCATTCAAACTATTGTATAACCTATTATGTGAATTGGGCCACTAACACGGGTTGTTGAGCCCTCACCTCAAGCAGTGATTAACATGGCTCATTTAATCTAAAATGATTGTGTGGAGACAGTATTGCTTCCACTCATTGGCTACAAAAAAAATGTTTTGCAACCCCATTGCTGTTTAAAGGTGGAAGTAAAACACTCAGACCCAGATTTACAAATATTTTGCGTTGGGACTGCTTCATTTTTTTGATGCAGCCCTGACACAAAATCCTTTGTGCTATTTACAAAGCCATGCAAATATTAATTGGTGTGACTTTGCAAAAGTAACGCAATGCAGCGCACTGTGCTGCCTTGCCTTGCTTTGCATCAGGTAGGCACTTCAATGGTTGTGTATGGGCGTTTTCGTTCATCCACCCATGGGTTTTGGTGCAAACCCATATTTACAAAGAGATGTAGACATTGGTGTGCCCCAAAGTGATGCACCTGCACGAGGCTTGCGTAACGAGGGCATTCTGCAGCACTCATGCAAAGAAGAATTAACCTCAAAGGACAGTATTTGTGAAGTAATCTAACCCTTCCTGCACAAGAACCACAGCGCAGACACAGTTGCAGTATGGTGCAAGGGTGCCTGTGTTGCAGTTAGGCTGCAACACGCACCAGCGCAGAGACAGCAGAATTGCGCAATTTCTTTGAAGACTTGGCACAGTTCTGCTCTCTCCAGTTGGCTCAACGCAGCGTAGCAACTTTACTTGCTGCTCTGCTTTGCAAATGCCCCTCATTGCTTTGTGGGTACGCTAAACTTAACGCACGATGTTTAGAGAACCCACTTAGGGGTCGATTACGATGGTGGTCGGAAAAGCATTCCGACCGCGGTGGTAGCGGAAATTAACCGTCCGCATGTACCGCGGAAAAAGCGGGAGTCAGATTAGGATGCCCCGCCAGAAAAATTCTGCCGCCGCGGACGTATTCCACGAAACTCTGCCGGGAACGTCCGGAGAAGCTGAAAATCCGACCGCGGTGGACGGAATTGCTGCAGAAAGACCCAAAAACGCCGATCAACCAGCGGAATGACCGCAAGTGAAATTATGATACGGCGGCGGAGCCAGCAGAACGATCAGTTGTTCCCGACCGCCGCGATCGCGCGAAATGAAGAATGGAAGAGCCGGCGGAAGGGCCATTGCACTCAGACCGCGCCGGTCGAGCGTAAAGAGGAATGGCAGTTGAAAGCAACCACACAACAAAGCTACCAAGTGTGGCTGTTTTCTGGTGCAGCCTCCAAAAACATCTGACACACCCCAATGACACATCCCTATGGCAAGAAAAAATACAAATCCCAGGTCAACCCAGATAACACACCTGACATGAATCCTCCATTTTGACCCACCCACATAGCTGAGTATAAAGCCAACCCCTTCCCTGCCCAGAATCCTTTGCACAACTCCAGAACTGAAGGGCCCACCACCACAGCACAAAGGAGAGGCAAATCAGCACACATCACACCATCACAACCACCCACACACCACACACATCTCCACCACCACCTTCACACCTGCACTTTTCATCAATTTGCACATCACACACCATGGCACAGAAAAAAATGCCAAAATTCACTGACACTGACACAGTCAGTCATGGTAGATGAGATAATCAGAGTAGAACCACATTTGTTTGGAAGCATGGTCCAACAGACACCAGTAGCCAGAAAAAAATCAAATGTGGGCAAGGATAGTCAGCAAAGTCAATGCAGTAGGGACCAGCCCGCACACCCTGCCTGACATCAGGAGGAGGTGGCATGACCTCAAGACCAGGGTGAAAGAGCATGCCAACAAGAACCATGAGCTGGCTCAGAGGACTGGCAGTGGCCCTCCCATTCCACCACTAACATTCACCGAATGAGAGGAGAAGGTGCTTGCCATACTGCATCCAGAGAGTCTCACAGGAATACCCGGGGGAGTGGAGGCTGGTAAGTACCACCAAATGTATCCCATCACACTGCTATGTCCTGTCTTGCACAACTAGAAAGCTACACTTCCTAGACCTAAATGCACTTACGTACAACACACTCTTCCCAACACATGTCTCACATATCTACCATTTCCTTCCTCTGATTCACCACAAAGGTAGCTAGCAATATTTCCATGGGGGTATGTGTACAGGCAGCCAGCACTACAACTCCCACCAGGCCCCCTTGTCCCACAGCTGAGCAGGATGGAACACTCCCCCCACCCACAACCATGTGCCCGCCATTTCATTGCACTCCTCAAACTTACAGGTAGGTAGCCTTCTTAACAGGGAGGGGTGTTTGTGGGAAGGAAGCCAACACTACAACTCCCACCAGGCCCCCTTGTCCCACAGCTGAGCAGGATGGAACACACCCCCCACCCACAACCATGTGGCAGCCATTTCATTGCACTCCTCAAACTTACAGGGAGGTAGCCATCTTAACAGGGAGGGGTGTTTGTGGGAAGGAAGCCAGCACTACAACTCCCACCAGGCCCCCTTGTCCCACAGCTGAGCAGGATGGAACACTCCCCCCACCCACAACCATGTGGCAGCTATTTCATTGCACTCCTCAAACTTACAGGTATGTAGCCTTCTCATGCTCTCTTATCTCACCCCTGAGCAGGATGGAATACTCCCCCCATCCAAGAGCCATGTGTAACATATTCCCTTCCTCTGCTCCACTTCACAGGTAGGTAGCCTTCTTAACAGGGAGTGGTGTTTGTGGGAAGGAAGCCAGCACTACAACTCCCACCAGGCCCCCTTGTCCCACAGCTGAGCAGGATGGAACACTCCCCCCACCCACAACCATGTGGCTGCCATTTCATTGCACTCCTCAAACTTGCAGGTAGGTAGCCATCTTAACAGGGAGGGGTGTTTATGGGAAGGAAGCCAGCACTACAACTCCCACCAGGCCCTCTTGTCCCACAGCTGAGCAGGATAGAACACTCCCCCCACCCACAACCATGTGGCAGCCATTTCCCTCCACTGTGTCACCGAACAGGTAGGTAGTCAGTGCATGCACCCTGCCATCCTTCTCAAAATGCCTGGAGCCATATGACCACACCAGCCCTCACATGTCAGCCAACTTGGCATAGATCCAAAAGCCACTTCCAGTGTGCACATAGCTAAGCGCATGTAACTGTCACAGAAATAAAACTTTGACTCACCAAGTCATATGTGAAAGAAATTCAGGGCCCAATCATGCACAGCACGGAATGCAATGTGTAAGTGCCATGGTGTCAGAGCATGAAGGCCCATATGAACACAAACCATGCATGGTCATTCTGACAAACAAAGTAAAATACATAATATGAAAAAGGTATGTATAACATTACAATGGCTAGTTCTTGCTTAGCTGAAATTGATTCCATGAAGAGTAAACAAAAAACACGCATCATCAAAAGTTGATGTGCCGCAAGTTAGTAGATGATGACATGTCTCTGTAATCACACAATCTGTACGTGGCACATTGTTTCAATTTACATGTCACACCATGGACAAGTAATGTATGTACCTCAACATCATGTCATGATGCTCATTATCTTTCATCCATACCAAGTGATTGTAATGTAAAGTGTTTGGTGTATCAAATGTAACATCCAAAAGTCTAACACCAAGCTTGTGGAGTGCAGATCAATGACCATTTAACCTCTGTTCAACAGGAGATCCACAAGCAACTGCAGCAGAAAACCCCACCAACCTGCAGAGCCAGTCTCCCCCCCCCCGGAACGTGAACTCTCAGATGCAGACTCCCTACGTTTCTCGGATGAGGAGCAACAACCTGGCCCCTCAGGACTGCCAGGGCGCACTACGTCTCAGGCCTTCATTGTCCCCACCACCACCACCACAGCAACAACAACAGCGCTGAACCCTGCTACAGTGACCTGTACGGCAGCCACCACCACCATCACCACTGCTGCCTGCAACACTCTCCCTGCCTCAGTGGTTACTAACACCACAACACAATTAGAGGATGCCAGGGAGAGTGCGCCGGTGCGTCGAGTCCCAATGCCACAGGTCCATGTCAGCAGGGCAGGTGGGAGGGTAACAGGGGGACAGATACAGGAGGACACTGAGACCGAAGCCCTCGCCACCATCGCAAGAGTACTTGGGGCATATGAACAGAACCAGGGACAGATGGGCCAGGTTGTGGAAGAAGTGCGTGAGCTCCGCCTGCTGCTGAGGTCCATGGACACACGTATGGGCCAACTTGTGGACCTCATGGGCCAGCTAGTGGGTGTTCTGAGGGACAGACATGCGTCCCAAATGACGGCTCAGCCCCCCTCCAGTGGCCCGCCTACTGAGACTCCCACTACCTCAGCTGCTGCCTCAGAGAGGGGTGAGCTGCAACAAAATGACTCCTCTGACACCGCTGAGCCTGCAGCAGAGGCCCCCCCTGCCAAACGCACGAGGGGACGTCCGAGAAACACCAGGGGAGGATCACGTGGCAATACACCACCAAAACGCAAGTCGCTGAGCCAGCCATGATGGCACTTGTGTTCCCATTGACTTTGTTAACTATCCTTACCCACATTGCCATGTTGATGGCAGGAGTCTGTTGGACTGTGTGACTACATCAATGTGGTGACTACTCTATTTGTCTCATTTACCATCACTGACAACTCATAAATTCACTTTGCACAATTTTGAAAATAATCACTTCTCTGTCACAAATACTTATTGTAAATAAACACTCTTTACACACCTATGTCTTTGTGTCAGCACCATGTTTATCACAGTATGTACAATGTCAACTCAGATTCCAATGTACCACAAGCTCTGATTGTGACGAGGCATTGATAGGGTGAAGGAACCTAGAAAGACACAAGAGAATTACATTTACTTGTAAGGTGATGCCATTACAGCTAAAACACACCACTAGTCATCAACGTACAAAAACCAGCACACAGAACAATGAGCAACAACATCAACACAGACATGATGTACGTGGAAAACAATACCCTGTGCCACACACATCAGCCATTAGCACTGAGCCAACAACAGCCAGCAGTCAAAAAGATCATCTATGCCTTGCCACTACCATCAAAGCCGACAGACAATGTCACTGTTGTACAATGTCACTTACACTCAAGGGAAGTAGTTGTCGGTGAGCTGTTGACGCAGGTCAACACCTTCCTCTTCTCCACTATCGTCGTCACTGGGCATGTGCGGATTGGCAGGGGGGGCATCTGCTGCTCATCATCGTCCAGGAGCAGGGGGATCTCTTTGCGCAAGGCCAGGTTGTGGAGCATGCAGCATGCAACTATGATCTGACACACCTTTTGGGGAGAGTAGAGTAGTGCACCTCCGCTCTTGTCCAGACACCGGAATCTAGACTTCAGGAGCCCAAAAGTACGCTCCACCACACGACGTGTCCTCCCATGTGCATCATTGTAGCGGACTTCACCCGGGGTCCTTGGATTCCTCAGTGGGCTCAGAAACCAAGGCCGGTTGGGATACGCAGAGTCACCTAGGTGTGAGATACACAGAGCAATTTTGTAATATAAACAGTAGCTGAGAACAGCATGTCACATATACAGCACACTACTTGACTCTGCGTACTCACCAACAAGCCACGCACGCTCCGGATGCAGATTTGCCATCAATTGTGGGATGATGCTGTTACGCAGTATGCAGGAGTCATGTGCAGAACCGGGGAATTTGGCACACACATGGGAGATAATCATATCCGCTTGGCATACCACTTGCACATTAATGGAATGGAAATGCTTCCTGTTCCAGTAGATGTGCTCACGTGCCTGTGGTGGAACTAGGCCAACATGTGTGCAGTCAATGGCTCCAACCACATTAGGTATGTGTCCCAGATCATAAAAATCACCCTTCACATCTGCCAATTCATGTCTCCTTGGAAAGTGGATGTAGCGGTCCTTGTAGGTCAACAATGCGGACAGGACATCACGTAGCACCATCCTGAACATAGGTTGAGACATCCCACCGGCAATGGCCACCGTGTACTGAAACGAACCAGTTGCAAAGAAATGCAGGGCTGCCATCACCTTAACTGTTGGTGTCAAAGCAGTCAGATATGTTCTGTGAGGCCTCAGATGGGGCTCCAACTGACCACATAGGTCTTGAAGGGTAAGGCGATCCAGACGGAATTTCCTTATGATGTCCTCATCCTCCATGTCCGCCAGCACTGGGAACGGACGATGCACATTTGGTTGTCTCCTACATAATATGAAAGGGGACACATGTCAATTTAATTCCCCTATGAGATGTGTCAAACATCTTACATCTTGACTGACACAGCGCAAACAATGACTGGACTGTAACAACAGCTTAATGCACAAGTCACATGCAGAGACACCTTGATCTCATGTAGTCGTATATGTGGTCAGTATGTACATACTGACTACTTCCAAAACAGAATCTGACTATGTGAATGGTGAATGGTACACTCCTACATCTTGTGTCACCAGCCCTGGGAGTAGGTGACACAGCACATGTTGGAAACAGCAACACTGCTGACTTCTACGTAGCTGCTGTACCTGCCACACCTTCTTGCTTAAGTCGCACAGAGCACAACTTTTCCACACAATGAGCACAGTGTGTGTAAGCTGATCAACTATCAAAATGAATACAGCAATGTACACAGTGAAATAGGCACATTATGTGGTCAGTCCATCATTACTGTTGGTTGATTAGCCATCTCACACATTGACATGTTCACAAATATGAGACTCCATTACACACCAAATCTGTGTACATGCACACAAATATCATATGTGACATGTGAGGAAGTACATGCCAATGCATGTAATCATGTGCACTGACCTGGCATGTGTAGGCATCAGTGAGTTGAATGTCACACTGGCATTTAATTTTGCAAACAGGTGCCAGAATACATTGTAAAGGTATAGTGTTCAATGATAAAAATTGGCTATTGCCATTGCTAGAGCACAATGTGTCCATAGGTGCGGTATGCGTGCTCTGCCACTGCGATCACGGTCATTGGCCACAATTGAAAAATGCCAAATAGCGGTAGAGACCACCTGGCCACCGCGGTGTGCCACCGCCAATGCCATTGCAGCCAATGGGAACTGTGATCGCGGTAGTGCTATAAATTTTGAAACCCGCAGTAGGCGTGCTCCGCCACCGCAGGCCCGGTCACTGGATATAATTGAAAGATGCAGGATTGCGGTAGTGACCGCCTGGACCCCGCGGTGTGACACCGCCAATGCCAATGCCATTGCAGCCAATGGGAACCGCGATTGCGGTAGTGCAATCCAATTTTGAAACCCGCGGTAGGCGTGCTCCGCTACCGCGGGCCCGGTCATTGGGTACAGTTGAAAGATGCAGGATTGCGGTAGTGACCGCCTGGACCCCGCGGTGTGACACCGCCAATGCCATTGCAGCCAATGGGAACCGCGATCGCGGTAGTGCAATACAATTTTGAAACCTGCGGTAGGCGTGCTCCGCTACCGCGGGCCCGGTCATTGGGTACAATTGAAAGATGCAGGATTGCGGTAGTGACCGCCTGGCCCCCGCGGTGTGACACCACCTATGCCAATGCCATTGGAGCCAATGGGAACCGCAATCGCGGTAGTGCAATACAAGTTTGAAACTCGTGGTAGGCGTGCTCCGCTACCGCGGTCCCGGTTATTGGATACAATTGAAAAAATGCTAACCAGGCAGACCAATTGCAGCAGCAGAGTACCACTGAAACAACCCCAGGGGCCTATAAATGTCTGTGAGTGAGCCACACATTTCACTTGCATCCAGACACTGCTGCCTGCCATTCTTCACCAACAACTGCTGCTGTTCCTGTATTCTGGACCCAGTGATGGCGAGAACTGAGAACATCAGGGCCCGTCCCTTCACCACAGAGGAGCTGGAGGTCCTGGTGGACGAGGCCCTTGCACAGTATGGGAGGCTATATGGTGCTCCAGATGCACTGGTAAGTGTCTGAGTAAAAGTTTGAGAGTGCTCAGAATGCTCACATGATGTTGCTCTGCAGTAGTATGTGCCTGTGAGTGCAAGTCAATGTGCATGCATCCATATTTTGCATATAGCATGCTCCATCCATGTCCTATTAAGAATTGCATTTGAGTATGTGGGGAGGATGGCAACATGGACACTTCTACAGCTCTTCTTAAGCAAAAATAAACACATGTTGGTCTGAGACTGGGTAATGTAAATGTGTGATACACTGCCTAACATGCTGACATCATGTCAATGGGGTGTGCAGCCTTATTTCCACAGATCTATGACTGCATTGAAGGATGGGAGTGACATGCAGTGGTTTTGCAGCCATACAGTTACACTGCTGGTTTGAGACATTCGAATTCTGAACAAACATTGCCTGTGCTATGTGATGTCATAGTCCTTTACGTCTTCACATGCTCATTTGTGACATTACAAATGTATTTTGTCCAGAGGGTACTGAATGATGTGTGTACAGTTTTCAAATTGCCCCTCTGGTGATGTGTGCATTATGAGCAAGAGTACAGTGCCTGAGTGTAACACTCTTGGTGGTAATTCACCTATGACACATCAGATAAATGTGATTTGAGGACGTCACCCTTCTATTGATTCCATGATGTGTTCAGTCTCGCATGTTTAGGCACTGTTTGCCCTCTCATATTGTACATGCATGTGATTTCTCTGATGGCCCACGTTTAACCTCAGTGTGAGTCCCTCTGGCCTGCACAGAAACTGCCCAATGTGACAAGGTCCCATCACTAAATGGACTGAGTGAAACATATGTGTTGTCCACCACCCTATTTCTCAATGAGCTATCTTAGGCCTGAGGATTGCACAAGACAGGACTACACCTTGTTAGAAGAGTGTGAGAATGTAAGATCATGGCCCTAAATGTGACCACCATGACACATGTAGCCATGCACTGCTCAAGGACATTGAGGGGTGTGTAGTGTTGGACACAGTGAGTCTGCCACGACACATCATTTCCAATGTATTGTATGTCATGCTCACTCACATACTGCATCACAGATGAGGGCCATTTTCACATTGGTTGCTGTGCTGGTACTCTGCATGTGTATGAGATGCCCATGTACTGGGTCCATCATCATACATGTATAAATTTCTATGAGATTATTCAATCCAAGTGTACTACGTGTCATGCTGTATGGCCTCTGCTCAACATTTATGTATTAGTGTACTATGTATTTTCATGCTCCTGTACTGACACACGTTGGTACACAACACAGTGTCACTGAAACTTCCTCTTCTTGTCTCACATGCCTGCAGCTTAAGGTGCATCAGCGTAAGGCGATATGGAGGGCCATTGCACGCAAGGTGCGGGCTCTGGGTGTCTCCAACTGATGGCATACACACTGTCACAAGAGGTGGGATGACATCTGCTGGCTGAGCAATAACATGGTAGAGATGACGCTGGGGGTGCTCCCTTGGAGTGGCAGGTTGGCGCGCAGGAGCATGACACCACTAATGGCCCGGATACTTTATCGGTGGACCATTTATTGAGAGACACCGGACTCTTAAGGATTTAGCCTGGCTATGCATCGGTAGGAGTGAATGATTGGTACTCCTCCTGGCTATTTATCGTTGGATCCGGTATTACCGTCAACTACTTGCACTCTAAAATGAGACTATGATGTCCAAAGTGCGTGGCTACGAGTTAGGAACTTGAGCTCTTTTTGGGACTGTGCCCCAATTGCAATACGGTGTCTTTCTCTACTGGACACTATATTATAGTGGTCTAGATTGATAGATAACTAGAATAAGACGTTTCAATATATACTGCTAGTAGTCTACTGGCCATTTTCATTTGTTGTCTCCCCCCTTGTCTTGTGATTTTCTGTGGGTATCTGAAAAGGTCCTGAAGAAGGTGGCCGGTCCATTCCTCTTATGCCACCGAAACGCGCGTCGACCCAATGTTCAGATCCTTGTGAACACATAAAACATACTTGGTCGTGGAGATGTTATTATCTATTACCTCCTTCTCTTTCAGATGTGCTTTTTATGTGAATGCTGTATGAGTCTGTATGAGTTTGAATGGTTTGTGTTATGTGTGGTTTTCATATTGATCAAGATTCAATTTTTGTATTCTTTGGGGGAGTTATTTGTCTTATTGTATTTTGTGGCAATTTTTCTTACATGTTTCAAAAAAGTTTTTAACTAAATGAAATAAGAAAACAGAAAAAAGAAATTAATTATTGTTGAAGAAAATAATGCATAAAAAAGTAAATAAAGAATTTTGATTAAATGTATTTTGTTCCTATGATTATATTGTTGTTCAAGCCCTATTATACATAGGTTTGCCTAGATAGTAAAGCAATATAGGTCGTGAGGGAGGTTTTGATTATATGTTTGGTTTTCTCCCCTCTTCTCCCTGACCTTAAATTTACCTTAGAGGGGTCCCCATCTATGCATCCGCATCTTGGATGTGACACAACCAGAGCTGGAATGACGCTTGAGGGCCCATCAGCAGCAAGTTGGGGGTGAGTACTGTGCGAAGTGTGACTTTGGGTGTGAGTGACTGCATGAATCCCAACCGTGAGCCAGTGCGAAGCTCTGTGATGTCTCTAGTGTGATGCAATGGTAATGCACCGTTACTACGCGGGCATTACTTCAATGTGCTTTTACTATGCATTTTTTAGTTCGCAATTTCCATTACTACGCATGCTGCTACATAGCATGCTTTTACTTCGCAAAAGCATTTACAACGCATTATTTTACTTTGCGATGTTCATTTTCAACATATTGTCAAATGCGAGTTGGGACACGGAAACCTCCATACCATTGAGCGCGAAGCTGTTAAACGCTGAGTTCTACAAAGTATACCATTCACACTTAACACTAGAGATGAGCTTAAAGTTCTTTTTCAAAAGGGAGCGGCACCAATAATTAGGATTGTAGTAAAAACTACAACTCCATTCGCGCACTCAGCCACACGAACAGAAATTCCCTGTCACTTCCGTAATCAATTACACTTCCATCCAACTGTACCAAGATGGCGGAGAGTCACCCCTCAGACTTTGATGTAATTATGCACGGAACCGGTAGGAGCATTAAAAAGCATCTAGCAAATCCGGGAGTGGGGTTTGGGCAGGGGGATGGGGGCTGCTCGATAAGTAATAGCACGGACGGAAGCTGCTGTGATGTACAGGAGCATCTAGTATCCTTGACCGCATCGTGACAGTTTCAGTGCCTGTCATACACAGGACGTGAGCCTGTGTTTGTTAGCACGCATGATTTTCTACTCCTTGTGATATGTTTCATAAAGTAAACTTGAATCGCAATGTGCGTTCTTGAACGGTCTTTCACACCCCCGCTGGCAGTCACGGTAGTGTTGAAGATGCTAGTGCAGAGTAACTATATTAATGCTTTGTACCCCTGATACATCTTTGTTTTACCTCGTACTTCTCTTGTGGCATCCGAATACAGGGCTGAAAGTACTGCTTTTGCATTGTCAACGTGTTGTAAGTAAAGGGCATATAAGTGACTTGGTGTACATGAGAGTGCACAGGGCATTATTGTGTTGTGGTATATTTTAGTAGAATGATTGGGAGACAGTTGTGCTTGAAGGCTCAGGGCGCGGCACGCAGCTGTGAGACGGGATTCCGTACTTTACACAGAGTGCAGCGATTCAGTATTTGTGCACTTGACTATGGTCGTTGAATGGAATTGCTGTACCTCTCTCTGTGTGAAGTTGAGAAGACAATACTTTAAATCATAAGTAAGTCTGACTATCGCACAGCTGAACTGGCATTTACGTGAAAGTGCTTAACTCGAAGACAGACAATTCACTGTGAAGAATAGACGCTTTATCTCATAGTGTGCCAGTAGATGTCTCTCGGGTCTACTTTGAAAATTAGTGCTGCGTGTGCCCGAAACACTTGTTGTACTGCCTAAAACAGTGATTGTACTCCCCCACCCAAAACCCCTATTTCCCCGCAATCCCATGCCAGGGGTTAGGTTTCTTTATTATAAAATATTAAAAATTGTCGTTGTTTGAGTAGTAGTGGTTTGCGATGTAATTATAATCGCAGTAAAAGCGAAATCTTATATTCTATATGTATTTGCGTAGTAATGGTATGCGCACTAAAAATATGCAAAGTAATGGTAGTTGCGATGTAAAAACATCGCACTAAAAGCATGCGTAATAATAGCATGCTAAGTAGCATCATATATTCGATGCAATGGCTTATAAGTGGCCTCAGTGTTGAGTGCAGCTGTTCTGCATTTGTACAACATGTGGTTTCTCATGTGTTTAAAACCATGACCCTTGTCATTGACAGATGAGATGTGGCCTTGTGACATATGCTGCAGTATGAGTGTCATAGACATCACCTGGCAGTGAACAGCAGTGAGCATCATGTTAGTGTGCATTCATAGATGTGTGCTGTGCACAACAGATAATTTGTGACATCTACACAGCTGACACCAATGTACAACTGTAGTTGTGCTTCGAAGCCCAACATGGTGGATATCAGGAGCTTGTAGCCATTGCACAAGGACATTTTGGAGTTTGTATCTGTGGTGTTCCCTTAGAGAGACTCCATATGTGACAGAGACAACATGGTTTGAGGTATAGCTAACTCACCTACAGGCACGTAGGTATGCTTACAGACAATAGTATGTGTGGTTACAGGGAGGCACAGGGCCAGCTCTTTGGCTGTGTCAATGCCACATGGAGCATTACTATCAACTATGCATATTTCCATGCATCATCTGATGATTGCATAAATGTAGCACATGCTGAATGTACATGGAGGAGTTCAACATGGGAGTATCATTTTAAAGTTTTGTGCTTTGCTTGCATATGATGTTTGTGAGTATGGCAGTATACTGAACCTATGTCTCTGTCTCTTGCAGCATCTACCGAGGGCAGGGAAGGCCGGGGGACCGACACCAGTGTGGAAGATACTGGCACGACAGCTACACATGAGTTCACTGACACTGAGGGGACCAGCGCCTCGGAGGGGGACCGGAGTGCCCTGGATGATTCATGCCCGGAAACACCAACCTCCACATCTTCAGACTCCAACGGTGACTCCTCGATATTGGCGGGCACAGGAAGTTCCAGATCTGCCTCTTCTTCCGCCACACCTTGTACAGTGCCCACCCTCCCGGATGCTCCCACAAGTGCTGTCCGTGCACGCAGCCCTAGGAAGGGTAGAGTCTCCTTCCCCCCAGGCACCGCTGCCCCTGCCCCTGTCTCACCTGCTGCCCTCAGTGTGGAGGCAGTAGACATTTTGCGCCAGCTGTGTGTGGGTCAGACTGCTCTCCTGAATGCCTTCCAGGATCATGACAAGAAGTTGGCACAGGTAGTTCATTCATGGAGGGCATTCATTCGGACGTGGGTGGCCTACACCGAACTGTCCAGTCTTTGTCCTCCACAGTGACGGCAGCCATTCAGCAGTCACAAGCTCCCAGTCCAGCTCCTGTCCCTTCAGCAACCACCCTGCCAGTGGCACCACCTGACGAGAGTGCCCACATGCCAGAGCCCTCAGGCACCAAGTCCTCCACACGCAGCACACAACAGCAGCGCTCTAAGTGTACCAGACCACAGACACCATCACCACAACACAAAACGGGCACACATGAGTACAAAACCAAAAGCCCATCACGTGACACTCAGGGGCATCAGGCCAAAAAGCAGGCATCAACATCACATTCATCAAAATCACCACCATCCAAGGGCACTCCCATCCCCACACCTGCTCCCAAAGACCCACAAACACTTGCCCTGTCTGGTGTGAACCTGGTGCCTGCAACGACTAAGCCCAAACACATTTCAAAGGCAGATTCACCCAAAACGTCAACTCCCACCCACACCCCTGTGAAGCAGGGACAAGAGAGCAAAGTGGGGGGTTTACCTCAACAACAGGGGATGCAGGGGAAGAGGCAAGGCCACCCCAAGCGTACCACCAGGTGCAGCAAATCCCACGGGGAGAGCCACCTGCACCTGATACACCTTTGATGGAGAGTGAGGCTGTTGTGCCCACCTCACTTCCCACTCCGGCCAAGACACTTGTGGGCTATCGGATCACCAAACAGTTGAGACCCAGCCCTCAACATTCACCCTCAACCACTGTGCCTCCATGCAGCATGTCTCCACCTCCCCGTGCCACCACTCCACCAGGTCCAAGCAGCCCTCAGGCTCCCACAGTCACGGATGCCTCTACCTCAGCCGGTTCTCTCTCTCCCAGGTCCAGTCCTCAAACTGGCCCCGACAATCAGTCCCCTCCCAGTTCAACTTGAAGCCAAATTTTAAGCCAAGTCCTCTTCCCCACACCATTTCTCCCACAGCGGTGCCTGGACTGCCCATATGTAGCCCCTGAGCTGTGGTGATTCCCATGGCAGTGGACGGTGTTACCCATTTGATTTGCAAGTTCTCATGCACACATGTGCGGACTAGAAATATGGACTGGCCAATGGCCTTGCTGTTTGGTACTTTTGATGCCCATTTCCTGTGCAGTTTCTCATGCACACATATGCAGACTAGAAATATGGACTGACCAATGGCCTTGCTGTTTGGTACTTTTGATGCCCATTTCCTGTGCAGTTTCTCATGCACACATGTGCGGACTAGAAATATGGACTGGCCAATGGCCTTGCTGTTTGGTACTTTTGATGCCCATTTCCTGTGCAGTTTCTCATGCACACATGTGCGGACTAGAAATATGGACTGGCCAATGGCCTTGCTGTTTGGTTCTTTTGATGCCCATTTCCTGTGCAGTTTCTCATGCACACATGTGCATACTGGGAATTTGTACTGGTCAATGGCCTTGATGTTTTGCACTTTTGATGCCTATCCGGATATTATGTAATAAAGACTGTTACTCATGTTGTCTGCTTTGTCGCTGCCCTTGCTAAATAAAAGTTTAATGTATGGGTATATGTTCATGTGACACATGCTCTGTATGCCACTTTCACATTGGCAATTACTTGATTTACTTTTTCAGAGGTTGCCAGAGGTGACAGGCACTTTTGTTCTTCTTGACTCTGAGGCTTGAGGGTGCAATGATGGTTGCTTGTGATGATCTACTCTTATCCTAATCATTCTATAGTCAGGTTGGCTAAATTGAACACATGTCATATTAGGATGCACTACCACAACAGAGGTGAATTCTATCCACAGGATCACTTGCGGGGTGGACAGGGTCCGTCATATCTGTGGGATCTTTCTTGATGTGTGAACAGCAGTGTTGATGTGTAGTCATCTTGTGTAGGCCTGTCTTCATAGTCACATGGGTACATTTGAATGTGTGCACTTGAGTAGTCATACAGTGTGATTGGCCTGTCATTGTCAGAAGTGTTGAGGTGTATGTGCCCCAGCACATGCCCCCTACACACATGTATGATCCAGGTAATGAGTGCCTGTTTGTTTACATTATCAGACATGTGCTTCAGATTGTGGGCACATGTAGGAGTTGTAGGTTGAGCACTGTGCAGTGTATCGGTGTGTCCTTGCACTCCTGGGGGACACCTACTTGTTGTCGCTGTCAGTTGTTAGTATGCAGAGTGTGTCACTGCAAAGTCTGTGTTGTGTTTTGTTGATAAGCCATGGGTCTTGTTTAAGTTTGTGCTCACTGTGCTGACCTGCTCAGCCACACTGACATTATATGTGAGTTATCTCATACATTGCTGTCACTTGACACATTTTTGGGACAAGTATAGTATGTGGTATGAAGAGTCATAACATCCCCTATAGGTGCTTCTGATGCCTACACATTGTGAGTTACTCCTCTATGTGTTTTTGCACTGTACACTCCTGACCAGTCCAATACTGATGTACACACCACTACAGTCTCATGTCTTCCACCCCATGCCTTGCCAGTGTGTGACCCTCCCCACCACTTCATAGTGTGACACTATACTGTGGGAGGCTGATCTGTGTACAGGACCAAGGTGCCACACAGGACTATTTCACAATTAGTTATGTGGTATTTTCTTCTACTTGATTGCAGTCATGGTTGCTCATGTGCAGTGCATATGTTTGAGCAGCACAGTCATCTAGTCATGTTGTATGCATCTAGGTTTTCCTGAGTTGTGCAGCTGTGGGTGATGGCTGAGCTGTATGTCTGTTTGCTGAGGTACTGCTACCCTTCCTGAGTGTGATGTGATCTGTGTGCTGTGATGAATTTTGGTGTGGAAGTTCATGGTGGAGCACTCAGATATGTGTGATACTGGTTTTGTTGGTGTTCACACACTGCTTACTGTGCATGCACTGCTGTCACTGTATGTTGCCTTGTACTTGCCTGGTGTGCACCCCCCTGGTGTCCAGCTGAGTTGGCTATGTGATGAATTGGTATGTGCATATGTTGTGTTTTTGTTGTTGATGGATGCAGTGTTTGGCCTGTGTTGGCTCTTTCTACTGACAGGTGCATGTGTGTGTGATGTTCTATTTGCATGACATTGTGTGAGAGTAGTTTGTGCATTGTAATACATTCTGATGTGTGTTGAATTTGTAGTGTTCATTTCTTGTGTGAATGTCACATGCAGCAATATGGATTCTTGTTCATGAGCTTCTTTTGAGTGCACATTTGTGCTATGTCCTCCTATATTTTAGGTGGCACTTGTCAGGAGTGTACATGTGCATGCTTGTGCTACACATTGACACCTTGCTCACTTGATAACTGGTGTGGTGTCTATGTCTGTGTTAGCTGATTTGTCATGTTGATCACAGTTAGTGTTCATGATTGGCATTTGATAATGCAATTTTTGATTGGGTTGGGGTATGGTGTCTGTGCATTTGTCCAGAGTGAAATGTTGTGTATTCTTGTTCTGTCTAGGGTCACATTGCCTATCCACTGTTTGCCTGCACATGGCTGAGCTTGTTGGACTTCTTTGGCTGTTGTTTGTGAGATTTGTGTTTGGCTATTGGTTTTTGATCAACATTGGTTCAGACATCCCTGAGTGGGATTCTGACATTTGTAGATACACACCAGGGTGTGTCATTGGTTGTCAGGAAACTCACAGGACCTTATTTGCACCTTTATGTGTGTTTCTCACAGGTGTTGAGTGTTTCAGGTGTGAGATGGGTAGATGATGGGTATGTGTGAAGGTCCTACTTGGGTTTGACAGTCAAGGAGTGTGACAATGAGCCATGTGTGTTGTGCGGGTGGCATACACATGTCAAGGTAGTTGACACAGATGTGGGGCTGGTCACTGTATGGCTTCTGACACTTCCTATCATTCCTATGCCTATGCATAGATTGCATTGCTGTGTCCCAGAGATATTGCACAGATGTCACTTTATTTAAATTCCAATCACTGTGCCACCCATGTCTGATTTGATGGCCTAAGGGTAGTGTGATATGTTCCTCCTCTTGCATGTCATGTACAAATGCTATGTGGCTTGCTCCATGGTTTTCCAGCACTGTGCACTCCACTTTGGGCTAGTCCATTTATTGTCATACATTGCTGCTGAACTATGGTATGTGGCAGTGTTTCAGTGTGGGATCTGTGTGAGGGACTTGACATGCAGTGTGTACAGTTCAGTGGTTGTTCATATGCAGAGTGACTTTTCATTTCTTAATTTACTCAGTTTGATTCACATGAGTGGAAGGCAGGTGTGAGGAGGAGGGTTGTCCAGCCCCTGACCTTCTGTGCAGGGTGTTCATCTTCACCCCCACCTTCCCAGTCAATCTACATTGCCCTTTGAAGTGTGAAGTGCGAGGTTGAGCCACACCTGGCTACTAAATAGTGCATTGAGGAGGGGGGGCACAAGAGGAGCACACAGCATGGGCAGACATGGATGTGGGAAGCGTGCTGTGGGCTGTGACCAACTGATGCGGGCCACCATGTGGGTAGGGTGAAGGTGGGGCCCTGGGCAGCTGCCCACACTGCCCATGCCTGGCGCCAGCCCTGCCTACTACACTGGTGCGCAGGTTTTCCCGCGTCTTCACCGCTGCGGTGACATGACCGGGACATTGCAGTGATTTCTATGGTGATGGGTGACCCCGATGCGGAGGTGTCAATTTGTAGCAAGCAGGACATGTGTGGGTACACTAGGGGATATGTTCCTGTCTCCACCAGAGTGTCTGGTGTGGACATGAACCGTCTTTCAGCACAAGAGTTGTGTGTTGTGGTTGTATGCGGAGATGTGTTATTTACTTACCTGCGGTGTTGACCGCGGCGACGTCTTATATGCTGGTAGTGGATCAGGTACAGCAGCGGAAGGGCTTGAAGAGCTGGATCCATAGCGGTCAGGAACGCGTGTAGGTGGCTGGGATTCGAGTTTCGCCCTCCGCAGTCGTGCTTCCGCTGTCTCCGAGTAGCTGGTTTCTCCGCTGTGTTCTGATGGGCTGTTTGGGGCATAGTGATTTGTCCGGCGGTCGTAACGTCATTCCGCACGGTGGTCTTTCTCTATTGAATCCCTCCGCCACCGTTGCGGAAGGAAATTTCTGGCGGGTCCCGAAACTCCGCAGCGGACGGGAAATGGGCTATCTTTGCCCATTGTAATATGGCGGACGCGAGGACCGCCGCAGGAGTGCGGAAAAGGACGTTTTCCGCCAGCACCGCGGATGTGCCAAACACCGCCATCCTAATGAGCCCCTTAGTTCGAAGCTTCATTATTTCAAATATTTATTTTCTAAAAATTGACCTGCAAACAAAGGCATACTAGGCACTGTTTGGGTTTTCTATTTATTTAAGCAACTTTATTGGCATTTCGCTAACATAGCAAAAGTGTTCGTATAATGAGTACTAGCATGGATCCATTTACATGTCGTATTAAAACATAAAATTACCCTTTTTTCCTAATTTATATTACAAAGGATGCAATAAATAGGTTAACATCCTGAAACGCTGGTTTGGATACCTTCAACGGAGGTTTTAAGTACTTTGCAAATAAACCAATGCAAACATAAGTGCAAAAAATAACGCAAAACAGAATCAAAGTCCTTTAGGTGTACAAGTAAGGCGCCTTGCATTGCACCAAAACACCCTGAAAGTGATTTACGGGGCATACTAAGTAGTGCCAATTTGCGTTTTTCCTATAGTAATTGCCCTTGGAGGGGAAATATGTACATAAAATGCAACGGATTTCCTTTAAATAATGATTTTCTGAAGGTTAGGTGACCAGACGAACAATTGGATTTCTTTGTTTATGAAAAATGCAAATGAACCTCATTTAAAACCTAAAATACATTTCTCGACGCTAACAAACCTTTTAATTGCAGAACATTCTTGACAACCGGTTTGCACATATATATGACTTATTAACATATCTTTTAAGAAGATCAATTCAGTTACTGCGCCTATACAAAGATACGTTATTGGGGAAAGGTTATGTATCTTCAACGTGTCAATAAGCCTTGCTCGTTTCATCTATCCAAAGAAATGATTAAACAGAAAGTAAATGGGTTTATTAGTCAAGCATGCTTTCAATGGCTTGTGGAAATCTGCCAGAAAAAAACGTATCAGGAGGCTGTTGTTGTTTTTTACTATCTGGCATCAATGACAGGTCACATTTACATGTCTGGAGTGTAATTAGTCATTGTCTGATTACGAAAAATCAGTCATAATTTAAAAATATTAAATTAGCATAAAATGACATGCATTAGAGGTTAATTCTCGAAATGCTCGTTTATTTTTGCATTCTGATGAGATGTGTTAGTCCATCAAAAAGAGTACAGTTTTGCTCATCAAATAAATGTTATAACATACTCATTAATATTCTCTCACTAGTCCAAGGAAAAAGGACAGTGGTGGCTCTCCAAGAAGCATGCTTTAATGAAGCAGTCTTGTGGCTATGACTAAGTCTCTCTCTCTCTCTCTCTCTCTCTCTCTCTGTCTCTCTCTCTCTATATATCTATCTATATCTATCTATATTTATATCTATCTATCTATCTATCTATCTATCTATCTATCTATCTATCTATCTATCTATCTATCTATCTATCTATATATGTATAGATAGATAGATAGATAGAGAGAGAGAGGGAGACATAGTCATAGCCACATGTGTGTGTGTATATATATATACACACACACACACACATATATATGTTTATCTATCTAACTATATCTAGCTATCTATATAAAACCTCCTGGTGGCTACAAGTAGGTAGTTATAGTTAGGACCTAGTTTCCATAGACAAAGCATTTTTTGTTTTGCTAATAACTTTGGTGCCGTTTGACGATTCTTCATGAACTTTTCAAAACTCGTAGGCCAATAACGTCAGCTGCTGTCTGGAACGTTTTGGGGTAATCTGTCAAGCGGGGACTAAGAAAAAGGGGGGTCCCAAACAATATTCCCTCAAATTCTTTTCCTCTGTGTGCAGCAGTGCAAGATCTCTGTGCACTGCGGTCAAGGCTATGTGCACCAAGGAACTGAATATTCTTGTGAGCGCTGGACTCAGCAATATAAATCTGTGACAATTACCACCCCAAAGTCTTTTTTACAACAAGAGCGAAAAACGGGACATTTCACACATATAGCTCTATTTAATACGGTTTTGAGACAGTTTAGCAACGTAGGGAAAAACCATCATGACATGAATTACTGTTATGGCACCTACACCCCAGGTTTAAAAAAGGACAGCACTGTCCCATTATAAGATTTTTATGAACAACAGGGCTGATCCAAGCACTCAGAAAAATGACACAGCTATTATTAACCTGGAACTGGGATCCAGGCTGGACCCAGGGAAATTTGCTAAAATCTTTCCCAGTGTAACTTGCTGGCACCGGGACACATTTCGCAGTGCCCGCAGATTGTCTGCTTTTCTTTCAGAGCAGGAATCTGCAGGCGATGAAGGGGTATTCTTATTTTCCATTCCAGCTAGGCCAAAAGCAAAAGCCAAATTTAAAGGGCCACCAGCCCTCCTTTTGTTGAAGAATAATTCTGGCTGAGAGCCACTTGGAGCCTAATGCCTAGATGCCAATGCCATGGAGGGGAAACAAAGGCATACAGCTTATTACGTTTACAAGTAATGTACTTAAGAGAAACATTTGAGGCAGGTTTTTGATACTGCTTACCCTTGTATATAAGCTACATGCATGTACTATAGAAGGTTGACATTATGGGGCCGATTACGATGCGGCTCGGGTCAGTCGGAGCCTTCCGAGCCGTATCATAATGGGCTCCTCGGTTTACTTTCCGACCCCCTAATTAAGATGTAGGTGTTAGGAAAGTAAACTGGCTGGTCATTCCAGCTGGCTTCCGACGGGCTCGGAGAGCCCGTCGGCCAGTTGGAATCCCACCAGTAATCTCAAGGTCGGGCCTTTCCGCCCTTGAGATTACAAAGTACGGTTTCCGACATGGTTTCCATGCTGGCCTGTCTGACATGGAAACCATGTCAGAAAGCGTGTTTGGGGACCACCAGCAGGGCCCCCTTTGGTGCAGGGCCTCTGGTTGGAGGCTGAAGGGGCACCTATGGTGCCCCCCTGTTGATTCCTGCACCTTGTGACAGGCACCTTGAGGTGCCTGCCACGGGGTGCAGGGATGAACCACACCTCCCATTTCACTATGGGAGCATGCATTACGGCCGGTTTACAGCTGTAATGCATGCTCCTATAGTGAAATGTAGGAATGCGACTGAACAGTGTTCGGTCGCATCCTAATGAGGCGGTTGGCACCGCCAACCGGGTGTTGGTCGGTCCCAGGACCAAGTCGGTGTCGGAAGGAAGGAATTCTTTCCAACATCAAAATCAGGCCCTAAATGTTAGGAATGCATAGCATGTACTGTTAGAAGGTAGACATTGTATATTAAGAATGCATAGCTGAGTGAACCAAAAAGTCAGGATTTAAAATATAACTCAGTGCTTCGGGTTGTCTGTAGTTATAAAATGTTATTGCTATGCAAAGAAACCCTTTTAAGCAGCCTTATATGGAAAATTGAGAAAGAAAACACCAGGGAACCTGTGCCTCTGACCTCCCACCGCTACGACTCCGCTGCCCACCTCACACTCAACCCCGGAAGGAACAACAACTCACAGCAGTCGACACCGAACACCACCCATGGCCAGTTCTCCTGCCGACACTGCCCACAATACTTCACCATCCTCAGCACCCCTACAATCACTGCACCCACGCCGGATGCCCGCACCACCGAAGCCCTGAAGTGCATCCTCCTCAATGTGCTCTCCCTACACAGGCACGCCGTAGAGATCTGGGACCTCCTCGACACCCTCTCGCCAGACGTCGCCTATTTCACGGAAACCTGGACAAACGCCGTCTCCGCCCCGACATCGCCACCGCCATTCCCGGTGGATACAAGATCCATAGGAAGTACCGCCCAGGAGGGGGACTTGCCATCACACACAAGAGCTCCCTCTGACTCTCCACCTTCAGCACGAGTGACTCCCTCTCCAACACCGAACACCTCCACTTCCAGATCCAGGTCAACCCCAGAACCACGCTTTACGGCACCCTCGCCTACAGAGCCCCAGGGCCTCGCGCCTCTTTCGCCACCACCATTGCCGACCTCATCGCACCCCACGCCATCGCCTCGACAGACTACATACTCATCGGAGACCTGAACTTCCACCTCGACAACAGCAGCGACCCCGACTCCACAGCCCTTCTGCACAACCTCGCCAACCTTGGATTGAAGCAGCTCGTCACCACCCCCACCCACAAAGCCGGACACACCCTCGACCCCATCTTCGCAGGAGGGACCAACGTCCACTTCAGCCACACCTCGCGGCCCCTCTGGACAGACCACCACTGCGTACACTTCTCCTTCAACACCACCACCGCACACAAGCCTGCCCCTCACCCGCAACGAAGGAACTGGAGCAAGGTCACAGAGGAGCACCTCAACTCCACCCTCACTCACGACCCCCCCTCTGCCACGACCGACGCCAACTCCGCAGCCAAGGAACTTCACCGCTGGGTCTCCAGCTGTGCAGACAAGCTCGCACTCCTCCGCCACCACAACAGACATCGCCCCCTGAAGGCCGCCTGGTTCACCACCGACCTCCAAGAAGCCAGACGCCCCTGCAGACGTCTCGAAAAACACTGGAGAAACAGCAAAACCACCGAAGACCAGAACACCCACAAGAACGCCATGACAGAATACCATCAACGCATAAGAACCACCAAGAGGACCTTCATCCAGAACAAAATCCTCACCAACGCAAGCAACTCAAAGGAACTCTTCAACGTCATCCAGCAGTTCACCAAACCCCCCCAGCGAAGCCACGGACGTCACGCCGTCCCAGGACCTCTGCAGCAAGCTTGGTTCCTACTTTCACCTGAAAATCAAGGCCCTCTACAACAACTTCAGTGAACAGACTACAGGAACCACCCTCCCCTCCAGCAATGACAGCCAGCCCACCATCTCCACCTGGACACCGGTCACCACCGAAGATACCACCACGGCCATGAAGAGCACCCACTCAGGAGCCCCCATGGACCCCTGCCCGCCGCACATCTTCCACAGAGCCGCCGCCACCATAGCACCCGAACTACGCCGCACCATCAATGCCAACTTCGAATCCGGCATTTTACCCGATGACTGGCAGCGGGCAGAGGTCAAGCCCCTCCTCAAGAAACCCTTGGCTGTCCCGACGGACCTGAAAAACTACCGACCCATCTCTCTCCTTCCCTTTGCAGCCAAAGTCACCGAAAAAGCTGACCACCTTCATCGAAGACAACGCCATCCTCGACTCCTCCCAGTCTGGGTTCCGCAGTAACCCCAGCACCGAGACCGCCCTCCTTGCCACCACCAACGACATCCACGTGCTACTCAACCAGGGCCACACCGCAGCCCTCATCCTGCTAGACCTCTCCGCAGCCTTCGACACCGTCTCACACCGCACTCTTGCAGCCAGACTCCATGACATCTGCATACGGGGAACCGCCCTCGACTGGATCCGCTCCTTTCTCGCCGGCAGAACCAAAAGGATCAGACTCCCACCCTTTCTCTCCGAAGCCACAGAGATCAACTGCGGAGTACCCCAAGGATCATCACTCAGCCCTACACTCTTCAACATCTACATGGCCCCCCTCGCCGGCATCGTCAGACACCATGGGCTCAGTATAGTATCCTACGCCGACGACACCCAGCTTATCCTCTCCCTCACGAAGAACCCCGAAGACACCAGACTCAGCTTCCAGAAAGGAATGAAAGACGTTGCAGCCTGGATGAGCAACAGTTGCCTAAAGCTCAACTCAGAGAAGACAGAGGTCCTTCTCCTTGGACCCTCCCCCACCGCCTGGGACAACACCTGGTGGCCCTCTGCCCTCGGAAACCCACCCACCCGACGGATCATTCTAGACTCCTCCCTCACCATGACTCGCCAGATCAACGCCGTCGCCTCCACCTGCTTCAACTCCCTCCGCATCCTCCGCAAGACCTTCAAGTGGATCCCCCCCGAAGTCAGAAAGACCATCACCCACGAACTCATAACCAGCAGACTGGACTACAGTAACGCCCTCTATGCTGGAATCAACAATTCCTTGCTACACAAACTCCAGACCATCCAGTACACCGCAGCCAGACTCGTCCTCAGAACCCCACGACATGAACACATGACCCAGCACCTGCGAGATCTCCACTGGCTCCCCGTCGAGAAGAGAGTGACCTTCAAGCTACTCACCCACGCCTACAATTCCCTCCACAACATCGGACCCAAATACCTCAATGAAAGAGTCTCATTCCACGTACCCAAAAGAAACCTCCGGTCCGCCGACCTCGCCCTAGCAGAGACCCCGTGCATTCGCAAACCAGAGCAGGCGGAAGAGCCTTCTCCTACATCGCGGCCAAGGCCTGGAACGAGCTCCTAGTCAACATCAGACGCTCCCCTACCTGCACACCTTCAGGAAGAGCCTCAAGACCTGACTTTTCGGCTGATCCGGAGCTGCAACTCCCCCCCAGCGCCTTGAGACCCTCACGGGTGAGTAGCGCGCTTTAAACGCCCCTGATTGATTGATTGATTGAAAACATTAAGGTTCTAAATCCATGACTTGCAGTTTGTAAGAAACATGTTGATGCTGATTCAGAGCTCACTGTGCTGTATTAGAAGGATTGCAATTTATGAACTGCAAATACTAAAAGGATTTGTGTTAAAAGCAAAAACCCACTTACCTATCTAGATAAAATAAAAAATCTGTGACCTGCATCTTACATAATGTGCTGTGCAGGAGACATGCTTACTATCTATGCAACATTATGAGTCAAAATTGTAAGCAGACAAAACTCAGCTCTCTCCTGCAACTGCATTAACCACCAGAGTTATCTTACCATTATTATTATGCCTGAGATTTGCTGGGCACGCAAATATCTCTGCAGAAGGTACCTTAACCCCATAAGATATTTTATAATGCAGCCTTTGTGACCAATTAAGCCCTACAGATTTACTGTCATGTTTAACCTTCTTGCCAATTTCTTTGCAGTATTCTCTTAAAAAAGAAAATGTATAAGTTGACAGCGAGACTCTGGTTTTCATTACTCTGTTCCTTTAGACTGCACCCCCTTTCTGTTGGCACGCCTTGACCACCAATTTATTTATTCACGGCATAACGTTTTTCTACTTCCAGCACTGAATGTCCCTCATAAATTAGGTCTTTGTAGTGGTTTCATAGTGAATTACAAAAAAGTGCCTAATCTTCTAAGATCAGCACGTACAGGATAACAGTCTAACAGAGCCATTCATTCCCCAAACTCCCCTAGTTCTAACAGCACCATATGCAAACAGTATGACTTAGAAAGGGTCGCGTTTTAATTTGTATTTCTGCCCAGCTTTCAATTTCCATACTTATTTTAAAAAAAATGTATCATTACATTAGCGTCTTGTGTAATCTTTGCTGTTGCTATGCGCTTTTTTCATGCATTGGCCCCTGGCCCCAAAATATAGCAATCCAACAGAAGGAGCAGCTGGGAAAAGAGGTGGGTGTGCCAAGAAATTAACAGAGAGCCGAGCCAAGAGTTGGCTCTGGCTCTAAGAGCCCGTGCACGAGCCTTAAGCATATTTGGAATGTAAATCGTTCAACAAACATCATGCTAGAATATGATAAACTTGCCTTGAAAATTCAAGAAAGTGTAATTCTTGAACATAACATGCTGAAGCATTTCACTTAAGTACATCAGACTATTTGGAAAGTATTTATTAAAAGTGAATGTTTTTAAACATGAACTGAGAAACAGTAAATCAAATAACCATGTTCGCTACCCGTAATGTGGATGAAATGCAGGACACTTCCATCACAATAAATAAATGCTAAGGACAATACATTCATTCCTGTGTTGTGCCTGCCCACATATGGCGCTGCTGCTAGTAAATAATGTTTTTTTAAAAAGTTTTATATAGCATGAAGTAGGCCTAGTTGCATTGGAGCGCTTTAAATGAGCATCTATTACATTACAGAAAGATGCATTTATTGTTTATAGGCACTAGGAGATTAAGGGCCTTAATATGACTACGGCGGTCCATAGGACCGCTGTAGTCGCGGTGGCGGTCCGTGGGCCACCAGACTGGTCCCCACCTGCTGTATTACGACTTGGGCGGTTGGACCGCCACAGGACCGCTGGAAACTTTGGGGATCCATGATCCTGCAGCTGTTGCGCAGTGGTCAGAGGCAGCAATAAGCTGGCGGTGCTGTTGCAGCACCGCCAAGCTTATAACGAGTTGCCTCACCACCATCATTTCCATATTGGTGAGCTCTCTATGGAAAGGATGGTGGTTAGGCAACTCAGAGGCCCCCTGTTGCCTCTGGGCTTGGGAATGCATGCGGGGGGCACATGTTGTGCCCCCTATATGTTTGCAACCCCAAGTTCCTGCATGGCATGGACTGCACAACATGGTGCATTACATGCCAGGCAGGAACGTACTGCGGTGGTCCCACGGTGGCACCTTTCTAAGGCACTCCTATGAACCTTTGAAAGGCACCACAGTGGGACTGCTGCAGCAACGCCCGTCAGACCAAGATTAAACTCTTAGGGGCACATGCATCAAGCATTTTACCGGTCTCAAACGGGCCAATTCGCAGAATCGGCCCGTTTGCGAATGGTAAAATGCCTTTTCCGATGCATCAAAGGCATTGCATTTGCAAAATAGGTAATTGCAAATTTTGCGATTACCTAATTTGTGAATGCATTTAGAAAATCGCAATTTGCGATTCCCTAAATGCAATGCATGTAGCATTGTCAAAATGCGACTTTACATTCAGGATTCGCAAATTAATTTGAGAATCCTATGAAAAATGCACAAAAGTGCATGTGTGTGTGCCACATGTGCACACTTACCTTTTTGGGGGGTGCATCATGGGGGCCTTAGGCCCCCTGGCACCCTTGTAATTGCATTCGCAATTTGCGATTACCAATTTGGTAATCGCAAATTGCAAATGCATTCCCATTCATTCCTATGGGCCTATAGGCCCATAGGAATGAATGGGAATGCATTCCCTAATAGTGAATCCCAATTTGCGATTCTCTATTAGGGAATGCTAAGGATTCGCAAAAATATTTGCGAATCCTTCATGGATAGGCATTGCGATTACCAAATAGCGAAACCTTATAACTTGCTATTTGGTAATCGCAAATGATTACCTTGATGCATGTGCCCCTAAATCTGGCGGGGATGTGTGGACGGGTTTGGCGGTCCTCCCACAGAGCCCTGGTGTGGCGCTCCGATGGAGGACCGCCAAACTCGTATTAAGTCCCCAAGTGATTTGCCCACAGTGATAGGATGTTAAAAATGCAAAGCTTGTCAAAAATCTTCTCAAACATTTTATGGGGTTAACTATGCCTCTCTCCCCCTCAGTCTTATTAGGAGAGGAGGAAAAGTTGTAAGAGCAGTTTGAGTTAGCTATTCATAATACTAAGTGGCCCCTGGGTTTACAATCCTGGAGGCCCTAAAATGACAGCGTGATCACAACGCCTCACCCAGAGCCATCAGAATGAATGCAGACTCACTGGACCTGATATTCCAACACAGAGGACTGAGGTTGGGACACAGTCACAGTCTAGAAGATTAGAAGTTGCTCAATTACTAAATGCAAATTTGTAGGTATTATGAAGGCCTTTACAAAGATTTGTGTGGGTCCAACGCAAAATGACAAAGTTCATGCTGGTCCGGATTCGAACCTGTATCGCTGACCATAACACCAAATGCTCTCTGCATAAATAAGGCAGGACCCTGACACGAGCAGACCAAGCAGCAGGTGTAGAAGCCACAAGCTCTCTGATGTTTCAAATCCAATTTGCCTGTTCCAGAACAGCTGCTCCTCTGATTGGCCCTGCAAAAGTGCTGACACGGCTCCTGGCATTTTGCCAACAAAGTGAAATTTTTTTGTGGGCCGCTCATGAATTATATTTATGGATGTGGCTTGGGAGTGGTCTCTTGGTGATGTGTGAACTTTGGGAGAGTGTGTGAGTGCTGTAGAAAGGCTGTGTGCACGTGCACATGTTAGAGGGAATATTAGCCCCAAAATGTGATTTCCTCATGCAATTTCCTATAGGGATTTTAGACACGACAACAGCCCTAAATGCTGAATGGAATTGCACCAAATTTGGTGTAAATCCGTTCCGTAGTTTTGGAGTTATTAAAGAAAAGAAAATGTATGTATATCTAGGGACGTGGACTTTCCGTGGATCCAACAGATTTCATGGTGAGATCTGATTGGCTGCCACTACTTTAACCAGGAAGTTTTGGCAGCCATCCTGGGATGCCACACCGGGGGCCAAAAATTGATTTAAAAAAAATCCAACAAATCCTCAGTGGGTCAGCAGGAAAAGTTGTAAGAAAGCAAACACAGTTACACGCGTTTGATTTTTTTTGCCCCAATCTGGTGGGCCAGGTCCCGCGAGAAATTTACAAAAATACATTTGGGGGAGGGGAGAGTATGTGGTCCCCCTCCCGAGCTGATTTTGACCCAGGGAACCGCCACCCCAGGGGCACAGCCGATATTTAGAAGGGGGGCTGTGCAGCCCCTTCCCTGGGATGATTTTGGCCCCGGGGATCCCGTGCCCCAGGGCCCAGCCTTATTTGACAGTGGGAGGTGGGCATGTAGCCCCCCTCCCGGGCCAGTTTTGGCCCTGTTAACCACATCCACCAGAGCCCAGCCTTATTTGATAGTGGGAGGGGGGCATGCCCGGGAAACGCAACCCCCTGGGGCCCAGCAGAGAAAAAAGGGGGGGATCCTTGGCATATATTCGGCCCCAGAGACCCCAACCCCTGGGGTCCAGCCGTGCAGACACATGGGACGGGGCCACATCTAAGTGATATTTCAAGATCAAATATGAGAATACAGAAAGTGGATTGCATAAAGTTGGCGGTTATCTATTTTTCTTTCTACTACATTTGTGTGTTGTTATGAATAATGTATGAAAATTGACAATTGATAGATATGCATACGGTCTTATAAAAAAGAGTCCCACAGGAACATTGTTTGTGCTAAATATACATACCCAGGTCCTGGTGGACATATTGGGCTATTCCTTGTTCTATATATACACTTTACAAAAGTAAAAGGCAGTCATATTGTTTAGACCATACTTTGGCTCTGGGTCTGGACTGAGTTATACATTTGTAGTATGTTTCATAGGTATAGAAAGATGTAAGACACTTTCCAAAACTGGCAATAGTTAGGGAAAATTATTTATACTGTTATATATATTAAAAAAGTAGCGGAGTGCCAAGGTACTACCTGGGAAATACTGCGGTACCTTTTGAAATTTAAAAAATAAAATTATAACAAACAAAATCATAATAAAAACAATAAAAAAATAATTGTTTTATTTTTTATAATAAATTCTGTTTTATTTTAAATTTCAACAGGTATGGCGGCGCTTCCAAGATAGTACTGCAGCACTCTGTTATCTTTTTTAAGCACATATTCAACAATAAAAATTATTTTCCCTAACTATTCTGACTTTGTAAAGTGCCTAGTTTCTTCCTCTAGGTTAAAAAACATTGTAATAAGGTATATTTCATGTAGAAACCAAGAACCCATGTTGCCGCTAAGTCTGTCTACCGCACTTTGGCTGTGTTCTGGGTTTCTGCCTCAGACATACGTTATTGACCCTCCACAAGGCCCAGGGCTTCAGGGTACCGCTACTCTGCTTCCTTATATCTTTTTTTAGGTCTAGCATTTGAGACCTCTTGTATATACTTTAGTATATACTTATTTTATACTTATATGTGTATGTACTTTGTGGGTCTGGAGATCAGCCCTAGGACCTGTCTGCTTCCGCTTAGGGACTTTTTTTTCTGTTCAACTGCCTCTATTTAACTGTCTTGATAGAAAACAACCAGCAGAGGTTAGTAAAATACCAGAATTGCTTTCTGCTGAGAGACTTTCTTTTTTAATTTTTCTGGCAACTGCCTCTATTTAACTTTCTTGATAGAAAACGACCAGCTGAGGTCAGTAAAATACCAGAATCACTTTAGCATTCTCTAGATTCCAGTCCATAGAAATTGTCTTCCACGAGCGCCCGTAGACAATAATATTTTTTTCAAATCTTGTATTTTCAGTAATATGACCACTGAAGGCCCTGACTTTATATTAAAAACAGAGCTTTGGACTATACCATTTCCTGCTGAATGGCAATATTTCTCTCCATGTGTTCCCATACCTGGTGTGTCACGCAGTTTGGTGCTTACTTTCCCTCCATGTTAAAGAACAGTGATGTTTCAGCACCCTGGCTAATGTGCTACATAGCGAAATACATATACATATAAGGTCCCAAAGGCTGATTGCATTGCAAATGCTTGTTTTTTTAATGTTGTATGAAGCCTTCCCAAGCCCCTGAGTCCTAAGATGGTGCCTTTAACTTTTCCTTCAGGTTGCGGACAGCCAATCACAACACATGCTTGAGCTCGGTGATCCATGGTGCATTGCGGGGTAAAGTATACATACATTTTGAGCCTTAATTTCACCAAAACCACTGAACAGATTTTTACTAAGTCAGAAAAAGCAAGCTTTCTGGATCAAGATCTAACTTTCCTATGGAAACGTGGTCCTAACTATCACTACCGAGGGGCAACCGCTACTTGGTAATATATACATATTCACTGAAACAAAAAACAGCGTTTAATGTGACATTATAGTTAGGTGTTAGAAAGAGACACAGCTAATGTTAAAAAAACTCAAACAACACTGAAATATGGCAATTAAAACTATGTGAATTAACTATAACTTGCACCCACTATATGCCATGCTTATGACCTCAATACATTTCTCTACATCTTTTTCAAAGTTTTCCATGTAATTCCACTTAAAATCTAAAGGCTACTTCTCTGGTGTAGGGTTGTAGAACCCCATAGTGTATCGGCTGATATGAAAGCTCTTATTTTCTGTGAGCTTATGCACTCTCTTGCATTCCTCAAAGGAGCTTATTAACCCCACCCTGAAACATATCTGCCACTGCAAGGCATCTCTGAAAATCCATCCCATTGAAAGCTAGAAAAAAGTCTGACTTGAAATGAATCGGGTTCAGGGGAGATGGAAAGGGCACAAATTCCCGTTTTAATGCAGCCATGACCCAAACTTCCAAAACAGAGCAAGTGATAAACAGATGAAATCTTGGGCCCATCTCCCTTTAACCATTCTGGGGAGGGTGAATTTAGTTAAGATGGTGGTATTACCCAAGATAACCTTTCTCTTTAATTCAATCCCCCTACACTTTGATAAACCAGCTATCGATAAAGTTCAGCAGGCTGTAAACTCTTTTATCTGGGCATACAGAACCACTAGAATAGCCTGGAAAAAGTTAAGGCATAGGAGAGAGAAGGGGGGTCTTGCGCTACCTGACCTACAGTATTACGCTTGGGCCTTTCAGTTCTCACACTTGCGGATGTTGTTAAAAATGCCTGTAAGCACTGGGGCAGGAGGCATGTTCCTGGCTATGTTAAGGGGGGCCAGTTTACCTGAGGAGGGCTTTCTGTTTAAATTTGGGGAACCAAAATTCTTCAAAAAGGTTAAACTCAAAGTCCTCCAGGCAATGGTCAGAGCATGGGCTAGACTGAGGCACCTGGTAGGCCTCAATTATTTTTCAAGTCTAGCGCCACTTTGGGACTCACCGGGCTCGCCAGAGTGTCTTCAGGATAGGCTTGCTTTACCACTCAGGGAAGTGGGTCTGAAAGTATGGGGAGATCTGGTTTATGAGGGTACAGTCATTTCATAGGAACAACTGAGAGAGAGAGTGGGAGTGGGCCTCTCAAAGTTCAAGTACATCCAACTGCAGAGCTGGGTTAAAACCCAGCAAAGCCATAAAAAATCCATAGGCTGGGGTAATAGTCTTGAACAACAGTTAGTAGCCAGGCCAGTAGGGAGGAGGGAGGTCTCCTACTGGTACTGGGCTATAGAAGAGGCCATGGATGGAGAATTCAAACTCGCAAATGAAGTATGGAGTGAACATCTTCCTAATGTACAGTGTGAGCAACTGTGGCAGAATTCATTTAAGACTCTCTTTACCATAGTAAAACCTGCTTGGCTGAAGAGAATCCACATATTCACCGTACATAGGGCTTATCTTTCCCCTCTAAGGCTGTCTAAGTTTTCAAATGGTTCACAAGTCAGCTGTAAGAAGTGTGGCCTAGTCGAAGCCTCAGACATTCATATGTTGAAAGACTGTCCTGCCATTGTTTTGTTTTGGGATGAAGTCCGGAAGACATTGGAGAGAATTTTGAAAGCCCCAATTCAAATAGATTTGGCCCTGATAATCTTTGGCCTTACAAAACAAGTCACGGGTCCATCTAGCTCTCTTTTATTTTACGCTATTTTGCTAGCCAGGAGGCAAATATGCAAGCGTTGGACTGATCCTACTCCTCCCATGCATTCTGAGTGGTTGGCGTCGATGTTCGAGACATCTAAGATTGACTTGTCCAGAGCCTGTAGCAGTAAAAAGACAGCATTTTGGGACCTGTTGCTTAAGTGGGTTAAGGCATGAATGATAGGGAGGCATACTCTTGTTTTAACCTTGTACCCATGAACAGTGGGTAGCTATGATTATGCCTCCTTGATACTCTTCGGACCAAGTTGGGCACCCTCGCTCATCCGCCAACGATGATGTCCTTCAGGTTCTTGTGGACCTAGTCGGAGAGAAACCTCTCCCCCTTTCAGGGGGAAGCAACATCCATGTCTGCCAATGTACTGTATAGGCTGAAGGCACCGTGAGATTCCAACTTAACGCCTATTCTCCTCAGACTGCGGAGTTATGGTATGGACAGCTTGTGTGTTCAATGGGGATTGAGGCAAATGAGGACAAAAAAAAAAAAAACAGAGCAAGTGATTTGACTTTTGTTTCATCACTAGCATTTCTAGGCATCCATGATACATCTCATAATGGCCTGCCTACCACTGCCAGGTCTATGTGGGATCAGTGTTCTCTTAATTCTCCCATGAATCATTCTCCCATAATATATACCCTTACAGTGTTTTCTCAGTTCTCTCTTGTATCACTCTCCCACAATACATACCCTTCTAAATCATGGAAAACCCTCTCCTGGCCACAGATAAAGGTGACACATGCCTTCTGATAATGCCAAACCTCTCAGCTGCCTTTGACAACACATCAGCATTCTACTCTCATCCAAACCATGAAGTCAAGAATGGGATTCACTGGAAACGTCTGTAGCATCCTCCCAGCATGGGTACCCTAGTGCTCAATTTGTAATAAAATAAGTGCCAGGGCTGTCATCAGTAAGCCACTGCCGCTCAACCACACCTTGTCCCTCCCAGCTCTTCCAATGGCAGTCCAAACACACCTACTAACCATCAAACTCCTATAAGTGTGACAATTCAGACTATTCCAGTACACCAAATCTATAAGAATGGCACAGGCGCAGTCAATAGTCATTTTTTAGGTTGAGCCTATAGCGGAAGCGCGCATGCCCTGTTGTATTCCGCTTTAGGTGTCCGTATATAATAAAAACCTGGCTTTTCAATTGTTAGGCGCCTAGTTATTTCTCAGCACCTAATTACCATCACCTTACTGCCATTCAAATAGCGCCAAGACACCTATGGGTATTCGAGCGCTTTAGAAACCTTTTTAACATAACAGAACATATAGGTTTTCCTGAAACATGTCCTTATATAGGCACAATTCGCATTGCCCTTATATAGGCATAAGATCCCAGTCCTTATTTAGGCATTAGCCATGCTATCCAAATACAGGCATGGTCACTTACATCCGTCCACCCTAACGTCACAACGAGTTCTTAGAAACCAGACCCTTAAGCTCTTGGGAGTTCCCCTAGCACAGGATTATTGATTTCTCCAAGAACTCATTTATTATGCATGAACTGCTACACCTTAAGGGTTCATTCCTGACGTCTTCCTCTGCCCGACTTTACGTCAATGCTAACATTCCAAGGCACCTACCAGGTATAAATATACCTTCCCTTGCCCAAGCAAGTAGGAGGAGACCTCGACTTTAGAGGAGCCCGTGTCCCGGCCTGACGCACTGACAAGAGACGCTGTCATCCCTGCTTGCAGAGAATCCAGCTCCCAGTGTTCTGACTCCCTTCGCGGGGTGTTAGAGTTCGAGACCCGGAAGGAGATTCCCACCTCTCTCATTCTCAAGGTATGAAGCTGACTAGAACCTAGAGGGACTCTTGGCATACTATAGCATACCATACTATAGAAATACATCACCTACTTCTTACCTTGCCCTACACCTAGGTTAGGTTAGGTACACTGGGGTAGAACTAGTTAGAGAAGCATCGTATGAGTACTCGCATTTTTAGCTTATGTTATTTATGTATATGAATATATGTGTCATAGCTAAAAGATAATGCTAGCGCAGTATTATTTCTTTCTACTGCTTACGCTGTACATTATATATCTCGCATACTGTCTTGTGATCATAACAGCTCATATCTCTTACACGAGAAACAAGACTGTTCAATAAATTCTTTTATTGAAACGCCCGTCTATTCTTTCTGTGTAACTCTGAAGAAACTAAGCATGCACGATTAGCTGAGTGAAACTGTTATCTATTGTTTCCACGATTCTGAGAGTGTTCCGATTCTAAAGGGAAACAAAGTTGTCATGTTTATGCGGTTGCCAGAAACAACTCCCTTCTTGTTTCTAGTGGCCTCTGAGTTAGCTGGCACAAAGTAATTAAGTTTAATATACTCGATAGGGACAGTCTGACCTCAGTCCTATGTCGAATCTATAAGGTATATTATTCCAATGCGCAGAGCCTATTAGGGAAATAGGAACTACACTACATGGGGCCCAACGGTTTGGTAAGGCACTAATTTAACGCTAGAGACTGAGTAACTCAGTCGTGCTTTTCTCAGAAACCCCTACTCACATACTCCATAAGACGTCTGGAGTGGGTAGGGTTAAGTATCCACCAAAGCTAAATAGGACAAAAAACCCTATATATTAGCTATTTGGTTTGTTCAACGTTGAAGGATACAGTGTTCCAAAATATTGTGCACCTTATCTTTTGTTTCCTTAAAACTTGTTCTACATTTTTCAAAAAACAAATGTCCCTGCACAGGGATAATGGCACCGAGAACGGTGTAGCTGCGGCTGACCCAGTCGTAACAGCTTTTAATTTTACAGGTTTAAATGAAGCCGATGAGGGTGTTATAAACATCAATCCAAACTTAAGGAGAGCCATCACTCTAAAACTTATAAAACACGGCCTACCACCAAGAGGTGGTAGAGCAGTTTTCGTGATAGAGGCACACGAATCCTTTCAGACAGAGGTATTCTATTCATGGATAGTATTCCCAGAATCAAATCCTATAACAAAACTGTTTCACTTCTTTAAAGAAGATGAACCACCAGAGGAATATATTCCTTTCGAGGATATTGAAATTCCACTCACATACCAGGAGCATAATCTCTGGTTTAAAGGCGCCCTAAAACATCACAAAAACATTACCAGGTTCGGTCCACTAGGTAGACCAGGAGCAACATGGCCGATTCTAGCCGGCTACACACCTCATCCTGACATCGATGTAATGTCAGACGAGGAATTACTTACTCAACTACAAGAATTAATAAAAATTTACAGACAATTAGTCCAATATGTCATGCGGACTCTCACAGTCCAACCACCAATGACCATTCCAAATCAAACCCCTCAACAGGGGAATACACTAAGAATTACTCCACAGACTTTACACGCAGTCATGGGTAAAATGCCCAAAAAACGTGAGCAAATTCCATTCTGGATAGCTCAAAGAATTACTCAAATCGAAGCAGTATTTCCAAATACTAGCCCTTATGAGAAACACAGAATCCTAACAATCTGTTTACCAATGGGGATCACACCACAACTGGAAGATTGCACCACTTGGGGCGCAGTCTTTGCTGCCATCTATACTAAAACACATGGTGTTCCGTCAATTGCAGTAATACCAGATGTCCTGAAACAAATTCAAAACGAATACGGGGCAGAACCTGCTCTGAATTTAGGTATGAAATTACTGAAAAACTTCGACCAGATCTCAACAATAATATTATCTAATATTAAAGGGGAGGCAGCATCAGTGGTGATCCGCCAAAGCTTAAGGGAATTTGATGTAACAGAACATCAACATGAACTACCCAGAATAATAGAACAATCTTATGCAGAATTAGGCAGAGATAGTTTGGGTGGAAAACCATTGAAGCCAAAACTATCTGAAAGTCCTGAGAAGGACTCTATTAAACAAACTCCTACATCTTCTAAAAAGAAGTGGGAAACTAATAAACAAAATTCGAACGAGACACGTTCTCAATCCCGAGGTAGGTCTCCTCAAAAGGAGCCCTCTGAAAGGAGGTATAACCCCAGGAATAGGGATAATTTAAGAAAACCTGACAGGTATCAAGATACTGATACACGTTCCTCTCGTACCTTTCAGATATCATCACAGACATCGGAAAGAAGAGGACGGTCAGAACATAGAGAAGAACGTGTGAAATCCAAAGACGACAAACACGTTCAGAAAAATAAATCAAAACCTCAATTCACAAAAAGAAGGTAGCAGGTCTGAAGATCAGACATGCCGAGAATACCGAGAACACAGCTCAAGAACGGAGAATGGGCTCAGACAATGCTGGACAGTGCAGCAGAAGTCACAATAGCTCGCCAGAACCTGAAGGAACTTCTGGAGATAGTGGACTTGAATGAGTACATCACAGTAGAAACTGTAGACACCAGGGTTAGTGCTCCACAAAAGTTATATGAAATAACACTCCGAATGGAGGGAGACATACCAAGAAAAGTGAAAATACTCTTTTGGGAAAAACTTTCAAGGGGTTATGATATACTTCTAGCAGAAAAAGACTGGCCACCACACTTTGTCAGGGAGTGCCCACATGGCGAGGACATTATTATGCTAGCCTTCTCCAACCATATTCCAATTCACCTAAAATATACTTATGCCAGGAAATGGGCAGTTGGCCAGGCCCCAGCATTATATAAAAATCATGTAGGATGGGATGAGGACTCACTTCACCACAAAATACAGCTAAAAAATGAACCTACTGCACAAAGACAGTACCCAATAAAGCAAGAAGCTAAAAAACAGGTCAGGGAGATCTTAGATCAACTTGAATACCAAGGGGTGATTGAAACATGCACCTCCTCAATGAACAATCCTTTGTTTCCTGTATCCAAACCAGACAATACATATCGTCTAGTTTGGATTACAGACACTTGAACACTTGTTCTAAAACATTTGCAGTGCAAAATGCACATAGTACAGCAATAATGAATAACATTGTGCGCAAAAATATAAAACCACATTGGACATTTCAAAGGGTTTCTTTTGTCAAAACATAGCACCTGAAAGCAGGTACTTAACAGCTTTCTCAATAATGGGGACCCAGCGTCAATTTTGTAGACTCCCACAAGGGTTCAAAAACAGCCCGGGGTTATTCTCAGCGAGGGTAACAGAGTTACTACAAATTTATGATAATGAGGCATTGTCATATGTCGATGACATCTATCTGACAGACGATGACCTAGATAGGCACTTGAACAGGGTGAGTACCATTATATTGGGCTTCGCCTCTGAAGGCTATAAATTCAACTTTAAAAAATCCAGAATTGCCCATCTCAAGGTCCTTTTCCTAGGATATGAGCTTTCAAGTGAAGGCAAGAGCTTGGAAGCTAACTTTTTAGAAAAGTGCGCGCTGCTCCAACCTCCAAAAACGCTGAAAAATTTACAATCCATCTTGGGTTTCCTAAATTTTGGAAGAACTTACATTCTAAATTACGCAGAAAGGGTTAAACCTCTCTACGAATTAATCAAACCTGATTTTTCTACAAAACACTGGACACAGGAACACACAGAAATCCTGCGTTAACTCCAAGCTAACATTTTAGCAACAAATCACTTACAACCACGCCTAAATAAACGCAATTTAGTGATCCGAATAATTTCGGGTCAATGCGGATTAACCTATTTAACATTTAATGAGGGTGAAAAAGTACCAATAGCATACAAATCACATTTGTATACACAAGCAGAAATGCGCTTCACTTCAACAGAAAAATACTGACAGCAGTTCAAACCGCTGTAGCAAAAGAAAGAGCTCTAGCTCAAGGGAAACGCATTATTGTCGTAACCCCAGTACCAGCCTTAGAGGCGGTTACAAAAGCGAGCATCCCAAATGCAAAAGCTTTACATCCTAGATGGATACAATGGGTTAATTCTCTTGCTGCAACAGATGTTGAATATATTTTTGATCCTGATTTAAAAACACAAGCGTTCCTGCAATATGAACATGAATGTCCTCTGCCCACTGAAATTTTGCCTCTAGATCAGTACAAATTTATAATTTACACTGACGGATCAGCACAACCTGCTACAGGGAGTAAGCAAGCTTACAGTGCAGCGTGTGCAATCGTTAAAGGTCGCATGCAAGATGGTAACTTCAGACCAATGGTCACTAAAACTCAATCTCTAGGAGATTGTACAGCTCAGCGAGCTGAACTACAAGCATTCAAACTGGCACTTGAAAGTACAGATCGCGAATTCCCCACACTTATAGTGTGCGATTCTTTTTACTGTGTTCAGTCGTATAATGAATATATACAGAATTGGCTTGAAAACGGGTTCAAAGATGCAAAAGGTGGCACCATAAAGCATAAAACGCTTTGGGAACAAGTAGTTCAGTTAAAAAATGAACTACCAAAGGCTCACGTGATACACACACTGAGTCATCAACGTGATGGCGTTCACGTTGCAGGGAATTCATTGGCTGACGAGGCCACAAAGGGGGCTGTTCAGACGGCTTCCGTAGCTGCGATCACTTGTTCAAAACGAGAATAGACAGTGAGATATTGGTGGCTGTCAATGCTTCAAGCAAAGACAGTGGTGCAGCGTTACCCAAGAAATTTCCGCTCATGTACTCTTATGTAATTGATGCGAACAACGTTCCTTTTGCTCGAATCCCTGTAGTGGGGGATAGGGTAATTACAAACATGGAACGTAGAGCAGCTTTGATTTATGAAGCACATCTGGGGAGGGTCTGTCACATCAAGGGATCTCTAAAACAATATTGACATTAAAAGAGATGTACTGGTGGCCTGGAATGAATACACAGATTCACATCTTCATCGATGACTGCATAGACTGCAATAGACAGCATGGTGCAGAAAGCCATCAGACACCAGACTACAAAGTAGCCTGCCCAGTACAGACACCATTGTTAGACAGCATTAGACTATCTACGCGCAGGCGTCCTTATGGACAAATGCAATCCCACAAATACTAAATCAAGGTCCCTATGGATATGGCCTCAGCGCTCGGCTGACGCTCGAACTGTTATAAAAGATTTGCGAGTCTTTATCGGCACATACGCAATAGGCACACTACATTCTGACCAGGGCCCTGCGTTTAGCTCTCGGGCTTACAAAGAAGCCATGGCCAGTTTGGGTGTAGCATTGCGGTACTCCTCTCCATTTCATCCTGAGGGAAATTCTGTTGTGGAAAGGAAAAACCGGGACATAAAGCAGTCTATAACAGCTAGAGTATTAGGTTCGGGTGATGGGGGGGTCAAACATCTTGATGGGGTCCAACGCTCATTAAATAATTTGCCAAGAAGTTCTCTAGGGGGGGTCACTCCATATGTGGTCCTATTTGGGACAAGAATGTGGGTTCCTGATCTCGAATGTAAAGGCACAGTGGTGGAAAATAAACCCTTTGATATCAAAGATCGTTTGGCTGTTTTACAGGATCTAAATGAACTAAGATCGAAACAAAGCAACGTGTTCCTGAAGCCAACCACCACTGGGGAAACACTGGCCGTCCCAGCAAGGACTGTCTGGATCCCAAAAGTTGGGGATCTAGTCAGAGAGAAGATTGAGGACAAGAAGGAATTTGGACCTTCTTACAGACAACCAGTACCTGTCCTAGCCGTCCACGGAACAAGAACAGTACTTCTGCCGACCCTTGCTGGTAAAAAGGAGAAAAGATTTGTGTCAATCGACCTCATCAAACCACAGTATGTGGCCAATACTAAATAGTAGGCCTTGTGGACTCCGACCTAGTAGCAGACGCACTCCTCTCGCTACTATCCAAGAGGTTCAGACTGAAAGACTCATAACCATCGATAATTCAGCAGTAACAGATGAAGGACTAAGCAACAATGCTATGGAACTCATCCCTCTTGAAACTCAAGTAACAGTTCGTCCAGATACACCTGTCTACACCAACGTAACAAGTGATCAACTGGTTCCAGCGATTTCTACGAATCCTGATGCAATTTCAACAATTGACCGAACTGCTTCTGGCTATTTCATTAACTTTGATACGTTTTCTGAGGATCTGAGTGAGCCTGAAATGACGCCAGCCCTAAAAACTTTCAAACAACAAGTACAAGACCTTTTTCATTTCCTGAAAGAGACTTATCTGGTTTCACCATGGATTGAACTATGGATTATTTCTGGAATATTTTTCTTTCTGCTTTGGCTAGCTTTGGTTATGACTCTTAGCGTGCTTATAAATGGCAGATACATCCGTATGGACACTGAAAGTAAAAATGTTAACTTACTTTTAAAACCACACAAATCATTCCATCGTGAAACAAGAGACTTGTCAGCAGTGAACATCACAGCCGTTCCTATACAGGATGGTATAGTGTGGGACAAAACTGATTTCGATATATTCGGCCAGACGGAACTTTTGAACATTCCACATTTATTTAAAATTTCATTAAGTGATTTTATTACCTCCAGTACCTATTCTGATGATTGGGACTTTGAGACTGTAAATGATATGATGTCTGATCTAGAAAGGTCTGCTGGATTCTCTAACAATGAATATTTAGAGGGTTCATCAGACTACGAACAGCTTTATTGTTACAACCACTATGGTCATCATTTTTTGCATAAATCTGCAACACCTAGAAATGTGTTTATGTTTAACCAATGGGAACATTGTCCTACACAACCAAAGGGTAGTTCAAAAACGTTTGCTAATAAGTTTCCATATTTTTCAGGGTACAATACATCTGATCCAGAAACATTTTTCTATAAGAATGTAAACAAAACAGGTCAGAAAATTATGTTAACTAATACAAAACAGATTTATTCTGCAGCCTTTATTACCCAACTGTCTAGACAAGGATTTGACTTTTGGAAAGACACAATTGACACAAAATCTGTCTGGGGTTCTAAAGATTGGCAAGTGCAGGGGATAGAAGCTTTGTTTAGAGCCTGTCTCATCCCACATCAAATAATGTTTTTGAATGACACTGTGCAACAAACGTCTTGCTTTGGTTTAGCCTAGATCAAAGACATGAACACACCTTCTGTACCAACACCTGCAAGTAATAGCACTACACAGGGAGCGGGCACAGTAGACACTATACTACAAAACAACAGAACTGATCCTGATTGGAAAAAATGGTTACTCTGGCCCACAGACACAAACATCTGTCAAGAAAGATTCCTGAATGGAATACAGGGCTTTACTATCCATAGGCCAGACCCGCGATATGTTCAACGACAACATCCGGGGGTAGTAACAACATACAGTGTAGGAAAATTGTGCCTCGACTGGTTACAAAAATCTACACTCGAGGATGTGAAACAACACTTATCTTTACTTAAAGAAGACGCAGACCTTAGGGAATTCTTGCTAGGACCAAGAAAACCACGTCAAAAACGTTTCATATATGCCGGCATTTATGCTGCTTATAATGAAATATGGAAGGTTTCACAGGCAGAGGCCGCAGAAAGAATACGTGAACTTGATCGTATTAACTTAGAGAAGTCACTCACTGTGGTCGACAATGGGTTAACAACTTTGTCATCCAGAATTTATTCATTGGACAACATTGTATCCTCTGCTATTGACATACTGGAACAAGATTTAGCCATGCTACAACAAGGCCAATCTCAGTTACGTTCTATTATGTTATTAGGCTGGACGCTGCAATCTTTGCGTGCGGGCTATGTGCCTTGGCGTTTTATCAACACGTCGTCTCTGTTTGCAGAATACAATCTAACGGCACAAAGGGGAGCAAAGTATACAGTGCTGAGCATTGAAAAACTGGAAAATTACCATTTACGGTAGCAGAAAAACCAGCAACAGAATGGCTTATCCATGGCAAAATAACTCTGCCTGTCACTACTTTTCATTTTCAGTATTGCCTCAAACAAATGCAAGCAGGCAAATATGAAAGGTTGGGTAAAGAATACATTAAGACATCCTGGGATTTACCTTATGAATACAGATGTTGGAGTGGGGATCGTGAAGTGTTTCTAAGCGGTACACACTGTGAAAATGCACTAAGCGGTTCACTCATATGTCAGGACATTTCTTTACACAGGGCTTGTAATGGTTCTGTGGCAAACTTGTCCTGCCACCAGCAGGGTACACCAGCTACTGTGATTAATCCAACGTTTGGCCAACTTTCTAACGGGAGTTACCTCATGTTGAATGATCAGAGTTGCTGTGGCATGTTGCCAGGCATCCCATATCTGGTAACGGTCGACTCCAGGGTTACTTGTTGTATGCAAATATTGTTCCCCCAATAGACACAGTCAGGAGTCGCCTCTATGGCCTTCATTGAATGTTTCTTTTATACGTTTTGATACTCTAAGCAGAATGAAAGCCATGCTTTTGCAACAAACTGTGCCTTTGACCTCGGCCAAAGAAATCTATGATTTACAAATTGCAAGGACTTCGGCTGAGATACAGGCTTTAATTCATACAAACTGCCCTATACATTTCGTAGAAATGATGGGACGTATCTTAAACATGTCTGATACAAGCGGGATTGTACATGTATTTAAGACCATTTGTTCAGGACTGTTAACACTTTTTCAGGCAGTCCTCGGAATCATTCCAAACTTCGCACATTCGGTGTCTGGTGGTGTGCCATTAATTCTAGCACTGGTTGCGGGAATCCTGTTTTTATTCCTACTGCTACGCTATGGCAAGCCTATCCACCAGCGTCACTCCCAGCAATTTGGAGAAAGCTCTCCTAGAACGGAAGTGCCGTGAGCGCATAGTGCAACTTTTGGGCATACCTCGTCTACGGGAACTTAATACAACGTGGTTTCTGTCATTTAGACCAATCTGGCAAAATTGCATCTTACCTGTTCTACGCTGCCTGCTTTGCGGTGAAGAATGCGTGCTGGACACCTGTCTAACACTCCCATCAGTCATGCCAACGGATATCGATACTCTGCTAGACCCGATAACGGCCCATGCTCTGTGTTGTCCCCAAAGGCTACCAATCCTGATGACGGCATTCCTTGAGATCTCACAGACGCTTCCTGCTGCTGCTGAGGTACGAGATGGATCAACAGGTACACAGGTAACAACGGACGTGAACATTGCTGCGGCATCCTATGCTGAAGGCGATGCTTCACATCTCTGTGCAGTTAACCTTCTAAATGAGGTATTCCAACTGTCACCGACATCGGTAGACGATCTTTTGTCTACAGAAATAGATGATTTCATGTTTACACCAGACCCATACACTGACCTTGATTCGGCTCACAGTGTACCAGAAAAGCAATGAAATTTGGTCTCCATATTTTCAAAACATAACAAAACTTGGAACTCTTCCTAAAATTGAACTTTTTCTTTTTCTCTATTTTTGAAAATACATACAACTAAATCTGCTTACAGTAGAACTAGTCATATAAAACGGACTTCTTTGAATACTTCCAGGGACACATTGTCACCTTATTTTATTATAATTTCATTTTAGCACCATGTTATGAAATAGCTTTGATTTTTGAAAACTTGTCAACCATTTCGTCATATGTTTATATTTCTGTTTATTCATTCATGTTGCATTTATTGCCAATATATGCTTAGAATGAAAAAATGCTTTAAAATGTACAGTACCTATTGCATTCAACAGTTTATTTTAAACTTCTTTTAATATGCTTTTAGAAATGTTTTTAGCAACATGTGGTACTCAGTTTAATGTTTAGCATTTAATGTTTAGCATTTAGTACTATCGTTCATTCGAAAGTGGAGTGGGTGTTTTATTCCGCTTTAGGTGTCCGTATATAGGTTTTCCTGAAACATGTCCTTATATAGGCACAATTCGCATTGCCCTTATATAGGCATAAGATCCCAGTCCTTATTTAGGCATTAGCCATGCTATCCAACTACAGGCATGGTCACTTACATCCGTCCACCCTAACGTCACAACGAGTTCTTAGAAACCTGACCCTTAAGCTCTTGGGAGTTCCCCTAGCACAGGATTATTGATTTCTCCAAGAACTCATTTATTATGCATGAACCGCTATACCTTAAGGGTTCATTCCTGACGTCTTCCTCTGCCCGACTTTACGTCAATGCTAACATTCCATGGCACCTACCAGGTATAAATATACCTTCCCTTGCCCAAGCAAGTAGGAGGAGACCTCGACTTTAGAGGAGCACGTGTCCCAGCCTGACGCACTGACAAGAGACGCTGTCATCCCTGCTCGCAGAGAATCCAGCTCCCAGTGTTCTGACTCCCTTCGTGGGGTGTTAGAGTTCGAGACCCGGAAGGAGATTCCCACCTCTCTCATTCTCAAGGTATGGAGCTTACTAGAACCTAGAGGGACTCTTGGCATACTATAACATACCATACTATAGAAATACATCACCTACTTCTTACCTTGCCCTACACCTAGGTTAGGTTAGGTACACTAGGGTAGAACTAGTTAGAGAAGCATCGTATGAGTACTCGCATTTTTAGCTTATGTTATTTATGTATATGAATATATGTGTCATAGCTAAAAGATAATGCTAGCGCAGTATTATTTCTTTCTACTGCTTACGCTGTACATTATATATCTACGCAAACTGTCTTGTGATCATAACAGCTCATATCTCTTACACGAGAAACAAGACTGTTCAATAAATTCTTTTATTGAAACGCCTGTCTATTCTTTCTGTGTAACTCTGAAGAAACTAAGCATGCACGATTAGCTGAGTGAAACTGTTATCTATTGTTTCCACGATTCTGAGAGTGTTCCGATTCTAAAGGGAAACAAAGTTGTCATGTTTATGCGGTTGCCAAAAACTACTCCCTTCTTGTTTACAAGGAGTTTCTAGTGGCCTCTGAGTTAGCTGGCACAAAGTAATTAAGTTTAATATACTCGATAGGGACATACTGACCTCAGTCCTATGTCGAATCTATAGGGTATATTATTTCAATGCGCAGAGCCTATTAGGGAAATAGGAACTTTACTACAGCACTGCTCGCTTTGCGAGTTATGCAGCAATGGAGTGTGGCGTGGAAGTTCCGTGGAAGCTCTGCCCACTCTCCACCCATGTTTTTAATTGGCTCGTGTCATTGTCTTTCGTAAATGCTACCGTCTGATTGATTATGAGGCTTGTTGGTCCCTCCTTATTATGGCCATGTCGTCATTTGTATCCTTCCATGGCTACTGGCCCCTTTACTTCGAGTGTTGCACGGTATGTGTTATTTAGATTGTGAGCACTGTTTTCTTTAATAAGGTTCTCTTACTCCCCCTCCCGCAGTCCGTGCCTTCTCGCCCCACCCCACTCCCGTTGTTCGTGCCTTCTCGCTCCCTGAAGCACTCCCGTTTGCAATGCAATAGGTCTCGCATAAATGCGAGTCCTATTGCATTGCAAATGCTTTTTATGTATAGTGAACTAATAAACAACTGCTGTTGTGTGCCACAATGTAGCAGACTGTTACAAGCCCCAGTGTTAACAATTAAGTGCCGGTGCCGAGCACTGAAAACTCCCAGCTCAAATTAAGCGCTGCGTTCATACCTTCACTCACAACTGGTCTGTCATTGGTAAAGTTGTGTTCCACCATTTCAGGGCTATCACTAGTTGGGCAGCCAGTAAAAGTGGAGTTATTATTCTACCTCCATGTGATCCAAAAGTGTTATTTGTGGCAGTCATGGTAAGTCAATATTCGTGACTCCCTACTCTACCTCTACTATGATCCCCAAAATAACCCTTTCTAGACTCTTCCCTCCTCTACCCCTCCCTTGCATAATCTCAAACCTCTTTTACTATTCAGATCTCCCAAATAAGTCTTTCTAAACCCTTCCCTCTGACTCTCCCTGCCTACTCATCCCAAACCTGCTGCTGCTTCTATGATCTCCAAATAAACACTCTAGAACTTTCCCTCTTCTATCCCTCCACTATCCTTTTCAATTCAACTAACAGACTCACATGTACGGAGCGTGCTACTCCTCAAAAAGCACTTTGGTGCCTCATCAGGGGTACCAAACACTATATTAATACAATCCCCTCCCTCTTCTATCCCTCCACTATCCTTTCAACCCAAATGACAGACTCAGGTGTCTACCGCTCAAATAAATTTAATATTTCCCTATATTAACTCACCAGTAATCCTTTTTGGGTTCCGGAGTAGCGTGCTACTCGCCTAAAAGTGCTTCAACGCCTCGTCAGGGTTAGTAAGCGCTATATAAATGCAATTACAATTCCCTTACTGAGTTCCAAAACTTGGCCCCAAAACAGCTGAATTTTTGGACAGTCCAACTACATGTGAATATAGGTCGCCCATGTATCACAACCCCTTCAACAGTTATCTGGAGCATTACACTTCGCTTTCAGGCACACTGGGGTCGGGTATCACTGCAACATTAGTTTAAATGCATTTGCCATATGCTGAAGACTATAGAGAACGTCACTGCCTTGCCCAGATTTGTATCTAGTCCACCTCGGTCAATGTGAGGGCAAGGTCTGTTGACCATTTTTCCGTATACACTCATTTTGTTATAGGGATGGATCTATCTAGGGCATGGTAAAGACTGGAATATACTTTGTTAATGTCCCCATCTGCCATCATATCCTCCACCCCTGTTGTCTCTCTTGTCCCAAATTCCCTTAGTGTTTTGCATTTTTGTAGTCGGCCCAGCTGCTGTTCAGGAACATAACATGTGTATTTGTAAAGAGCACATTCACCCAGAAGGGTATCTTAGTGCTGAATAACAAATGTTTATTGTTACCCAACTCAATGGAACTCCTTTAATCGACCTCAGAAGGATGAAAGACTTAGTGAACCCGCCTGGATTTGAACCTGTCACCATGAGGTCAAACACAGGCCCCTGCAGTGGACACATCCGTCCACTAAGCCACCCGACCTGGCATAGAAGGTGTTAGTACAATGAAGATTAGGAGTGAGCATGTTTGACACTACTTCAGCAGAAAGCTCGGGCTATGTAATTAAGCTGACTGAGCTGCAACAAAACAGTTCCCTTTTCTAGGCAGGTATTCCTGGGTTGTTGTGCAGCTAGGCCCCTGGGAATTCTTGAGGAGTAATCCCTTTTGATTGAGCAGTTGAAGAATATAGAGGGAGGAGAAGGTGAATGGTGAGAGTGGAAGAGCAACATTTGTAACGGGCCAATCTATTTTTTCTCTATTTGCTCAAGACTGCTTCTTTTCATCCACTCCTTGATGTGAAGCAATCCTATGGAAGAACAGACTGCGATCGCTGAATGAGACAGTGGCAGATGTACATATGTGAGGAATAATATGGGGAGAGCAACCCAGGAAACAACAGTGATTTGTTTGGGAAATAAAGGACCCAGTTTTATTCTATGCCCTTTTTCTCTCAGGAATGAGCTGGACCATTTGAATGTTTAATCTGAGATACTTGTTTTATGCAGCATAACTATTCATACTGTAAAATGATTTCCTATCACTGATTGAGCCTCTTTCTTCCAGATTTAGTGGGTGGCAATATGCCTTTTCTCAATCTGTTGCTTTGTTACTGGGCAGCTAGTTCTTGATACAATATAGTAAAATATTTCTTGGTAAACATATACAGTTTCAGTCATTTTATCTATAAGAATAATGACCAGAACTAAATTAGCCTCGCCCATGAATTTAAGTCTTACAATTCTTTATGATATGTCATTGTTGAAGTTTTCCAATGCCAAATGTCCTTTCTAGGTCTGGCATGATAGCACATTTGTCTAATTGAGCTATTGTTCACAATATGTGTTGTCGGCATTGGTCAGCCCCCTTTAACCATTTTCTTTTTGGATCATCTCCCGTCAGCCATTTCTTTGAGTCATCATCATCATTAATCACACCTGGGATCAGCTCAGAGGAGTATTGTAATCTCACGATCATGTTGTTGGCCACTTGGTGTATCATTCTGCCTCCTTACAAGTGCTTCTATTGCAAAGCACGAGGGACTATTTTACAATAGAAAAGCACACTCATTAATGACACATTTTGTCACGTTAAATTATTTATCTCAGATATAGATTTACAGCTAGTTAACAGTGAATAACCAAAATGCTTTCCACCTAAGGGTTGAGTGACATAAAAACAAAGAGTGAAGCTGGATTTGTCTGTGATGTCACTCAGAAGCCTAAGGTGAAAACCATCCCAGTTGTTCACGGCTACCCAGATACAATTTGATGCTATGTATTGTCTCCCCAAACTAACTAACCCTGCATTCCACACCTATAAAGGGGTAGATGAGTCATGTGGGAGCCATAAACGGGGCCTCATCTGTCTCTGGCCAGTCATGTGTTACGCCTGGTGTCTTGCCATTCACCCCAGCACCTTCTGGTCATCCCTTACCTCCTGCACCCAGAAATAGGAAAGGAATACCTGACATCTTGCCAACCTCCCACACCACCCTTAGCATTAGAGTGTCTCAAATAATAAAAAACAAAACCAGATCCTTCACTCCTCCACATAAATTAAAAAACATAACTTGTGTCCTGCCACCCTCCCACACCACCCTCTCTTCTCTTCCCCAACTCTCCCTTACCTAGATATTAAAAATAAAACAAATAACTAACCACCTACCACCCCCTCAACCCTTTGCAGTTCCCCCTCTCCTGAAGCTGTGCTCTCTACTTTCAAATTAGAGCCGACAGCCAGCTCTGTGAGTGCTCTGAGAGCGCGAAGTTCCTGTGCTATAACAACAGTGGAAATCAGCTTTAGTATTCCACTGATGTGATGTAGTAGCGGTGAATAGCCAGATTTAGAATGTAGAGTCTCCAAATGTTTGTGATGGGAGAATCTGGATTTCATTAAAGACAAAGAGGTTAGCATGATGCAACAATCTTTTATTGCTACCCATGTACCGCTATTTAAAGCAACCTTTAACCATACTCAAAACTAAAGAATTAGAATATGCCAGTCCTTATAAACTCCAGTACATCAGCCAACTTCTTCTTTACATCTGCTCCGAGGCAAAATCCATCACCATTTCTGAACTTGAACATAACAGTTAAAAAATAGAACTTCCAAATGTTCTGTTGGGTTCACTTCCAAATCTTCCCTTGAACTCACTAAAACTCTGACAAAAATAATTAAGAACAAAAATTAACCTAACACATAAACAGGTCAAAACATTGTACACTCAAAAACTAATTATCAACTGAATAATAACAAAATACATATATACCTCACAACACTCCCTCTCACGGGTAGGGAGAGTGTGCTAGTGCTAGCCTCTGTGTCTTTAATGAAATCTGCATTCTCCCATCATAAACATTTGGAGAATCTACATCTCATATCAAGAACGGAGGCTAGCATTCTGCATGTCCAAAGCTGTGACTAGCCACACACGACATATGCTCCAAAGGTTTCAGATAAAATCTTGCAAAGACACGAGCATTAGACCATTAAACAGCTTTGAAAATCTCTTCCAGATGCCCCCCCAGAAGGAAAAACTTTACTAGTCATAGCACCCCACACTGAATGTGCCCTAAATCTCACCAGATCAACACCTGCTTCAAGCATACACATTTAGACCCAGCGAGCAATGGCTGCAGAAATAAAATGATTAGAAGGACTTACATAAGACCATAACAAATGAGTCACTCTATCCCTCCAGAATTCATTGATCTTCAGTTCATAGTCTTTCAGGCACCTCGCCATACACAAGGAGAATACAAAATTGAGAATAAAAAATAGAAGATGACATCGCCTTAGTTCTTTGCAAAATCTGGAATTAAACCCATCTGGATTATAAAATCGAATGCTTACCGCCATCGCCTTAATGTCAGAAACTCTTCTAAAAGAAATCAAGCATAATTAAGATGCCAACTTACAGGATAACTGTCATAAGAACAAATACCTATTAGGAGGCCAACTCTCCAATTTTACAAAAATTAAATTCACATCCCACAATTGACTGTAGTTTGAACTGGGTGGTCCAGGTATCTTAATACCTTGCATGATCCTTCAAACTAAAATATCTCTTCCTATAGAAAAACCAATAATAGGTACATGGCCAGCCACTACCGCCGACCTATAACAATTAATGGTCCTATAACCCATACCTTTTTCGAACAGACCAGACAAACAAATGCGATAAGTCTACGGGAGATCCCTCCACGGGATCCAAATTCCTCTACAGGCACCAATGAACCCAACACTTCCATACTCCAACATACCAGTTCCTAGTTACCGGGGCCCAAGACTCCTTGAGCAACTACTGAGACTTGTGCAAAAGGCCTGCAAACTGCTCTTCTCCTCTGCCAAACAGGAAGGTTCAAAACCCCCTTTATCACCTTAGGATGAAGTCTCCTTCCGGACCCAACAGCATACATTTTTATGCTGAAATTTAAAATGTTTCCTCCACTACTAACTCCAACAACCCTGGAAACCAAGGTGGAGCCACCCAAAAAGGTGTGATCAGAACAATCTGACACTTCTGTCTCATCAAAATTAATAACAGTCTCTGGGGAATATTCACAAGGACTTATCTCCGAGTTATCCCCACCTTAACGCATCAAAAGTGGAGATAGATTCAACACCCCATTCACAAGCGGGTGCAAACTGCAGACATCGCCAGTATTCCCGCGATAACTGCCCCAAAATTTACCCCCACGGTGGACACCACCAACTAACCCTAATGAGATGCAGAGTAGGCGTTCCCATGCAAAAACACACGAAAAAACCACAACACCACTTTCACAACGAACTGCCAGATCTGCGATGCGAGTCAAAACCACGCGATAAGCCGCGGTAGCAGCAGGTATTTAACACCTGCCTTTTTGCTGGTGTTAAGCAGGACGACTACCTGCAGCATGAAAGGAGCCCAGCCAAGAGCCACATCTGAAGACCACAGATGCCATGGAGACAATGATCATGCAGCTCCGAGACCCATGAGGGCCACAACACCCACCGCCACCCACCCCAGGCCCGCCACCACCCCAGGACCCGTCCCGCCCCCCGGAACACCACAGAGGCAGCGTACACAAAGACAGCGGACCCACCTGAAATGCACCTGCCGCCCAGACCCAACGCCAGAGGAGGACATTGCCCACTACAGGCCCAAAAGGACAACCATCCCCCGCATCTTGACCCACATCCCCCACCTGCTGACGGTACCAACCCAGCGGACAACCAACATCCCTCCGCAGACAAAGCTGCCTGCTGCGCTGCACATGTCGGCCTCTGGTACCATCCAACCCACAACTGCCAGAGTTGGAGGAGTCACACAGCCAGCCCCATCCAGGGTCATCACACCTGTCCTGGATGCCATCATCAGCCTGGTACCCCAGCACCTCCACTTCACCCACACTGGGCAGGAGCAGCTGGAGACCAAGCAAGGCCCCTACGCCATAGCTGGATTCCCCCACGTGTCGGGGCCAATCAACTGCACACATGTACCCCTCGTGCCCCCTGCCGACACTGCACACAACTACCACAACAGAAAGCACACGCATCCCATTAATGTGCAGGCAATAGTGGACTGCCCGGGACTCATCAACAATGTTGTGGCCAACTCCCCAGGCAGAGTGCATGATTCTCACATCTCCCGACAGTCCATCATCACCCAGCGCTCCCAGGATGGCACCCATGGAAATGCAGTGCTCGTTGGTAAGTCCAAAATGAACACACCACACACCTCCAGCCCACAATCATGCAACTCACGACACTGGCAATGGGCACGCAGCACAACTACATTCAACATGCCACACAACATGCCAACCGACCAGACACGACAACACAACTCCATTGGGAACTTGGCCTTGCCATGCCCACAACCCAGCCACGGCATGGCACCACAGACACACAATAGCAGGATGTGAGAAGAGGCATGGAGCAGGCATGTGCGAGAGCGGCAAGTGACTAAGGAATGTGAACCTACCCAATGCCAGGTGTGGCGTGGAGGTGCCGGACAGACCACAGTGTGCAAACCACGGAAATGGCCATGTGGAGATTAACTGCTGGTGCATGGAGTGTAGTGGCCAGTGGACGCTACCATGTCTCCACAGGCTGTGGGGCAGAACGTGGAAATGTCGCACATTACGTCCCCCCCTGCATGCGCGGGCGGAGTGGGTTGGACCTGCGTACCCCAGGCTTGCGTAGGGGTGTGAACAAAAAGCCCGTCGCACTGGGCGTGGTTCTCACTCGGAATGGACAACGCATCTGCCAGGGCGGCGCCTCTCAGCCTGCCACGAGTCCGGCGCCGAGTGCGGCGGGGCCTGCGTCCCTGTGCGCCTGCTGCACCCCGGGCCGCTGGTCCCCAGACCCGTCATGCCTGCCCCAGCGCACCAACGAGGCCCCGCTCACCTGCCTACACCGGCATGTGTCAAAGAGGGCCCACCACGTGCTGGTGCAAGCTCCAAGCCCCAGTCCCGCGACCTCTGCAGCCTCCGCAGACCATCGCTGGTCCCCACGACACTGGCCCACATTACTCCTTTCTCATTGACATACTCCACCGGCGTCCTCGTCGGCCCAGTAGGTCCCACATGTGGAACTGTGTCCTGAGTCTTGAATGGCAGTGACACCAAGTCCGTGGCAGCGGCCACATCGCTGAACTCCCTTCGATCAGTGAAGCATAGTTCTGCATCGCAGTCCTGCGACACGTGGTGCCACTATCCCTGTTCAACGCAAGCCGGCAACACGTGGTGCCACTAACCCTGTTCAATGCAAGCCGGCGACACATGGTGCCACTAACCCTGTTCAACGCAAGCCGGCGACACGTGGTGCCACTAACCCTGTTCAACGCAAGCTGGCGACACATGGATGAGGGCTCAGGCCTACACTGCGCTCCAGTAGGTCCCACATATGGAACTGTGTCCTGAGTCTTGAATGGCAGTGACCCCAAGTCTGTGGCAGCGGCCACATCGCTGAACTCCCTTCAATCAGTGAAGCATAGTTCTGCTTCGCAAGCCGGCGACACATGTTTGTGGGCCCCTGCAGGCTACTGGCTCAGGCCTACACTGCGCTCCAGTAGGTCCCACATCCAGCACTTAGTCGTGATTCATAAATGGCAGAGTCCATACAAGTGAACGCACGGAGAGGAGTAAGAGGAAGATGCGGCTCAGACCGGATGAAAGCAGGATCCTAGTCACGGAGGTGACCGAACACTAGCAACAACTGACCTGGTGCCATCAACCCTGTTCACCGCAAGTCCACGTACCTTGGTGCCACTGAACCTGAACTACGCAGGCCGGTGGGACCATCCAACCTATGCCGGCGACACTCGGTGAATGGCCCCTGCTGACCCCTGCCTCCGGCCTACACTGCGGTCGAGTAGTTCACACATGTGGAACTGTGTCTTGGGTAAGATGTAGAGGAGTCCACACCATTGGACACGCCTCATCGCAGGCGCATCCCCTATCAGCACTGGTGCCACTAACTCTGTGCGCAATGACTCATGGGCACTCTCTGGTTGGACTTTGGTGGCGTCTGAGTCCATGGCCTGGGGGTTGTCTGCATCATCATCTGGCTGGACCGGACTTGGTGTCAGACATGTGTCTGTTCCATTCACCTCCACCATAGTGACTGTTTCAGCGTGGTTCTGCCCTCTTCATCATGCCCTGGGGGTACACCTTCCACTGTCCACCGAGACACTCCGCGACAACCCCTTTGTCATCTACGGAAACCTGCTCTGCTCTCGTGGCCCTGCCCCAGTGCACCGCAAGTCAGCGGCCCGTGGCGGTAGGCCCGTGCAGGACGCTGTGCATCCGGGGCCACTAACTGTGCAGCACAAGTAATGGGGCCTTTATGGTTGAATGGGTGTGTCCTTAACGATGTACACTGTTGTCGTTTTTTGACTGCACCAGGCACTCCATGATGGCTGGTGTGCACACACCCTCACACACATCCAACACAGGTGTCACTCGACATGTGAGCCTGCTAATAAAAGTGGCCAGGCGCACGTGCCCGTAGCCATTCCCACCATCTAAGCAAGTGTGTCCGTGTGGTCATTATGTCAGCATGATGTTCCCGAGCCCTGCAACATCACAGTGTGCTGTCTTCAGCGGACGGTAGCATGTCACCTCAGCAGTGGCTGAGACCTTGGACATGTAGCTTCGTCCACCCCCCCGCCATGCACATGCGGCGTGTGCTGGTCCGGCATACGTCAGGTCAGCGCAGGGGTGTGCTGATTCGGCAGGGGGATCAGGACGTGGCTCCGGTCTGGCCTTGAGCAGGAAGTGCAGTAAGTGTGTCTCTGTGTTGGGGTATTGTCGCCACCAGGGCCACAGTAGTCGATGTTGCAATGTTGCATGCACCAGGAGGGTGGGCACGCACGTACGGGGAAATGTAGGAGCGCAAGACCGCTCGGGGTCTTGGCACATGCACGCCAAGTGTTATGTGTATCAGTCCTGCGAATGCATAAGTCAGTTTCCTAGCCTCTATCGCAGCGCGATCACAGCCAGCCATGGACTGTACACCTATGTTCGCCCTGTCCGGACCATTGGCCTACACTCACGTGGCCACACACCCTCAAAGGCCAGCTTCAGGGTGTTGTTGGCATGCCGCTGGACATGCGCGGACAGGCATTACAATGGTGTGCCATAGGAGTGCACGTGGTACAACAGCGCAGCGCACACAAGTGTGGGGGCTCGTGGTAGGGAGGAGCAGCTGTGAGGCAACGTAACACACAGTGAGGCCTCTCAAGTGCCACGTGCTGGGCATATCATCCATGATTCCTTGGGTCGCAGACATCCCACCACACCCACGACAGGCCTCTGTACATCTCCTATATGCATGCAGATGGTGAAGTTACTGTAGGGATGAAAGGTCCTTTGTCTAAACTATCAGGCGGTAGCACATCTGCAGCTCCGAGCTGGAACTTGCATGTGGCCAGCACCCCCTGACAGATACGATAGCATTTGCTTGCGACTCCCACACTACGCACTGCCGGACGTGAGACCGTGTACGCATCCCACACGCAGGAGTCCTTGGTCATAGTTAGCGTGCGTGATATGGCCTTCACACGTACTCCCACCCCACCCCAGGTCTGCAGCCGTTGCACACAGACACTGCTCATTGCTCCGAGCTGTGCCATTTCATCCACAGGACTGGCGCAGGGCAAGCCAGTGCCGCTTCAAGCAGAGCCACTGACGCAATGGCAGACCATCCCGGACACATGCTCATCTCCAGTCACGTGGACCTGTACCGTGCACGTCTGCTGCATGCACTGGGGGCACTGCTGTTGGCAGTGCTGCTGATCAGTTACCGGCTGGGCTTCCGCCTTGCGAACGTCACCTGCGTGCAGCCTTTGTTGCATTGTCGCTCGTGCATATTCGAGTGGACCATGGATGTCTGCCTCTCCAATGTGATGGTAGCTGACCTGGATTTTGACGTGTGTGTGCGCCCCCTGCTGGCCCATGACCAGGAGTGTCACCATGATGCCCGTTTATGGCATGCCTGGATGTTTGGCATGCATGCTGGCAACTGGACCTGGGAGATTGCACGAGTCGTCATGTGCAGTGACCACATTGAGCCGCTCCCCGATTGGGCTTTGGTGCAAATTGGGGCCACAGGTTGGAGTCAGCACATCTGTCCGGGACAGCTGATGGATTACGTCGCCGACATGTTAGATGTGGAGGACAACGATCTCTCATTGGAAATGTTGGCCTACGCTGCTGCACTCACGTTCATGGACGAGTGACACGGTACCTGCAGCCACAACTGGATGTGACCCATTGCACGTGTCCCGACGCCTGGTTGCATGTTGAGGATCTGGTCACATGTCCCAAGACGACAGTGGACATGGCTGCATTGGCCTGGATTCCTTATCCATGCGCGGACAACCAACGCGGGTTAGCACTGACTTGTGTTGGTGATGGACTCCCCCGGGGTGGACATGGGTGCTTTCCAATGTTCCTCATTCAGACATGCTTCTGCATTGTTCTGCATGTCGCGGCACTTCTCTTGGCCGTACTGACGCGCACTTGTTGATAAAGTTTCCGCAGTTTCACTTGTCTCCAACTGTGTTGAGTCTTGATTTGTAGGCCAATGTGTGTGTCACGGCCTATCTGGATCCCTGCCATACGTGCATTGCTACCCCATCAGGGCTGTGGGTTGGTACTTGTGCATTATCATGTCCCTGTTTCGTGCTTTGCCAGATGCGTATGGCCATTTCCCGGCCACAAGCGGGTGCACTTGTGTCCTGTGTTCGGTTGTGCAAATGTTGCTGTTCGTACCACATTGTGTTCGATGTTGGGGTGCTCTGCTTCCTATGTGTGTATGCTGCATTGTGTGTGAGATGTCCCTTCAGCTCTGATTTGGCTCACCCTTCTCCCTTTCAGGCAGTGTGGTTTTCACTTCTGTGCTTGTTCCGTGGTGTGATATTGCCGGGTTGTGTGACTTGTGCTCTTGGTTGGTGTTGTTACTCTTGGGCATGGTTTGTCTGCAGTTGTGCTATGCTTAATTGTGCATGTGTGCCATTGTGCCCATCTCCTCCCGTCCCCCCAATCCCTGGTCGTTCCTCTCCCTGTTGCTGTTGTGTCTGTTGATTTTGAGCAGTTTCCGGTCCCCGGGTCCTGCCACCATCTCCAGACTGATGTGGTGGACACCCTTTCCTCCATGTCATCCAGCTCCTGGTGTGGCGCTGGACTCCCACCTCCGGTGTGCATTGCTGCCTTGTGGTTGTTGGCGTGTTTCTGCTTGTTTGTGCGTTTTGCATCATTCCAGCTGTTCTGGTTTTCTTCCATTGTCCTGTCAGGCTGCATTCACCTTGTCCACGATGGCCTGCCATGTACAATGTTTTGTTGCCAAAGGGGCTTGTGGGGTTGTGTACTGGCTCCGGTTGCCTCCATTGAGCTTCGCTGTTGGTTTCTGTTTGGTTTGTCTTTCTTTTTCAGGCTTTTGTTGTGCTTATTCCCGCCTGCCGTGTGTGTGTCGCGGGCCTGGCGCTGCTTATCGCTGCTTTCCTCATCGCGAATGGGCTCATCGCACGTTTTTTGGTGTTGAGGTTTGTGTTTTTATCTCCGTCAAGGTGGCTGTATCGCGGACATTGGCCGCGTTTTCGGCAGACTAATGCATGGTACCGCCGTGTTGTGAATTCCACGTTAACACAGGGTTATTTTCCCGCGATAGGCCGCGATGTGTAAAGTTGCGTTAAAATTTTTTGGAGATGTTTAGCGCACGTTCTTGTGAATATCCCCCTCTGAATCATCACAAAAGGGAGAAACACATACCCCTGAAAATTCCTTCAATCCTTTTGAAAATCATCCACTGCCTCCGCTAGTGGATCCAGTCTCCAACTGAAATACCGATGAAATTGGAGCGTCAGCCTCAACGCAAACAAATCACTTCTAAAGGACCCCAAATATCCTGTATTCTCTGAAAAAACTATCACTGTAGTCCCTTAAATACCTTGAATTCCAATCTGAAGTTATGTTGCTCAACCCTGGAAAATACTCTGCCTATAAACCTATCTTGTGCTCCAGACAAAAAACTCCAAACCTCCCTTGCCAGTTCTGTCAGATTTTTGGATTTGCTGCCACCTAACTGGCTGATGTAATGTACTTCTGAAACATTGTCCATTTTCAATAAAACATTGCAATTTCTTAAAATAAAAACTCTTCAATGCAAAGAGACTGCCCTCATTTCCAAACTGTTTGCGTGTCCCGATCTCTCCTCCAAAGACCATCTGCCACCTGTCTCTTGATGATTTAGCATGATTCCCAACCATTAAGGCTCACATCCGTCTTCAAAACTAAATCTGGGAATATACCGAAAATAGCTTGGCGCCATTCCAGGCATTCAAATTGTCCAGCCACCAAGGCAACTCCTCCTTTACCTCTAAAGAAAAAGCAATCTGATCCCCATACCACAAACCCCTTCCTAAACTGTCTGCCTTCAATCTTCAAACCTCTGTAGTGAAGCAGTCCCGGGAACACTGTCTGAATAGAAGATGAAAATACACCTATAACCCTTGACAAAGTCCTCAATGAAAAAAACATGTTTCACTTCAGTCTTTATTTTCACAACCTACTTTTCTGGCAAACTCAAAATAGCAAGCACAGTATTCACCTGAAATCCGACACCTGATAAGGAACTAACACAGACTTCTCCATGTTGATAAGGAACCCAAGAGATCCTAACAGAGCCATCACCAACTGCATGTAGCTGAACCTTCAATTCCTCTTGATCCTGAGACATAATCAAAATATCGTCTAAGTATGTTATTAAACAAATCCCCCTTTCTCTGGGAAATGCAGGCACTGGCCTCAAGACCTTCATAAAGCACCAGCGAGCTGAAGTTAGATAAAAAGGAAAGACGTGAATTGATAGAGGTCTCCTAAACACCTAAACTGGAGATATCTGCGACTGACCTCTGACATAGGGATCATAAAACAGGCATCCTTCAGATCCAGTTTGACCAATTAATCATTGATTTGTAAAAATGTCTTTTAGAAAATGAATAACCTCCATCTTGGAATGTCTATACACAAGAAACCAATTTAGATTTCTTAAATTTATTACAGAGCATCAATCTTCGTTCTTTTTCTTCACCCAAAAAAATCATACACACAAATGTTGACTCTTCCTCTGATGCCTTTTCTATGGAACCTTTTTAAAAAATCTCTTGAACCTCCAATTCTACCAATTTTTATTGATTCTCTGCGAATACCATCTCCAAAGGGGCTATAGTTTGAATCAGTGCTTACTTTGTAAAATAATAAGTGCCAGGGCCCTGACCAGGAGGCCACTGCAGTTTGCCAAAACAACTATTAACCATCTCTCTTGCCTGCAAGTGCGACAGTTCAGAATATTCCAGGTCCCCAAAGCTAAAGGAATGGCTGGGGAGGCAGATGTTAGTAATTTTTAATGTCGATTGTATTCATAAACAACCGTTGTTCTGCTCATCTCTAAATTAGATGAGCAGCATCACCATGTGGCAGACTGTCCTAAGTGTGGTGTTGACAATTAAGTGCCGGTGCCGAGCACAGGTAACCACCGGCTCAAATTAAGCACTGGTTTGAATAGTGATCTCTGAACTCTATTACATAATCTTGTACAGCATCCAAGACCCATTGGTCTCTTGTTAAAAGACTCCAACTTTTCACAAAACCTTTTAAGCAACCCTATACTTACCTTGGTTAGCTCGCACCTGGTGAGCTCTCCTTCTTGATTGGTGTCCTCTATCAAATCATACCCTTTGGGGAAAGAAACCAGTGTCAGACTGGAAACCTCTGAAAGACCCACTTCCTTGTGTCTGATAATGGGACTTGCTGAAACCACAGCCAGAGAAATGTCCCCTAGCTCCAGCCCTCTTAAAAAACTCTTCCTTTAAACAGAGAAAACTGAGCCTTATCCAAACTTGTAAAAGTTGCAACATATTTTCCAACTCCTTTTACCAAACCCTCTCCAACGAGAAGTCCTTTTTGATCCTCACTAGGCTCCCTTTTGGAAAAAGCACACAACTTGGGGCTAATGCGCATAAGAATTGATTTCCTAGGGAAATCTCTGCTCTCTGACCCCAAAATCTCAACAAATCTGTGTCAACAGTAGTTCTTTTAGAATTAGCTTCCTCTGCCATGTCCAAACTCCTGGCCAAAAGACCAAAGACATCCGGCAGGTATCCTCACAATGCTTTAAAGCTCTTTCTAGACCATTCTAAGGTTCTCTGCCCAGTTTAAAAAGAAAGCTTGGAAGACCAGGATCTAGGTTAGGGGGTAGAACGAGCTTTATTATAATTAACCGGTCAAGAGCATTCAGCCCTCATCACAGCTCTGGCCTCTTTTGCTAAGGGTCTGCGAGTCCATAGTTTAATAAACTTGAAAACATGAGCCAAAGGCCACCAATCTGTGCTACTTGGGTGTCTAATCACATCTGGACTAAGCCTCTCCTCACCCTGAGGATCTTTCACAATTCCTTTATCTCTCTGTATCTTTACCCTCTTATCACTGTCCAGATCCCAACAATCATCCCCATCTGTATCAAAGACAAAATCATCAAAGTATGTCCTGTCAAAACTAGAACTTCCTTGGTTAAAAGAATCTCCATCATCAGGTCTAGCATGAGTCTCCTTTGTGCCACAAAGGACACCATCCAATGTGCTGCATAGGACATTTTCGACTCCCCTCATGCTTGGACCACCTCTCTGCGAAGAGGAAATATCCTCATCAAACTCCTTACCAATATGCCTCTTCTCCACCTTTCTCTTACCACTCTCTTTCCTTTTACACACAGCCTCATCCTCATCCTCATCCAGAGACCAAAACTCCTAATCCATATCTGAAAGTTCCTTTCCCTTTCTTTTCCTACTCAACACTGACTTCAAAGCTCTCACCTTCTTTTAAGCCATCTTCCTTAAAGTCTCCTCCTGAGCCATCGACCCGGACATCTTCTACTCCTCACTCATTATCTACCTTTCAAATTTGTTTTTTTTATGTAGCACAATAGGTCTCAACTACCTTGAAGGGTGCGATTCCCAAAAAGTCTGTTCCATTCTAACTGTCTCACACTGATAAAACCGTTAGAAACTCTATCCTGTGCATGCCACTGCACCCAACCAGCTGCAGCACGCTTCATCTTCATCATCATCATTGTCTGTACCAAAATGGCAGCCCAAGATGCATGACTACATCATCCCGCTCTCGTCGCGTAACGGCAAGTCAGATTAAAGCTTTCCGAAAGGAGGTACTGCACGCTTGACCTCCAGCGCGATACTGGAAGCACCACCGAAGCCTTGCACTGCAGAATGCATGCGCTCAGTTTAAAATGCGACCCTAGGCAACTGATACCAGTGATCCAGCGCGATATTAGCAAACAGCATTCATACACTATATACTCACTTGGGCCCATACATTCATACTACGCTAATACTTACGCTGGGTTTTATCAGTTGTTACTCTCTATCAAAATCCCTGCTACCAATTACCTTCTGATTGAAGAGTAATGACTTACCAAAGAATCCTTTGCTAATTGGGAAATTTAAAATGAGTGACATTCATTATAATACAAAATCCTGAAATAACCACTGAGTCAGGAAGTTTTAAAATGTTTATCTAAAGATTTAGCAGAGTAAAATACAGAGCCACATGGTACTTAATCGCAATACCCAAGATTAAGCATAGAAATGATTATTGCTAATCAATGACGGTATTTAAAGAAGAGGAGAAGATAGAGACAGCAGCGCAACTAAAGTTTGCATTATAATTACCTAAGTGCGAGAACCAAACCCCTTAGCCAAGGAGTTGAAAGAATAGGACCCAGGAAGGATGAAGAGCAAAGACTTCCTCCGGGATCAGGACAGGACCGGTGACCTCTCTACAACGACGCCTGCGTCGTTCCCCTCTCTGATACTCGACTTCTCTCGATTCTCCCGTGCCTTCCTTCTAATGGACTCCGCCGCCCCCTCCTCAGAACCTCTTCTGGACAGGGATTCAGTCTGCAATCGATCAGCTTAGCGGTCTGGAGCTCTTCCTGTCAGCATCTCCGCTCTCCTGTGCTTTAAGACTTCTGACTCTCTAATTAACTAATTCTATATCTATTATACCCTTCTACGCCCATGTACCTCCCCTTAATGTTGCTAAAATATGGGACCACTACTTCTGATTGGACAGGGACAGGGGTGGATTCTCGCACCATGTTGATTTGGCCTAAATTGTAAAGCCTATTGTTTTTACGTTCCCACCCCTTCAAATTAATACATTCGCTTTATTTCCCACCCGTCTCACGACAAATGTTATACATTTTACAGGGGAAAAGTATCATTTTGTCCACAGGAAACATAAAGTACAGCATCTCCGGCCAATGGGTCATGGCCTTGGGAGACGTCCAAGTTGACTTCACTTGGCAGGCACACAGGATACATGCGCAGAACCATCGTCTCTCGAGTTGCCAGTCACCAACCCAGGCCCAAGTTTACGAACTAATAAAAGTGCAAGAAGAAAATATTAGAATCACAAATAAAATGTTTCACTGTATACCCACTATTTCTATTCTATTCCCAATTAAATATATATACTATTCCGCGTTAGTAGCGTTAGGAAACGAAAATTTAGTAATGACATGAGAGCAAGCTGAAGCATGTGAAAACATCAAGCAGCCATTTTACTACACACTGCGCAGAAGCAGAAATTTCCCACCAAGCAAAGAAAGACGTCACACCATGTGATCAGGTTGCGACATGCGCAGTGAGGTTCCCGCGCTTTAGCGGCCATTTTGGATTACAGTCAAGCGTTATTCCTTAGTAAAACACATATGCAAGCTTCTCTCCCCTTTGTGTAGTGTATGCAAAGGTTAGTATTAACAATACAATTTTAATAAATTAATACTATGAGGAAGATTGCGTACAAGCAAGTTTCATTTATGAAACCTTGCTCCATCACCAGGAACAGAGAAACAACAAAAAATGCTGTAACTGAAGAATATGTAGGAAACACCCTTTCAGCCAAAACAAAAGTATCAAGATAATAGCCTCAATTTCAGGAAAACTCAACTTTTCATAACTTAGAAATATAACTCCTCTAAATTGGGATGAACAAACAGTAATAAAACAACACAGATAAGCGACAACTAGTTAAATGAAACATACCAAATTAAATAATATCAAGCATTTCATTCCAAATTAAGTAATACCAAGCATGTGATAAACAATGTAGCTCCTTAAGTGACAAAGAGCAGCAATGAAAACAGGAAGGTGGCTCCTGTGCTGGAGTTTACAAGGACTGGCATATTCCGACTCTTGAGTTTTGAGTATGGTTAAAAGTTGCTTTGTATGGCTGCACATGGGGAGCAATAAAAGCTTGGTGCATAATGCTAGCATCCGGTCTTGACATGAAATCCAGTGTTCACGCCACCTGGTCTCAATGAGAGCCGTACATAACAGATGGCTTGTATGGAGAAAGCTATAATTTTTTTTTATTGTAGGACCCTATTTTTAATGCTTGTGCATATTGATGGTGAAGTCGGCAATACAATTCTGCAAGATGACCTCCGGGTCGGCAAAACTTGGGTAAGACTTTGCTCCAAATAGGGCAGAGACATAGGCTGTGGTGGACATCAGTAAGCCCTGATACAGAGTATTATGAAATAATAATAACCCCGGGATTCCTATATCGTGTCGGGTACTGTAGAGCCATCATTCGGACCATCCTCTTACTAACAACGCCATAACAAGGTAGGTAGAAAGCGCAGATTGCACTATTTTTTAAATTACAGTGCACAATGCAGTGCTATTTATAACAATGCATATTTATTCATTTCAATAATGTTACTGATATACATATACATTTAGAAATTTAAGGTCCATAATGATGAAAACATGCCACGTAAACGATAAATAATTAGAAGATAGATAGGGTAATAAGGACGTATTCATGCAATTATTGAGGCTCATGCGTCCATGTGCAGTTTTTATTGTTGTTGATAGGCAACACAGAGCATGTGCAAGGTTTGACTTTGTTCTTACTAATATTGTAGACTCCTGTTTTTTAATGTGAGAAAATTCTAAAAACGAATATTTCTTTATTATTCTATGGGAGGCGGGAATGATGTACACACTGCAGATAACATAGGCATAAACTATCAGAACTTTAACAAGCAAATCAAGTCAACTGGTTTAGAATTATGATGATTGGTTTTCAAATGCATATTCAATGAGTACTGACACGAAAATAAGAAATTAAATTAAGTCATAAAAATGCCAAAAAGACAATATATACTGAGTACCGAGAGAGGCACAATGGTTCTCGAGAAGCGTTCAATCAAGGAAACTAACGTTTTTAATTAATACCATATATTTGCGAAAAGGAGACATAATGGTTAAAATTTGCAGTGTGAACAAAAATGTGCAGTGCCTTCAAGAGTTTCAAACAAGCACATTCAATGAGGAGGGCGCCTGTTCTCCGCACGCCTTACAACTTTAGATCTTTTTGAATTTTTCCCATTTCTGCGAATCAAAATAATACCTTTCACAATATTGTTTAAGGAAATATTCCTCCATATCTAAAAATCTTGATGCCAGTATTTGGTGGTGGTAAGCGCTGGGCTAAGAGCCCTCCCCATGTAGTATTATGGTAGATATGAGCTTAGAGACAATGGGGCATATTAACAACGAGGAGATAAGCAATTATCGCCGCTTTAGCGTCCGTTTTCGGACGGAAAGCGGCGATAATTCTATCGCCTAATCAGCAAGGTCACGCTATCGCGTGAATCCTTGCACTATCGCCCTTTCCCCCAACGCCCATCCTTGCATCTCTAATCTCTAATGAGATGCAAAGTGGGCGTTACTGGGCGTACCCCAGATGGGCTACGTTGTAAATATCGCCGATGTGCACATCGCGATATTTACAAGGCAGCCCACAGGATTATAGCAGACGTTAGATTTCGGCGAAAACGGCCGTTTTCGCCAAAATCTAACGTCTGCTATAATCCTGACTTACCTATGTTTGACATAGGAGGTGGATTCTGCTGATACGACCACAGGGTCGTATCAGCAGGTACTACGCCCTTTTGCAGGGAACATCGCTGGAAAACCAGCGATGTTCCCTGCAAAAGCGATACCTCGCTATCTCTGGAATTTGTATCGCCCTGGAGTAACGCGTTGTTAATAACGCGCTACCAGGGCGATAAATGCCAGAGATAGCCTGCGATAATATAATTATCGCTAAGCACGGCCAGCGTTAATTATCGCTGGCCGTTGTTAATATGCCCCAATATTCTATGTAAAGTCTCATTAAGGAGGCTAAAAGGAGGTTTTCAATCCTCATCATTCTATTCAACAGCTCTTGCTGCTTAGGCGGTGAAGGTCTTCACTACAACCTTGCTGCATGGATTTATGACAGCAGCTAGATAACAAACTCTGCCACCTTTCCAGTTGGAAGTATGAAGCTTTAAAAAAAAAAAAAATCCATTGGTTTTAAATTATTTCTTTCAGCTCAGGTTTGATAGTTTACAGTTATTAATAAAGAAAAATGTCAAATACAGTAAAAATGAGATAATATAATGATAGAATAACAATATTTTCATGGCATTTGATTTATTTTTGTGCCCAGGAGCAAAAGAAACACAGATCTTGGTGCACCTCCGAACTGCTCCGTGCTGTAGGATGTGCTGTTTTTTAAAAAGTATTGATAAGCCAGGTCTCTATGGTGTTATGCCAGATGTAGTAGGAATCCCTACAAGATGGCTGAACGGTTTACGTATTTTGATAAAAGATATTTTCCCCGGTTTCCCTCACCCTACTTTATTTATCACTCCCAGTAGTATTAGCCTCATTACGGGTGTTGCTTGGCTCACCCTTTTACCTGATGCTGGACAATATATTTGTAAAACCTGCCATGAAAAGTGTGCATTTGCCTATATGCCAGCTGCTGTCTCACCCGGAGTAATTTCAGTTCTGAAAATGTGCTCACAATGTTTGGTAGGGCAGTTCCGGATTACCAAATTGGCAAAGTAGGCCCTAGCCCATGGGCCCCACTCCTTTCAGGGGCCCGCGACAATAGATCAAAACAATATTGATTTGATCTTGAAAGAAAATGACAATCCTGCTTTCTTAAATATTATTTCCAAAAGATTGAAAAAAATGAATCCATTCAAAGAAACGAAAACTTTACATTAAAAACTCTATAGAGAAAATACTCTATTAACATAACAGTTTGTCTCTTAAAAACTAATCTTCTGGCAGCTGTCAGTTTGTTAAAAAATCAATCAATCAATCAGTACATTTGTAGAGCGCACGACTCACCCGTGAGGGTCTCAAGGCGCTGGGGGTGGCGGGGGTGCTGCTACTGCTTGAACAGCCAGGTCTTGAGGAGTCTCCTGAAGGCCAGCAGGTCCTGGGTCTGTCGTAGGCGGATGGGGAGGGTGTTCCAGGTTTTAGCAGCGAGGTGGGAGAACGATCTGCCGCCGGCGGTCGCTCGATGGATGCGGGGGACGGTGGCGAGGGCGAGGTCAGCAGAGTGAAGCTGGCGGTTCGGGGTGTAGAAGGTGAGTCGTTCGTTGAGGTACGCTGGTCCGGTGTTGTGGAGAGCTTTGTGAGCATGGGTGAGGAGCTTGTAGGTGATCCTCCTGTTGACAGGCAGCCAGTGAAGGTCTTTCAGGTGGGCTGAGATGTGGCTGTGGCGGGGGATGTCGAGGATGAGGCGTGCAGAGGCGTTCTGTATGCGTTGTAGCTGTTTCTGGAGTTTGGCTGATGTTCCTGCGTAGAGAGCGTTGCCGTAGTCCAGTCTGCTGCTGACGAGGGCCTGGGTGACTGTCCTTCTGGTACCGGTGGGGATCCATCTGTAGATCTTGCGGAGCATGCGGAGGGTGTTGAAGCAGGAGGAGGAGACGGCGTTCACTTGCTCGGTCATTGACAGTGCGGAGTCCAGGATGACTCCCAGGTCCCGTGCGTGGTTAGTGGGCATCGGTGCAGCCCCCAGTGCGGCCGGCCACCATGAGTCGTCCCAGGTGGAGGGGGTGGATCCGATGATGAGGACCTCCGTCTTGTCCGAGTTCAGTTTCAGGTGGCTGATCGTCATCCATTCGGCGATGGCCTTCATTCCTTCATGGAGGTTGGATTTGGCGGTGGTGGGGGCCTTGGTGAGGGAGAGGATCAGCTGGGTGTCGTCGGCGTATGAGACGATGTTGAGGTCGTGTGATCTGGCGATGTTGGCGAGTGGTGCCATGTAGATGTTGAAGAGTGTCGGGCTGAGGGACGATCCTTGGGGTATGCCGCAGATGATCTTGGTGTCTTTAGAGCGGAATGGGGGGAGGTGGACACTCTGGGTTCTGCCAGTGAGGAAGGAGGTGGTCCAGTCCAGTGCTTTGTCGCGGATCCCTGCATTGTGGAGGCGTGTGCGGAGGGTGTGGTGGCAGACGGTGTCGAAGGCGGCCGAGAGGTCCAGGAGGATGAGGGCTGCAGTTTCTCCGTTGTCCATCATGGCTCTGATGTCGTCAGTTGCGGCGATGAGGGCTGTTTCGGTGCTGTGGTTGCTGCGAAATCCGGATTGGGACGGGTCCAGGATGTTGTTCTTTTCGAGGAAGGAGGTCAGATGCATTCGGTATTAGGAGATAATTTGCGAAGGGGGCCCCGAAATTTCGACTGCCTAGGGGCCTCCACAGGGTTTAATCTGGCCTGGTGGTAGGGACTGCCATCTGAGGGTCAATTGTTTGATTGATGCCTCTGGTACTTCTGAAAACCAGGGGCTTCTTAATTGGGGTCTTGACTATAGCCATTAGTTTACTCTGGGTGTGCTGCTGTTACCTAAGGGTCTGTTACACTTGCTTAACATTCCATGCTCTATGTCAATTTGTGCTTCTGTCCTGGAGTCTCCTTAAGTAGTGTTAAACTTGTAGGGTTTGGGAGAAATCACATCCTTGATGTGGGCTGCTTATGTATTTTGACGCTTCACCAACTAGCTAGACACACAAGGGAAACTAGTTTTTTGCAAACGTCATGCTTGGCTCACATTTGCGCGAGCTGCAAGCAATGCTCTAGAGCATGAATACTCACAAACATTTGCCATGGGGCCACAAAGTATGGTCTGTGGTGTGACTGAGGGCCGCACTGATGCCATCAGGGTGGCGGTAGGGGGTCTGGATGTGTCATGGATTGTGGAAGGAGGTCCAAAAAAATGTTAAATAAATGGGCAAGCATTTATTTGCAGGTTAATAAATACTTGCCCATTTATTTAACACTTTTTTCCTGAATATTAGTGCTCAGTAACTAAACAGCAGTTTGTGCTGCTGTTCACCAGGGGGGCTGCATGTAAAGGTCAAGAGGGCCACAAGCGGCCCCAGGGCTGTACCTTGAGTATCACTGCTCTAGAGAAACGTATATGAGATATTCATGTGTCACAACCTAAACAAACAACAATACAGTGACATAAATAAAGAAACTAAAGATGTAAACCAGTTTTAGGTAAAAAGATTAACCTCTTCAACGCGGCCGGAATTTTCCCGCTGTGCGGGCGAATTAATCAGTGGGCGGGATTCAAACGGCCCCCGGCCGTCCTCCGCACACGCCCACTGTGACGTCGGACGGCCAGGGGCCGTCCGCAGCATGGAAGGGGTTAAAATTGAACATGTAAAATGCCACAAAAAACAACAAATTGTATTATAGGTTCAAAGATTACTACATAAAATATAACCATTCATTAGGAAGTTCTGCAATGTAAGTCTCTCTGAGGAGGGGAGAGGAACAAAAGACGTGTTTAAGAAGGAGTGCAGTTGTGAAAATCTGATTAGGCCCAGGGACAAGGTTAGGCCGATCCAAGAGCACACATCGTTGTCTTAAAGCTGCAGGGTATGACTAGTCATCTCCCCTCCTGCCCCCCCCTCCCCCCTGGTCCCACCAATTTAGAAACTATTCTGGAAGTCTATGAAGCTCAGGTTGTCAAAGTAGGAGTATGAGTGAGATCATTCTAGTGCTTGCATAGGAAATACTGTGTGTTGAGGAATAATTCCAGTACATGACTTAGGGCTTCATTATGAGTGCCCTATTAATCCCAAAGAAGCTGATAACTAAAGTTAGCTGCCACATCAGGAAAACAGGATTCCATGGAATGCTGCGGGTCTTGAGTTTTTCACCAGTACACTTCTCCTGGTGAAAGCAGTTGAAATGTCTGGGTAAAACTATGGTAGAACAGGAAGACAAACACACAGAAATCAATGTGGAGACACCGATTCCCACATGCTATACCCCATTAAAATGTAATCCGCAGTAATCAGCGGTAATTCACACCACCTACAGAATTATTGATGCTCATTGTATCAGTAGTTCTAAGAGGAGACACATAGATTGTGTGTAGATATGTATATATATGTTTAATTACTATTTAAATATAATGCTGAACTTGGACTGTTTTACCACTCTTCAGGGTATATTATGTGGTTCAAACATTGGTTTTAATGATATATATCTATTAGTGTCATGTATGTTGTGATATTTTGCACTTGCACTTTAATATCCATCAGCAACATCATCATGTATAATAGAGTGATGACAGATATATCTCTGAAAAAACGTATTAAGCAACGAATAGAAGTGGTATAGGCATTTAGAAACTTTCTGATCTTTGAGTTAGTTGCAGTGGATTTAGTAACATAACATCAATGTGTACTGGTGCTATTGGATTCTATTTCTATTTTTTGATTGTATTAATCTTATCTTACACCATTAACTTCAATGGGTGGTTCTTGATCTTCCCCACTAGAGGGTGTCTGCTATGTAATATGATTTGCATAATAGTATTGTCTATTTAGTTTAATTCGCTATAGAGTTTCTCTTTCTTTCTTTTTTATTCTTTTCACATATTTGTAATTGTACCTATGGGCCTATCTATGATTTGAATAGCGGCCGAGATATAAGTGGGTTAAACCCTGTTTCTTTGTTTATTATTATTATTATTTTATTTTTTAATTTTTAAGCACTTGCACTTTAACTTTATGGTGTTTATTTGGATTTAGCCTCCAGTGCTGTCAGCCATAACTGCACACGATATTTTGTAGGATCAGGAAATTTTAGGATGTATTATGAACCATTGCGGTAATTATTTATAATATGTGCATAATATTTACTTAATTCCATTTGTAAATATATATGTTTTTTCCTGATTTTTAATAATATGTTGTTTAGTTCTACTGTGTGAGGTTATTGGCTAAGTAGGGAGGAGGGTACTTTGTGTGACTATTTAAAGAAAAAACTACTTCTAGCGTGTCATGTGATCAAGGTCGTGGTAACACGGCCGAAACGCGTCATGCCGATTTGCACGGAATAAAATTGCACTGAAATATCTACCAGCAGCACGTTGTGGTCTGTACCTGTGTTTCTTCATCAAGTGTGAAGTTGGGACTGTGTTTTTTCATATATGTTTATACATACACATACACACACATGGAGAGTAGAATATTTTGTTTAATACCATATTAAACTTCATTACCTTTAATCATAAGAGATGAATGCTTGAATCAGCCTTAATGTCTCTCCCTTCCCTCAACAATGCAAATTACCAGTATAGTATTTTCTGTGGATTTGCATATATGGTTTATGTCATGATGATTTAAATTTTTAGTCAATATAAATACAGCTATTTTAGCAACAAAGGGCACAAATGGTTAAATCTGTGTGTTGTGTGTGTATGTGTTTGTATGTGTGTGTGTGTGTGTGTTTGTGTGTGTTTGTATGTGTGCGTATGTCGCAAAATGTATTGAGACCTGATTTTAAACAGTCCTCCTAGGCTGGAAAACTAAAGCCCTGAGTTATGCTTTAGTGGAGGAAGTAGTGTCAGTCAGGATGGTGGAGGACATTACCTTCGCCATCCTGCCAGTCCACAAATTATCTCTGTACCATCATGGTACAAAAAAGCTAGGTAGACAGTCACTATAACGTTTGATGCTGTTCACCAAACTTTCAATTTTTTTTTTTTTTTTTTTCAGAAACAAACTCCAAAAGCTGGAGTATGTTTGTGAAAAACAAAATATTAATGACCCCCTCTCTCAAAAGGAGTTTCTACCTAGGATGTGGGGGTCATTATTTTGTTTTTTGTGTCCCTCACCACAGGGTTTAGCCTGACGAAAAAATGGACATTACATCGTCCATCATCCATCCTAAATAGGGTGGGCGTAGTACTACCCTTCCTCCACCAGCACTGGCTTCATTGGGCCGTTAGAGGAAGTTTTCTGTTGATGGAGCCTTGTTGGCTCAATCGAGGGAAACCTTACAGCCCGTCCGTCTCTAAATGAGGCAGGCAGACCGAGAATTTGGTCGACAGGATACTCTGTCAAGTTTGTGACAGAATACCCTGTCCATCAAAGTCTAAATCAGACCCTCAATCTTTTCAGTTGCAATTATGATCTGCCTATACCTACTAGTCAAGTCAAAGCTGTCCAAAAATTGAACAGCCTCCAACTTATCAATGAAGCTGTCACCTTTGAGAATGTTGTTCATGTCAGCTTACATGATCACATTAAGTCCTCTGTACGTCACAGAAAAGCAGAGGTCTGTCATGTCTTTCTCTACAACAGGCACCCAAGGTCCTTTGTGAGGGCTATATATGTCTGCATTTTGTGACCTATGCCTGAATGTATTCCTGGACCTTGTCCAATATTTGGTAAATATTTCATATAATGGTGCAAACAGTTTACAGTGTGTATTTTTGGAAGAACCTTCAGAGAATGACAGGGAGAAGTTTACTTTCGTCCTCTCCTGTCTGGGGTGTAAAAGAGCACTGAGTGGGCATAATATCAATTAAACAATTAATCTTGGGACAGTTCACTCATCCTCCACAGCATGCTTTACAGGCTCTAAGATCAGGACCTCCTGAACTTCTTGATAGCCCTCAGGATGGCCTCCTGGCCATATCACACATTAATGAGTTAATGGCTATCCTGAAGATTGCCCTTAATCTTATGCCTGAGCTTGGTCATCATACTTTAATGAGCTGGGATATAATCAAATGCATCACCCAAGGGAGATGTCAGGCTTCCCTCCTATCTCTTTAAATACTTTCACTCAGCTAAATTGTGCTTTGCCTCCCTTCCATATACCAAGAGAGCAGACATGGTAGAATGTCTCACCCCATCCTCTTTGAGGATGCTACAGAATTCTCTTGAGAATCTTGCTAAAATGATCAAAGCTGAACATTGATCTGAAGATGGTACAGAGTAGAGAAATTGCAATTTACCTCACACTGGACTCATGTGGGCCTTGAAGAAAGTATACATGAAGCTGCTTGTCCTGTGAGAAATTATATCCATGGAGAAATCAACCCAGGAAATAATCCTGAAGGTATCATGGGCTACCGCTTCAGAAACAGGGCTTCTAATGGGTACAAGATCAGTGCATTTTGTGGCATGGTCCACTGCAACAATACGTTTTGCCTGAAGTTGCTGGAGGGTTCAAAGGACCAATAAGGCTCATCCTTGCCCTCTCAAACAGGTCCCCAGACCCGGCTGTGGTACAAAGTGTACTATGTTTGACCATCAAAGTTACAATATTTTGGGCAAGAGTGAGAGGTCTGGCAGAACTTCTCCACATTTATACCCATGCTGGAGCAAGAGTCTTGTGGTCTTTTAGACCCTACTAATATCATGTTGGTGAGCTACTGCTGACATTATGTCAAATTAGAAGAACATTAGACAAATGATCAGTTTTCCTGAAGTCTGAAAACGTAAGTTCATGTTTCAATGAACAAAACAAAATATTTTTAAGTCTACAATTATTCATGATTCATATTGCAAATGTTTATTAGCGTTCATGATAGGCCTGGCTCCCAAAGGTTTGATGTAACATTGCATGTTTTAATACTATGATGTGAACCAACCATTTGGTAGCACAGCTACTCTAGTATATAGACAAACAAACAACCAGGCAGACAGTTGCAGAACTATTTATTGTTATTTATTATTGTTATTTAATTCCTCTACACTGTTATAGATATATGTAATCATATTTTAACCTCATTAAACTACTGCTATCATTATTTATTCATGTGATTAGATACATTGGGAATAAGCAAAACATGTTAATGTAATAGAGCATGAAAGTTTGATTTTAACAACGTTCGAAAATATACTCCCAGTTGGTTATTAGAATCAGCATTTCATAAAACGAACTTAGCAATTTTTAAAATGTGTCCAGCCAGGTCTCAGAACTTGGATCAGACTACAGTCACTACTTATCTGAAAGGTGCATTTAGTTTCACTATATCAAAGAAGCTTCCACTGGATTTAATTAGCCGTCTGCCATTATACAAAATACTCGCATTTGGCTGATGAACGTGGTTATTCTGTGTGCCAGGTTTTGTGTTTGTAAACTAAACATCAGCGACCATGGCCAAGGCTCTGAGACTGTACTCACCAAACACCTCTACCAGCCTTTGTGGAGGTGAAGTCCTTGACTGCACTGGTTTAAAGGTGAAGGACTAAAACATTAATGTACACTATTCTTTGAGTTATAGTGTGAAAGGCCCTGGGTAAAGTGCACTCCCTCATTAAAGAATATGGCTGATAAAAACTATTTGATAAATAATTTAGTTGGTTTTTCCAGTGGGGTTAAAAAGATTCCATCCAATTGAAAAGATTAGATGGAAATGGTCACGTCTCCAACAGCATTAAATGGTATCGAGTAGAAACAATAACTGAATGTGAGTGTCTAAACATACACTTAACATTTTACCTTGTCAGTTGGTTAATGCAAGTACACCCAACATTGGAAAATATGAATTTGTGAGTTTAAAATAGGATTAGCACCAAGTTCAGTCTACTCCAAAGACATGCAGCTGTTAATGACTCTTGTGTATGAGATCATGCATGCTCCTTCTGGCTCTTCATGTGATTTATACTATAAAGCCTATCCGAATACCAGTATTTTCTCCCATGCTATTGTTTAGACTGACTGCTTGTCGCTCGGACCTGCATTTGATAACTTTTCCCTAACAAAGTATTCTTTGAAGCCTTTAGTAAAAATAATATCTCCAACTGGTCACTCATAGGTTTCAAGTTATCTTATCGAGGGTAAGCCATCATAGGAATATTCTCTGAAGCTAGATCAGTTAAGCCATCCTCAATCATACGTAAGGTGGAAGTTGATCTGTAGCTGAGACATCTGTATATGTTGTTCATATTTGTTCGACCTGTAGTCTACTGTATGGTGGTTTGGATTGGAGTAGACACAGCATTGTGTTTGTGTCAATTTTATAATCTTGGTGTTGAAACTTCAAAACATGTGGTGTTACAGTGTCCAATGACACCCTGTAAGCAAGATAAACATATTAATCTGTGTTGGATCTGGCCCTTTCTGCAGGGTTATCCCCAAACCTTTTGCCTTCCTCCACCTTTTTTCTGACCCTCTTTTTTTTGGCTTTTGGACTCTGGGCACTTTACCACTGCTAACCAATGCTAAAGTGCATGTGCTCTCTCCTCTAAACAACGTATGATTGGTTTACACCTGTTTGGCATATTTGATTTACCTGTAAGTCCCTTGTAAAGTGGTATCCCATTTACCCCGGGCCTGTAAATTAAATGCTACTAGTGGGCCTGCAGCACTGTTTGTGCCACCCACTGACGTAGCCTTTCAAACCTGTCTCAGGCCTGCCACCGCAGGGTCTGTGTGAGCAGTTTACTACCACTTTGACTTGGCATTTAAAACTACTTGCCAAGTTGTAAACTCCCCTTTCTATTACGCATAGATCACCTCTTAGGTAGGCCCAAGGTAGCCCTATGGGCGGTGTGCTATGTAATTAAAAGGTAGGACATGCGCCTTTATTGTGTGAGAAAAAGCCTATTTTGTTTCTCGCTGCTGTGAGGCCTACTCCTCTCATAGGCTAACATTGGGACTATCCTTATATATTATTATTAAGTGGTAATTCCTGATCAGAAAGGAGTGGCATTGCCATGTTTGGTATGCTTAGAATGGTAGTGATAAATCCTGTTTACTGGTGTAGGTGGATTTTACATTACTATTTTCGAAATACCACTTTTAGAAAGTGGGCATTTCTCTGTGCTTATGACTCGTTGTGCTTTGCAGCCTGACTCCAATCCACATCTAGGGCTGGATGACAGATACACTTTGTGCATACTTTCCAGACAGCCATCACACAGAATGGGCTTGGTGTGAGAGGGATTACATCTGCATTCATCTGCATACTGATGGTCTTCCTGGGCTGGGAGAGGGAAAGGGCGTTCACATTCTACATTTGTATAGGTGGTATCCTGCCATCATACAAAGGGCTGATTTACCCCCCCCCCACTAATGTCTGGAGCCAGGACTGTAAGGGATTGTTGCATACCTGTGATCTTTGAAGTCACCCCTTGAACAAAGACACTTCTGAGTATAGGTACAGGGGCTCTGGCCCCAGGTTTTGAAACACTTTGGGATTTGGAACTGAACCTCTGTCAGAAGGACTGCTACTCTGCTTAAAGGACTTATATGGACTGCTTTTCTGTTCGTTGCCTTGCTGCCTTCTAACTGCTGCCTAAAGAACTCAACTGGACTGCTTTTCTGATTGTTGCCATACTGCCTGCTGCTCTGTGACTCTGCTCTAAACGGACACTACTTTTGACCTGTAACCAGATGCTGCTGGTACTACAATTTGCACATTGTCAAAGGACTATTGTGCTGCCAGGAGAAATGGCCATTTTGCTAACTGCCCTATCTGCAGTCTGCCACCTTACTCTCTGTGCCCCAGTATTCTCCAAGGGCTTGTTGGCATGCCCCCTCCTGTCGTTGAGGTCGCAGGGCTATCAAAAAATCTTACTTTATGCACCTTCCTTATTCCCGCAGTAGTGCAGAGCTTATCCCACAAAGCAAGTGCTCCATTGCCGGAGCAGGTTTGTTTTTGACACAGCTGGAAGGCGTGGGCTCCACTGCCGGAGTGCGTTTGGAACCTGCCACCCCCTGCCACGGTCTAGCATTTCCCAATGACCAGCGCACTGCGCTGAGTGAGCTCTCCATGTGTGGAATTTCTCGGAAGCTGCTGCGCCGAAAGAAGCCCTCCCAGCAGCTCTGCGTGATTACCATAACAAGCAGGAATTAGCAGTGGGCTGACGAGACCGTCCCACCCACGTGAGCAGGATTAACGTGTTGCCCTGGCATTCCCAGCTCATCTGTGCCCAGAAGGTGATCCCACCGGTGAAGAGCTTGGGTTGGCGCCCAGCCCGGTCCGTTACTGCACCTTTCCTGAGACTGGGAGTCGCCTCGGTGCAGACCCCATTTCATGAGGCCGGATTCTCCACAGCTGCTGTATTAAAGTACCGTGACCCGGACCAGTACTGTCTTCACCAGTCACGCCGCACCCTTTCAAGTGGCTGTGGGTTTTCCTGGCTCCCCAGCCCGAGGGATCAGTGACTTCCTCCCTGTTACCCAGTATGGCGCACCTTGGGAGCTGCTCTTCACTATATTAGTCGCTGCACCGTGTGTTTGTGGGTGGCTACATTTGGCTATTTTGACCGCGGGGGACCCAGTGAAGTCTCCCCGTGGATTCTGCAGTTTGTGCTCCCCCTTTAGCGGGATAAAACATACCTGGGTGCAGCTATTCTGTAATTTGGCAATAAGGGCGACCCCGAGTGCCCCAGGAGGTTGTTGTGTCAGGAAGCCTATAAATTTCCACATTGCATATAGTAGGAGCACAGGGCTTCTTCGGCCTGCCCTTTGGAAATAAACACACTCATGGTAGCTAGGCCATTGTGATGACCATTGTCCTGCTAATAAGAGGGCCAGTGTCCCTGGATCCATGATCCCTTATTGCTACTGATGTGCTTATGGTGAACTTTAGTGATTTTTGTGTCTAACCTAACTTATTGCATTGTCAGGATAACGTAATAAACAGGATTTGCAGATTATGCACAGTATTTATCATTCATGTCATTGTGGTCTATGCTTTATGTGCAAAATATTCTACATATTTTATAATCCTGTGTGGAGTCTCTTTTGTGGTGTACTCCTTGTGTTTCTGTGTGAGTGTGTTGCGCAAACGCTTTACACATTGCCTCTGATGGTAAACCTGACTGCTCTGCGCCAAGCTACCAGAGGATGAACACAGCTTATCTTTGGTGTGTAACCTACTTGCCCTGACTAGAGTGGTTGGTTCTGCCTGGCTTAGGTGCATAACCTAGCCAACCAGACACCCCAATTTTAACAATTTGTTAAAGAGTCTTGCTAGAAAAGTTTTCACTTTCCACATACTTCTCAGTCTCAATTTATACTTGTTAATGTAGTTAAGATTTAAAACGTTTTGTTAGCTAAATCTGATGTACAACCTAATATTCATGTCGTTTTTATGTCACATTATATTTATTTAAATGTTTGTACTGGCATTACACAATTTATAGGGGTTCCCTTCAATGTACTAAAAGTTTGGTGTACGTCTGATCTTAGTTTAGGCTGCTATACACCAAACTATTGACTTTTTTTGTTTTTTGAAAACAACCTACCAAATGGAAGTATTTATGGAAAATAAAAAGCAATGACCCACAAACCCTGGGAATTTTCACCCAGGGTGTGGGGTCACTATGTTTTAGGTCTCGCGCCTAGCGTTGCAGTGCGCAGCACTGCTCGCGCACGCGAGACCTTTAGAAAGGGCTTCTGGAAGCGACCCACACGCTCGTGCGTGTGGTTTTGTTTTCAGAAGCCCACATTAGCTGTAGCGTGCGTTTTAAAAAAACGGCACGCGATTGGGTAAAGGCGGGCGCATGTCCCGCCTTCGCTCCTCCCATTCCCGACGGTGGCCAGAACGCGCAGCAGCGCGCGTTCGCCTCGCTGCCGCGCTCCCTGGCCCCCGCTCCTCTGTGGTGCGCGCGCACCACTGGTTTCGCGTTCGGCTCCTCTGTGGTGCGCGCGCACCAGGTTTCTATTCCGTGCTTGTTATTGGTTTGATATGAGCTGCTGGGAAATAAAGTGGCAGAAATAGAAGGCACAGTCATTACCTCCGGTCCTGTCGCAAAGAGTAAATTAGCCCTCCAGGATCCTATAAAACCTCTGCTCACATACTGCTCACATACTCGCGTTGCTAATAACAAACATGGCTGCGGCGAATCACGAAGCGACCTCTTTTATCGCGCACATGCCCTTCACAAACATGGTTATTCCTGTTACTAGTTATTCGTGACCCGCCCTTTTCAAAGATGGCCGCAGCAAGGCACTTCGTCGAATCACCGCTCAAGCCTTGCCCCTCTTGAAGATGACAACGGTTCACCCCGCCCTCCTGTTCCTAGTCACATGCCCAGCCTGCGCCTCTCCCATTGGCCGGCGGTGACGTCAGACCATGACTCTGTTTTTATGAATGGAAGGAATCTCTCTGAGGGAGTGAGTAATTCCAGGAAACTAACCCGCCGCTCACAACTCAGCACATTCCGGAAGCATAACAACAGAGCGGGCCTCACCCCCAGAGAGCGGGGTGCGCGGGAGCCTACACCCGATCCTTAACCCGGTAAGAGAAAACACGCAGTACTTACCGTAGTGACTCTTGTATTCTCTATTTGGTTTACAGAGCTAGGGGTGGCCTGTGAGGTCCGTTGGGGCCCAGAGATGACCCAGATCTTGGACCACTCTCCTCGTAGGCCGCTATACCGCAGCAGACATTGGGAGGTGGGCCGGGCGAGAGGGTGTTGAGGGAGCTGTCCTTGAGCTTTTCGCTGGTGGCTCCCACTTGCCCTGACGCAGGTGAGAACGGACGCCAACCCTTGCCAGCCCTTAAAGGGTTTCGGGAGTCGGTATCGAGGCACGTGGTGCGGCCTGGGTGTGCCCGGGTTAGTGGTGGTAGGAGGCTCTGTGGTATGCCACCCTAGCTGACAGCATCCATCTGCCATAGAAGTGGAGTTCCGGAAACCACTGCTGGTATGCACCACGTCTGTGCGACAGGTCCTTTGAGAGCCATGGGGAAGAGTGAACGTCAATGTATGCTGGTAAAACTGTCTCCAAAAGTGATACGCTATCGGCAAATATGCATAATCTGTATAGATAAAGCTCTAGTGACCTGAGCAAGCGAAAGGGACACCTGGGCGGATGTTATTAAATAGGCAAAGATACATTGTAGGGCCTGAGAGTCAACTGACGATCATGTGGTTGGAAATATATTCAGTTATTTTGTACTTATGCAGTGCTCACGTGGACTAAGATGAGTTACAACATGGGCTGAAACTTAAGCAACAGTACTGAGAATGCAAGGGTGAAGCTGGAGATCTGCTAGGCGGTGTCTGTCAAGTACATTTAACTCCAAACGCACCAGCAAACCAATATGTTGTATTATTCTGTGCTTCTGACAAAGATACAAAAAAACAGGCTGGGTATAGGGTTCAGTTGGCTAGAGTAAAACTGGAGGCCGGGAATGGGCTGAACAAAAACGACATGCACTCATTCTTTGTATAGGGACAGGCCTGTCGTCTGAAATTAATAATTTAAAAGGGCCTTTCGCTATAGGCCAGGGAAGATTCCAGAGTTAGCAGAAATACAGGTAGAGGGCACGTCCCCACATAGAAAGCAAAGTAGTGATGAATGGAACGTATGGTGGATTTGTAGAGTGCTGCTTGTCACCGGTGAGGGTATCCAGGCGCTTAGTAGGTGAATGTAGGTGTGTTGTGAGGCTGGACCTGAGTACAGGCAATCTCAGTGGTCCCAAGAAGACTAATTGTAAAAAAAAACAGGCCTTAAGCTTTTGCAGAACTCAATAAGTGAGGAAGAGGCCCTGATGTGTTGGGGGAGGTCTTTCCAGGATTTGTGGATACGGGTTGTGTGTGCGCGAGTGATGCTGGAGCAAAGTTGTCTGTTGGGTTGGTGGAAGGGAAGCCATGATTGAGTTGTGCGGTCCCGTGTTGTGTAGTGACTTGAACTCATGTGTGAGAAGTGTGAACCGGAAGCGCCTCTGGATGGGGAGCGAGTGTAGCTTTTGGGCAGTGGTGTGGTGCGGGTTAGGCGTGGGAGTTCGAGGACGAGTCAATGGCGGCGTTTTAGATGGTGTGAAGATGGGTTGGGATGCCGGAATAACAAACATTACTAATAAAACATACTCAGCAAACTGTGCGATACGTAATAATCTTAGGAGGGTCCCCAACAGAGCAACCTTTAAGGTACATATCACGTTTGTTGTAATCTCCAGCCAAGTGCTTTCAACTACAGCACCACTCAAAACAGAGGCACAGTCTCATGGGGGAACTTGACTGTGTTGTTGTTTTTTAAGGCTTGGCTGTTTGATTACAGGAAAACATTTATTTAAAGTTTTAAGCAGGACGTGTTGACTTACAGGAAATGTGGCTGTTTATGGTTCACGCCTGTCCTCTATTTAGATGGAAATTTGTCAACCGTGCAACAAACACGCCGACATATTTTAGACAAAAATGTGAAGACCGTGTTACTATTTGAGAAAAACTTTAAAGTTAACGGTAAATGCCCCTTCGAGTGACAAAATAAAACGAAAGGTGAGCGGGGGCTCCCTTTGAAGTGCCCACAGTTATCAGGGTCTCCTCAGAGCGCTTTGGGTGGATTTTGGTGCTGAAAGGAGAGCTCCAGGCCTGAAGTCTTCCCAGGCAGAGGAGCTTCCTTGCCCATCCTATAGGGGCATCGCATCGAGGCGTTAAGAATCTGATCATTGAACCGTTTGCCTCTCTGCTGAGACTCCCCACAGTGAAAGAGTATCCATATGTCATGCAATGGGCCGTGATATTTGAGGCCTTTCATTTTAGATTAGTAATCATTCATGTAGATTTGGGTGTTACCGGGACAAGGCTAGTCCAGATATGGGTTCCCTATGTTTTTTTAAGGACGATTTGGTTGCTAAGCTGTAATAGTCAGTGCTTGATAACCTGTAGTCTGACAGACACGCAGCATCGAGGAGACATTACTAACTTCTTCACCCCTCCCGCTAACCTTGGGGTCAGAACTTAACAATGATCAATTACATGTGACTATTAACGTCGAGAAAATGAACTACAGAGAATATGTTGAACCTTAGGGCACGTACTTTTGAGCGTCGCAAGGAAGCCGAAGGGTTAAAGGTCTGCACATTATACTGATGTCCGAAGCACGTACATCTACTCAGAGAGCCTTCTTAGCGGGAGTGGAACCTTTGACCTGCAGACTAAAGCCATATTTTTGCAACCACAAGCAGAGCTACCTTATTGCAATTACAATTAATTCACATACAAATGCACATCTCCGCAGTACGCACATTAATCTTAGGGAGTGGTATGTGCTGTTTTACTATGTTTGGAACCTGTAAAGTGCAGGCCTCGTGCATATCTCTACTGCTAGCCCCTTGATAGATTAGCAGCAGTTGCACGAACCCCTGAGCCATTTCACCAGTTGGAGCACGTACACTCCTGTGTAACCCGTTTTACGAGATGATCAAATGCGATGAATTTAACCCCCTCATGAGACGGCCATGGATTTCCTGGTTCAATGCATGCATTCAACTGACTGCTCGTGATTGGCTACCACCTACCCAGCACCCCGTTCCCTTACGTCCCCCTCCTTAAATTCAGCTCCACACATTTCCTTTCCACATTACATAATTCAACAACAAACCACATAATTCAACTCAACCACATGATTACACAACACACCACATGTATCCAATACACACCACAAAACTCTACATCATGCCAGATAACTCAACAGCATACCACATAATTAAACTTCCCTCCACAACACAAAATACCAATCCACATATTTACACTCCATGCCACACAATCCCACTCTACATAATTCAAGTACACTCAATACCACATAATTACTATCCACATAATTCCACTGCACACCATGCCACATAATTCCTCTACACAAATCCACTCCACACCACACTATTCCACGCCACACAATTCTATCCAACTCACATAATTCCACCTCACACCACATACATCCACTCCATAAACATAAGTAAAAGGCATTGCCATTTACAATGCCAATAGCTCTAACTTAAAAAAAGCGAGACCTATTGCATTTCCAATGCTTTTTACTCTTGCCTTGCCCCTACTTCCTTCCTTCCCCCTCACCATCTTTTGCTATCCTTTCCCAACTTTCTCTATCCTTTTTGCTCTTGCTTTTCCCCCTACTTCCTTCCTCGCCCTCACCATCTTTTGCTATTGCTTCCCACCAAACAGATGTGCACTCCCGGCTGCTCGGGCGAATCTATGGGCATCTCATCCAGACCACATCTGGAAAAATAGCAAGGAGAAATAGGGGATGGACAGACACTTTTGTTTTTAGTGGCTAGCATTCATCCCTCATTTTTATTAATATTCACACAAAGGATGTTTGCACTCATCTGTGGGCAAACCAAAGCGTAATCCCAAGTAGTAATTGTAATGATTCATTATCAATATTTAGTCCGGTCTAAATAATAATAATGAATTAATACAATTACTACTTGCGATTACGTTTGAGCCACAGATTATCCATCACTTGCTGTTGTTGATAGGAATCTTACAGTTCCTAAAACATTGGTACAACAGTGAAACAAAGCAGACGGGCTACCTAACCAGGCTCAGGCCCTCACAAGTTAAAGGTGGGAGTTACCTCTCAACCCCCACCAACAGCCCCCATCTTTATTGTGCTTTAAAAAACGGAACATTCCAAAACCTGAATTTAGGAAACATATTGTAGGTTTGTATATCTGTGAATGCCTGTAAGACCATCTGGCATGGCATGATTGTTGTTTTCCACAAAGACTGGTTCTACTACGCAATAAGAAAACGAGCTTTTGCTATGCAATAGGTGTCGCATTTGCAGAGTTTGAGCTATTGGCATTGTAAATACCAATGCCTTTTATTTCTGTATTTTAAAAACCTGCAAGCGGTGCGTAAACAGGCACTTTGTACTTGCAGTCGTTGCTTACGAGAAGCAACGCTGGCAGTAACTGCCTTTTTACTGCCAGCCTTCCTTTTCGTAAGCAAGGACTATAAGTACAAAGGGCGTGTTTATGCACCGCATACAGCTTTTCGAAACACATAAATAAAAGGCATTGTCGTTTACAATGCCAATAGCTCAAACTTTAGTAATGCGAGACCTATTGCATTGTAAATGCTTGTTTGTTCCTGTCCCTCATTACCAGCTTTTCCTGGTGGTCATGGATAGGAAAAAAAGCATTACACTGTCTGCCCTAAGTAGGGTGGACATTGTAATGTCCTTCTGCCGACAGACCCTACTCTGTCAGGCTGTTGGAGGGAGTATTCCATCCACGGATCCAACAGAGGCTTAAGGTTTGCCCATCTCTAACTGAGGAAGTGTCACAATCTGCCTCCCAGCCCCAGTTGTTGGATTTCTAAACCCTTGGAGAACGGACTCAGTTCAATGCACTTATACAAATTGGAAATCAATTTTGACTGTGACCCATGCACAGCCCGCTGAGCAATACTATCCAGGTGGTGTTTTCTGGTCATAATTAATCCCACTGGATGGGTTTAAGCACATAGTGGAACTTCAAACTCTCTTTCATAAATGAATAACACACTTCAAATATCACTAAGAAATGGGATAAACTTTAAAATGTTTAATTCGAAAACCCAAGTCTAGTGCACAAAATATGAACAATAACCACGCAGAATAAGAAAATAAGTGCTATAATGCATGACATGGGCAGCGAAAACAATAGAAATATTCCTAACATGGTTAACATATTCCTAGCATCCTAATACCCTATCGCTACTTCTAAGCACTATGTTCTGCTAAACTGTAGCCGAAGCAGAAAATAGCAAGTCTATAAATCTAGTTTCTTAAAATGGATTGCACAGCATACCTTCTCTCACTAAAATAAAGTTCTTTAACTATCTTCTATCACAGTTCTTGCCCACGAATTATAAGCAGTGCAAGGCTGAAGGCACCTAACTGCACTGCTCCTGGAGCAGCTGCCGACCAAGGCTGGTTGTCACTGCAAACTAGTGTGACTTCTGGCTTGACAGTTCTAGTGTGAAGACCCTCCAAATTATGGTCAAATGCCTGAGCTTTTATAGTATCTAACTGCCGATTTTATCTCATATTTATAAAATAAAACAGACACTAAATTCTCTCCAAGACAAAAAGAAATGGAAATAAATGCGTCATCTCGAATTACATATACATAATTTGTATTTATGACTAAAACAACAGAATCATGTCAGCTTTCACTGTAAGCATCCAAAATGTTATGGCAGCGAACATAATAAAAACAAAATTTAGACTGACAGTCTAGATAGGAGGCAGACATGATACTCACACTTCTATGCATGTCTAAAACGTCACACTTGCATCTAAAATAGATGACAAAATCTTGCAGCAGGCAGATGATGAAAATAGAAATGGTCTCAATGGGTCTTGTCACTATGTCACTATGTTTATGACAGAGGGCTGCTCAAGAGTAACTTTAAATCTGGCCCTTTGTTTTCACTACCTATGTTTGTGCACTACCATAGCCCATGTGGAGAGAGTAAAGTCACATAACCAAGCCAGAGGAACATTCCTGAGAATTTTTTTTTTTTTTATAGTAAAGAGGTTGTGTAAGACATTGGGTTATTGACTGTGGGGTTGAGAACCCTAATCAAACACCAACCACAATATTTGTCGGGGTGAACCACAAAAGTCACTAAATTAATCGGTGCTTAACCCTCTAGTAGCTTGGTACAAAAACAGTCAGGCTCCAGTGGGGCAAGGTTGCAGACTGTATCTGAGGGAGTCCTCTCGAAGCTGGATAGCCATGGGATGAGGTCCCACTGAAACTGTTGGTTTTGGCAGGACGAGCTCCGAGTAGGAGAAGTTCAAATTTCGCACCTAGGGAAGTCCTCTCATCTCATGGATACTTTTGGTGCCTTCGCCTGGGTGAGGATTTCTACATTTGGATATAGTCTCTCTTTTGGAGCTCAGAATTCTCCAGTGTGGCAAGGCTGCAGGCTGCATCAGGGATGGTCAGATCGAAGTCAGATGTGCTTGCATGATGGTCTGCTGAACGTGGTTTTCGAGTGGCAAATTGCTCCAGGCTGGATTCAGTTTAATTTCCTTGACTATCGAAATCGCGTCTTGGGCGTGATTTGGGTGGTTGGTCCCAAGCCTCTGGAAGCATGAAATTCCAAAACATTTCAGAGTCTCGATTTTTCAGATTCTAGAAACACTAAGGCTCCCAGGACCTCAGGGACAGCATTTAGAGGTCAGGACCCACTCCAGCAGAGGCTAGCAGCAGGGCTTAGTCCTCTTCCAGTTGCAAAAGGCCTCTTGCAAGTATTGATGTTCCTTTAGCCACATAGGAGGTCAGCCAACTGACCCTTGGAGTCCACTTCTTTATCCTGGGTATAAGTGGGAACATATCCAGCCCACTGGGTCTTCCCACAGGTTTCAAACAGCGGTGCAGTCCTTCTTTTTTTCTTCCACAGGTCCAGAAACTGTTTTGAGGTGCTGGTGGCGAGGTCTATTTTCGTACAGATCAGTAACCAGTGGGTAGGGATGACTCCTGGACAATACCTAACCAATGGGGAATAAGTTCCCAGAGGCAACCCTACCTACTTCTGCAGAACATTCTGTGGGCACATCCTGTGTGTTTTACTGCAAACTGGCCCAGAAATATCTAGGGGGAATGCTAGATGGTACAGACCTTCTGCCCTTGGAGGGAATTTGTGTGCAAGTCAAAAGTATGTTTAGAAATGAGCAGTACCATCCTTCTAACCTACACCAAACTAGTTCTCAAACCAGCTTCCCTCCCTCTGGGACTTTGCCCAACTGGCTACCCTGGGCCTAAAGAACAAAGGCTTTCCCTTCCTCAGGTCACTCCTTACACTAAACTATGAATGGAAGGATTCACCTTTGTCCCTTTCAAGTTAATGAAGTTCCTGGAAGCTCCCCAGCTGCCCTTCTCAAGCTGATACATACCACACTCTTTACACTCAACCCATGCTGTCACCAGGCCTAAGTCATTGTCAACTCTGGGCACAATTTTCACAGCTCCTTAGGTTAGGGCCAAGTACTATCAGGGCAGCTGTTGCCAGCCTAGTACCAATTAGCCTACAGGTGTTTCAGGTTGGGATAAAGCAACTTTCCAAAAGTTACTTTATCTACATGTGCATTAAAAATCTAAATTCACCATTGAATTTGATTTTTACAAAATATTACAAATTGTGGTTTACCTCTTTCTCTAGCTTGTCTCAAACCCAAGATAGTAGAATTATTATTTTAATCTGTATGCTAGTTTTCCTCATAGGACAACCAGAGCCTTCCACAGAAAAATTAGTTTTTGGGGGCTTGTCACTGAAAGGACATAGTAGCATTACATTTCTACATGTCCCACTTTTAAATACCATGCACCCTATCTTGTGGGCTACAAAGCCTACACAGAGATGACCTAATAATATTTCAGAGGACGGGCTGTTCCCCTTGTCAAAAGGGTTTTGACAGGTTGAGCTGCAGGTTTGAAGTGCAGCAGTCAGGCTACAATGGTGGGCCTGAAGCCATGTTGTTCTTGTCACACTAGTGGATGGTACAATACGTGCTGCAGTCCACAGGTCATTTAACTTATCAGCCCATGGGTGTAGTTTGTGCACCATATACTACAGCCAAGGCTACTGGAATTAATGGGTTCTGAGGCTTCATCGGTTTCCGCATAATTGTTGATTAGCTGCATTTGCACATAATACATCAACTGCTGCATAATCTACAGATTTTAACAACAAAAAATTGCTTCTAGCTGAAACGAGTTAAAATGTACTGGACTCATGGTGACACTTGTTGGCACGGAGTGGATGGTTGGCTGGTCACCTTTCCATTGCTTTTTTCTGTATTTGGGTGTTAAATTGGGACTAAGGAGGTGAAACCTTTGCCCAGACAACATATACATGTGTAAAAATGGCAAAACTATAAAGTAATGCAATCACAAAATGTGCTAAATTACGTCACATATTTTGCCTTTCCTTGCTGAATAATTTAGGCAACCCTACCGCATAATTTAGTCCTTCCCCCGCATAATTCCAATGGCCCTGACTATGGCCTTACAGGAGAGTTAAATATGCCAATCAGAGATCAGCCAAATTGTATATCAAGAGACTGATGGAGGAAGTAAAACATAGACAAGGGACCTCTCCATGCTTGCTACGCGCCACACATCATAGGTTGTGCTAGTTTCAGCACAATGCAAATGCAGAGGCAGTAAACGTGAGACTTTGAAGGGTATTTATGGTGGGAAGCAAAACATGACTGATGATCTAAGAAAGACAGTCTCTCCGGCTGGAGTGGTACACACAGAGCAAGACAAAGGACAATGCTGAATGTCCTGAACACTGAGATGCAGATAGCCAGACATGATGAAAAAATGAGAATGTGTAAGAGACTAGTACACAGGGAAATAGAATGATGAGAATTTCAGGACGCAGTGTGAGTTTTATAGCTAGGGATGAGAAACAGTGTGAGAAGGTCTGAGGGGAGCATTTAAAGGCAATATGTGTGCATCAGGAAATACAAGTTAATGCTGTTGATTATAGCACATATTAGGGAAGGAAAATTTTCAGCGAGTATGTACTACGTTTGTTATACTCAACAAAACTCATCTTCGGTGCTCAAGGCGTTATAGCGATCTTTTGAGAGGATTTTGTTAACTCAACACTTAATATGGAACAAGCATTTTAAAAGTGAGTGAAAGTCAAACACCACATTTGTCCACGGAAACCTACAAAGGTAGTAAGCCTATTGTTGTAACTTATCTTTATTACTGGTTGTTGCTTTCTCCCTTTTCACCACTTCCACCATACTCCTTCGAAACAATGCTTCCAAGTTACATCATATGAACCGCTTGCTTATAGTGCCTCCTCCCTTTCCCTCATCAGTTGGTACATTCCATTCCTGCGGAATAACATTTGCAATCCTTGTTCCAAAGTTCTAATGTGACTAATGATAGAGCGTGAGCAAGGAGAGCATAAGTGCTTACTAAATAAACCTTTTTATTCCTCATATACCAATGTATGACATTTGTACCTACCTTCAAACGTGCATGTAGTGTTTGAAGTTACTAAAGGATGACAGGCTAATGAAAACACTGAAAATTAATCACAGATGTATGTACATGGAGATATGAATACAATAAATCAGAAAGGAGGAAGATTGACATAGAGCAAAGGAATTACTGAGAAAATAGGAGACATACATTTATAGTCGAGACTTAAGGAAGAGCTAAAAGAGAGACAAGAATCCTCTCTATGCTTCCCACATGCCACACATCATAAATCCTGCAGCTCAAACAGGAATCAATGAACGCTGAAGCTAAAAACTAAAGGATTGAATATTTATGCTAATAAGCAAAAGACTAGTGAATGAAGAGAGTGTCTCATAGTGAGGGTCACGCAGAGGTCAAAGCTTAAGAAATTAAGTATGTCACACATTTTTTACAGAAGCATCCATAAACTCAAACATGGTCACTTTCACATATTAAAGAATGCAAATGTGAAAGTGACTAGCACAAGAAGAAATGCAATGATAACAACATTACCAGAGAGGGTGAGTTTCAAGGATACATAGAAGGATGTGGGTGAAGCAGTGGGAGAGAGCCGAAGACAACCATACATGTATATCTGGAAGCAGACCTGTACCATGCTTGTTTTTACTATTATAGAAAGTCAAATATGTTCATCCAACACAGTTTAAATTTAAAAGAGTTTGCAAAATATAGCATTCAATGCGCCCCATATTACAGCCATCTTTTGACAAGTTTTCTAAAGAGCACTAGGAAACAAGCATTTTAAAACGGAGCCCTCTGTTTTCATTGTAAAACACCACATATGTTTAACAGAAAACGAATGTAATAGGTCTAACTCAAAAGGTTTATACAATGTTTCACTTTACTAAAAGGCGACAGCCTAATAATGCAAGGAAATCGAAGAAGAAGTGTATGCATATGGAGCTAGGAATAGAAGAAATCAGGATGAAGGGAGACTGATAGAGAGTAAAAGCAGCATCAAGAGAGTCACAGACATAAAATCATAAGCGAGAAGAATTAACTAAAAAGAGTCAAGATACCTCAGATCAAATTGACAAGGAAGTCATGCAATGCAGTACAGCAACCAAAGTTGCTGCATGCAAGAGAGAGAGCAGAACAGAGCCTTATCTACTAAAATATGGCATTGTATGTCTCTCCCCCTGTGCTGGTGCACTTTAGGTTGCCTTGTGCCTTACATACACCCTTGCAGCATTGTGCAATAGTTTGTGGGTGAAGTCTAGGATAGGTTTAATAGGTGTAATACTGGAAGTGTACCTTTTCAGTACTAAAAATATGTTTAGACATCCAAGTTTGTATGTGTGTTTCACACTACAGCACACATGCTAAGTTGGAAAAGGTTGGAGAAAAGCAATTTTTTCTCCAACATTACGTCTGCCTCAAGAAGCAACACCCTGTCTACATTTTTTAGTAGGTAGGACTTTGTGTCAAAAAACATGAATGGTTGCTTAGTGCTACTTTGCGTTTCTTTTAAGTTTAGAATGCTTTATTGAGATAATATTCAAAGTAAAACATAAGTATAAAATAAACATATAATGTTCAAACACTTCAATAACTTCTAAATAAGTACTGTGAATAAAAAAGAAATATGTGAACAATATTAATAAGTACAGGATCAAAACCAATTTGAACTATATAAACAATTTACATAAGCATATGCAATTTAGCATTTTTAAAAAAGGGTCAAACGGGGAAGGTAGGGGAAAGAGGGAGGGAAATAATGAGAAGCGTGTAATAAGCAAAACAGCATTGCAAAAATAGCATTAATAACTTGTTAAACATAATAACCATTAAGGGGGTTCATATCTGGTTACCATAGAAATAGGTCGATCAGCTATCTTAGATAGAAATGTCGAGAGTGGTGACCAAAGTAAATCTTGTTTAATCATTAAGGGGGGACCAGCTATCTATTAACATCGAGAGTTTTGTAACTATATCTGCAAGGCTAATTTTAATGGTTTCTTTAATGTTATTTGTATATAAGATACCTAAACATTTAATACTTTTTGAATTCCATTTGAATCCCGTATCTTTAAGCATGTTTGAGAGACAATGTTTATTTAAGGGCAAAACCTTGGATTTGTCAATGTTGAGTTTATATCCAGAAATTGTGGAGGACTCCTTTAACAATGAGAAAAACGCCGGCAAAGAAGTTGTAGGGTTAGATAGATACAGTAAGATGTCGTCTGCATATGCAGTAAATTTAATGTCAACGTTTTTGAATTGGAAGCCCGTAAACTGTGGAGAACGAATTTTTTTTTCCAAAAAAGGTTCTAGGGCAAGAATAAATAAAAGTGGAGATAAAGGGCAACCTTGTCTGGTTCCTCTATGAAGTGAAAAGTAATTGGATTGACATCCGTTAACCCAAATGGAGGTGGAGGGTGCAGAGTATAACAATTTGATATAACGAATGATGTGAGGACTAAAGCCATGCCATTTTAATGCTCCGAAGATGAATTCCCAATTTACTCTGTCGAAAGCCTTTTCGGCGTCCAACGTAATTGCAGCAACTGGTGAATCAGCCTTGGAGGCTAAATGAATAATGTTAAGGAAGGTTCTGGAATTATCTGTAATTGACCGCCCCTTTACAAACCCTGATTGATATATATTGATTAAATCAGGAATGATCTGGTTAATGTGAAGGGCTAATAATTTGGCAAAAGTCTTACAGTTCGTGTTAATTAGGGAAATAGGTCTATAATTATTACAATAAGAGGGGTCTTTGTCCTTTTTGGGAATCAAGCAGAGCATAGCTTGAGTGAAGTAGCTAAAAAGTGACTTATGAGAAGTAGTAGCCGAGGAACAAGTAATTGTTTAAAATGAAGAAAGAAATGCACATTAAATCCATCCGGTCCAGGGGTTTTATCCTTTGGAAGTTGATTAATAGCGATTGTAATTTCTTGTTCTAGGATTGGACTATCGCGAGATGTCAGGTCAACATGGTTTTCTGAGGATTTGGGAATGGCTTGAAAATATGCATCTATTTGATCAGATGAAGGGGAGGACTCAGGAGTATACAGAGTAGTATAATAGTAAAGCATTCCAATATCTTAGAGTCACTGATAAGTCTAACCCCTGTGCTAGCCGTAATAGCAACAATCTTGGATTTCTATTTTTTAACTTTAAGGTAGTTAGCTAGGGATTTGCCAGCTTTATTACGACCGCTGTACATTTTAGCGTTAAATTTAAGCAGACTACTGCAAGCATTATCCCAGTATTGTTTATTATTTTGCAATTTAGCTTTAATAAGATTGGACAAAGTGTCAGCACGATTTGAGGTAAAATATTCATGTTTTAAGGCCTTGATTTGTTTTCAAAATTAATGTTGCGTCTTTAAATGCCTTCTGTTTTTTTTGGGCAACAAAATCTATTATAAATCCCCTTGCAGTTGTTTTAAAAGCATCCCAAATAAAGTTTATCTGTGAGACCGAGGGAAGATTATTATTGAAAAAGTTCTGTAAAAACAATGAAAATTGTTCTGTAAATTGCGTGTCTAACAAAAGGGCATTATTAAATCGCCATCTACGTGAGATAGGTGTGGAAGTGGGATAGTCAAGATCTAAAATGACAGGGGCATGATCAGAGATAAGAATTGAGCCTATTGCCGCATGTGCCATGAATTGAAGAGATGATTGAGTAAGAAATATGTAATCTATTCGGGAATGAGACCTATGAACAGGGGAAAAGAAGGAGAACTCTAAGACATCAGGGTGAGAAATTCTCCAAACATCTATCAGCCCTCTAGAAGTAATAGCTTTGTGGAAAGTCTTTTGCATTTTATTTGGGATAAATTTGGTTTGGGATTTCCGATCTAAGAAGGGGTCCATAAGTTGGTTGCAGTCACCTCCCACTATCAGATTTTCTGAGGCGTGGGAAGAAAGGCGAGTGGAAAAGTCGTTCCAAAACACTAAGTCTATACCATTAGGACCATAGACATTACACATAGAAAACTGAGTATTGTTTACTTTAATGTTCAGTAAAAGCCATCTACCATTGTTATTCTTAACCTCATTTAGCAAAAGAATATTTAACGATTTGTGAAACAATATTACTACACCATTCTTATTATTAACTGCTGGAGAATAAAAACATTTCCAACCCATTGTCTACATAAGGAGAATGTATCTTCTTGTAATAACGCTACATGGCATTTCAATTTAGCAAGGTGGGATAACACATGCTGTTTTTAACAGGGTTACGGATACCCTTAACATTCCATGAGATAATACGTAAACCACTCATCAAGGGAATATATAAAAAGTTATAAAAAACATGCATGAAACTTAAAATAAGTAAAATATTTGATCAGCAAAAGCCAAAATGATAGATAGTAATACAAGTCCTGAGAGAAAAGAATACCAATAAATAAAGAAACAACATTAAACCAAAGAATTTGAGAAAATAAGAAATTAAAGATATAAAAGGAGACAAAACAGTCAGCATATTTTTCAAAACCGTACATGCCAGGTGGAAAATAGAAAAGAACCACAAGAACAAGTTTATATGTGGAAAGAAAAGCTGTATTATATTGAAGAAACAAGAAGAAAGGAAAGGGAAAGAGAAAAAGGATAAGAGATGAGAAAGGGGCAGGAGGAACAAAAGGAGAACACAGTCTCCTCTGCAGCATATATGTAGAGAAGATTACAAAAAGCCAAAAGACTTTAGCCATAGTAGTCACAAACAAAAAGAACATTAATGTAGAAGGGGGGGTGGGGCGAGAAGGAGAGAAGCCGCCCCAAAGAGGAACACCGAGAATAAATAGATGTAATGTCAACAGATAATCGAAGGACAAAAATAATGAAAAGATAACATAATCAACACAATGGAAGGGAACTTACAGAACATTTAGGGAGACAACGCAACGGAGTGGAGCACGAACAATAAAACAGATGGACAACGCGAATAAAGATATCATCGTCAAACAAGATACGGTTAGGAACCTGTGGAACAAAAGAGAGAGAACATGTGAGAGAACAATTAGGTTTTACTAAGTTCCATATCTTCTCCTTTGTGCACGTGAATATATTTCTTGAGCTCTGCAGGATCCTCAAAGGTGAATGTTCTGTCTTTATATGTTACTTTGAAAAAGCAGGGATGAATGAGACCATAGCGAGCATTCATGGTTCGCAGCGTGGGTCTGAGGTCTAGAAACTCTTTTCGGCGATTGGCAGTGGGCTTAGAGACATTTTGACTGAAGAACATTTTTTGACCTGACCAGAGCATCTGTTTACGTTGTTTAGCAGCATTAAGAATTGCCATTAAATCAGAGTATAAAAGAAAGTAGGCAATGATTCCACGAGGCTGATACGTTGAGAGGACCTATCCTGTGAGCCCTTTGAATATTTAGGTCTATAGATTTCGACAAACCAACTATTTGTGGAATATGCACCTTCAAGAAAGAAATCACGTCAGAACCTTCAGAACCTTCCAGAATTCCATAAATTCTTAGGTTGTTTCGTCTGTTTCGATTTTCCAAGTCTTCTGTTGCTTTCTTCAGTTGAGCAACCTCTTTAGATAAAATGTCCACTCTAGCAACAACATCTTGTGCGTCACTGATCCTTTGTTCTACATCAGTAAGTCTTGAGTCCAGACCAGACCATTTCTCTTCAATTCTTTGAAGCGTCGCAGTGGTGCCCGTCATGAAAGGTCGAGTATTTCTCAGTTCATCCATAATATCCTCTAAGGTCAAATGAAGAGGTGATTTATTTGGGGAGGAAGGATCTTTTTTGACTCTTTTATTGGCATTGCCGACAGAGTATTTGCGACCATTAGCATTAGAGCCTGTAGACCCTTGAGGTTTGTTTGAATGCGTGGAATCCATGTTTAAAGCAGACTGAGGACATTTTAAATGTTTTCCAGAGGAGGAATATTGTGAGGAAGAGATATCACCAAAGAGAAGCAGTGTATTTCCACAAGAATGAATAGACCTTTCCCAAAGCGCATGGAGAATAATTACTTCAGTGTAACAGAAGTGGGACTTATTACGCAAATAGACAATAATGTGCACTGCTTCCTGAAGTAATGACAGATGCCAAGCTCACTAAATGGCAGCCGAAATAAAGAAAGCGCAAAGGAAATGATGTACCCTGCAGGCAATTAGATATAGTCAGGTGCAATAAACCTGTCCTTCAGATTCCAGGGGTCTATATCCTCAAAACACTGCTTCAAAAATACAAAATGCGCTGTTCATTCAAAGTAAGGACAATGACCATATTTTCCTACATGAAATGTATCCATCACAATTCAAAAAGAGGTTTTCCAGCATGCAGTAGATCCTTTAAAATCAGAAAAATTTATAGAAATGAGTGTATTTCCATTATGAAAATAGCTCTTAATGGCCAAAAACGACCGACCAAAAGAGCATTTCAGACACGCTGACGCCTGAGGAGAATGCGGGAGCCAGGCTCGCAAAATGGCGGCCGTAATGAGGGACGCCCCGGGAGCAGAGGGAAAAAAGTAGCCAGCACTTGAATAGACCAATTAGAGGTCTAAAAACTTTCCTCTGCGCTCCCAAGTACCTCCGACAAGATTTTCCATGTTCAAGCCGCCGCCGCCTAGAGAGGTCCCTTCGAGACCGGTCGTTCCTCGGTGACACGGAGGAGCTCTAAGGAGCAGCCATTTTGTCTCCCCACCGCCGCCTCTCCCTACTTTGTGTTTCTTTCGAGCAACTATTAAGCATCACAATTTAACATATCGCACCGTTTTAAGCCATTTTTGTGGTGTGAACTTGGTGCAAAGTGTTATTAAATCTGTGCCTTGATATTGTTCTCCACATTGAACACATAGTAAACTATGGAAATTTCAGCAGCAGATAGTGAATACTGATCCAGAAAAGTCAGATAGAATAGTCAAAGTTGCATGTAAGAATGACAGATTAAGGGAGAAAGTGAAATAGTGTGAGAAGTACATAGCAAGAGAGATGGAAAAGAATGTGTCACAGTCTGGGCATTGACAAACAGAAAGACATAGTGAAAGAATGCACATATCATATGTACTGATGATAAAATGAATGCATGCCTAACAGCATTAACAAGGAGTGTGAATTCCAGGGAGATAAACATAAGGGATTAGATGAAAATGTAAGAGGAGCATGTGAAGATAGCAGGTGCATATCAATAAATAAACAGTACTATGCTTTGTTAATATGTATTCATTCTGCATCTTAATCTACTCAGTAAAAATAATAAAGGAAATAATCTGCTATTTAAAATCGTAAACAAATTCTCATTGTCTTCCACTTTGTAGAATGCAATTGAAATTCTCAGTACAAAAGCTTTGTAAAACCATTCAGCAGCAAATCACTGCTTCTCCAATCCTTGAGCTGAGTCATCATTTTTACACAACAATTCCTTTATATGAACCTTCAGCCTTGAATTTACAGAGAGGCTTATTTGGAACAGCAAGAATAGCCAGTCATTGTATGAACTTGATGTAACCTACCTGTTGGACCTTACATTTTTGGTGTGGTTTTCCCCCAACTTTTTGCTTTCTGTTTCCTGCTTTTGCTGACTTCATTTTTGTTGGCTTTAGGGCTCTGCACACTTTACCACTGCTAATCAGTGCTAATGTGCTTGTGCTCTCTTCTTTAAACATGGCAACATTGACTTGAACCCAATTGACATATTTAATTTACATGCAAGTCTCTAGTAAAGTGGTACTCCATGTACCTAAGGTCTGTAAATTAAATGTTACTAGTGGGCCTGCAGCACTGGTTGTGCCACCCACTTAAGTAGCCCTTTAAAAAAATTCTCAGGTCTGCCATAGCAGCCTCTGTGCATAGTTTAAACTCCCATTTCGACTTGACAAAAAAACCTTTTACCAGGCCAAAACCTTTATTTCTAATTTATAAACGTCACCCTTAGGATAAGCCCTAAACAGGCCATAGGGCATGGTGCAGTGTATTAGAAAATTTGGAATTGTACTTTTAGGTTTTACATGTCCTGGTAGTGAAAAACTCTTAATTTAGCTTTTCACTACTGCAAGGCCTACCTCTCCCATAGGATAACATTGGGTTTCCTTATTACATTTAATAAGTGATAACTTTCAATTGAGAGCAGATAGGCAGATTGAGTTTGGTGTCTAAAGAATTGTAATTAAAAGCCCTTTTTAATGGTAAAGTCGGATTTTGAGTCACAATCCTGAAAATGCCACTTTTAGAAAGTTGGCATTTTCTTGTCCTACCCATTTGGGCCTGCAGCCTGTCCCTGAGCCAAAAGATTAGGTGTAGCTGTCAGTCGGTCTTTGTGGATTACTCCCAGATAGTAAGACAAAGGAAAGATAGGTTTTGGCAGGATGGGCCACTCTAACTTAACGAGGGGGAGGAGCTGCCACCTATCACACTTGCACATCACAAAGGCCATGCCTGAACACACTCACATAAGGTTTGTCACAAATAGCTTGTGTCCTCAGACAATCTTGGGCCAGGGCAGGGAGGAAGAGGATGCCTGATACCTCATGGTGGTCGAAACCTTCAGTGCCTTCACCTACTTCAAAATGGCCACCACGTATAATTAATGGTGCTCTGCTGATCTCCTGCTTGAGTGAGAAGGACTGAACCTACATCTTGAACCCAGGACCATCTCAGAGGCTCCAAGGGTTAGTTTGCTGGCCCCCTGACCAGAGCCTCAGGGACAGAAGGCTCCAACCACCTTGAACCCAGCACCTGGACTCCGTCTGCTGTGAGTCCTACTCCCCAAGTGGTGCCACCCCAATCCTGGACCCTTGGAGGTGGGACTTAAGGTAATGCCTTAGCCCATCTGTGGTCCCAGCAGAACTGAAGCAGCACAACGCATCACTGTAGCTGCATGAAGCATCTCCACGCAGGATATCACATTGCCCCTGCAGCTCCTCAGATCCGCTGTGGTGCGAAGCATATCCATCCACACACCTCACATCACCACCACAGCTCCCTCAAAACTGCCGCTGCGTGACACATCTCCACACTAGAACCTCACATCATCTCTGCTGCACAACACATCCTCGACGTGGGATTTCACATCGCTCTGCAACCAGGATTTGAGGTACTCTTGTTCAGCTGGCCTAACTTGCTCCCTGTATCCGGCTCATGCTCCATCGTGGTCAGCCTGAACTTGTGAGCTTGTCCCGGTCTAGCATGACCAGATAACCTCAGTTGGCTTTGTGTGCCTTTTGACGCTATTTTCACTTAAATCTTCAGAATTGCATATCTCTGGTTCTACTGATTGGATTTTTGTAGTATGTATGTCAAATAATGTATTAAACATTACTCTATTTTTCTAAATTGTGTAGAATTTTTCTTGTGTTGTGTTTTCACTGTATTACTGTTTGAATTACTGCTTAAATACTTTACACATTGCCTCTATGTTAAGCCTCTCTGCTTTGTGCCAAGCTACCAGAGGGTTAAGCACAGGTTAATTTGGGGTCTGCTTGTGTTTCACCCTGACAGAGATTATGGCTGCTGCTTGAGTAGGGTTTCACACCCATCAACAAGTCACCCAATTTCCAACACTACCCAATAGTAGAAGGTAATCTTTTTACAGTACAAGGTGACAGAGATGTTCATTGCTATTTTTCTACCAAGGCCAAAAGGTCACATGTTGTTCAGCAGACTTCAGTTTAAGTTGATTGGCACCTCTTGTTACATTTGATTAATTATAACTAACTGCTGCACTATATGTTATAACATGTGGAGCTGAACATTATATTTTAAAGCCACTTCTAAGTAGTCCTGTGGTTAAGGTGAACATCTAATTTGCATCACTTTTTTTTAAAGTAAACTCACAATTTTTGACTTTACCTTTACTAAAGATTTAGTTATCTTTTTTGGGGAGAAAGCAAGAAATTACAATCCCTTTAACTTTAACTAATCAGAGACTGACATGAAGTTTAGTATTAGTCTTTGAGTGTGGATTCAAGGACATTTATGATTCAAGTCGGTAAGGGAACATATTAAATGTTGCGGAGTTGGCATAGACATGGGATTGCACTGAGGGGGAGGTGTGGTGCAGCAGACAGAGCAGCTGACTCCGGAAGGCGGGCCTCACGGTTCGATCCCCGGCGCTGGCGACAGCTCTGCTCAGCACCATTTGACTCTGGGGAATAGCTCACTTAATCTCCCCGACTGCCCCCAGCACCTTGAGACCCTTACGGGTGATTAGTTTGCGCTTAACAAATACAGGATTTATTTATTGCCTAAGTAGACATTGCATGGGTCAGCATCCATGGAATGATTGAAATCAACATTTACCCCTAGTGAAGAACATTTCAAAATGTCATCTACCTCATGTATCAATGCACTGTGATGGTAAAGACTTAGGGAGTAGCACTGTGGTTGCTTTGACTATTGAGAATAAGGACACCTTTGCAAGGCTAGGACATTTGCCCTCCTCCACTGCCTTTATGTTTTCCAACTTTTTCAAAGGTAAATGTGGAGTTGGTCAAATGTTTCTGTTCATAAATTGATAAATTATCTAGTAATGGTAATTAAATTAAATTAATTTGAACTTACCTTCAGGACCATGGCATTACAAGCATACATTATGACATTCCAGGAATATGTTCCAAAGATGGAGTCAGTTTAACCCCTGAATGAAACCTAACATTTCTAAACAATATCCAATAATATATCCAGCTTTTCCTTTAAGCAAATTCAAAAATATATTGTTAAAAAAGGTTCTTTTAAGAACGACCCTGTACTACCTGTTTTGTTTCAATTTTTGGGATTTGTGAGTCCTCTGTGACTCCGATATTACTGCATGGTTTTGCAATGCTGGGAGCATAGAACAGGTTCCATGATACCAAGTTAAGTATTGGGAGCATTGTGTAATATCTGGGGACACTGAGTTTAAATATGATTTGTATTATGATTAATAATATTCCATTACATATCTCCTAACCACTTCCCATAAAATCTTCTCATAACGTTTTTTGTATCTAAAATAGCACATGAAATCATGTTGGATTTGCGGTGTTTAGGCTGTGTTCTGGTATACTACTGAATAGGGAATGCTATGCAAAAAACATTATGCAACCATGAATCCTGCACATTTATGTATAAGGTCTAACATATTACTTCTGCACCTAAACAATGATATATATGTTTACAATTCATGTAGAAAGTAGCACTTAATTAATTTTCACTTTAATATTCATTTATTTAAATTCAAAGTCTGCTGAGAATCCACAAAGCTTCCACTTTAAAAAAAATATATATACATATCAAAATGTCACTGTGGACAACCTTTATATGTGCAAATATCTCCAGCAGGTTTTGTGAACCACATTCCACAGTTAACTACCTGCAGCTGCACACACCAGCGAGGTGGCCAAGAGCCCAACCCTCCATAATGGAGCAACTTCTACAGCACAAAGCTTTTATCTCCAGACAGCAGAGGTTGACTACAGAGCCTGACTGCTGGCAGGCCTTGCATGCAACCCTTCATAATGAAACCAACTATTGGTGAGCATGGACTTTAGCCATGCATAGTGGCAGTTAGACAGGTAGACAGGTAGCCTTCCCTATGGCCAGCTCAGCACCTCATTTTCCTTGGAACTTAACTACTGGTGCATACAGCTTTCAGCTGAAAGCAGGCCAAAGGACCTGGCCTGCAGCCAGTCCCTGCACCTAACACTTCATTGGGAACCAACTGATGGTGAACAGAGCCTGTGACTGCTTGCGGATGGCTTGCACCCATCTTTCCACAGAGTAACCAACTACAGGTGCATGGCCTTTGACAGCAAACAACTTGCGTGTACACTGTGACCATGACCTGCACTCATTTTCTCTTGGAAACCAACTACTGTTGTGTATGGCCTTCAGCTACATGCAGTGTGAGTTAGACAGTGGGGCTGCACCCCAGCTTACACGGGGAACCGACTACTTTTACACACAGCCTTCAGCTGGTCTCAGAGGAGTTAGATAAAGGGTGGGTACTTTGACAAGGCTTTGCTCACAATCTTCCATGTGGAATCAGCTTTTGTGGGCACAGTCTTTGGCTGTATACAATTTGTGTGTAAAATAGAAGGCTTGGCCACACCTATATTTCCACAGGGAACCCAATACAGATGCACACAGCTTACAGCTGCACATAGTAGCATAGTTGCCAACTGTCCCGTTTTGCAGGGACAGTCCCGGAAAGTTGGAGACTGTCCCAGGTAATATTGTTGCAGAAACTGTTCCTCTTTATTTCACACAGGTACGCAAACAAGAACTTTCTATCTGCAGCAGCCCTGTGCTGCAAAATGTCCCAGGAAATTTGTTTCAAATGTTGGCAACTCTGTAGTAGGGGTTACACAGAGGGCTTGTCCTGAGGCCAGGTCCTGTCCCAATTATTCCCTAGGGTACCAACTGCTGAGATGTATGGCCAGTGGACACATGGAGTGTGGTTTAGACAGAGTGCCTGTTCTTCTGCTACACCCTGCATCACTCCTCCATAAGTGAACAACATGCCAAAACAATTGCACCCAAAATTCCTCTGATCTACAATCAGTATAGGTATTGAGTTTGCAGATCCAGTTTTACAGATGTCACTTAGATGACTGCAAACTACTACCTGTGTGCCCAAACCCAGTCCAAGTGTTTTGTGAAACCACTTTGAAGATTCCAAACCCCATTGGTGGCTGAAACCCCTTGGACTATTCCAAATACTGTGCAAGAGTATACTGAAATCTTTCTGCATGTCTCCGAACATCATGGGTGCACAAAAATCCTTAGATGGTGCCCAAACAAGGTCCATGTGTTTTTGTGATGGAGGATGGTGATCCTCCAAGGCATGCATTATATTTTCATGATTCCGATTTCAAGACGTGCAATGCCCATCAGTGTTTTTAAAGTTTAATATTCTAGACGAGTCCCAATAGGCCTCCCAACAAAGGTCTGAGTCTCAGAGTGTGCTCTCACTGCTTGCTTAGGGACCTTTTCACTGTTGCTTCTGGACACAGAGACAATGCCCTAAGCCAAACACAACCCTTAGGTTTGCGGGACTGACTTTGGTCCGCAAACCCGAAATTGACAATAGGAAAAAAAATGTCCTCATCCAATATATTTTAGTTATTTTTTAAACTTGGCTTCAGCATTGTGAATATTTTCGGGACCATGAATTTGTGAACTCTTTGCAAATCAAAAGTCCAAATGTCATTACTATTTAAACCTTCAAAGTCCACCCAGCATGTTACTATAATGCTAATTTCTCAAAAATTGATGAACAGATTTTGACCAAACCAAAGGACGGCATTCCTGTGAGTAAGGTTCTAGTTTCATCCCAACATTGGTGTAATTCTTTTTAGCAACTTTTTTTTGTCAGAGAACAAAGGGGCATATTATCTAAAAAGTGCGCTAAACATCGCAAAGCGTGTTTAACGAGCACTTTTTATACGCCGGCTATCGTCGGAATAATTTGCCATGCTAACGCTGTATTAGCGACATTTAGCGCTATTGCGATAATTATTCCAGCCATAGCGGTGTTTTCCATGAAACATCGCTGGTTTTCCAGCGATGTATCATGGAAAGCGGCGATAACCTTGCTGATACGACCCTGTGGTCGTATCAGCATAATCCACCCCCATGTTAGATATGGCTAACACCTGCTAATTGCAGGTGTTAAATAAATGGCGATGACCCCGGTTAGCGCGACTTTTCACGTCGCTAACTGGGACCATGGCCACCTTGCTAATAGGCGATAGGCCTGTTAGCGGGTGTTTCCCAGGTTTGTTCGTTGGGAACGCCCACTTTGCATGTCATTAGCGATAAATATCGCTGACATGCAAAGCGGTAAAACACGGGCGCTAATGCCCGAAAACTGTCTCTAACTGCTGTTAGAGACAGTTTGCTGATAGGGCGATAAGAATATCGCCGCTTTAGCGGCAAAAAGTGCCGCTAAAGCGGCGATAGTGCCCTTGCTAATATGCCCCAAAGTTTCTTATTGAGTTAAAATGGGAAGCATTATTTTTTTACACCATCTTTACCCGACTCTGATAGATCTGAAAAAAACATGCATGCTGAACCTAATGTATACAAAAAGTGATGGATGAAGTGTTTGACTTGATCTCAGCCACTGTAATTACTCGGGTCGCATCACAGTCAATCGTTATTTTGCACACCATGCCACCTCTGTTTCGACCCAGCCATGTGCAGATCAGTCTTGACTAGGGGTGGGTGGAGCGGAGTTCAACTGCATGGAATTTCGCGAAGTTGCATAAAAACTCTGTGGAATTCTTCAGAGTTCCGTGAGCGGGCAGAGTTGCTCCACTCGCCCGCCCAACCCTATTCAAAACTGGAAGGAAAGGAGCCACGTCAGTGCGTCTATATGCGCGAACATTTTGTTAGGTTGAAAAGTACGGGATACAACATCATAACGGAAACAATCTAGTGGAAATAATGGTTTGAAACACAAGCCCTGCTGGTGTGTTTAGAGGGAAGTGAGTTGAGACACATCTCGCAGCGTCGACAAGAGACTCATATTGAAATATGCCATGACGGTTTCTGATCAGAGGGAGGAGGAGGAGCAGGAGAGCTGTGGAAGAAGAGCACAGTTAAGAATGAGGGTGCGGTTCACAATCGAGGAGGTGCACACAGTTTCATACAGAGCTCGCAAGTTTCCATGTTCCACTCGTGAGTAGCTCATCCAAAGCAGGGGGTTTGCAATCTGATTTTGCCACTCTGTTGAGCCCAATATAAAATGTATAATACAGGCAGAGAAAAACCTTGGACTGGACCGGCTACTCATGAATGGTCCTCGGAACAGTGAGAGCTCTCCTCCCAAAATCTGTTGTCAAGATTGACCCAGACCCCACTAAATCAGATTCTTGATTAACTTTGTCATACGCAACACCGTCTCTAGAAAAGTACAATAGATTGGCTGCCCCCTCCTAACTCTTCTCATCATCCTTCTCCCCGGAACTTAGTGCAGTGGTATCCGAGCCCCTCTCCCTGATTCCCTACCGGCTCACGGCCAGAACTACCCTGCCTGCAGTCTGTAACCATACCTTTCTCTACCCTTAGTATCTACACTGTTCAGTCACCTATCACCAGCTGCTGAGTTGGCACATGTTGGCTCCAGTGTTTTTTGCTTCTTTTTTTTTATAAGATTTGCAACGCTTCAATTTGAGCAGAAAAGGGTGTGCCGTCCTTGTACACCCAACCATATGTACTTAAAGTGGTTTTATAAAAAAAAAAAAGTCTCCCCACCACAAGAGACTGATTGCTTCAAAACTGACGCCTCCCAAGAGCAGAGTGTTGTCTGGGGAAGAGATGGGAGGGGTGTACCCTCCCTGCGAACCACTGTGTAACACACTCTGGGAGTCCATGACCACATCTAAACTGCTCTAACATCCGCTGAAAGTTCCTCACCCCACCTAACCTCCGGCTTGACAGGTACTCACCGAGGCTGGGGACAGGAGGTGAGCATGAGCAGCGGATCACACGCGAAGGACAAGGGCAGTACCAGCTGCGCCCATGCACGCGTGATTCCCTCATGGTCGGTCAAGGCCTTGGCGAGCGTGAGCAGTGAGTTGCATGCACAGACTAGTGCAGCATGATGAACTCTCAATTGGAGCTCAATTGGAGCTGAGAAGAAATCAGCCCATTAGCAAACTCACCGTTTCAGGAGAAATTGTTCCCTGGGTGCAGCGCACCATCCAAAAAAGCCAGAGTAACAGACTACCGCAGGTGACATCACGGCTGAACAAATTAAGGTGCAGTATTCTGGAATAGATGAAACGAGTGACATCGAAACTACAAAAAGTCTTAGCATTGATAGAGGTGAAGGACTAGACTATCGAATACTCTTTAATTAAAATTACCATCAATAAGATTGCCATGTTGGAATTTGGGCAGCTCTATTAATTACCGTATACCTCGGCAGTAACGTTTTATAACATCTGACTGTCCATTAACATTTAAGCATACATGAGAACAGTACAATCAGTGCTCCCCTTTTATAAATTACACTCGGTGTCATGACGTTTGTTTATGGTATTTCATCTATTTCCATGCAGCCGCTGTCACCTGAAAGCGGTCCTGAGGCTGGGAGGAAAAGGCTGTCTTGCAGTGAGCATGTGCTTATGACCTGACATAAAGCCATCCCCAAGGGAGGGGGGAATGCTCCACAGTATTTTGGGATGTGCTGAGGGGGAGGAATGGCGCTCAGCGCATGATATTGAACAAACGCAATCTGTGTCTGCTGTAGTGGTGGTGGATGCCGGTAAACTCCGCTACACTGCATAGGCGGAGTTTTTGCCAAACTCCGCCCTCCAAGTGGAGTGCAAAGTGGCAAAAACTCAGTAAACTCAGCTGGCGGAGCAGAGTTTACCACCCACCCCTAGTCTTGACCCTGCTCCTCCAATGGGAACAGTCCAGCCTGGACTGCCAGGTTGGGTCCTCCGTGAAACGTAACACAAGCAACCCAGGACCGGTTTTACTCTAGTTAGGGCTCATCAGCCAGGTATGGTTTGGTTCCAGTGACACAGTGTGCATGGGACTGCCGTAGGGGCATACTCATCCCACTTAGGGCAACACACTAAAGTATTCACAAATTGATGACTGGAATGCTTGAATTAATCTCAGCCACCCGTTCTGTGTTGCTTCATTTCTGCTTCAGGGAGGACCTGACCTGGCAGGTCGCGATGGACTGTTCTCATTGGAGCACGGTCAAGACTGATTTGCAAACTAAGGTGGCATGTTAGGCAAAAAACGATGGATTAGGATACGGCCCAAGCGATTGCCAGTGGCTGAGATTAATTCAAGCATTCCATCCATCACTTTGTTTTTTGATGCCCTGAGTATGAAGAGTATCTCCAGACGTGGGTCCTGTGCTCACCACACCACTAGAATCAAGCTATACCTGGCTGATGAGCCCATAATAAGGGCAAAACCAGTCCTGGGTTGCTTGTGTTTTGGGTCAGGGAGGACCTGACCTGGTAGTTAGGGCTAGACTGTTCCAACTGGAGCAGGGTCGATGCTGATTTGCATATGGCTGGGTCCATACCAAGGTGGCATGGTGGGCGAAAAACAATGGATTGGAATGCAACCCAAGCGATCGCCAGTGGAAAGATTAATTCAAGCATTTGATCCATCACGTTGTTTTTGATGCCCTTTTTGCTTTTTGATGCTGAACCCAAACCAGATTTACTTTTCTTTAGGCGAATTTCCTGCTGATTCATCAAAGGGCACAAAAGTTATAGAAAAATTTAAAATTGCATGGTCAATAGAAACTGAGTGTCAAATTTAGTGTTCAGAGAATGAGCACTTCATTACAAACATGACAAATATCCTGTCTGCCTTATTACAAGTGCATGTATCCTAATGCACTTGTAATAAGGTGGAAGGGGTATCCAGCACGTTTGTGATGGAGTACTCATTCATCAAACTTTAAATCAGACTCTTAGACTTAACCATAACTGTACAGTCACTATCGCCGATTGTGTATGTGAGATATATATATGTATATATATATGCATATATATATATATATGTATTTATGTATATATTTATGTGTATATATATATATATATTGCTGGTTCTCGCTTCAAGTTTCCTCCAAAGTAAAACGAGCGTAGACCCAAATCAGTGCATAATATTTTTTATTAACACCAAGCTAGTCCGCCATGACGCGTTTCGGCCGTCCCACGGCCTTGATCACATGACACGGCTCAAACTGTGAGTATCCTATTTAAAGTGCTAGTGCTCAATTTGCATGAATTGACATAGACAACATACTATATACATTGTATCCATATCACTCTGGAATTATACATTATAAATATGTAGATTTCATCTGTGTATGTATTTACAATGATCTTCACTATTTGACATTTTCTGCATACAGATCCCTGTAATGCTCAAGTATGTGAAGTTGCCTAGACTCTACAAGGGCAATTTGTCCACCTAATATATGCTTAAATGCTTTGAAACTGCTAAACCAGCGGAGTCTATCTGTCAACTATCCGCAAAAAGTTTATAAAGTGCATATGTATAATAATTAAGTGTCGTGAAACCCTATAGAAAAAGTGCAAAATAAAAGAGAAAGAAAAATGTGCTGTGTACTATATATTGCCGTACAACCTATATAGTATTTTCTGGGACGACAATATAATGTTCATTGAAAATGTATAAATACATAAATTAGTGTAATCAAATAAATCTTTAAGCACATCCATATATTCCCATTAATTGTGGGCTATGAATATTATCTTAATGAAATATGCTTACGGATACAGATTCAATAGGGCCAGGGAAATCAATGTAAGCAATATAACTAAATGGGATCAAGCAGCTGTAGAAACCTGATATTATAAGGTATGTAAGATTCTTAAAAATCTACATTTGGATTGAGATACTGATTCAACCTCCTACTGCTAAAATACATAAAATTAGATGTAAAATAATTCATATATATTCACAATAAATATGTTCATAAAATACTGTAGATAAATATAAATAAATATAAATATGTGCAAAATCAGATCTCATGAATACAGATGTTAAAAAGGTATTTCCTCTAGCCAGAACCTTCATATACAATTACCAGACCTATAGGTGTATAAGTGTGGCCCAGATCTATACCATATTGTTAACTCATCAGAATTTGTAAAGTGCAGAAAGTGCGTCAATCCTAAAGCATAATAGGAAAGTTACATCAAAATTTCATAGAAATCCATACAATAATAAAATCATATAAATACCCATAAAAGATGATAAAAACTCCTAAAATTACAATATAATTTTGTATAAAATATTATAATTCTTATATAATTTTTATAGGATCTCACATTTATAAATAGGTGTACAAATCTTCTGTATTATTTAGACCTCCTGGATGCTTAGAGTCGAATTCTAAAATGTATCTTGTTTCTAGGCATCTTAATTTGCCTTCCCGATCGCCACCTCTCTTATGGGGCGGAACCGACTCTATAGCATAGTATTTGAGATGTTTGAGGTCACTGTCATGAAACTCCTTAAAATGTCTGGCGACCGGATAACTGGCATCGTTATTAGTGATGGCCCTCATGTGCTGCAAAATTCTTTTATGCACTGCCAGCTTTGTGCTACCTATATATTTTAGCTTGCAACTACATTCCAGCACATATACTGAAAATTCAGTCTTACATGTAAGATGTTGGGTAATGTTGCGTATTTTATCATCAAATGCAGTGCGGTAAGTGCTAGTATTGACACCCTGCTGGCATGCTTTACATGTTGTGCATCTAAAAATCCTTTCCTTGCTGACAACCATGTAGTTCTACCCTGATCTTCTGGGCTGCTTCTTACCAATGCATTTCCCATACTGGTAGTTTTTCTAAAAGTAATGGAAGGATTATTAGGTAGTAATTTGCCTATATTAGGATCATCACACACGATTGGCCAATTGCGTCTAATGATATTTCGGAGTTGTTTTTGCTGTTTAGAGAAACCTAATATAAGTCTGATCGGTTCCACTGTATTACTTTTATCATCAGACTTATTCTTGTATTTTAGCAGGTCTAACCTCACCTTTTGCTTTGATTTAGTTATAGCCGCTTCAATTACCTTGGTTTTATATCCCCTTGTTAAGAAGCGGTTGCGACATTGTGCTTGTATAGTGTCTGCATCATCCTCATCGCTACATATGCGTCTTATCCGTAGCATTTCACCATATGGGATGCTATTGATAAGGTGAATAGGATGTGCACTAGATGCATGTAATAACGTGTTGCCTGCCGTAGGTTTCCTAAATAGTGTAGTCGTAAGACAGTTATTCACTATTTTGATTTGCACATCTAAAAATGTAACTTCTGTTTTGCTCATAGAGTATGTAAATTTAAGATTAACATCATTCAAATTCAATTGGTCTATAAAATCCATAGCACTTTGTTGGGTTCCATTCCATATAATAAACAAATCGTCTATGAATCTTAACCAGCTTATGATCTGAGTTAGGAATATTTGTTCATGTTTTCTCATGAGGACCAACTCCTCCCACCATCCCATAAATAAACAGGCATAACTGGGGGAGAAGCTGGCCCCATAGCAACTCCTTGTGTTTGTTGGTACATTTGATTATTAAAAGTGAAAAGATTGTTTTCCAAACAGAATAGCAACATATTTAAAAGCATTTTGTTATGTTGTGCATATCGTATGGGTCTATTAGAGAGGAAATATTCCACAGCCCTGACACCGTCCCTATTTCTAATACACGTATAAAGGGACGAAACATCTAGGGCTCTGAGTAAATAATTCACATTCCATTCTATATCTTTAACTTTTCTCAAGAAGTCACTGGTGTCTTGCACATACGATTTTAAATGCACAACGTGCTCCTGTAAGAAATAATCTATGTACCGAGACATATTTTCTAATGGCCCATTGCATGCGGCTATGATGGGTCTGCCAGGCGGTCTATCTATATTTTTGTGTATTTTGGGACAAAATATATGACCGGTGTGGTCGGGTACTCTTTCTTTAAAAATTTATATTCGTCCCAATTGATTAGACCCAAACTTTTCCACGCAAGGAGTTGAGAGAAAAATTGTTCCTGAGTTTGTCTATATTTAAACATGGAACTTTTCCGATAACATTCTTGATCATTTAACTGATTGTAAGCTTCTTCCAGATATTGGTCCAAGGGCCAAAGTACTATATTTCCTCCCTTGTCTGCGTTTCTTATGACCACTTTTTTATCCTTACTCAATTTGTTTATCAGTAACTGGTAACTTCTTTCTTGATGGGTTAATTTAGTTTTGGATCTATTCATTCAATGATTCAACCTTTTGATCTGGGCCACCAATTGGCCACTAAAAATATCCAAAGAATCTCGAGGCATGATGGGTACAAATTTTGACTTGACTTTGAAGGGAGTGCTGGGTTTGGCAGTTGTTGTTGGTAGAGTTTCTTGTTCATGGCCATTGACATCTTGCGAGGCTCCAGTATCAGAACTGAGAACAGAATTTGTTCGTCCCAATTGTAGTTCATGCATGTCCTGTAATAAGCTTAAATCCGAGACCATTAGGCCTATGGATTCTGACTCACTACTAGATGTCTCAATGTGGTCTGACTTATCCTTAGCTGTTTTGAGTAGATGGAATTTCGCAAGCTTTAATTTTCTATTAAATTTATATATGTCAGCCCTAGTTTGTGTATAGTCAAAGTTAGATTCCGGGCAATAGGATAAACCTAATGACAATAATTGCTGCTCTGCTTTAGTCAAATTAATATTAGCCAGATCTATAATAGTGTTATGTAAAGTGGTATTGGGATCTGTTGTAGTGATACTTTCTTGATGAGCATCTTCTATCTGCGATTCCCTCGACCTCGCCCCCTCTTCTTGTTCTCTCCTTTTTCTCTGGGCTTGTCTTCTCCCCCTTCTCCTCTTGGTGTCCCTGCTGCCACAGGTCCCTTGTTTCGGGGTCGCAGTGTTTCTTGTCGACTTCTTTTTAAAATGTCCAGCTCTTCCCCCAACGTTAATCTTATAGCACTCTGTTCCTGTCTCCTCCTTGCTGTTTCGGTTTCTGATTCACTGTCGGGTGCAGAGCTTAAATCTGACATTGACACAGATTCCATTTGGTGTTGATTTCTTTCCTTAGTCTTTGCACCCTGTAATCGTTGATTAGCTGTAGCTGTTCTAAGTGAATCATATCTCCGCGCAAAAGTGAATACTTGTCCATTGAGCGTAGTCATCTCTATCACGCCTAAATTTGTATGTTTTTCTCGTTTTTATTTTATCTTCTTCTTTGTTGAGTCTACTTGTCATCTCCTCATGTAATTTCTGTCTACTTTGAGGATCCCCTTGCTCATCAGCCAGGTATGGTTTGGTTCCAGTGACACAGTGTGCATGGGACTGCCGTAGAGGCATACTCATCCCACTTAGGGCAACACACTAAAGTATTCACAAATTGATGACTGGAATGCTTGAATTAATCTCAGCCACCCGTTCTGTGTTGCTTCTTTTCTGCTTCAGGGAGGACCTGACCTGGCAGGTCGCGATGGACTGTTCTCATTGGAGCACGGTCAAGACTGATTTGCAAACTAAGGTGGCATGTTAGGCGAAAAACGATGGATTAGGATACGGCCCAAGCGATTGCCAGTGGCTGAGATTAATTCAAGCATTCCATCCATCACTTTGTTTTTTGATGCCCTGAGTATGAAGAGTATCTCCAGACGTGGGTCCTGTGCTCACCACACCACTAGAATCAAGCTATACCTGGCTGATGAGCCCATAATAAGGGCAAAACCAGTCCTGGGTTGCTTGTGTTTTGGGTCAGGGAGGACCAGACCTGGTAGTTAGGGCTAGACTGTTCCAACTGGAGCAGGGTCGATGCTGATTTGCATATGGCTGGGTCCATACCAAGGTGGCATGGTGGGCGAAAAACAATGGATTGGAATGCAACCCAAGCGATCGCCAGTGGAAAGATTAATTCAAGCATTTGATCCATCACGTTGTTTTTTGATGCCCTTTTTGCTTTTTGATGCTGAACCCAAACCAGATTTACTTTTCTTTAGGCGAATTTCCTGCTGATTCATCAAAGGGCACAAAAGTTATAGAAAAATTTAAAATTGCATGGTCAATAGAAACTGAGTGTCAAATTTAGAGTTCAGAGAATGAGCACTTCATTACAAACATGACAAATATCCTGTCTGCCTTATTACAAGTGCATGTATCCTAATGCACTTGTAATAAGGTGGAAGGGGTATCCAGTACGTTTGTGATGGAGTACTCATTCATCAAACTTTAAATCAGACTCTTAGACTTAACCATAACTGTACAGTCACTATCGCCGATTGTGTATGTGAGATATATATATGTATATATATATGCATATATATATATATATGTATTTATGTATATATTTATGTGAATATATATATATATATATTAAGAACCAATTCTGAACTCCTTATAGATCAGACACCGACACAGGGGTAGCGTTGCCATTTCATCCTTCGTTTATTACGAAATTGTCACCAGACGCGTTTCGGCATTCCTGCCTTGTTCACTTTGACCAAATATAATATATATTTATGTATGTGTCTATCTATCTAGAAGGGAGATAACTGCGCAGCTGAAGGCCCTGAGATGGCATTACAGGACCATATTGCACGTTACAGTTTATGTATTATTTCTACATTACATATTTATTTGGTAAAAGTTAGCAGCTTTGAAAAAGGTGTGCCTTTAAAACAAGGAAATATTTTTCAAATATACTGAAAATATTTAATTAGGTGGTTTATAAAGTAGTATTTTCGAAGAAACAAGCTTTGCCTTGCCAAAATTTATTCTGACTGTAAAAGGTATAGATTTTTTAAGCTGTTCTCCACAAGGTGTTGCTAACAATGGGCACTGATTTCTCCCCACAGTGATATTATTAGCAACCCTTTCGACTCTGCATGGGCTATGGGCCTCTTCCCTAGTTCAAGCTCAAGTTGGTAATTCTTTACACAACTACGTAGATCCATATTGATCCCCGTTGATATGAACGCCTGAGTCTGATTAAGACGGATAATGTTATTTGTTTTTTAAATGCTATTTCCATAACTTTGTTGGTCACCTGATCTTCATTTCACCCACTAGCCAAAATTCTCATTGTATTTATAATCTTCACCTATAACTACAGCTTGATTGTGCTCTATTTTAATTAAAAGGTTCAAAACGAACAAAATGCAAATAATGTTGTGTTAAAAAACAATGGTCAACACCCATATTGCACAGGAGCATGACAAATAGTTTCCATATATCCTGTGGCATATGGGTTTTATACCATCATTTTGTGCGAAAAAACGCCTACACACAAAGGGGCATATTGATGAAAATAGTAGCGCAAGGCAGCGCAGCAAGTCACCTTGCTGTTTTGCCCTGCATCACTGGGTAAGGGCAGGAATGCGCTTTATTTATCCAATGCAGTGCATTCCTGTCCTTTTCCCTTTTGCTGGCACCATTTTGGCAGCCTAGCGCCATCACAGTCGCCCTTGCAGTTGAATGCTGGATTCTTTTAGTGCCGGAAGAGGCATCTTCCTGCACAAAGCAATCCTGAGAGACCTTTTCCTCTTTGTATGTGTGCTGCAGAATGCAGCACATGTAGAAAGAGGAAAAAATGAGGAGAAATAAAGATATTTCTCCTTGTTATGCCTCACCTGGGGAGGAGTAAGATTTTGGCCTATTCCCAGGTTTACAAGTCCTTGTAAATCTGGGAATGCGTCAGAAACCACAGGAGTTGCGTGGGAACACCCACTGCAACACCCATGGAATGCCTCCCTTCCACAGAGTAAGGCAACGCAGCGATTTCCACTGCGTTGCCTTACTCCAGACTTTTGAAGCCATTTAAAGCCACGCAAAGTAGCTTTGCGTGGCTTCATAAATCTGACTTAGAGGCTTGCGTCACGCATGTACCACTTTGCATGGTGGAAATGTGATGCAGACCTCTCATAAATATGCCCCATTAGATTTAGGTGTGCCTTTGTGTGTGTGTGTGCGGACGTGCGCATGCAGCGCACATGCGTGTGTTACTACAATTCATAACCTAGACAGTAGTTAAGGTTTCATTTTAAGGACCACATAGGATCACACGGCTTGCTAGCATCATGACAATACTGCGCTAGCAAAACCTTGCAGTTTTGGAAATGAAAGTTTTCGAAGAATGCAATTGTATCCTTGTTTTATGTGACAAAAATGTATTAGGTATTCACTCATACCGACTTTGAAATGCTTGCTAATTACTCATTGTGACTTTTTTCGCAGATTATTATTGGACTATCAAAGGTTAAGTTTTAGGTTCTTGCTAACAAAGTTTATTGTTTTTAATCTGCTGTTAGAAAGATTACTTTCTCTTTCATGCGTTGCAAAAGTTGAAGGTTAGACAATGAGTTCAGACCTCTTAGTCACACATCAAGCCACTTATTCAGAGAAATGAAGCTTTATTTGTGTCTCAGCGTCTTAAGGGGAAATGGAGCATAGCCAAAATGCTAGGCACTTGTGCCTCATCAAGTAAATTGGTTATGCTCATTAATAAACTGTATTTCATTCAGTTGGTTTATTTTGCCGTATTTTAAATAATATAGAAGAACGACATGAAATATCTTCTGGGGTTGGATTAGCCTATAACAAAATAAAAAAAAATGCCTAACTATAAATAATATATTATACCTAATTTTAATAATTACAATACATTTGCTGTACTTATGAAATCTATTTAAGAGATTGCATTTTTTCGAATTTCACAACAAGGAAAAACATATTCAATTTAACCTGCACGTCTAACAAAAATTAACCACAATGTACCAATGAGGTGTATAGGTTCATGCGCTTTCTCGATTCATCTTTTTGTGACTATAGCACGGATACCTGAAGCACTAAATTCTGTGCGACACAATTGGAGCACATCTCTGGCCTAACACACAGCAAGGGGTAACTCTCTCAGCTCATCTATTCTGGAACCTATTGCACACGAATGGAGCATATCTAAACACATCTGTGACCCTTGTAATCAACTCAAAACGCTCCCCATGTTGACATACTCGGCCATCAAACAACTCTTACTTACGCAAGCTCTGCTTGCAAAGCCTTCAAAGTATCAGTGCTGTGAGGCCACACAAGTGGCAACTATGTGATACACACATTTCAATGCCGATAAAAATATAAAACCAAAAGCGCATTTCACACAGACGTAGCAAAATACTCAATAAATAATACATTCACTTAACATTTTCCGTCTCGTTCATCCTGCTAAAAGTTACATTTGGGATCAGAAATCACAAATTATGATTCGCAAACATCAGGATTTTCTGACCACAAATTGTACTTAACACAGGGAAAATCTGCAAGTATTTTAGATTTTCAAATTTGTAGGTTTATGGCCAGTGCTGGGGAAAGGAGTGTACTGTGAGTAGCTGCACTAAATGCATGACACACATACACAGACACCACACATTCACACATACACGCACACGCACACACTCTCAAGGCCTGATTACTAGTTGAACTGTACTGTTAATGATATAAGTTTGGAAATATCCTGCCAGTACTATGCAATCCACTGGGTCAAAACAACACCTTCATCGAGTAATGCATGGATCACTTCACCTCTCAACTTATCAGCTCGGACAACACTATCTTCCTTGGAGACTTCAACATCCACTGAGGAGACGAGTGTAACAGCTATGTGCACACTTTTACCTCCTTTATCAAAGACATTGATCTCCGACAACACTGTCATAAATCCACATACCACAAAGGTGCCATTCTAGACCTGATAATCTTCAATTTCCCCAACCTACAGTCATATGACCCCATTCCAGTTGACTGGCCCGACCACATGCAGATCCCGTTCTCCCTATCCGGCTCATATACCAAAACATCCGGCCAACCCAAGAAAGAGAAAATATCGTTCAGGGACACATCCAACCTTGACACAGACGCCATGGCCTTCATGGCACTTCCTACCTTCATTTCGATTATACCTCACCTTGATATTAATGAGGCCACCAACAAGTACAATTCCTGCTTGGAATCCCTCGTCTACATATGTGCACCCCTGAAGTGCAAATTATCCAGACCCAAACCCTCTAGTCCTTGGTTCTCAAAAGAACTTTGCAAAGAAAGCTGTATCAGAAAATTTGAGAAAGAATGGAAACTAGCACCCTCTCACCTGAGTATGATTAAGCTTCACAAAGCGAGAAAACAATACCCAGACCAAATCCTCCCAAATCAGAGTCCCTGTGAATTCTGCAAAGAACAGACTGAAGCGCCTGTTCGAGGATATTGCGCAGACTACAAACCCCTCCACCACTTCAGCTGCTAAGTCATCAGTGGCCCTCTGCAACAATTTCGTGGATTTCTTTGATTACAATTTTAGAGACATCTATATCTTGCTACCCACCAGCGACTCCCCAGAAACAGTCGAGATTCTACCATGCAAGGCACTGCATTCATGGTCATCTTTCTCCCCAATTTCCGAACTGGACTTACAGTGAATAATCTCCAAAATAAAACCCTCAAACCACCTTCAGGATGGCATTCCAGGTTCTATTAGCAAAGCTCTTGCCACACACCTACTCCCCATACGGACTAACATGGTCAACTCCTCTCTCCAACAGGGCCTATTTCCAGAATGACTAAAAGTGGGTCAAGTCTCTCCTCTCTTGAAAAAACAACCTCTTGATCCAACGAACATAAACAATTACCGCCCAGTCTCCACACTCCCATTTTTAGGCAAAATCATCAAAAGTTGTGTAGTGTCCCAACTCGCTTCACACATTCGAACAAACAACCACCTAGACACTCTCCAATCAGATTTACGCCAGGGCCACAGTACAGAAACTGCGATCCTCTAAACAGTAGATGACTCAGTTAAAATTCTCGACTCTGGTAACTTCTACCTCCTGGTCCTCCTAGATTTGTCCACTGCATTCAACACTGTCAACCATCTGGACCACATTCGCACTCTAGAACAACGCATGGGATGTGGAGTGACAGTCCTTAACTGGTTCTCGCCATACCTAAGCAATTGTTCCCAAATTGTGAAAATGGGTAATTCGTTCTTGAGACCAGTCAGCATACATCAAGGGGTCCCTCAAGGTCCGATACTCTCCCCAACCCTCTTTAACCTCTACTTAGAACCACTATGTGTGATTCTCTGAAACTCTGGGATTCTCTTCCACCTCTACGCCGATAACACTCAAATATATACATGAAAATCTCATCCCCAGAAGATGTTGCCCTGCTTTCAATCACGCTCCTAAATATTTAAAACTGGATGTCTAAAACTAACCCTAACTAAAGCAGAATTTCTTTTGATTTCCCTTTGGAAGCAAAATCTCCAGTACAGGAATGGATGGCTAACTCTCCCACATTGGCTGGCTGCCCTGCCATTGTCCAGAGTGCTAGATCACCTGGTATCACCCTTGACAATCATCTCAATCTTCACAGCCACATGGCAGCCATGGCCAAAAGCTCACAACACCAACTTAGGCGGCTTTGAGGCATCAGACAATTGATCCCTGAATAAGACCTCAAAACAGTGGTGCAGTCTCTCGTTCTTTCCAGACAAGATTATAGAATTGCCCTTCTCTCAGTTAACCCCAAAGTTCATCTAGGTCACTGAGAGCAGCACTACATGCAGCAGCGCGCTTCGCTTTAGGTCTCAAGAAATTTGACCACATTTCCCCTGCCCTGCTAACCCTCCAAAGGCTTTCCATTGAAGTGTAGGCCCAATTCAAAATCTCCTGCATTATCCACAGGGTGCTATACTCCTCTTCACCCTTCTATCTAAATGAGAAACTGATAATCTCTTGAGCAAATAGGCATTCCAGAAATGCCTAATCCCTGCTCTTGGAACCCCCCACCTTCAGTCGAGTACGATACATGAGTCAGTCATTCTCTGGTAGTGCCACAAAAATCTGGAACTCCCTGCCTCCCTACCTCTGCCTTACTACCTGTCTAGTCACCTTCAAAAAGGACTTCCAGCTCCTCCTATTTAACCGATACCTTAGTTAATCACCCTTAACCATACTTAAGTAGTCTCTCCACCAGGATCTGAACTTTCTTCGTTATGTGACCCCACTAGCTAAATCAATACTTTAACTGTGTATGACCTTTGACCAACTGCTGCAATTGTCTCATATGGTAACTCCTGCATGCATCCACCAATGTAAAAGTCCAAGTTTAATTACTGTAACTGGAAAATGCTGTAACCCATGTATCCTGCTACTGTTGTAAAGTGCTCTGATGCCTTCGGCCATGTCTGCGCTATATAAAACTGCAAAAATAAAATAAAATAACATAAAAAATTACAAGTTAATACCTTGGTAGGGTACTAACCATGTGGACATGCTTTTCAGGATCAATTAGACATAAAATCCCCAAGTCTTTGAGGATTAAGGCTTCCAATTTCCACCTGCTCGGAAAAGATAGTAAAGGCAAGTTGGAATATACAGGGTGGTGGATGGTGAGGGAGGGATAAGGGCAAAAACAACAGTTGATGGACAGAATGCAGAACATTATTAAACCCAGATCTCGTGACTGGGGGTGAATGTTGCCATTGTGCAACATTCCGTCCATCATCTTGTGTGTTTTGCATCCGCCCCAAGTGGGAAGGGGTATGCCCAGACGTGGGTCCCGTGCTCACTGCGCCACTGGAGTCAGGCTATCCTGGCTGATGAGGGCTGAATGCCCGAAACCGGTCCTAGGATGCTTGATTCCGGTCCAGGGAAGACATGGCTTGGCAGTTCGGTCTGGACTGTTCCCATGAGGCACAGGGTCGAAGACTGATTTGCATATGGCCATGTCTGAACTGGGGTGGCGTGGTGAAGCAAAATAATGATGGATTAAACCCAGATCTGTGACTGGGGGTGAATGTTTGCCATTGTGCAACATTCCGTCCATCATCTTGTGTGTTTTGCAATTCGCCCCAAGTGGGAAGGGTATGCCCAGACGTGGGTCCCGTGCTCACTGCGCCACTGGAGTCAGGCTATCCTGGCTGATGAGGGCTGAATGCCCGAAACCGGTCCTAGGATGCTTGATTCCGGTCCAGGGAAGACATGGCTTGGCAGTTCGGTCTGGACTGTTCCCATGAGGCACAGGGTCAAGACTGATTTGCATATGGCCATGTCTGAACTGGGGTGGCGTGCGTGAAGCAAAAATAATGATGGATTAAACCCAGATCTGTGACTGGGGGTGAATGTTTGCCATTGTGCAACATTCCGTCCATCATCTTGTGTATCTTGTGTGTTTTGCAATTCGCCCCAAGTGGGACGGGTATGCCCAGACGTGGGTCCCGTGCTCACTGCGCCACTGGAGTCAGGCTATCCTGGCTGATGAGGGCTGAATGCCTGAAAACGGTCCTAGGATGCTTGATTCCGGTCCAGGGAAGACATGGCTTGGCAGTTCGGTCTGGACTGTTCCCATGAGGCACAGGGTCAAGACTGATTTGCATATGGCCATGTCTGAACTGGGGTGGCGTGGTGAAGCAAAATAATGATGGATTAAACCCAGATCTGTGACTGGGGGTGAATGTTTGCCATTGTGCAACATTCCGTCCATCATCTTGTGTGTTTTGCAATTCGCCCCAAGTGGGAAGGGTATGCCCAGACGTGGGTCCCGTGCTCACTGCACCACTGGAGTCAGGCTATCCTGGCTGATGAGGGCTGAATGCCCGAAACCGGTCCTAGGATGCTTGATTCCGGTCCAGGGAAGACATGGCTTGGCAGTTCGGTCTGGACTGTTCCCATGAGGCACAGGGTCAAGACTGATTTGCATATGGCCATGTCTGAACTGGGGTGGCGTGGTGAAGCAAAATAATGATGGATTAAACCCAGATCTGTGATTGGGGGTGAATGTTTGCCATTGTGCAACATTCCGTCCATCATCTTGTGTGTTTTGCAATTCGCCCCAAGTGGGAAGGGTATGCCCAGACGTGGGTCCCGTGCTCACTGCGCCACTGGAGTCAGGCTATCCTGGCTGATGAGGGCTGAATGCCCGAAACCGGTCCTAGGATGCCTTATTCCGGTCCAGGGAAGACATGGCTTGGCAGTTCGGTCTGGACTGTTCACATGAGGCACAGGGTCAAGACTGATTTGCATATGGCCATGTCTGAACTGGGGTGGCGTGGTGAAGCAAAATAATGATGGATTAAACCCAGATCTGTGACTGGGGGTGAATGTTTGCCATTGTGCAACATTCCGTCCATCATCTTGTGTGTTTTGCAATTCGCCCCAAGTGGGAAGGGTATGCCCAGACGTGGGTCCCGTGCTCACTGCGCCACTGGAGTCAGGCTATCCTGGCTGATGAGGGCTGAATGCCCGAAACCGGTCCTAGGATGCTTGATTCCGGTCCAGGGAAGACATGGCTTGGCAGTTCGGTCTGGACTGTTCCCATGAGGCACAGGGTCAAGACTGATTTGCATATGGCCATGTCTGAACTGGGGTGGCGTGGTGAAGCAAAATAACGATGGATTAAACCCAGATCTGTGACTGGGGGTGAATGTTTGCCATTGTGCAACATTCCGTCCATCATCTTGTGTGTTTTGCAATTCGCCCCAAGTGGGAAGGGTATGCCCAGACGTGGGTCCCGTGCTCACTGCCCCACTGGAGTCAGGCTATCCTGGCTGATGAGGGCTGAATGCCCTAAACCGGTCCTAGGATGCTTGATTCCGGTCCAGGGAAGACATGGCTTGGCAGTTCGGTCTGGACTGTTCCCATGAGGCACAGGGTCAAGACTGATTTGCATATGGCCATGTCTGAACTGGGGTGGCGTGGTGAAGCAAAATAACGATGGATTAAACCCAGATCTGTGACTGGGGGTGAATGTTTGCCATTGTGCAACATTCCGTCCATCCATCTTGTGTGTTTTGCAATTCGCCCCAAGTGGGAAGGGTATGCCCAGACGTGGGTCCCGTGCTCACTGCGCCACTGGAGTCAGGCTATCCTGGCTGATGAGGGCTGAATGCCCGAAACCGGTCCTAGGATGCTTGATTCCGGTCCAGGGAAGACATGGCTTGGCAGTTCGGTCTGGACTGTTCCCATGAGGCACAGGGTCAAGACTGATTTGCATATGGCCATGTCTGAACTGGGGTGGCGTGGTGAAGCAAAATAACGATGGATTAAACCCAGATCTGTGACTGGGGGTGAATGTTTGCCATTGTGCAACATTCCGTCCATCATCTTGTGTGTTTTGCAATTCGCCCCAAGTGGGAAGGGTATGCCCAGACGTGGGTCCCGTGCTCACTGCGCCACTGGAGTCAGGCTATCCTGGCTGATGAGGGCTGAATGCCCGAAACCGGTCCTAGGATGCTTGATTCCGGTCCAGGGAAGACATGGCTTGGCAGTTCGGTCTGGACTGTTCCCATGAGGCACAGGGTCAAGACTGATTTGCATATGGCCATGTCTGAACTGGGGTGGCGTGGTGAAGCAAAATAACGATGGATTAAACCCAGATCTGTGACTGGGGGTGAATGTTTGCCATTGTGCAACATTCCGTCCATCATCTTGTGTGTTTTGCAATTCGCCCCAAGTGGGAAGGGTATGCCCAGACGTGGGTCCCGTGCTCACTGCGCCACTGGAGTCAGGCTATCCTGGCTGATGAGGGCTGAATGCCCGAAACCGGTCCTAGGATGCTTGATTCCGGTCCAGGGAAGACATGGCTTGGCAGTTCGGTCTGGACTGTTCCCATGAGGCACAGGGTCAAGACTGATTTGCATATGGCCATGTCTGAACTGGGGTGGCGTGGTGAAGCAAAATAACGATGGATTAAACCCAGATCTGTGACTGGGGGTGAATGTTTGCCATTGTGCAACATTCCGTCCATCATCTTGTGTGTTTTGCAATTCGCCCCAAGTGGGAAGGGTATGCCCAGACGTGGGTCCCGTGCTCACTGCGCCACTGGAGTCAGGCTATCCTGGCTGATGAGGGCTGAATGCCCGAAACCGGTCCTAGGATGCTTGATTCCGGTCCAGGGAAGACATGGCTTGGCAGTTCGGTCTGGACTGTTCCCATGAGGCACAGGGTCAAGACTGATTTGCATATGGCCATGTCTGAACTGGGGTGGCGTGGTGAAGCAAAATAACGATGGATTAAACCCAGATCTGTGACTGGGGGTGAATGTTTGCCATTGTGCAACATTCCGTCCATCATCTTGTGTGTTTTGCAATTCGCCCCAAGTGGGAAGGGTATGCCCAGACGTGGGTCCCGTGCTCACTGCGCCACTGGAGTCAGGCTATCCTGGCTGATGAGGGCTGAATGCCCGAAACCGGTCCTAGGATGCTTGATTCCGGTCCAGGGAAGACATGGCTTGGCAGTTCGGTCTGGACTGTTCCCATGAGGCACAGGGTCAAGACTGATTTGCATATGGCCATGTCTGAACTGGGGTGGCGTGGTGAAGCAAAATAACGATGGATTAAACCCAGATCTGTGACTGGGGGTGAATGTTTGCCATTGTGCAACATTCCGTCCATCATCTTGTGTGTTTTGCAATTCGCCCCAAGTGGGAAGGGTATGCCCAGACGTGGGTCCCGTGCTCACTGCGCCACTGGAGTCAGGCTATCCTGGCTGATGAGGGCTGAATGCCCGAAACCGGTCCTAGGATGCTTGATTCCGGTCCAGGGAAGACATGGCTTGGCAGTTCGGTCTGGACTGTTCCCATGAGGCACAGGGTCAAGACTGATTTGCATATGGCCATGTCTGAACTGGGGTGGCGTGGTGAAGCAAAATAACGATGGATTAAACCCAGATCTGTGACTGGGGGTGAATGTTTGCCATTGTGCAACATTCCGTCCATCATCTTGTGTGTTTTGCAATTCGCCCCAAGTGGGAAGGGTATGCCCAGACGTGGGTCCCGTGCTCACTGCGCCACTGGAGTCAGGCTATCCTGGCTGATGAGGGCTGAATGCCCGAAACCGGTCCTAGGATGCTTGATTCCGGTCCAGGGAAGACATGGCTTGGCAGTTCGGTCTGGACTGTTCCCATGAGGCACAGGGTCAAGACTGATTTGCATATGGCCATGTCTGAACTGGGGTGGCGTGGTGAAGCAAAATAACGATGGATTAAACCCAGATCTGTGACTGGGGGTGAATGTTTGCCATTGTGCAACATTCCGTCCATCATCTTGTGTGTTTTGCAATTCGCCCCAAGTGGGAAGGGTATGCCCAGACGTGGGTCCCGTGCTCACTGCGCCACTGGAGTCAGGCTATCCTGGCTGATGAGGGCTGAATGCCCGAAACCGGTCCTAGGATGCTTGATTCCGGTCCAGGGAAGACATGGCTTGGCAGTTCGGTCTGGACTGTTCCCATGAGGCACAGGGTCAAGACTGATTTGCATATGGCCATGTCTGAACTGGGGTGGCGTGGTGAAGCAAAATAACGATGGATTAAACCCAGATCTGTGACTGGGGGTGAATGTTTGCCATTGTGCAACATTCCGTCCATCATCTTGTGTGTTTTGCAATTCGCCCCAAGTGGGAAGGGTATGCCCAGACGTGGGTCCCGTGCTCACTGCGCCACTGGAGTCAGGCTATCCTGGCTGATGAGGGCTGAATGCCCGAAACCGGTCCTAGGATGCTTGATTCCGGTCCAGGGAAGACATGGCTTGGCAGTTCGGTCTGGACTGTTCCCATGAGGCACAGGGTCAAGACTGATTTGCATATGGCCATGTCTGAACTGGGGTGGCGTGGTGAAGCAAAATAACGATGGATTAAACCCAGATCTGTGACTGGGGGTGAATGTTTGCCATTGTGCAACATTCCGTCCATCATCTTGTGTGTTTTGCAATTCGCCCCAAGTGGGAAGGGTATGCCCAGACGTGGGTCCCGTGCTCACTGCGCCACTGGAGTCAGGCTATCCTGGCTGATGAGGGCTGAATGCCCGAAACCGGTCCTAGGATGCTTGATTCCGGTCCAGGGAAGACATGGCTTGGCAGTTCGGTCTGGACTGTTCCCATGAGGCACAGGGTCAAGACTGATTTGCATATGGCCATGTCTGAACTGGGGTGGCGTGGTGAAGCAAAATAACGATGGATTAAACCCAGATCTGTGACTGGGGGTGAATGTTTGCCATTGTGCAACATTCCGTCCATCATCTTGTGTGTTTTGCAATTCGCCCCAAGTGGGAAGGGTATGCCCAGACGTGGGTCCCGTGCTCACTGCGCCACTGGAGTCAGGCTATCCTGGCTGATGAGGGCTGAATGCCCGAAACCGGTCCTAGGATGCTTGATTCCGGTCCAGGGAAGACATGGCTTGGCAGTTCGGTCTGGACTGTTCCCATGAGGCACAGGGTCAAGACTGATTTGCATATGGCCATGTCTGAACTGGGGTGGCGTGGTGAAGCAAAATAACGATGGATTAAACCCAGATCTGTGACTGGGGGTGAATGTTTGCCATTGTGCAACATTCCGTCCATCATCTTGTGTGTTTTGCAATTCGCCCCAAGTGGGAAGGGTATGCCCAGACGTGGGTCCCGTGCTCACTGCGCCACTGGAGTCAGGCTATCCTGGCTGATGAGGGCTGAATGCCCGAAACCGGTCCTAGGATGCTTGATTCCGGTCCAGGGAAGACATGGCTTGGCAGTTCGGTCTGGACTGTTCCCATGAGGCACAGGGTCAAGACTGATTTGCATATGGCCATGTCTGAACTGGGGTGGCGTGGTGAAGCAAAATAACGATGGATTAAACCCAGATCTGTGACTGGGGGTGAATGTTTGCCATTGTGCAACATTCCGTCCATCATCTTGTGTGTTTTGCAATTCGCCCCAAGTGGGAAGGGTATGCCCAGACGTGGGTCCCGTGCTCACTGCGCCACTGGAGTCAGGCTATCCTGGCTGATGAGGGCTGAATGCCCGAAACCGGTCCTAGGATGCTTGATTCCGGTCCAGGGAAGACATGGCTTGGCAGTTCGGTCTGGACTGTTCCCATGAGGCACAGGGTCAAGACTGATTTGCATATGGCCATGTCTGAACTGGGGTGGCGTGGTGAAGCAAAATAACGATGGATTAAACCCAGATCTGTGACTGGGGGTGAATGTTTGCCATTGTGCAACATTCCGTCCATCATCTTGTGTGTTTTGCAATTCGCCCCAAGTGGGAAGGGTATGCCCAGACGTGGGTCCCGTGCTCACTGCGCCACTGGAGTCAGGCTATCCTGGCTGATGAGGGCTGAATGCCCGAAACCGGTCCTAGGATGCTTGATTCCGGTCCAGGGAAGACATGGCTTGGCAGTTCGGTCTGGACTGTTCCCATGAGGCACAGGGTCAAGACTGATTTGCATATGGCCATGTCTGAACTGGGGTGGCGTGGTGAAGCAAAATAACGATGGATTAAACCCAGATCTGTGACTGGGGGTGAATGTTTGCCATTGTGCAACATTCCGTCCATCATCTTGTGTGTTTTGCAATTCGCCCCAAGTGGGAAGGGTATGCCCAGACGTGGGTCCCGTGCTCACTGCGCCACTGGAGTCAGGCTATCCTGGCTGATGAGGGCTGAATGCCCGAAACCGGTCCTAGGATGCTTGATTCCGGTCCAGGGAAGACATGGCTTGGCAGTTCGGTCTGGACTGTTCCCATGAGGCACAGGGTCAAGACTGATTTGCATATGGCCATGTCTGAACTGGGGTGGCGTGGTGAAGCAAAATAACGATGGATTAAACCCAGATCTGTGACTGGGGGTGAATGTTTGCCATTGTGCAACATTCCGTCCATCATCTTGTGTGTTTTGCAATTCGCCCCAAGTGGGAAGGGTATGCCCAGACGTGGGTCCCGTGCTCACTGCGCCACTGGAGTCAGGCTATCCTGGCTGATGAGGGCTGAATGCCCGAAACCGGTCCTAGGATGCTTGATTCCGGTCCAGGGAAGACATGGCTTGGCAGTTCGGTCTGGACTGTTCCCATGAGGCACAGGGTCAAGACTGATTTGCATATGGCCATGTCTGAACTGGGGTGGCGTGGTGAAGCAAAATAACGATGGATTAAACCCAGATCTGTGACTGGGGGTGAATGTTTGCCATTGTGCAACATTCCGTCCATCATCTTGTGTGTTTTGCAATTCGCCCCAAGTGGGAAGGGTATGCCCAGACGTGGGTCCCGTGCTCACTGCGCCACTGGAGTCAGGCTATCCTGGCTGATGAGGGCTGAATGCCCGAAACCGGTCCTAGGATGCTTGATTCCGGTCCAGGGAAGACATGGCTTGGCAGTTCGGTCTGGACTGTTCCCATGAGGCACAGGGTCAAGACTGATTTGCATATGGCCATGTCTGAACTGGGGTGGCGTGGTGAAGCAAAATAACGATGGATTAAACCCAGATCTGTGACTGGGGGTGAATGTTTGCCATTGTGCAACATTCCGTCCATCATCTTGTGTGTTTTGCAATTCGCCCCAAGTGGGAAGGGTATGCCCAGACGTGGGTCCCGTGCTCACTGCGCCACTGGAGTCAGGCTATCCTGGCTGATGAGGGCTGAATGCCCGAAACCGGTCCTAGGATGCTTGATTCCGGTCCAGGGAAGACATGGCTTGGCAGTTCGGTCTGGACTGTTCCCATGAGGCACAGGGTCAAGACTGATTTGCATATGGCCATGTCTGAACTGGGGTGGCGTGGTGAAGCAAAATAACGATGGATTAAACCCAGATCTGTGACTGGGGGTGAATGTTTGCCATTGTGCAACATTCCGTCCATCATCTTGTGTGTTTTGCAATTCGCCCCAAGTGGGAAGGGTATGCCCAGACGTGGGTCCCGTGCTCACTGCGCCACTGGAGTCAGGCTATCCTGGCTGATGAGGGCTGAATGCCCGAAACCGGTCCTAGGATGCTTGATTCCGGTCCAGGGAAGACATGGCTTGGCAGTTCGGTCTGGACTGTTCCCATGAGGCACAGGGTCAAGACTGATTTGCATATGGCCATGTCTGAACTGGGGTGGCGTGGTGAAGCAAAATAACGATGGATTAAACCCAGATCTGTGACTGGGGGTGAATGTTTGCCATTGTGCAACATTCCGTCCATCATCTTGTGTGTTTTGCAATTCGCCCCAAGTGGGAAGGGTATGCCCAGACGTGGGTCCCGTGCTCACTGCGCCACTGGAGTCAGGCTATCCTGGCTGATGAGGGCTGAATGCCCGAAACCGGTCCTAGGATGCTTGATTCCGGTCCAGGGAAGACATGGCTTGGCAGTTCGGTCTGGACTGTTCCCATGAGGCACAGGGTCAAGACTGATTTGCATATGGCCATGTCTGAACTGGGGTGGCGTGGTGAAGCAAAATAACGATGGATTAAACCCAGATCTGTGACTGGGGGTGAATGTTTGCCATTGTGCAACATTCCGTCCATCATCTTGTGTGTTTTGCAATTCGCCCCAAGTGGGAAGGGTATGCCCAGACGTGGGTCCCGTGCTCACTGCGCCACTGGAGTCAGGCTATCCTGGCTGATGAGGGCTGAATGCCCGAAACCGGTCCTAGGATGCTTGATTCCGGTCCAGGGAAGACATGGCTTGGCAGTTCGGTCTGGACTGTTCCCATGAGGCACAGGGTCAAGACTGATTTGCATATGGCCATGTCTGAACTGGGGTGGCGTGGTGAAGCAAAATAACGATGGATTAAACCCAGATCTGTGACTGGGGGTGAATGTTTGCCATTGTGCAACATTCCGTCCATCATCTTGTGTGTTTTGCAATTCGCCCCAAGTGGGAAGGGTATGCCCAGACGTGGGTCCCGTGCTCACTGCGCCACTGGAGTCAGGCTATCCTGGCTGATGAGGGCTGAATGCCCGAAACCGGTCCTAGGATGCTTGATTCCGGTCCAGGGAAGACATGGCTTGGCAGTTCGGTCTGGACTGTTCCCATGAGGCACAGGGTCAAGACTGATTTGCATATGGCCATGTCTGAACTGGGGTGGCGTGGTGAAGCAAAATAACGATGGATTAAACCCAGATCTGTGACTGGGGGTGAATGTTTGCCATTGTGCAACATTCCGTCCATCATCTTGTGTGTTTTGCAATTCGCCCCAAGTGGGAAGGGTATGCCCAGACGTGGGTCCCGTGCTCACTGCGCCACTGGAGTCAGGCTATCCTGGCTGATGAGGGCTGAATGCCCGAAACCGGTCCTAGGATGCTTGATTCCGGTCCAGGGAAGACATGGCTTGGCAGTTCGGTCTGGACTGTTCCCATGAGGCACAGGGTCAAGACTGATTTGCATATGGCCATGTCTGAACTGGGGTGGCGTGGTGAAGCAAAATAACGATGGATTAAACCCAGATCTGTGACTGGGGGTGAATGTTTGCCATTGTGCAACATTCCGTCCATCATCTTGTGTGTTTTGCAATTCGCCCCAAGTGGGAAGGGTATGCCCAGACGTGGGTCCCGTGCTCACTGCGCCACTGGAGTCAGGCTATCCTGGCTGATGAGGGCTGAATGCCCGAAACCGGTCCTAGGATGCTTGATTCCGGTCCAGGGAAGACATGGCTTGGCAGTTCGGTCTGGACTGTTCCCATGAGGCACAGGGTCAAGACTGATTTGCATATGGCCATGTCTGAACTGGGGTGGCGTGGTGAAGCAAAATAACGATGGATTAAACCCAGATCTGTGACTGGGGGTGAATGTTTGCCATTGTGCAACATTCCGTCCATCATCTTGTGTGTTTTGCAATTCGCCCCAAGTGGGAAGGGTATGCCCAGACGTGGGTCCCGTGCTCACTGCGCCACTGGAGTCAGGCTATCCTGGCTGATGAGGGCTGAATGCCCGAAACCGGTCCTAGGATGCTTGATTCCGGTCCAGGGAAGACATGGCTTGGCAGTTCGGTCTGGACTGTTCCCATGAGGCACAGGGTCAAGACTGATTTGCATATGGCCATGTCTGAACTGGGGTGGCGTGGTGAAGCAAAATAACGATGGATTAAACCCAGATCTGTGACTGGGGGTGAATGTTTGCCATTGTGCAACATTCCGTCCATCATCTTGTGTGTTTTGCAATTCGCCCCAAGTGGGAAGGGTATGCCCAGACGTGGGTCCCGTGCTCACTGCGCCACTGGAGTCAGGCTATCCTGGCTGATGAGGGCTGAATGCCCGAAACCGGTCCTAGGATGCTTGATTCCGGTCCAGGGAAGACATGGCTTGGCAGTTCGGTCTGGACTGTTCCCATGAGGCACAGGGTCAAGACTGATTTGCATATGGCCATGTCTGAACTGGGGTGGCGTGGTGAAGCAAAATAACGATGGATTAAACCCAGATCTGTGACTGGGGGTGAATGTTTGCCATTGTGCAACATTCCGTCCATCATCTTGTGTGTTTTGCAATTCGCCCCAAGTGGGAAGGGTATGCCCAGACGTGGGTCCCGTGCTCACTGCGCCACTGGAGTCAGGCTATCCTGGCTGATGAGGGCTGAATGCCCGAAACCGGTCCTAGGATGCTTGATTCCGGTCCAGGGAAGACATGGCTTGGCAGTTCGGTCTGGACTGTTCCCATGAGGCACAGGGTCAAGACTGATTTGCATATGGCCATGTCTGAACTGGGGTGGCGTGGTGAAGCAAAATAACGATGGATTAAACCCAGATCTGTGACTGGGGGTGAATGTTTGCCATTGTGCAACATTCCGTCCATCATCTTGTGTGTTTTGCAATTCGCCCCAAGTGGGAAGGGTATGCCCAGACGTGGGTCCCGTGCTCACTGCGCCACTGGAGTCAGGCTATCCTGGCTGATGAGGGCTGAATGCCCGAAACCGGTCCTAGGATGCTTGATTCCGGTCCAGGGAAGACATGGCTTGGCAGTTCGGTCTGGACTGTTCCCATGAGGCACAGGGTCAAGACTGATTTGCATATGGCCATGTCTGAACTGGGGTGGCGTGGTGAAGCAAAATAACGATGGATTAAACCCAGATCTGTGACTGGGGGTGAATGTTTGCCATTGTGCAACATTCCGTCCATCATCTTGTGTGTTTTGCAATTCGCCCCAAGTGGGAAGGGTATGCCCAGACGTGGGTCCCGTGCTCACTGCGCCACTGGAGTCAGGCTATCCTGGCTGATGAGGGCTGAATGCCCGAAACCGGTCCTAGGATGCTTGATTCCGGTCCAGGGAAGACATGGCTTGGCAGTTCGGTCTGGACTGTTCCCATGAGGCACAGGGTCAAGACTGATTTGCATATGGCCATGTCTGAACTGGGGTGGCGTGGTGAAGCAAAATAACGATGGATTAAACCCAGATCTGTGACTGGGGGTGAATGTTTGCCATTGTGCAACATTCCGTCCATCATCTTGTGTGTTTTGCAATTCGCCCCAAGTGGGAAGGGTATGCCCAGACGTGGGTCCCGTGCTCACTGCGCCACTGGAGTCAGGCTATCCTGGCTGATGAGGGCTGAATGCCCGAAACCGGTCCTAGGATGCTTGATTCCGGTCCAGGGAAGACATGGCTTGGCAGTTCGGTCTGGACTGTTCCCATGAGGCACAGGGTCAAGACTGATTTGCATATGGCCATGTCTGAACTGGGGTGGCGTGGTGAAGCAAAATAACGATGGATTAAACCCAGATCTGTGACTGGGGGTGAATGTTTGCCATTGTGCAACATTCCGTCCATCATCTTGTGTGTTTTGCAATTCGCCCCAAGTGGGAAGGGTATGCCCAGACGTGGGTCCCGTGCTCACTGCGCCACTGGAGTCAGGCTATCCTGGCTGATGAGGGCTGAATGCCCGAAACCGGTCCTAGGATGCTTGATTCCGGTCCAGGGAAGACATGGCTTGGCAGTTCGGTCTGGACTGTTCCCATGAGGCACAGGGTCAAGACTGATTTGCATATGGCCATGTCTGAACTGGGGTGGCGTGGTGAAGCAAAATAACGATGGATTAAACCCAGATCTGTGACTGGGGGTGAATGTTTGCCATTGTGCAACATTCCGTCCATCATCTTGTGTGTTTTGCAATTCGCCCCAAGTGGGAAGGGTATGCCCAGACGTGGGTCCCGTGCTCACTGCGCCACTGGAGTCAGGCTATCCTGGCTGATGAGGGCTGAATGCCCGAAACCGGTCCTAGGATGCTTGATTCCGGTCCAGGGAAGACATGGCTTGGCAGTTCGGTCTGGACTGTTCCCATGAGGCACAGGGTCAAGACTGATTTGCATATGGCCATGTCTGAACTGGGGTGGCGTGGTGAAGCAAAATAACGATGGATTAAACCCAGATCTGTGACTGGGGGTGAATGTTTGCCATTGTGCAACATTCCGTCCATCATCTTGTGTGTTTTGCAATTCGCCCCAAGTGGGAAGGGTATGCCCAGACGTGGGTCCCGTGCTCACTGCGCCACTGGAGTCAGGCTATCCTGGCTGATGAGGGCTGAATGCCCGAAACCGGTCCTAGGATGCTTGATTCCGGTCCAGGGAAGACATGGCTTGGCAGTTCGGTCTGGACTGTTCCCATGAGGCACAGGGTCAAGACTGATTTGCATATGGCCATGTCTGAACTGGGGTGGCGTGGTGAAGCAAAATAACGATGGATTAAACCCAGATCTGTGACTGGGGGTGAATGTTTGCCATTGTGCAACATTCCGTCCATCATCTTGTGTGTTTTGCAATTCGCCCCAAGTGGGAAGGGTATGCCCAGACGTGGGTCCCGTGCTCACTGCGCCACTGGAGTCAGGCTATCCTGGCTGATGAGGGCTGAATGCCCGAAACCGGTCCTAGGATGCTTGATTCCGGTCCAGGGAAGACATGGCTTGGCAGTTCGGTCTGGACTGTTCCCATGAGGCACAGGGTCAAGACTGATTTGCATATGGCCATGTCTGAACTGGGGTGGCGTGGTGAAGCAAAATAACGATGGATTAAACCCAGATCTGTGACTGGGGGTGAATGTTTGCCATTGTGCAACATTCCGTCCATCATCTTGTGTGTTTTGCAATTCGCCCCAAGTGGGAAGGGTATGCCCAGACGTGGGTCCCGTGCTCACTGCGCCACTGGAGTCAGGCTATCCTGGCTGATGAGGGCTGAATGCCCGAAACCGGTCCTAGGATGCTTGATTCCGGTCCAGGGAAGACATGGCTTGGCAGTTCGGTCTGGACTGTTCCCATGAGGCACAGGGTCAAGACTGATTTGCATATGGCCATGTCTGAACTGGGGTGGCGTGGTGAAGCAAAATAACGATGGATTAAACCCAGATCTGTGACTGGGGGTGAATGTTTGCCATTGTGCAACATTCCGTCCATCATCTTGTGTGTTTTGCAATTCGCCCCAAGTGGGAAGGGTATGCCCAGACGTGGGTCCCGTGCTCACTGCGCCACTGGAGTCAGGCTATCCTGGCTGATGAGGGCTGAATGCCCGAAACCGGTCCTAGGATGCTTGATTCCGGTCCAGGGAAGACATGGCTTGGCAGTTCGGTCTGGACTGTTCCCATGAGGCACAGGGTCAAGACTGATTTGCATATGGCCATGTCTGAACTGGGGTGGCGTGGTGAAGCAAAATAACGATGGATTAAACCCAGATCTGTGACTGGGGGTGAATGTTTGCCATTGTGCAACATTCCGTCCATCATCTTGTGTGTTTTGCAATTCGCCCCAAGTGGGAAGGGTATGCCCAGACGTGGGTCCCGTGCTCACTGCGCCACTGGAGTCAGGCTATCCTGGCTGATGAGGGCTGAATGCCCGAAACCGGTCCTAGGATGCTTGATTCCGGTCCAGGGAAGACATGGCTTGGCAGTTCGGTCTGGACTGTTCCCATGAGGCACAGGGTCAAGACTGATTTGCATATGGCCATGTCTGAACTGGGGTGGCGTGGTGAAGCAAAATAACGATGGATTAAACCCAGATCTGTGACTGGGGGTGAATGTTTGCCATTGTGCAACATTCCGTCCATCATCTTGTGTGTTTTGCAATTCGCCCCAAGTGGGAAGGGTATGCCCAGACGTGGGTCCCGTGCTCACTGCGCCACTGGAGTCAGGCTATCCTGGCTGATGAGGGCTGAATGCCCGAAACCGGTCCTAGGATGCTTGATTCCGGTCCAGGGAAGACATGGCTTGGCAGTTCGGTCTGGACTGTTCCCATGAGGCACAGGGTCAAGACTGATTTGCATATGGCCATGTCTGAACTGGGGTGGCGTGGTGAAGCAAAATAACGATGGATTAAACCCAGATCTGTGACTGGGGGTGAATGTTTGCCATTGTGCAACATTCCGTCCATCATCTTGTGTGTTTTGCAATTCGCCCCAAGTGGGAAGGGTATGCCCAGACGTGGGTCCCGTGCTCACTGCGCCACTGGAGTCAGGCTATCCTGGCTGATGAGGGCTGAATGCCCGAAACCGGTCCTAGGATGCTTGATTCCGGTCCAGGGAAGACATGGCTTGGCAGTTCGGTCTGGACTGTTCCCATGAGGCACAGGGTCAAGACTGATTTGCATATGGCCATGTCTGAACTGGGGTGGCGTGGTGAAGCAAAATAACGATGGATTAAACCCAGATCTGTGACTGGGGGTGAATGTTTGCCATTGTGCAACATTCCGTCCATCATCTTGTGTGTTTTGCAATTCGCCCCAAGTGGGAAGGGTATGCCCAGACGTGGGTCCCGTGCTCACTGCGCCACTGGAGTCAGGCTATCCTGGCTGATGAGGGCTGAATGCCCGAAACCGGTCCTAGGATGCTTGATTCCGGTCCAGGGAAGACATGGCTTGGCAGTTCGGTCTGGACTGTTCCCATGAGGCACAGGGTCAAGACTGATTTGCATATGGCCATGTCTGAACTGGGGTGGCGTGGTGAAGCAAAATAACGATGGATTAAACCCAGATCTGTGACTGGGGGTGAATGTTTGCCATTGTGCAACATTCCGTCCATCATCTTGTGTGTTTTGCAATTCGCCCCAAGTGGGAAGGGTATGCCCAGACGTGGGTCCCGTGCTCACTGCGCCACTGGAGTCAGGCTATCCTGGCTGATGAGGGCTGAATGCCCGAAACCGGTCCTAGGATGCTTGATTCCGGTCCAGGGAAGACATGGCTTGGCAGTTCGGTCTGGACTGTTCCCATGAGGCACAGGGTCAAGACTGATTTGCATATGGCCATGTCTGAACTGGGGTGGCGTGGTGAAGCAAAATAACGATGGATTAAACCCAGATCTGTGACTGGGGGTGAATGTTTGCCATTGTGCAACATTCCGTCCATCATCTTGTGTGTTTTGCAATTCGCCCCAAGTGGGAAGGGTATGCCCAGACGTGGGTCCCGTGCTCACTGCGCCACTGGAGTCAGGCTATCCTGGCTGATGAGGGCTGAATGCCCGAAACCGGTCCTAGGATGCTTGATTCCGGTCCAGGGAAGACATGGCTTGGCAGTTCGGTCTGGACTGTTCCCATGAGGCACAGGGTCAAGACTGATTTGCATATGGCCATGTCTGAACTGGGGTGGCGTGGTGAAGCAAAATAACGATGGATTAAACCCAGATCTGTGACTGGGGGTGAATGTTTGCCATTGTGCAACATTCCGTCCATCATCTTGTGTGTTTTGCAATTCGCCCCAAGTGGGAAGGGTATGCCCAGACGTGGGTCCCGTGCTCACTGCGCCACTGGAGTCAGGCTATCCTGGCTGATGAGGGCTGAATGCCCGAAACCGGTCCTAGGATGCTTGATTCCGGTCCAGGGAAGACATGGCTTGGCAGTTCGGTCTGGACTGTTCCCATGAGGCACAGGGTCAAGACTGATTTGCATATGGCCATGTCTGAACTGGGGTGGCGTGGTGAAGCAAAATAACGATGGATTAAACCCAGATCTGTGACTGGGGGTGAATGTTTGCCATTGTGCAACATTCCGTCCATCATCTTGTGTGTTTTGCAATTCGCCCCAAGTGGGAAGGGTATGCCCAGACGTGGGTCCCGTGCTCACTGCGCCACTGGAGTCAGGCTATCCTGGCTGATGAGGGCTGAATGCCCGAAACCGGTCCTAGGATGCTTGATTCCGGTCCAGGGAAGACATGGCTTGGCAGTTCGGTCTGGACTGTTCCCATGAGGCACAGGGTCAAGACTGATTTGCATATGGCCATGTCTGAACTGGGGTGGCGTGGTGAAGCAAAATAACGATGGATTAAACCCAGATCTGTGACTGGGGGTGAATGTTTGCCATTGTGCAACATTCCGTCCATCATCTTGTGTGTTTTGCAATTCGCCCCAAGTGGGAAGGGTATGCCCAGACGTGGGTCCCGTGCTCACTGCGCCACTGGAGTCAGGCTATCCTGGCTGATGAGGGCTGAATGCCCGAAACCGGTCCTAGGATGCTTGATTCCGGTCCAGGGAAGACATGGCTTGGCAGTTCGGTCTGGACTGTTCCCATGAGGCACAGGGTCAAGACTGATTTGCATATGGCCATGTCTGAACTGGGGTGGCGTGGTGAAGCAAAATAACGATGGATTAAACCCAGATCTGTGACTGGGGGTGAATGTTTGCCATTGTGCAACATTCCGTCCATCATCTTGTGTGTTTTGCAATTCGCCCCAAGTGGGAAGGGTATGCCCAGACGTGGGTCCCGTGCTCACTGCGCCACTGGAGTCAGGCTATCCTGGCTGATGAGGGCTGAATGCCCGAAACCGGTCCTAGGATGCTTGATTCCGGTCCAGGGAAGACATGGCTTGGCAGTTCGGTCTGGACTGTTCCCATGAGGCACAGGGTCAAGACTGATTTGCATATGGCCATGTCTGAACTGGGGTGGCGTGGTGAAGCAAAATAACGATGGATTAAACCCAGATCTGTGACTGGGGGTGAATGTTTGCCATTGTGCAACATTCCGTCCATCATCTTGTGTGTTTTGCAATTCGCCCCAAGTGGGAAGGGTATGCCCAGACGTGGGTCCCGTGCTCACTGCGCCACTGGAGTCAGGCTATCCTGGCTGATGAGGGCTGAATGCCCGAAACCGGTCCTAGGATGCTTGATTCCGGTCCAGGGAAGACATGGCTTGGCAGTTCGGTCTGGACTGTTCCCATGAGGCACAGGGTCAAGACTGATTTGCATATGGCCATGTCTGAACTGGGGTGGCGTGGTGAAGCAAAATAACGATGGATTAAACCCAGATCTGTGACTGGGGGTGAATGTTTGCCATTGTGCAACATTCCGTCCATCATCTTGTGTGTTTTGCAATTCGCCCCAAGTGGGAAGGGTATGCCCAGACGTGGGTCCCGTGCTCACTGCGCCACTGGAGTCAGGCTATCCTGGCTGATGAGGGCTGAATGCCCGAAACCGGTCCTAGGATGCTTGATTCCGGTCCAGGGAAGACATGGCTTGGCAGTTCGGTCTGGACTGTTCCCATGAGGCACAGGGTCAAGACTGATTTGCATATGGCCATGTCTGAACTGGGGTGGCGTGGTGAAGCAAAATAACGATGGATTAAACCCAGATCTGTGACTGGGGGTGAATGTTTGCCATTGTGCAACATTCCGTCCATCATCTTGTGTGTTTTGCAATTCGCCCCAAGTGGGAAGGGTATGCCCAGACGTGGGTCCCGTGCTCACTGCGCCACTGGAGTCAGGCTATCCTGGCTGATGAGGGCTGAATGCCCGAAACCGGTCCTAGGATGCTTGATTCCGGTCCAGGGAAGACATGGCTTGGCAGTTCGGTCTGGACTGTTCCCATGAGGCACAGGGTCAAGACTGATTTGCATATGGCCATGTCTGAACTGGGGTGGCGTGGTGAAGCAAAATAACGATGGATTAAACCCAGATCTGTGACTGGGGGTGAATGTTTGCCATTGTGCAACATTCCGTCCATCATCTTGTGTGTTTTGCAATTCGCCCCAAGTGGGAAGGGTATGCCCAGACGTGGGTCCCGTGCTCACTGCGCCACTGGAGTCAGGCTATCCTGGCTGATGAGGGCTGAATGCCCGAAACCGGTCCTAGGATGCTTGATTCCGGTCCAGGGAAGACATGGCTTGGCAGTTCGGTCTGGACTGTTCCCATGAGGCACAGGGTCAAGACTGATTTGCATATGGCCATGTCTGAACTGGGGTGGCGTGGTGAAGCAAAATAACGATGGATTAAACCCAGATCTGTGACTGGGGGTGAATGTTTGCCATTGTGCAACATTCCGTCCATCATCTTGTGTGTTTTGCAATTCGCCCCAAGTGGGAAGGGTATGCCCAGACGTGGGTCCCGTGCTCACTGCGCCACTGGAGTCAGGCTATCCTGGCTGATGAGGGCTGAATGCCCGAAACCGGTCCTAGGATGCTTGATTCCGGTCCAGGGAAGACATGGCTTGGCAGTTCGGTCTGGACTGTTCCCATGAGGCACAGGGTCAAGACTGATTTGCATATGGCCATGTCTGAACTGGGGTGGCGTGGTGAAGCAAAATAACGATGGATTAAACCCAGATCTGTGACTGGGGGTGAATGTTTGCCATTGTGCAACATTCCGTCCATCATCTTGTGTGTTTTGCAATTCGCCCCAAGTGGGAAGGGTATGCCCAGACGTGGGTCCCGTGCTCACTGCGCCACTGGAGTCAGGCTATCCTGGCTGATGAGGGCTGAATGCCCGAAACCGGTCCTAGGATGCTTGATTCCGGTCCAGGGAAGACATGGCTTGGCAGTTCGGTCTGGACTGTTCCCATGAGGCACAGGGTCAAGACTGATTTGCATATGGCCATGTCTGAACTGGGGTGGCGTGGTGAAGCAAAATAACGATGGATTAAACCCAGATCTGTGACTGGGGGTGAATGTTTGCCATTGTGCAACATTCCGTCCATCATCTTGTGTGTTTTGCAATTCGCCCCAAGTGGGAAGGGTATGCCCAGACGTGGGTCCCGTGCTCACTGCGCCACTGGAGTCAGGCTATCCTGGCTGATGAGGGCTGAATGCCCGAAACCGGTCCTAGGATGCTTGATTCCGGTCCAGGGAAGACATGGCTTGGCAGTTCGGTCTGGACTGTTCCCATGAGGCACAGGGTCAAGACTGATTTGCATATGGCCATGTCTGAACTGGGGTGGCGTGGTGAAGCAAAATAACGATGGATTAAACCCAGATCTGTGACTGGGGGTGAATGTTTGCCATTGTGCAACATTCCGTCCATCATCTTGTGTGTTTTGCAATTCGCCCCAAGTGGGAAGGGTATGCCCAGACGTGGGTCCCGTGCTCACTGCGCCACTGGAGTCAGGCTATCCTGGCTGATGAGGGCTGAATGCCCGAAACCGGTCCTAGGATGCTTGATTCCGGTCCAGGGAAGACATGGCTTGGCAGTTCGGTCTGGACTGTTCCCATGAGGCACAGGGTCAAGACTGATTTGCATATGGCCATGTCTGAACTGGGGTGGCGTGGTGAAGCAAAATAATGATGGATTAAACCCAGATCTGTGACTGGGGGTGAATGTTTGCCATTGTGCAACATTCCGTCCATCATCTTGTGTGTTTTGCAATTCGCCCCAAGTGGGAAGGGTATGCCCAGACGTGGGTCCCGTGCTCACTGCGCCACTGGAGTCAGGCTATCCTGGCTGATGAGGGCTGAATGCCCGAAACTGGTCCTAGGATGCTTGATTCCGGTCCAGGGAAGACATGGCTTGGCAGTTCGGTCTGGACTGTTCCCATGAGGCACAGGGTCAAGACTGATTTGCATATGGCCATGTCTGAACTGGGGTGGCGTGGTGAAGCAAAATAACGATGGATTAAACCCAGATCTGTGACTGGGGGTGAATGTTTGCCATTGTGCAACATTCCGTCCATCATCTTGTGTGTTTTGCAATTCGCCCCAAGTGGGAAGGGTATGCCCAGACGTGGGTCCCGTGCTCACTGCGCCACTGGAGTCAGGCTATCCTGGCTGATGAGGGCTGAATGCCCGAAACCGGTCCTAGGATGCTTGATTCCGGTCCAGGGAAGACATGGCTTGGCAGTTCGGTCTGGACTGTTCCCATGAGGCACAGGGTCAAGACTGATTTGCATATGGCCATGTCTGAACTGGGGTGGCGTGGTGAAGCAAAATAGCGATGGATTAAACCCAGATCTGTGACTGGGGGTGAATGTTTGCCATTGTGCAACATTCCGTCCATCATCTTGTGTGTTTTGCAATTCGCCCCAAGTGGGAAGGGTATGCCCAGACGTGGGTCCCGTGCTCACTGCGCCACTGGAGTCAGGCTATCCTGGCTGATGAGGGCTGAATGCCCGAAACCGGTCCTAGGATGCTTGATTCCGGTCCAGGGAAGACATGGCTTGGCAGTTTGGTCTGGACTGTTCCCATGAGGCACAGGGTCAAGACTGATTTGCATATGGCCATGTCTGAACTGGGGTGGCGTGGTGAAGCAAAATAATGATGGATTAATCCCAGATCTGTGACTGGGGGTGAATGTTTGCCATTGTGCAACATTCCGTCCATCATCTTGTGTGTTTTGCAATTCGCCCCAAGTGGGAAGGGTATGCCCAGACGTGGGTCCCGTGCTCACTGCGCCACTGGAGTCAGGCTATCCTGGCTGATGAGGGCTGAATGCCCGAAACCGGTCCTAGGATGCTTGATTCCGGTCCAGGGAAGACATGGCTTGGCAGTTCGGTCTGGACTGTTCCCATGAGGCACAGGGTCAAGACTGATTTGCATATGGCCATGTCTGAACTGGGGTGGCGTGGTGAAGCAAAATAGTGATGGATTAAACCCAGATCTGTGACTGGGGGTGAATGTTTGCCATTGTGCAACATTCTGTCCATCATCTTGTGTGTTTTGCAATTCGCCCCAAGTGGGAAGGGTATGCCCAGACGTGGGTCCCGTGCTCACTGCGCCACTGGAGTCAGGCTATCCTGGCTGATGAGGGCTGAATGCCCGAAACCGGTCCTAGGATGCTTGATTCCGGTCCAGGGAAGACATGGCTTGGCAGTTCGGTCTGGACTGTTCCCATGAGGCACAGGGTCAAGACTGATTTGCATATGGCCATGTCTGATCTGGGGTGGCGTGGTGAAGCAAAATAGTGATGGATTAAACCCAGATCTGTGACTGGGGGTGAATGTTTGCCATTGTGCAACATTCCGTCCATCATCTTGTGTGTTTTGCAATTCGCCCCAAGTGGGAAGGGTATGCCCAGACGTGGGTCCCGTGCTCACTGCGCCACTGGAGTCAGGCTATCCTGGCTGATGAGGGCTGAATGCCCGAAACCGGTCCTAGGATGCTTGATTCCGGTCCAGGGAAGACATGGCTTGGCAGTTCGGTCTGGACTGTTCCCATGAGGCACAGGGTCAAGACTGATTTGCATATGGCCATGTCTGAACTGGGGTGGCGTGGTGAAGCAAAATAATGATGGATTAAACCCAGATCTGTGACTGGGGGTGAATGTTTGCCATTGTGCAACATTCCGTCCATCATCTTGTGTGTTTTGCAATTCGCCCCAAGTGGGAAGGGTATGCCCAGACGTGGGTCCCGTGCTCACTGCGCCACTGGAGTCAGGCTATCCTGGCTGATGAGGGCTGAATGCCCGAAACCGGTCCTAGGATGCTTGATTCCGGTCCAGGGAAGACATGGCTTGGCAGTTCGGTCTGGACTGTTCCCATGAGGCACATGGTCAAGACTGATTTGCATATGGCCATGTCTGAACTGGGGTGGCGTGGTGAAGCAAAATAATGATGGATTAAACCCAGATCTGTGACTGGGGGTGAATGTTTGCCATTGTGCAACATTCCGTCCATCATCTTGTGTGTTTTGCAAGAGGGAGGGATAAGGGGCAGGAAATGGCAGACTGTGGGATGGGAGGTGGGAGAATTTCGTGTCCCCCTCTTGGGTAGGAAGGGGTCAGACAGAGGCTGGGCTGTACTTGCTTGGGGGTCTTCATCAGGACAGAATGGGAGCAATCTGAAAGAGGGGGTGAGGAAACCCATCAGTGACTCAATAGTCATGTAAGCTCAGGGTACAATACATAGTGGCACAATGGCTCACCTTACACCCACCGCCGGGAATGTGTGGTGGGGTCCAAATACTTGGGTGTGGGCTGATAGCTCCAATCAAAAGAAAAAATGGGCCCTTCTCATAGTTCAGATTGCTTGCATTCTGTCCTGATGAAGACCCCCTTGCAAGGTTCAAGTAGCCCTTCCACAGTCTAGGGGTCGAAACGTCGACATTTCACTATCCATCTACCTGGACAATCTCCAGTGTCAGAGGATACATATTTTAACCACCATTAGGGGTGTCTTCATCCACCTCCTCCAATGAAATGGGGCATCCTCAGCATCTGACATAATGTGTAAGATAGCCAATTTGTGGGATTCCACAAAATGGCAGAAGCCAGTGTCATGTAAGTTATGCCAATTATCTCTCAAGTATGTATGTAGGTGCGAGAACGACCAAAGAATGTGTAAGATGTTGCATTTTTGGTTTGCCAAGCAAAGGTCGTCTGATAACAATCTAGCTTTTTTCAATTTGTATGGGGACCAGTACCAGTTATAGAAGACCTTAAGGACCGTGAATGTTTATCTGGCCTCTCCTAGGGTGCGATCCTGGTAGACCATAAAGTCTGACTGTCCACCATATTGCTAGTGCAGTCTGCCAGAATACTTTTGTCTCCCAATGCACTGTGGATGAGTATAGTGCATCAATGAGGATCTGAGACATGTTAGATATCCCAGACAGTTCCCCATATCTGGAGGTATTTCTGAATGGGTATGCCAGGAAGCAGCATAGGGCCGAACCTGAGAGTACACTTCAGGCAGTGTCCCAGTTGGTAGTATCGCCAGTGTTGGAACCGCAAAGGAAATGGTCGACCCATCATCACCATAGAGGTCTCCTATCGTCCAAAGTCTGGCCCGGTCCCACATCAACCATTTACCGTCCAAACCAAAATACCCAAATTGGACCGCAGTGGTGCACCCCGATGCAACTGTTCATTCATTCTCAATAACTTATGTATCTGTTTCGAGGTCGGCCACATGTTTTGCCCGTAGGCGGACTGACGTTAGCATTTCGGGTTCTGTCAACATACAGCATGACCAACTGAGGCAGGGCTCACAATATGGCCCTTTTTATGGAGACCCGAAACAGGTGGACTAGTTGTGAAAGAGCATGCACCAGGTAGTAAATAACCAGTCTGTCTTTAGATTCATAACCTTACACTTCGTAGACCTCTTGACCACAGATGAAGATGACCCCTGCCTCTTGATATTACTGGACCTCTCAGCTGCCTTTGACACAGTTGACCATCGCACTATCATAAGCACCCTGGAGTCTCGAATGGAATTCACAAACAATGCCCTTCACTGGTTCTCTTCCGACCATCCCACACAACACTAGTTTGTTCACAGGGATCTTATCACCTCTGGTGTCACCCATGGCTCCATACTGTCTCCTGTCTTTTCAACCTATACATGGAGCCGTTTGGTGCTCTACTCACACATAACAGCTTCAAAATTCACCAATATGCAGATGCGTTGTATCAGTCCTGAACAGTGCAAAGGGACCACTGCTTCGATTTTTGAAGAAAACAGCTGCAGAACCCACTTCTGAGGCCTGCCTGCACTTTGGATTGTACCAGTCTCTTGCGACCTGAAGTAACCTTTAGACCCCTAGTGATTTCTAAGCAGTGTTTTTGCATTTAATCATTAAAAATTTATATCTCAAGCTCTACTTATTGTTTTTGTTGTTTTGGTCTTGTTTTACCCAAATAAATATTCTCTATTTTTCTAAACTGGTGTGGGGTCTTTTTGCGGTGTTTGTGCTGTGGTACTGTAATTAAAGTTTGCACAAATACTTTACGCATTGCCTCTTAAGTTAAGCCTGACTACTCTGTGCCAAGCTACCAGAGGATGAGCACAGGTTAATTTAGGGTGTGTATCTTACTTATCCTGACTAGGATTGTGGCTCCTGCTTCGACATGGTGTATACTCTGCTAACCAGAAACCGCACTTTCTAACAAGATGATACACAACTCTACTTGAAAGTCTCCTCTGCTTTAGAAATCCAGCGCCTGCACCCATTGCTGCCTTTAGGCGGCGTGACCTGTGCCACCGTACTTTGCGCCAAGCTCGGTAGGGTGCAATAAAGACAAGGATTCTGACTGCCTCAGGCTGCATTTTTATTTTCTGCATTGAAGCAATGTAGTTATTCTTGTGGGGCCCAGGGCGCCAGGTGGGCGCTTGCTGAAGGAAGGCAGCAGGGCTTGTGAAACATGTGTCTCTGATTGCTTGCCTGTCCCAGGACTGATCACCACACCCTCTTAAATCACTTGTACCTCCTTTAGTTGTTAAGCCCCAGGGGAGCCACACATGGCAATTTAAGCTTCGGGTTCGGCAGCGTGGGAGGTGGCAAGAGGAGGGCACTCTTCAGTAGAGAGCAACATTGGTTACATCAGTACACAGAGAGGTAACAACTATCTGGGGTGAAGAAGGAATAAGATAATGGAGAAGGTTTTATTACCGAGAAAAAACACATAATATCAGACAGTGTGCAGGTGTTTAAAGAAGAACAAGAGAACACCATTTCCAATGTAAATTTGTCACTCAGAACGTGAGCTGTAAAATTGTGCCCTTTGAGGCGCTATCTTCTCTGCAAGCTGACCCAGGATGGATGGTGCTGAAGCAGGTAATAATGCTGCATGTTCGTACTGCAATTCATGCACATTGTAGCGAAATAATCAATGCTTTTATATGCCTAATCATCTCTACATGGGCTGCATTTCCCAGTGCTTAGGCATAGAAAAGCATTAGTGACTAAGAATCACTAACCTAGAGTCAGCGCGCACAGGGCAGTGCCACAGCTTGCACAATTTTACAACACAGTTCTGAGTGACAAATATAAATTGGAAATTATGTGCTCTTGTATTTTATTTTTCATGTCACAGAAAATACGAAATGCAGTACTAGGAATCCATATACCTGTGCTATATGTCCCCATCTAGTTTAACTGTAGAGACACCAGTGAGAGGCTGCCATTATATTATGTTTCCTTTCACATTGTGTATATGGATTTGCAATTTTATCTATTCATTTTACGCATTTGTATTTTATTTAGATAGCTCAGTGGGTTACTGCTTTAGTACAGAGATCATTTTGCTTTTTGTAGTTCATAAATTCCAATCCTTTTAAAATGGCACAGTGAGCTATGAATTGACATAAAAGCGCTGCAAGCAATGTGCAAGGCATATGTGCAGGTTATAGTTTTTTCCTCAAACTTCCATTATTTCAAAGTAGCTTAAAGTGCTCCTTGGTTAGTAATAAATTCTTTTTAGCATAGACAACCCCAATCAGTGCATTACATTTTCAATCCTGAGTTTGTGTTTCACCAGACCAAGCCCTCTTAACATATAATGCCTGACAGTAAGGATAGCATGCAACTCCTACGACTTGTAGTCCCTATTATTTTATTAACATTTATTCTACATTGATTTACACAATTGTATGATTCATTGTCTCTATAATATGTGTGTGTGATGCAAAGCGCTATGACACCCTACATTGGGATGAGTAGCGGTATAAAGAAAATTAAATAAATGTGATTGAGGGCTAGGAATAAATGACGGGCATTGATGGAGGGTGGTAGTGAGGAAATCAGTGTAGAAGGTAGTCATGGGGGGGTCACCAACAAAGATGATCGCACAGGGCATCATCAAAGCTAAAGCCGGCCCTACCTGCAGTGCTGCCGTTACATCATCCAGACCTGGATGTCCAGCAGCTGCCTGAAGCTAACCCCAACCAACACATAAGTCCTGTTATTTGCCAAGAACAAAAAATAAGATACAGTACAAATCTGGCTCAACTACATGAACCTTGATGGTTTCAAACCCCAACCGTTACCTAATGCCAAGCCATTTAGATTCACCCTGGACACCAACCTCACCCTCAAGGAACACATTGCCAAAAAGAAACAAAGATATCCTAGTATCAGCTCTATCTTGTAAAGAAAGCCAAACTATTTCTTCCAGAAAGCGACTTCAGAACTGCCGTTCAATCCCTCATACTCTTGCACCTGGATGGTGCTCTTGCCCTACTCCATGGCCTCCCAGACTCTACACTGGCAGCCATTAGGGACATCCTACATGTTGCAGCACATCTCATCCAGGGCCTGAAGAAATAGGATTACATCACCCACATCCTGATGAAACTACATTGGCCCCCCTTGCCGCCCCACATCATTTTCTCGACCCGCTGCATCAGCTACAAAGCTATTACGACCAGCATCCCTGCTTATCTTGCAGGCAAACTCACCACCTCTGGTGGATCTCAGCACAGCTACAGCCAGGATACCATCAGACTGCAGATTAAGAAGTGTAAAAAAGAAAAAAAACAAGACAACAGGTATTTTAAATATATGCACCCAGGATCTGGAACAACATTCCCATACCCATCAGGAACACCACAATGCTGTTGCAATTTATGAAAGAGTTTAAGACTCCCTCTTTAATGAACCCTACATCACAATTCATTAACCATACACAGCCTTTTCTCTCACTCGTTGACTTTATGCTTGTCTTTGACAGTGCTCAGCACTCCACTGCCATTTGGCTAGGTTTATGATATGGAAATTCTACATACATGCATTATTTCAGCCTATTCCCAAACATTACCAACTCAGATTTCTGCAAGTGCAAACTGACCTAGGCCAAAATGCAAATGTTTTTCTCCACATGGGGAAGTGAAAAGGTGGAACCTTCAAATTACCTGATGTTCAGATTGAAAATGGGAGTGGTTGTCAAAGGAAGGGCCCACTTTTTTTACAAATGTAGCAAAATGCTAAATAAATGACTGATTTTAGGCATACAGAAGTTGAATTTGGAGGTGGAAATCCCAAATTCTGATTCAAACAATCAGGAGTTACTGCCCACAAATTCTGCTAAAGACGGGAAAAGCGACAAGTATGGTAGCTATTCGTAACTGTAGATTTGGGTCCAGGGTTGGGAAAAGGGTGGATAGAGAAGTGCCCGTGAGAGGCCATATTTCATGCATGGCACACACACACACACACACTCATATCCCAATTAAGCGTTGGGTGTTACTGGCAGGGCGAAAACTATTGACCCTTACATATTCGTATCATTCGAAAATAAACCACCAGGCCTATACAATTCTGATTGTAATGCCCACAGAATGGGGAGTAACTATGCAGACCCAGTTGTTCTGGACATATAATTTCAAAGTTTGTGCAGATAAATATTCCCATTTGCCATCTTCTCTGAGCAGGTTGTAAATGGAAGTGATGGGTCTATGCAAAGCAGGGAGTGGTAGGAGGATGGGAGGTTCTGGAGGGGAAAGGGCAGACTGTGCCCTGGTGGGAGACTGTGCCATGCTACCCCTAGGAGGTAGGTCAGCCAGAGGGCAAGCTGTCCATGTGCTCACAGCCACCACCCAATCTGCATTGATTTTACTGGACACATTTTAGGCAATTAAAATTGTGTCTTGTATTGGGGTAGATGGAAAATTCAGAGGTGGAAACACTAGGCCAAATGTAATTGGGCGGATGGAGATACGGCTCTCTACAACTAGTAATCTGAGCCTGAATTGGAACATTCCCGGTATCCAGAAACATTTTATAGGACCATTTGCAGATAGGAAACATATCTACACTACTCCTTGAAAATTTAGGAGTGTGCCTTCCGGGTGGGAACATGAGTTCACATTTCTTGGTCACAGAAAGGAGTTTCTCCAACTGAAAAAATATTTTCTAAGTGGTGATGAAAAGAAAAAGAATTCACTAAATATTCATCTCCATTACTTGTTTCTGCGGATTGTCTGTCCTTCAGAATAATTGTGTAGCTTTAGAGGTACACAGAGGCATTACCATTTGCAATAGTCTGAAATCAATGCAAATTTTAGGTGTAAATGCATGGATTTTTGACTTGGTGAAAAATCTTCGTGAATTGCCCCTTTATTTTGTAATCTGGAATTTGCATTACTCCCTTAAGCAACGTCCAACAAATATTGGCCTCTTTCATGATATTTCTTTAGCTATAAATGCTCTGTAGTTATCTGAATTTATGTGTTTACCATGTAATATGGGTGATTTGATTAGGCACAAAGGGCCTGATTACGATGCCGACGACGAGCGTCTGAACGGCATCGTAGCGGTAAAGGAACCGACCGACAGGTAGGCTGGCGGAAAGGTGGATCGTAATCCCCACAGCGGTGCCTGAGAAGGCACTGCCTCCATTGTGAGGAATGCGACCCGACCAGAAATTCCGACGGACTCCTTGAGCCCGTCGTAAGCTGTCGGTCGGGCCCTGGAGCAATGTGGTCTGACAGACCTCATCGTAAAGACGGCACATCAATGTCGGTCCCACCGACACCGTAATCAGACCCAAAGTGTGTAAGACATAGAGGATCTGTACCTTTGTAAACTGAGAAGCAATAGCCTCCCACCTTCGTTTTTCACTTGTATGGTGTCTCTTATGTTCAACTACATGTTTTTTTTTACAACAAATGTCTGTGGCTTAGTAATATAATTTTACTAACTTAAAAGTACAGAATGTCGAGTCATCCAATAATAATACCTATGCATATTTGTAAAACTAACATTTTGACAGGCATTATGATACATCAGTGGATCAATGCATCCTAGTCCGAGATCTGTGTATTACTCAACGATCACAGCTCTGAATCCTGGAGGGCCTGCTCAGACGTTCATCTTTTATAAGCTGATAAAAAGAGTATCATTGGTGTGGGTGACAATGTTCTTTAGTGATGATCTGCCACCAATTGTTTACAATAAAGTGGTATAAAGAACATCATTAAAAAATGATTGGTCATATACACACGTGGTAGTCTTTTCTTAAAATATTTTTTTCAAAATTTCCCACATGAACTTATCTTTAAATAAGAGATTAAATCAAAATGTGATTCTAGTACTTGGTCAATGTCTCGAAATCATCTTGTGTGTGTGCGCAACATGGGTGCACATCACTATTTCAGGGGTGCAACAGGGTGTCATTTTGACACCCTTGCACCCTTGAAATTGCATGCGCAATTTGCGAGTACCTATTGGTACTCGCAAATTGCGCATGCAATCTCCCATTCATTCCTATGGGCCTGTAGGCGTGTAGGTCCATAGGAATGAATGGGGAGCCATTCCTTAATTGCGACTCGCAATTTGCGACTCGCAATTAAGGAATTTGTAGGAATCGCTATTTTCTCAGCAATTCCTACATGCATAGGCATTTGCGCTTCCTTATTAGCGAATCCTTATTTTTCGCTAATAAGGAAACGCAAATGGCATGTTTGATGCATGTGCCTGTAAGAGAATTAATCACTGTCCTTGTTTTCACAAGCGCTCCACATTCCAAAACCCACCCTCTTGGACATGAAATCCACCAACTTACCAATATACGATTGCCATGACAGAAATAACCTAAAGGGTCAGAAATGTTTATACCAAGGGTTTCTCCGCACCATAAACGGAACCACCAAGGTTGAGGAGCGGCCAGCATTGTGTAAACAATTCTTACTTGCGCACCTCTGAGCCAGGCCGGAAGCAGCCAGCTCAGAGGTCATAGTCGAGCCTCAATAACCTTATGAGTCCAGAGAAGGAAGAGCTCTCGAGACCCTCTTTTAAAGTGCCTTTTTAAAGGTGAGCATATTTTCAACTCGCTCCTTAGAAATGTTGACTTGCCTTATGCTGCTCTCCTCCATGACCAGCATTATACACTGTGACGTCATCTGATAGCTTTCAGAATGCCTGGCGAAAGGAGTTTAAGCAGGTGTATGCAATGCACATTAATGAACAAACGCCATACGATATGCAAGGCAGGTACTGTCCTTCAATATGATTCGTTTTTAGATGTTCTGTTGCCTTTATTTCGATACTGCTGTGTGATTGTAGCCTTAACTGTGAGATTCCTCACATGCCTTTGGCACATTCTTATGCTCCTTTAGTTCTAACATCCCCACCTGTATTTTTGGCTAGGTGTTCATGGAATTATTTCTCCTGATAATCAGGCATTTATCAGTACTGCAGTCAGTCCTAATTTTCACTACATTTTGGAGCTTTTGGTTTTGACTTAACCATCTGAATGTAGGAATATGTATAACAGAATGCCAAACAAGATTAGCGAGCTGCTCATGCCTGATAGAGGAAAGCTTGGAACCTCTGAGTACCATTTCTAAATTGATACATTTAGGGCCATATTTATGACCTGGTTTGCATCGCTGTTGCACAATGTAATGTGGTGCAAGAGTGACGCAAACCGTAATTCAGATTTTTGAAGCCACGCAAAGCCACTTTGCGTGGCTTTGAGTAACTCCAAAAATCTGGAGTAACGCAATTGAGCAAAATCGCTGTGTTGCGTAACTCTGCCATGGGAAGGTGTGTCATGGGCATTGCGTGGGTGTTCCAATGCAACTCTCATGGTTTTTGACGCATTCTCAGATTTACAAGACCTTGTAAACCTGGGAATGCACCAAAAATATATGCCTCCGCAGGAGGGGCGTAACGAGGAGAAATATGTTTATTTCTCCTCGTTTGTTCCTGCATTCTGCAGCACATATAGGAAGAGGAAAAAGCCTCTCAGGATTGTTTTTGTGCAGGAAGGTACACCTGCACAAAAACAATCCTGCCTACAACACAGGAACCCTTGCACCATGGTGCAATGGTGCCTGCATTGGCGCTAGGCTGCCAAAACGGCACCAGTGCAAGGAAAAAGGACAGGAATGCACTGTATTGGACAAATATGGCGCATTCCTGCCATTTCCCTCTGATGCAGGTCAGCTTAGCAAGGTGACTTGTTGTGCTGCCCTGCACCACAAAAGTCATAAATATGCCCCATAGCACTTTGCCGTGCCAGCGGTTTCAGTGGTCCGCACCAGTGGTGAAAGTGGTGAAATTAGGCCACACCAGAGGTGGAAGTGGGAAGCAGTCTACTAAGAGAATGTTTGGTCAAAAGCTTGTTTGTGTTACAAATTAAGCACTGTTATGACTACATCCTCAACTTGCTGATGCATGGTCAGCCGGTACACAATTCAGTGACTCTGCTTTTGGTCAAATTCTGCCCTAGTTGACTCTTGTGGACCATGCTCATCAGATTTTCGCTCAGTGAAACTTTAGGAACAGCCTTCAAATCACCGCGACGTCTGCAATCCAAAGTTCAAAATTCATCCTTAACCTGCTAAAAACTTAACATTCTTATTATCATGACTTCTAGAGTATTTGGCCAACCTCTCATCACAAAATCTTTGATTTTTCCCTGTTCAATAGCAGCCGTTATCTCCCATTTCCAATCCTTCTGGCCTAAAGCTTCCTAAAAAATAAAACAGGCATTTTGTTAAGAGAGAATCAATTTTCTTAAAATAATACCCAGGAATGTGAACCGGAATCATGGAGATAATATATAGTACCAGAGGAGAGAGCATCATTTTAATCAAGTCCATTCGGCCCCACCAAGAGAGAAAAAGAGGATGCCAACGTGTAATAGTATCATTTAATTCTTTGGTAATGTGATCAAAATTTAATTTTAATGTTTCAGGAATTGTCGGAGCGAACCATAAGCCCAAATATTTTATTTTAGAGGGTTGCCATGAAAAACCAGTGTGGACAAAAAGATGTTTTTGACATAAAACATTTAAAGTCAAAACTTCACAATTATCAATATTAAGTCGATATCCTGAAAGTTGAGAAAAAGTGGCTACTTGTTGAAGAAAAGGGGGGGAGAGAGGTTACAGGGTTAGAACAGTATAAGAGAATGTCATCAACGTAGACTGACATTTTGACCTGATGAGGACCACATTGAAAACCTGAAATATGAGCATCTTGCCTAATTTTGGTTAAAAAGGGTTCCAGCGCTATGACAAACAATAAAGGTGATAAGGGGCACCCTTGTCCCACCCTTCTAAGCAATGGGAAGTAATCTGAGGTTTTACCATTAACGAATATTGATGCTTTGGAACCTGAGTATAACAGAGAAATTAAAGCAATCAACTTAGATGGAAAGCCAACCCATTTTAATGTGTGGAACAAAAAATCCCAACCAATCCTATCAAAGGCTTTTTCTGCGTCTAAAGTAATAGCAGCAATAGGGTAATCTAAAGATGAGGCCTTGCTGAGGACATTGAAAAAGATTCCAGAATTGTGAGAGGCTAATCTTCCCTTAACAAAGCCGGATTGTTCAGGACCTATCAGATCAGGTAGGACGGGGTCAATACGAAGTGCCAAAATCTTAGCAAAGATCTTATAGTCAGTATTGACTAAGGAGATGGGACGATAATTCTTGCAGAGAGAATGGTCTTCATCTTCTTTTGGAATTAAGCAGATCAAGGCTTCTTGGAACGTGCCCTGAGATGTACCTTCATCTGTAAAAGATTTAAATAAAAGTAAAAGATTGGGTAGGAGGAGATTTGCAAAGTGATCATAAAACTCAATAGTAAAGCCATGAGGCCCAGGTGACTTCCCTCTGCGTAACATCGAGACTGCATGGGAAATTTCCACGAAGGAAATATCAATTCCCAAGGAATCAAAGTCAATGTGGTGGGAGGGAGGAGAAGCAATGGACTGAAAATAAGTAGAGAGATCAGACTGTTCTGGTTGCGTTTCAGGCAAATATAAATTTCTATAAAATGAAACAAATTAATTTAATATATCATTATCTTTAAAAAGAGGAGTACACGTACGGCCCAGTAAAGATTCTCTTCTAGTTCTGTCTTTTCTTCCTTTTAAATAATTAGCCAGCAGTTTCCCCATTTTATTTTGACCCCCATAATAGCGAGTACTACTTTTCAATAAATAAGAGGAGGCAGCGTCCATAGATAATCTATTAAAAGTAAGTTTAACATCAATAAGATTTTTCAAGGAAGACTCATTATTGGAATGATAGTAAGTATATTCTAACTGTTTGATTTTATTAACCCTTTTGGTGCTCATGACAGAATGGTTCCGTCATGAGCAGCAGTGCTCCTGTGCTCATGACGGAACCATTTTGTCATGAGTACAGGGGCACTAAATCCCTCTGCTGCAGACAGCAGAGGGATTTCCTTATTTTTTTGTTGGCCTCGGGAGGTTGGGGAAGAGCTTCCCCAATCTCCAGAGGCCGTTTTGGGATTTTTAATGTAATGACGATCGCGCGCATGGCGCGCTGACATCATTGCATTGAAAATGAAACTGAAACTTAGTTTCAGTTTCATTGTTTCGGTGCTCGTGGGGCTATCTCAGCCCTCCGAGCACCGAAACACTTGAGAGAGGTATTGTTGGAAAGGGGAGGATCTCCCCTTTCCAATGGTACCCTTCCCTAGTGGATCCTTGCTTGGAGATCACTCCAGGAGGGCGATCCCCAAGCAGGGATCCACCCACTAGCCACCAGGGAGGGGGGAGCGGGCCCTTGGGCAAGGGCCTTTGGTTCCCCCATAAAATTTGCCACGTCCAGTCTCTCTGCCCCCCCGGGTGGAAAAAAGCACCCTAGATGCCAGGTATTATTTTTTTATAGGCCAGGGGTGGGGGCTGCCCAGAATGGGCATCCAAATGCCCCCACCCTACCCCCCCAAAGAATGCAAAAGACTTACTGCCCCCCCATGTTGGAAGCCGAAGTCCCCGTCACGCGTCATGGTCACAAATGCACGACCCGGGACTCCCCACTCAACGTTAGGCCAAGTAAGGACACCGTTTGAGATAGCCCTGCTCCCCCCCTTAGTAGCTTGGCACGAGCAGCCAGGCCTATCTCCAAGGCACAAGTGTACAGTGCGTGCAGCCACGCCCACAGCAACCGCCTGGTGACACCACAAATGGACTCCACGCGAGTTTGATTAAACGAGTATAAACTTTATATAGAAAGATATACGATCAGACCACACGTTACAAAAGCCAACATATAATAAAGGGTAATATTCGTTCCGGCTGGTTGGTAGGTTCAAATCCCAACCACCGCTTTCCAAACGCTATGCTGGTCGTAATGCTAGAATCACACACGTTGCAATGGACAAACAATAGTGCTCTGCGTAACGATACAATCCTGTGCTGGGCACAGGAGAAATAATACAATGCGTAACGATACACTCCGGTACCTGCAATGGGAGAAATTATGCAATGCATACCGCTACAATCATGTACTGCGCAATGAAGGAATAATGCAATGCGTCACACCCCAATCACATACTTTGCAATGAAGAAACAATGCAATGCGCGCCGCCACAGTCATGTACTTTGCAATTAAGGAATAATGCAATGCGTAGCTACAATCATGTACGTTGCAAGGGAGAAATAATGCAATGCGTAGCGCTACAATCGTGTACTTCGTTAGGCGGAAATAATGTCAGGCGTCATAAGACAGTCCGGCAGTTCGTTAGCAGTAATATTGGCAATGTGTATTACGACAGTCAGCCTCTTCGATAACAGTTGCCCCCCCCACACGTATTCACGATGAAATACAGTACAGCTTCCCACTCGGGCCCCAGTACCACCACTCCTTGGTCAGTACAGGCCCCAATCTGAGGCAAAGCAAAGGCTCACATCGTCAGAAGGACTGAGAGGCCGAGAGAGTGTCCCTCCGAGCCCGCACCCCACCCAGGCAGTGATCCACGTTACCTGGGGGGCGCGACCCCACTCTCCTCTCCTCCTTCAATGAACTAGGCCTTTCGTGCAGAACTTCAGCGGCTCGGCCTGGCAGCTCAGCTCCTCCGGGGCTGCCGGTCCGGGCCGCGACTGTTAGGAAGGTCTCAGGCGGCCGCAGGGCACACGTACCCCATGCCCCAGAGATTACGTTACTCCGGGTACACGTTCACCACTGCACCCTCCGGGTCTCTTCTGGCACGAAGCCACACACACAACGCTGATGGGAGTTCACGTCGACTCCGAGTGCACGTTCAACCAGCACTCCTTTCTGCGGTCTCAGTTGGCACCAAGACACGCACACCACGCTGCAGAGACTCACTTTCTTCCGGCGCAAACGATGATCAGCCGATCACCTCCACAGTCCCAGGTTGCACCAAAGCACGCACACTGCTTCACTGAGACTTACTCCAATTCCTGTGCCCCAATATCCAGGCGCTCCTCACCAACGCCTCCGGCCGCACCTCGACACGCTCACCGTGTCCGAGCCTAGATTCTCCTCCGGTGCACTCGATCACCAGGCGCTCTTCACCAACGCCTCGGTGCACCCCGACACGCACCGTGCGCGTCCGAGACACACTCCACTTCCGATGCACGCGTTGACCAGGCGCTCCTCACCAACGCCTCCAGTGCACTGCGACACGCACCCAGCGCGTCTGAGACTCTCTTCACCTCCGATGCACCCGCTCACCAGGCCCCCTTCACCAGCGCCTGCGGTGCACCCCGACACGCACCCTGCGCGTCCGAGTCTCACTTCACCTCCGGTGCACACTTCACCAGAAGCTCCTCACCGATGCCTCCTGTGCACCACACCACACACCCTGCGCGCCCGAGACTCACTCCTCCGTTGATGCACACATTCACCAGGCGCTCTTCACCAACGCCTCCTGTGCACCACGACACGCACCCAGCGCGTCCGAGTCTCGCTTCTCCTCCGTGAACTTTTCTGTTCCTGTGTTTCCAAACAGGGAGCCAGCTCACCTCGGGCCCTTGGGATTACAAGACACAGCACAAAGCACAGTCTTCTTCAAGCAGGGGGACCCAGCGCCTCCAAGCACAGTCCCAACAGCCTCGCCCTTAGTTAGAACAGCAAACTGCAGACCAGCCCCAGATCACGAAGCAAGGATTGGTCTCCCCCAGCAGTCTCTTCAGTTGCTCCTTCTTTAGCAGAGGTTCCTCTTGACCACAGAATGGGTCCAATCCTTTTCAGTCTCAATCCATTTCTGTTTCATTCCAACATTCAGGGGTTTCAGCTCTCATAGATATACACCTAAATGTCTTTGAAGTTCGTTGTGCTCAGGGGTCCCTGACCCCTGCCTAAATCAGTTCTGGGTGTCTCCCTCCCAGTGTCACCTTTCTCCCTTTGATACTGGGGGTCTGGATCCTTAATCACTCAGCAGGAGATGGGTCAATTGTTTTATAGCCGCAACCCAGGCCTCTACACCTCCCGGGGCTTCTCCTCGCATACTCTCCAGCTGCAGGTCAGCCTGGTGCCATCTCACCCCCTCCCCTCTCAGATCCAGACAGTCAATCCACATTCAACAGAGACACACAGAAAAGCTTAAAGCACACAACTCAGCCACTTCTAAAAGAGCGGCTTCTGAACACACAGTGACAAAACCACTTTCATAGAAAGATGGGTTATGACGCTGTGAGTTCATACATACCAAACTTCACTTCTCCATTCTAAACTTATGGGAAACTAGGCTAACAAACCCAATACCCAGCCTCCCCCATTCTGTCTATAGCTGTGTCTGAACTGGGGTGGCAAAGTGAGCTAAAGAATGATGATGGATTCAACCCAGATCTGTGACTGGGGGTGAGTGTTTGAAAAGTGTCAGCACTCCGTCCATTATCTCCTTGTGTTTGCTTTGTTCACCCTAAGTTGGCAGGGTATGCCCAGACGTGGGTCCCTTTCTCACTTTGCCACTGGATTCAAGCTAGCCTGGCTGATAAGGGCTGTTAGCCCGAAACCGGTCCCAGAATGCTTGATCCCGGTCCAGGGAAGACATGGCTTGGCAGTTCGGTCTGGACTGTTCCCATGAGCCACAGGGTCAAGACTGATTTTCATATAGCTATGTCTGAACTGGGGTGGCAAAGTGAACTAAAGAATGATGATGGATTCAACCCAGATCTGTGACTGGGGGTGAGTGTTTGAAAAGTTTCAGCACGCCGTCCATTATCTCCTTGTGTTTGCTTTGTTCGCCCTAAGTTTGCAGGGTATGCCCAGACGTGGGTCCCTTGCTCACTTTGCCACTGGATTCAAGCTAGCCTGGCTGACGAGGGCTGTTAGCCCGAAACCGGTCCCAGGATGCTTGATTCCGGCCCTGGGAAGACATGGCTTGGCAGTTCGGTCTGGACTGTTCCCATGAGGCACAGAGTCAAGACTGATTTGCATATAGCTATGTCTGAACTGGGGTGGCACAGTGAGCTAAAGAATGATGATGGATTCAACCCAGATCTGTGACTGGGGGTGAGTGTTTGACAAGTTTCAGCACTCCGTCCATTATCTCCTTGTGTTTGCTTTGTTCGCCCTAAGTTGGCAGGGTATGCCCAGACGTGGGTCCATTGCTCACTTTGCCACTGGATTCAAGCTAGCCTGGCTGATGAGGGCTGTTAGCCCGAAACCGGTCCCAGGATGCTTGATTCCGGTCCAGGGAAGACATGGCTTGGCAGTTCGGTCTGGACTGTTCCCATGAGGCACAGGGTCAAGACTGATTTGCAGATAGCTATGTCTGAACTGGGGTGGCAAAGTGAGCTAAATAATGATGATGGATTCAACCCAGATCTGTGACTGGGGGTGAGTGTTTGAAAAGTTTCAGCACTCTGTCCATTATCTCCTTGTGTTTGCTTTGTTCGCCCTAAGTTGGCAGGGTACGCCCAGACGTGGGTCCCTTGCTCACTTTGCCACTGGATTCAAGCTGGCCTGACTGATGAGGGCTGTTAGCCCGAAACCGGTCCCAGGATGCTTGATTCCAGTCCAGGGAAGACATGGCTTGGCAGTTCGGTCTGGACTGTTCCCATGAGGCACAGGGTCAAGACTGATTTGCATTTATCTATGTCTGAACTGGGGTGGCAAAGTGAGCTAAAGAATGATGATGGATTCAACCCAGATCTGTGACTGGGGGTGAGTGTTTGAAAAGTTTCAGCACTCCGTCCATTATCTCCTTGTGTTTGCTCCATTCTGTCCTATGGGCAGAATAGCCTTTCACCAGTGAAAAACGAAATGGAGTGTTTTTCACTGTCAGGACATAACACACACCTTAGTATATGTCCTGCCTTTTACTTACACGGCACTGCCCAGGGGTTACCTGGTACCTACCACAGTGGTGCCCACGGTGCATGTAAAAGGGAAAGTAAGGCCTGGCAAGCAGCTGTACTTGTCAGGACACATGCTAACTTAGCAAACTGCGCGCAGGCCCTACACTGTAGGCCTGAGTTCCCTTCTCCGCGCGCCCTTGCATTACTAGCCCTGGCACACACAGTGCACATCACTAGGAACTTTACTAGTAAGGCAAACATACCAATCATGGCCAACCAATTACCATTACACTTTGCACAGGGAACTACTGTACTTTGACACTGATCAGCAGTGGCAAAGTACCCAAAGCATCTAAAAGCAAAGGAGGTAGAGGCAAAAAGTCATGGGAAATCACGCCAAGATATGCCAGGTCTAACACCCCAGGAGGCAGATGGGGCAATAGCCCACTAGGCACCAGGGATTCTTTTTTTAAATATATAGGGGTGGGGACTGCCCAGAATGGGCATGCCAATGCCCCTCCCCAAAAAATGCCACATTTTTTGTGACACCCCCCCAGGAGGTAGATAGGGGCAGTAGCTCCTGATCTTCTCGGGGGGGGGCAGAAAGCCCACAAGGCACCAGGGATTTTGTTTTTACATATGTAGGGGTGGGGGCTGCCCAGAATGGGCATGCCAATGCATCGACCCTTAAAAAAATGCTACAGTCTTTCTGCCCCCCCCGGTAGGCAGATGGGGCAATAGCCCCTTATCTGCCCCACCCGGGGGGCAGAAAGCCCACTAGGCACCAGGGATTTCGTTTTCCCAAAGTTCAGGGTAGGGGCTGCCCAGAATGAGCATGCCAATTCCCCCCCCCCCAAAAAAATGCCACAGTCTTTCTGTCCCCCCAGGAGGCAGATGGGGCAGTAGCCCCTGATCTGTCCCGGGGGGAGGGGGTGAAAACCCACTAGGCACCAGGCATTTTTTTTTATAGTGTAGGGGTGAGGGCTGCCCAGAATGGGCATGCCAATGCCCCCATCCCCAAAAAATGGCCACAGTCTTTCTAACCCCCCCGGGAGGCAGATGGGGAAATAGCCTCTTATCTTCCCCCTCAGGGGGGCAGAAAGTGCACAAGGCACCAGGGGTATATGTTTTTCAAACTTAAGGGGTGGGGGCTGCCCAGAATGGGTATGCCAATAACCCCAACCCCCCAAAAAGATGCCACAGTCTTTCTGTCCCCCCAGGAGGCAGATAGGGGTAGTATCCCCTGATCTGCCCCCCGGGGGGCAGAGAGCCCACTAGGCGCCAGCGATTGTGCTGGCTTTTTTATATGTAGGGGTGGGGGCTACCCAGAATGGGTATCCCAATGTCCCCACCCTCCAAAAAAATACCCACAGTCTTTCTGCCCCCCTTGGGGGCATATCGGGGAAATAGCCCACTTTCCCCCCCTCCCCAGGGCGGCAGAAAGCCTACTAGGCACTGACTTTTTTTAGGCATGTGCCTACCTGTGGATTTTGGGTCCTAGCGCAGCTGGCACCCAAGGAAACCTAGCAAACCTATACATTTTTTAAAACTAGACACCCAGGGGAATCTAGGGTGTGGTGACTTGTGCGGCTCTCACTAGGTTCTGTTTCCCAGAATCCCTTGCAAACCTCAAACTTTGTAAAAAAAAAACACATTTTCCTCACATTCCTGTGATGGAAAGTTCTTGAATGTGAGTGGATCCACAAAATTCCATCCACCCAGCATTCTCCAAAGTCTTCCGATAAAAATGATACCTCACTTGTGTGGGTAGGCCTAGTGCCCGCGACAGGAAACGGCCCAAAACGCAACATGGACACATCACATTTTTCCAGGGAAAACTGACCCTTTCTTGGCAAAGTGCCTAGCTGTAGATTTTGAACCCTAGCTCTGCCGGCATCTAGGGAAACCTAGCAAACCTATACATTTTTGTTAACTAGACACCCAGGGGAATCCAGGATGGGGTGACTTGTGTGGCTCTCACCAGATTCTGTTACTCAGAATCCCTTGTAAACCTCAAACTTTATAAAAAAACAAATTTTCCTCACATTTCTGTGATGGAAAGTTCTGGAATCTGCGTGGATCCACAACATTCCACCCACCACGCATTCCCCAAAGTCTTTCAATAAAAAGGATACCTCACTTGTGTGGGTAGGCATAGTACCTGTGACAGGAAATGGCCCAAAACACAACATGGACACACCACATTTTTACAGTGAAAACTGACCCTTTCTTGGCAAAGTGCATAGCTCTAGATTGTGAACCCCAGCTCTACCGGCACCTAGGGAAACCTAGCAAACCTATACATTTGTGAAAACTAGACACCCAGGGGAATCCAGGATGGGGTGACTTGTATGGCTCTCACCAGGTTCTGCTACCCAGAATCCCTTGCAAACCTCAAACTTTGTAAAACAAAACACCTTTTCCCCACATTTCTGTGATGGAAAGTTCTGGAATCTGCGTTGGTCCACAAACTTCCACCCACCCAGCATTCTCCAAAGACTCACAATAAAAATGGCACCTCACTTGTGTGGGTGGGTCAAGTACGCGCGACAGGCAAGGCCCAAAACTTATTGTGGAGACATCAAAATTACCTATCAAAAAACGATCTGGTTTTGCAAGGGGGGTCACATGGTCCCGGGCTTGGCAGCCATCTAGGGAAACCTACCAAACCCACACATTTCTGAAAACTAGAGACCCTGGCAGTCCAGGGAGGTATGGCTTGCGTGGATCTCCCAACATTTCCCTACCCAGAATCCCCTGCAAACCTCAAATTTTGCTGAAAAAAATCAATGTTTTTCTCAAATTTTTGTGTGAGAAAGTTGTAGGATCACTGGGCTGACACAAATTTTCTACCACCCAGCGTTCCCTCAGGTCTCCCAATATAAATTGTACCTCACTCGTGTGGGTGGGTCAAGTACCCGCAACAGTCAAGGGCCCTAAACGTATTGTGGAGACTCTATTTTCAAATGGGGGTGCACAGCTCAAAAAAGAGTCCAATTCAGCAGTTATAGATTTATAAGTGACTTCTTTATTCAATTTCAGATACAGGTCATCTGACATAAAAACTCCAGCCAACGCGTTTCATTCCCTTACTAGGAACTTCATCAGGGCAAAAAAACACCTGTATATGCCAAAAAGTCTTAAAGAACACGATCAATGTAGAATATTTGGAAAGTTCCAACGAACAAAAAGAATTCCTATTGAAATCTCAGATCGAAATGAAGTCACCTAAATAGATGAATAATTTGTAGAAGTCCCGTGTAATTCACTGGGACCATGGCGCACCGGTTGCAGATAGAACTGCTTATATCACAGCGTCGGACAGAACTTCCTCTCTACTCATATTATTATATATACTAGACACCAGGGATTTTTTATGGGATGTTTATTAGGGGTGGGGGCTGCCCAAAACGGGCATGCTGATGCCCCCCCCCGGCCACAAAATTAGTCTTTCTGCCCCCCCTTGCCTTGCCTGTCGCGGGTACTTGTGCCTCCCACCCGAGTGAGGCACCATTTTTATCGGGAGACCTGGGGGAACGCTGGGTGGTAGGAAATTAGTGTCAGCTCCGTGATGCCACAACTTTACCACACAAAAATGTGTGAAAAAGTGATTTTTTCAGCAAAATGTCAGGTTTGCAGGGGATTCTGGGAAAGAAAATGTTGGGGGATCCACGCAAGCCATACCTCCCTGGAATCCCCGGGTGTCTACTTTTCAGAAATGTGTGGGTTTGGTAGGTTTCCCTAGGTGGCCGCCGAGCCCCGGGCCAAAACGTCATGGGACCCCCTTACAAAACCAGGTCGTTTTGTGATAGGCCATTTTGAGGTCGCCTCAATACGTTGTGGGCCCTTGCCTGTCGCGGGTACTTGGGCCTCCCACCCGAGTGAGGCACCATTTTTTTCGGAAGACCTTGGGGAACGCGGGGTGGGTGGAATTTTGTGGATCCACGCAGATTCCAGAACTTTCCACCACAGAAAAGTGAGGAAAATGTGTTTTTTGCCAATTTTTTTGGTTTGCAAGGGATTCTGGGTAACAGAACCTGGTGAGAGCCAGTCAAGTCAACCCATCCTGGATTCCCCTGGGTGTGTAATTTTCAAAAATGTATAGGTTTGCTAGGTTTCCCTAAGTGCCGGCAGAGCTAGGGTTAAAAACTACAGCTAGGCACTTTGCAAAAAAGGGTCATTTTTCACTGTGAAAATGTGGTGCGTCCACGTTGCGTTTTGCGCTGCTTCCTGTCGCGGGCACTAGGCCTACCCACACAAGTGAGGTACCATTTTTTCGGAAGACCTTGTGGAACGCGGGGTGGGTGGAATTTTGTGGATCCATGCAGATTCCAGAACTTTCCACCACAGAAAAGTGAGGAAAATGTGTTTTTTTGCCAATTATTTAGGTTTGCAAGGGATTCTGGGTAACAGAACCTGGTGAGAGCCAGTCAAGTCACCCCATCCTGGATTCCCCTGGGTGTCTACTTTTCAAAAATGTATAGGTTTGCTAGGTTTCCTAAGTGCCGGCAGAGCTAGGGTTCAAAAACTACAGCTAGGCACTTTGCAAAAAAAGGGTCATTTTTCACTGTGAAAATGTGGTGCGTCCACGTTGCGTTTTGTGCTGCTTCCTGTCGCGGGCACTAGGCCTACCCACACAAGTGAGGTACCATTTTTTTTGTAAGACCTTGGGGAACGCGGGGTGGGTGGAATTGTGTGGATCCACACAGATTCCAGAACTTTCCACCACAGAAAAGTGAGGAAAATGTGTTTTTTTGCCAATTTTTAGGTTTGCAAGGGATTCTGGGTAACAGAACCTGGTGAGAGCCAGTCAAGTCACCCCATCCTGGATTCCCCTGGGTGTCTACTTTTCAAAAATGTATAGGTTTGCTAGGTTTCCCTAAGTGCCGGCAGAGCTAGGGTTAAAAAACTACAGCTAGGCACTTTGCAAAAAAAGGGTCATTTTTCACTGTGAAAATGTGGTGGGTCCACGTTGCGTTTTGCGCTGCTTCCTGTCGCGGGCACTAGGCCTACCCACACAAGTGAGATACCATTTGTTTCGGAAGACCTTGGGGAACGCGGGGTGGGTGGAATTTTGTGGATCCACGCAGATTCCAGAACTTTTCACCACAGAAAAGTGAGGAAAATGTGTTTTTTTTGCCAATGTTTTACGTTTGCAAGGGATTCTGGGTAACAGAACCTGGTGAGAGCCAGTCAAGTCACCCCATCCTGGATTCCCCTGGGTATCTACTTTTAAAAATGTATAGGTTTGCTAGGTTTCCCTAAGTGCCGGCAGAGCTAGGGTTCAAAAACTACAGCTAGGCACTTTGCAAAAAAAGGGTCATTTTTCACTGTGAAAATGTGGTGCGTCCACGTTGTGTTTTGCGCTGCTTCCTGTCGCGGGCACTAGGCCTACCCACACAAGTGAGGTACCATTTTTTTCAGAAGACCTTGGGGAACGCGGGGTGGGTGGAATTTTGTGGATCCACGCAGATTCCAGAACTTTCCACCACAGAAAAGTGAGGAAAATGTGTTTTTTTTGCCAGTTTTTTAGGTTTGCAAGGGATTCTGGGTAACAGAACCTGGTGAGAGCCAGTCAAGTCACCCCATCCTGAATTCCCCTGGGTGTCTAGTTTTAAAAAATGTATAGGTTTGCTAGGTTTCCCTTAGTGCCCGCAGAGCTAGGGTTCAAAAACTACAGCTAGGCACTTTGCAAAAAAAGGGTAATTTTTCATTGGGAAAATGTGGTACGTCCACTTTGCATTTTGAGCCATTTCCTGTTGTGGGCACAAGGCCTACCCACACAAGTGAGGTACCATTTTTATCGGGAGACTTAGGGTAACACAGAATTGTAGATCAACTGTTATTACCTATTGACTTTCGATGCATTTCTGCCTTCCAAATGAAAGACAATGTGTAAAAAATAAGTCGTTTTGAAAAATGACCTATAATTCTCATGCTAGTATGGGTACTCCCAGTTTCGGAAATGTGCAAATATCTACTGTTTCTAAAATCTACATTTTGTTCCCATTTCAGAAATACATAGGTGTCTTTCATAACAATTTTTCCATGTATACATTTTCCCAAAATAATTGCCCTATACTCGGTACATAATAAAAAACCATTGCAAGATGCTGCTCAGTTTTTGGCTCTGGGTTCGTCGGGTTCTTGGTGAACCTACAAGTCCTATATATCCCCACAACCAGAAAGGTCCAGCAGATATAACGGTATATTGCTTTTAAATAGTTGTCATAATTAGAAGAAGTTACAGGTGAAAACGTTGACACAAATGGCTGTTTTTTTCAACTAATTTTCAATTTTTCCTTTATTTAACTGTTAGTTTCTATAAGGAAAACTTTAAGGATCTACACAAATGAACCCTTGCTGAATTCAGAATTGTGTCTACTTTTCAGAAATGTATGGCTTTCCAGGATCCATTATTGGTTTTATACCCATTTCTACCATTAACTGGAAGGAGGTTGAAAGCACATAAAATAGCAAAAATAGGCTATGTCCCAGAAAAATGCCAAAACGTGTAAAAAAGTTGGTTTTCTGACAAAAGTCTGCTTGTCCCTGAAAGCTGGGAAGATGGTGATTTCAGCACCACAACCCCTTTTTGATGCCATTTGCAGGAAAAAACAAGACGCTTTCATCGGTAGCCCTTTTTCGCATTTTTCCCAAAAAAACAAAATTTTGCTGTATTTTGGCTAATTTCTGGGTCCCCTCCAGGGGAATCCACAAACCCTGGGTACCTTTACAATCCCCATGATGTTAGAAAAAAAGGACGCAAATTTGGCGTGGATACCTTATGTGGTCAAAAAGTTACAGGGGCCTAAGCGCACACTACCCCAAATAGCCAAAAAAAGGCTTGGCACAGGGGGGGAAAAGGCCTAGCAGCGAAGGGGTTAAAGGAGTCCCAAATCATTACAAAAGAGGATTCTGGGGTTGAATTGATAGCAAAACTTTTGGAGGCAAAGGAATTGAATTGTTGGCTATATTTATGATCTAGAGTAAGGAATTGTTAAAGCGCCATCTACCTGAGGGTGGAGAAAAAGGGATAAGGTCTATATCTATATGTACTGGGGAGTGATCTGAGATTAAAATTGATCCTATTTCAGATTGAATAGCATTTTGAGCCAAAAACTTGCTCAGGAAAAGATAATCAATACGGGATTGTGAGTGGTGTGGAGCTGAATAAAAACTGTACTCCCGAAGGTCTGAATGGAAGAGTCGCCAAATATCAACTAACGTTTTGTGTCGTATTGTGGAAGTAAATTGTGAGTGCATTTTAGAGGGAACAAACTTAACTGTCGAGTGCCTGTCTAATATGGGATCATGAATTTGATTACAGTCACCACCAAACATAATGTAGTCATCATCATATAAAAGCAGTTTATCAGAAACTTTTGTCCAGAAAACCTTATCAACAGAAGTAGGACCATATACATTAAAAATAACTAAAGGTATCTTATCTATAAGTAGCTTAACAATAACCCATCAACCTTCAATATCAGATTCCTGATGAACACTGAGACATGCAATTTTTTATGGCATAAAATCAAAACCCCATTTTTCTTACCTAAAGCTGGAGAGTTAAACACATGACCCATCCAACATTTCTTCAACTTGGAAGCTTCAGCTTCGGAAAGATGTGATTCCTGAAGCAATGCAATGTCAGTTTTTAATTTAGCTAGATGAGATAACACCCGTTGCCTTTCAATAGGGTTACCTAGCCCTTTAATATTCCAAGTAGTAACCCGAAATGTAACTTAAAGATAAGAACATGAACAATCAATAGGCTTACAATAGCGAGAATGAAGTCAAAATAAGACAGATATAAGGAAGAAAAGTGAAAGAAATAAAGCATTTGTTTAATGAAAGAAAGCATGAAGGAAGGAGTGATAAAATGAATAATATAAAAAGAAAATGATAGAAAGGAACTATAGAGGAAAACACCAGAAAAGAAGAGATAAAACAGGGAACAAAAAGACAGTACTAGTCATACAAATGACGACTGAAGAACATACAAAATGGGGGTGGCGACACCAGAAGACGACGACGACAGCACTCGAACTCCACCAAACATCAGGGTAACCACGGATGGGTAAGGATGTCAATATACATAAGAGACCATATGGGGGCCGGGAAGCGAAAAAATACACCTGTATTAGGAAGAAAGAAGACAATATGAGTAAGATATTTTCCTAAAAAGAGGGAAAAGAGACAAAAAAACTAGTAAATGAGCATCATAAAAATTAAACAAGAGCAAAACAGCATTCAAAGAATTACATAGATAAGGAAACAGCCATACAGGATGAAACAAAATAACAATCAAGTAAACTTTGAAGTGTTCATGACATCCGCTCCATATTGACGAAGAAATTCCTGCAATGCAGCCGGTTCTTCAAAAGTGGTAGTCTTTTCCTTATAGGTAACTTTAAAAAGGCAAGGATGAATTAGTCCATATCTGGCATTTATAGATCTTAGCTGAAGACGGAGATCAAGAAATTTTTTCCGATGGTCTGTGGTGGCTTTAGCCACATCCTGAGAGAAAAATAGTCGATGACCTTCCCAATAAATTTGTTTTTTGGACTTGACAGCAGACAGGACTTGTAGGAGGTCAGTATATTGCAGGAAGAACATGATGACTCCACGTGTTTTTGTTGAGACCTTGGGACCAAGTATATGAGCCCGTTGTATGTTAAGTGGAGTAGTAGCAGACATGTCCAGAAGCTTGGGCAAAAATGTCTGAAAATCAACAGTGGGATTGGAACCCCCTACATTTTCAGGGAGACCATAAATAAGGAGGTAATTCCTATGGTTTCGGTTTTCTAAATCTTCAGTGTGCTTTTTGAGGAGAGATATTTCCGATTCTAAAAAGGAAATACGCGAGCATGAAGATTGAAGAGATTCCATTTTTTGTTCCACAACGAGTACACGTGATTCCAATGAAGACCACTTGTTATCCAGATGTTGCAGAGTTTTATTGGCTTCCTCCATGAAGGGTTTCAAAGCACGAATTTCCTCAAGAATTACATCCATGGAAGCTGAGGAGGAGTGCACTGGAGACGGAGGGTCTTTTTTTGGTCGCTTGGTGGATATTACAGATATCTTGCTTGAGAGCTGCTAATTTTGGGATGGCGCCTGGTGTATGGTCAGATTTATGAGGAGGATTGTCTTCCATATCGTTATGAGTAGAGTCTGAGTCAGAGTGCACAATATGTTTGGAGGAAGCTGAAAGTTTAAGGTTTCTTAGTCTCCCCATAAAAAAGAAAAAGGAGGTTTTGTAAAGCCCTGCGTAAGTTGAACCTTCAAAAAATGTAAAGCAGGATCAGATACACCGTGAACGAGAAGAAGACCACAGCTCTAGAAGAGTGAAGCACACAGGGATATATCAAGAAACCACAGGGTCAACCTCCCTATCTGATAGTAGTGATATATGTTAAAAAAACAGTGAGTAATGATCACATAATGAAGATTATTGACCTAACCGCCTTATAATGAAGAAACTTTTCCACAAAAATGCATTACTCTGAGAGAAAAGGGTTCCAAAATGTAATGAGGATGTTTTCTTGTAAATGAAGAATGCCAGCAGCATAAAAGAAGAGAAAAAACTAATGCGCTGAGAAGAGGTGTGAAGTTAATCCAATTAGGGTTGCCTTAGCTACAGGAGCGCGGTGTGTTAGAAGAAGGCTGTCTCATATGGAAAGGAAATGCGCTCGCCTTTCAAAATGCCGGGTCCAACTTTAATATGAGGAGAAATCCCTTGGGGTCATTATGGCCCTGAAATTACTGCAGCACAGGTTTTAAAACAGCTCCAGCGACTCACCACTGCATGAGGGAGAGACGCTGTAAGACTCGTCCCTCGGCGAGAGCTGGAAACAGTCTCTGGCCGTGAAGAAGGTTCCCCGGTCCGCCAGAGCTTTGCGCGGTCACGCCATCTTGGATCGGCGTTGAAACCACGCCCCCCCCCAATCAAACTAAATTCTAATTAAATTGTGAATAGTACTCCGCTAATACCTAAAGGGAGTTAAGCTCACCCTTATCCTTTACCACTGCTACTTTGATACTCACGTCGCACAAGGTTTCATTTGGGGTTAATGACCTCACTCAGGATCGAATAACCATGATAGTTAACCAATCCAACTCTGAAATAACCATCTTCATTGTCCACCCTCTCAACTCTAACGTATTCAAACATTCCTGCAGTGTCTTATCATGTTTCTCAATCTTAACTCAACAGACTAGAATGTTATCTTGAAAGAACATTATGTTTGAATACATTTCAAGGAATCTTTCATGATCCTGAAACATGGCTCCTGCCAGACTGAGACCAAATGGCTTACTTATGCACACGAGAGTTCCTAAAAGAGAAATAAAGTATGTAAGAAGCCTAGCATTGTCACTCATTTTGACCTGGTGGTAAGAATAGGACAAATCTTTAGAAAAGCCAATTCCTTTAAAATATTCAGCATACGGCAGCTTCTACCAACCTAGGGGTTTTTGTTGTGATTGCACATATCAACATACATGCCACTTATGTTTCTTTCCCTGCATTTGCTCCCAAGACCACTGAGCAACCTAATATGAATATGCAATAATTCTGTGACCCCACACTCAACAATTGTTCAAGCTCCAGTTTCAGTTTCATGTTTGGCACCTGTCTAACTTTGAGTAGCACTGAGGCATCCCCTTTTTTGTGATAATGCAGGGCTCAAAAACTTGCAAAACTCCTAATCTATCTTCAAACACTTTCCAAACTTCTTTCAGGATTGGGATTCACCTTTATCCATAAATTGCTCTGTTGTCTCCATTCTAAAAGATAATCTCCATTCCTTACCATATAATCATTTCCTACTGTGTCTCTATTCTTGAATTGAGAACGCACGCAGAGCATACCAAGAAAATACATTTTCTTTCTTTCATATCCATTGAGGTTATATTAGGATTCTTCAAATAATCAAACCTGCTACCAAAATCCTTCCCAAATGCCTATGCTCCTAAAAGAGTGTACGGTAAGCTAGATGGTTCAAAACTATCACTCTTACCCCTTCCAAAAAGAACTCACACTCAGGCAACACTAATACATCACCTTCTTTTCCTATGTCAATCACTTATAAAACAATAGCCTTTAAGCCTTCTTGTTATTTTTCCACTTAATTCACTTTACTGTCTCCTCAAACATGGTCATAATGCCCACTCCTGACACACCTATTACATTTAGAATTTATTGCAAAACAATTTGAGCTAATGGAAGCTATCTATTATTACCACATTTGAAGCACCTGATCTTATTCTCACCTATAATTTTTTTCTTCTCATGCAGACTCACTTTGCCAACTCCCATTACACCCTTACACATATTGTGAATCAGTGCACATACCTTACCACTGCTCGTGCCTATTATTTCTTTGACAAAGATAGCAGCGTGCTCTATACCCTATAGAATTGCAATTATTTCCTTCAAATTGGGATTTTTAATTTTGAGTTTTTGTTGTATCTTAGAATCATTAGTACACCGGAGCATAGCTTCAGGGGGCTTTTGGGGTGTGACTCCCCAATAAATGCATTCCTTGCATTGTAGTTGGGTCACTGGGTCCTGAGCTGCATCTTATTTCTCTATCAGTTATTCTAGCCGTGAGCCAAAAACAAAAGACAAAAAAAGTGACCTTTGATGTAAAAAGGGAAGTGAGAGAGCGGGTGGATGAATTTCAAAATGTGAAACCAGATAACCTGGAAACAATGCCCACTTTCCTACTTGTCCAAATTGTGTAATTCTAGGCAAATATATTATTTTACAGTCTGCTTTTTATTATCACATTTGAGTGCAATTTTAAATACTTGAGCTCAGGATGTGGACTCTGCACGCACCTCTTATGTTGGATTTCATAGACTATAATTTTTCTCCATCTAGAGTAAGAATCAAGGCCATGTTTAGGGTTTACATGTGCATCTTATGTCACTAATGGCATTTTCGTTTGGGAGAATCCATGAATGTTTCTAAAATGTTTTAATGAATGTTTTTCTATACAATGATATAATCTAATGTACTAAGGTAAAACGCTTCTGTATGTTAAAGAAATACAACTTTTTTCATTTTGAAGAGATTGTATTGTACTTTTACATTATGTTTGTTTCATAATATACATGCCAAACATTTTCATGCCTTGGCGAGTGCGCACACTCTTAGAACCAAGACAGACATGGCTCGGTTTTGACTCGACTTGTTAATTTGTCTGCACACCCTCCCCTATTTGTGACTAGGACTTAGTACATTGGTCTGTCAGTCACTTTATTAATTGATTTGCAAAAGGAGAGGACTAGAAACATGGAGCCCTGCTCACATGCAACGATTTGACAACTCTGTCATCAAAGCTCCTTGTAGCAGAGACGAAGAAGAGTGCATGGTGTGAAAATACATATAAAATAAGTGATCCCAGGGAAGGGACTCCGAGCCATTGTGTTGTACATGACTGAAGTCATGAGTTCCCAAGGAGAAATACCATGCCAAGGTCGGACAGGCAGGGGCGTAGTTTTTGGGAGGTGTTTGGGGTGCAACACCCCTCAAATGTATTCTTGGTTTGGTAGTTGGGTCTGCTATATCTGTGTCTGTTATTCTTGTCATTATCATTTCACTAAGAGGTTTTAACTTCTTCATCTTTTCGATTGGGATCTTAAACATATATAGTGACCGTTTTACCAAAAATTGAGTAAATCTGCACCCATAGAAGTACTCCCTGAATAAGTGCAAATTTACTACATTGTTAATTCCCAAACATTGGCAGTAGTAGACTTGGAAAGCTGTGCCAGTCTTAGGTTTCCAGGCATATTACGGGCAATCAATCACCCAAAAGGTGATGGGATGAATGCTTGAAAATAGTCTAACCAATGGCATTTGCTTGGAGTAGCATTCCAAATCATCCTTTTTCACTCGCTGTGCCACTTTAGACAGCGGGCCACCTAGTGCTTTGTTTGTAGGTGAAAGAGTGCAGGTGCCCAAAGGTCTGCTCAGAAACTTATTGCCATTTAATGTTGGCACGCTGAATATCAGGGCTATGTAATCCTAAATTCACCTCATGCCTCTTTAATCCACTTCCAGACACTGCCTGCTAGTTTATCTCAATCTTGCAGGTTCCTGCTTTCTCCCTGCGTGACAATTTTTCTCTCTTACTTTATCTTTGTGCTTTTTGTGTTTTCCTTCTCTTGCTGGACGTAAGCGGCTGCTACAGAAAAATAAGTGTTGGTCCCCAAAAATGAGTGCCAGGAGCCCCCACTGGCAACCACTGGCTCAAATTAAGTCTAGGGGCCACCTAATGCAAATCAGTACTGACCCTCATCCTCAGGGAAACAGTCCATCCCTAGCCTTAGTCATCTCACTCCTCCACCCTGCAGCCCACTGCTTTTTAGCTGGGTAATTTGAGATTCACATCCCCCAAATCTCACTGTCTCTTATCTGATCTCTCATAAACATGCTCCCAACTCTCCAATCCCACACCTTTTGGCTACATTTCTTGGACACAGTACATAATTCCCAATATGTTCATTTTTGAAAGAAGAATGCATGCCTTTCTATGACCACTCAACTTTGTGATTCAAGCACTTTTACTGTCATGTCAGGCACATAATGGGCTACTATTTCACCACCATCCACGCTTATCTGAGAAATGTTTTCATACTTGTAATTGCACAACAAAATGTTTTGCTTCATTAGAAGTTAAAACCTTTCTTCACCAATTGCACCTAAATAGCTGTTGAATAGTTTTTCCACTGCTTCCATGGCAAAATTGGTTCATCAGTCATTGTGAAAAGTAATGGTGGTTGAGATATTTGATCTGCAGCCATGTAACTTGATGACAATGAGCTAAAATAGGAAGCTAGCACAATCGGCTAATGCAACAAACAAACATCATTAACTAAAACAATAAAGTTATGAAACTATTTGTTTCTCTCTTTGGTCAGTAATTCATTTTGACCCGGGGGTTACCAGTGGGGGCCACCGGGACTCATATTTGGGGCCCGGCACTTATTCTTCCTTAACAGACATTTCCCAAAAGCAAGAGAGGGAAAAACACAAACGGGAAAGAAGGAGGAAGAGAAAAATGGAAAACGTGCACAAAGGGAGAAAGCAGTAACCTGTGATCCAGCGCGGCTAATATAAATTCTTCTCCTTTGGACATGACATTCAGGTAAATCACTCTTTTAACAACTATACCATATGACGGTGGGGCCCATAACACCACATAAACATTCCCTCTCTCAATCTTTTCCCCTGAGTCACATCCACTACTACCAAAGAGAAGAAAGTAGTTGCTGGAGGAACGGGATACCTTATTAAAATCGACAAGATAATTTCTCAAACATCATACATAATCAGTATTAATCCTGTCAGTTCTAAGACATCAAGGTATTCCGCTCACTGGTCGATGGACCAACTAGTAAGAATAAGTTGATGGTGATTAAGACCAGCTCAATCACATTAAAACTTATTAAACATTACACTTTTATTGAGCTAAAGAACCACAGACTCGTAGTTTTAATTTATAATAGATTTATCTACCTTCTTTAAATGCATGAATAAGATTCAATTTTATTAATCGTTTAATACATTTCAATATCATATAAGAAATAAGCTTTCAAAAAGAATTTTATGCATACCCTTTTAGATGAGGAATAAAAGTTCACCAAAGCAGATAAATTGCAGATCACAGCATGAAATTCCCAAAACTGACTGTCTGTCCCGCTAAACCGGCCTCCTCGACGGAACTCCTATACAGGTTTCCTGCATCGATCTCATTCCTTCCCAGTCAAGTTTAAGCTAAAAATGAATAATTCTATTAAGAAAATGGCCTATAGAAAATAGCAGCAGTTCTTCAGCGTCAACGTCCAGTGCTAAAAAATTATGTATGAATGGCCCTCCTCCTACTTAAGAGTAGATCCTCTTATACCCTACTACTAGCTTACTAAACAGAAAAGTTGCAAATCTTTGGGGGCGAGAATCACGCTAATTGGTCCATTGGAGGGGTGGCAAGCATCACCTCATTGCCCTCCTTGTTCAAACCGGTTCTGAATTTGTTTATGATTTTGTCCTTTCACACAGCTTTGGGGTAATAACAATCTGATTGACAGTTCGTATAATGTTGCTTCTTCTTAGTTACTTATTTTGAACAGTCCATTGTTAATTCACTGTTACTGGTCCTGTTCTCACGGATTCACACTGAGTCCTTCTTGGCATCTATTTCATGGCAAGTTGGCCCGTCCTTGACACTTCTCACTCTGGGCTCGACTCACATCCACGTGACAAATCTCTGCGGCTTTCCTCTGCTTGGAAGCCATCTTTGCATCTGCGCATTAAGCCCATCTGCCTCAGCAGCCATTTTTACAGCACGGCCTAACAGGCCCGAAAGAACTATCATGAAAACAAACACAATCATAATTAAAATAGAAAAAATAAGCCTTTTCGTTTCCCACCCGTCATTCTAAGTACCCCAATTAGGTGTTACCTACTAAAAGCGACATGTAAAGCCATGTTTACTTACCATCCGCATTAATTTGCCACAATACAATTTACTACATAGCACAAATCATGCAATATCACTTTAATTATTACGCAAACCATTATATTAGTGTTATTTTACGTTGACAAATGTAAATAGGTTAACTTTGCACATAAATTGCGGTTACCACTTATAAAAAGATGTAAAAGTGTTGATTAGTCAGACAGACAATTAATACTATTAATTTATTATCTTGTATATTAGGGGGTTTCAATTTTTTTTTATTTACCTTGCTCCATCACCTGCAAGAGTGAAATGAAGGGGCAGGGAGTGTCTGGCAGTGGATTTAAGAGGCCCAAGATGGAGTCAGGACTATGCAGCCTTAGTTGTTGGCGCGCCAACATTTAATAGTGCCGACCGTGGGCTTTTGAGCAGAGCTTTGGGCACCTGCACACTTTATTTTTCAAATTAAGCACTGTCCTTGGTACGCTAAAAATTAAAAGGTGTGACGAAACAGGGTTTAAAACTTCCACAGAAAATGCAAAATAGCATATTTACTCCAAGAAAAAATCTCTTCCAACATTGTTAACTAGCAACAACATCTAAGAAGATGAAACCACTAAATTAAACTTTCCTGGTCCACTCCTGACAGCATTTAAATGCACTTTTTCTTCACTGTTCCTTTGACAGCTCCTTCTGTCCTACTGGAGGAGTAACGTCTTTTCTATATCACACATGTCCATGGCTGCACCCTTCCGCTTGTCTCCACAACACAAAGTTATTCTAATAAAGACAGAACAACAATGCGGTAATCCTTCAATGTGGCAGGCAGGTTGTGCACTCCTACCAACCAAAGACGGTTCATCAACGTAACGTCATGACGCTCACGTACCTAATGAGCTGGCACATGCCAAAAACTGTCTTCACTGTCAATCACACAGTAAGCCTTAGGATCGACGAGACGCGCAGAGGCTGAGCCAGTCAAATGCCAACCAAATATAGCTTCTGCACTAAAAGTTACATTTTAGATTTGAAATTCCGCAATCCAAAGGCAAAACTTTATCTCAGGGAGTGTGGGATTCACCAGAAGTACATGAAGTAGCGGCCTGGCATAGGTCTTCTATAATACTGGTGTTCCCTGTTCTGCAGGGTAGACTTTGCCCCCTGCTGCAAAACAAAGGTGCAAGATTCCAAATTGTTGTAATCAGCAAGGCATGCGGGTGGAATAAACACTTTTGTTTACAGCTGTGGAAGAACGCCCCAGTAAACATCCTGGGCCTCATTTACTATATTTTGACGCACTGCAGCACAGCAAGCTTCTTGCTGCACTGCCATGCAACAAAATAAAAGGGCATGAACGCGCCGTATCTACAAGATAGGGCGCATTTCTGTTCTTCTCCCCTGTGCCGGTGCACAAACAGCAGCCATGCGCCAACGCAGACAACCTTGCGCCATGGTGCAAGCATGCCTGTGTTGCGGGTATGATTGTTGGAACAATCATTGATGGCATTTTCCTCTTTCCATGCGTGGTGCAGATTGCAGCACGCATGGAAAGAGGAAAAAACGAAGAGAAATAAAAGTATTTTTCCTCGTTGTGCCACTCTTATGCCTCCCCTGGAGAGGCGTAAGACTCTGACACATTTCCAGCTTTACAAACATTGTAAATCTGGGAATGTGCCAGTTCCATGGATGTTGCGTGGAAACACCCACAGCAACACCAATGGAACATCCCTTTCACGCAGAGTCATGCGTGGAAGGGGCCCATATTTACAAGGCCATAAAAAGTGACGAAGGTGACTTCGCTTGGCCTTGTAAATATGGGCAAGCCCATTACGTAACAGGTGCATCTAAAAAAGTGACGCACTGGCCATGCAATGGGCTTATAAATGAAGTCCCCTGTCTCCAGCCCGTGCAAACAATCACTGGCCTCCCAACATTCTCCTTTTGGAATCAAGAACCTACAGCCTTTCATTCTATACATCAGCTTAAATCACCCACCAGAAATAGATTACAACAACCATATTTCTAAAAGAGAAAAGTGTGAGAAATTCAGACGTCCTTGATTTCAAGGTATTGCTGATCCAACCTTAACTTGTTAATTACATTTAAAAAAGATGCATTTTATGCGTTGCAGCGGCATCTAGGTTGTTAAATGATTTTCACTACTTATTACAAGTCTTCTGACACCATTCGAGCCACATCTATGTAAGCAGGTACTCAGCCCTTCACACTAGTAGGCCTGTCTCAAAGGCACACAACATCCCCCTACACAACAGATGAGTCTTACAGTAGAGGGGCAAGAACTAAGACAGGGGCGGCTCCTCCACTATGGTGGAGGAGCATCGCCCCACTGCTTTTAAGCAGTGTAAAGAAGAGAAACATAAAATGATAATAATTTTAAGTTATTATCATTTTATGCTTCCGGACGTGTCCTGCTGCTTTGCGGCGGGCGGGGCTGCTCTGGTCTCCGAGCAGGGCTGGGGAGGAGTGGTTTGCCCACTCCAAAGTGCCCAGTAACTGTTTTGTCGGCCCTCTGGGACTGCCCAAACCAGTCATGCGCACTTCCCTGTTCTCCATGCAGGCTGCATTACAGCCTGCTTGGAGAACATGCCCACCCCTCCAGCCCCTGGCTGAGTGCCGTGTCACGAAGCTCAGGCCAATTACAACGCTGCATTGCAGCGTTATGATTGGCTTAGGGGAGGGAGCCTGGCTGCCTGCTTTCTGTTCCTGTCGGAGGCAGGAGAGCAGGAGGAGAGAAGACGCGGGACCCGGCCTCGAGGTAAGTTTAGATTTTTTTGGTATTATTTTGCCCCCAGCGCAACACTGCCCGCAACCCCCCCTGCAACCCTCCCTCGCTAACCCTGTGTCCGCCACCCCACCCGCAAGCCGTGCTGGCCGCCGCTGAACTAAGATACCTTCAAAATAATAGTTTATCACTCAACAGACCTCTCATAAAAAATTAAATAAGGACAATTTTTAAACAATCACTTGCCCTACCAGCCACGAGCCTCTCACTGCTTCTTCCAAGAGAATTGTGAATTCAAGCTCTTAGGGTTACCACCTATGCTCGAAGAAAAATCCTGAATTTCAGTCCCATCCGTTATGCCACCAGATGATGAAATGTGTCTATTGGTAAGATGGCTTAGGGTGGTATTACACCTGTTACAGAGAGCTGTGTATAATAGCCATAAACTCTCAGGCAATAATATTAAAGTTCAGTTGCTAGAAAGAAATGTGTGTAATCATTAGCTCATAGATTTGAATCATTATAACATATTTCAGAGGGCTAATGCACCAGATGCAGAGTACAGCACATAGCATGCAAGTCACGTGCCAATATCACTGCTGAGATGTATGCAACCTGTGGGTTATAGGTCACATGTTGCTATCCTGGGATGTAGGTCACTTGGCTAGGCACCTGCTGCCATCATCTTCATGTACTCAACAAGACATAAGTGAGAATCTTTGAAGGGCAAACTTCTGAGTATAATTCCTTTAGGTAGTAATCAGAAACTTTCCTCACTCATAGCTTTTCTGGAATCATTTGCTGAGTGGGCTGAAGCAGCATAGATCTGCTAATATCATCAGGCAATTTGGCTTCACACTAATATCTTACGCGGATGACACCCAAATTGTGGTGTCCGTCTCAAGCAGCCCCGAGGAAACAGCTGATCGCTTCAGACAATGCATGTCCCACATTAACCAATGGATGGGGACAAATTGTCTAAAGCTCAATGGAACCAAAACAGAGGTCCTCCTATTGGGATCAGATACCTCCTTCTGGTCACAGAACTGGTGGCCCCCCAATATGGGAGCTCACCCTACCCCAGTACACAAAGTGAGGAACCTTGGCATCATTTTTGATGACAGACTGACCTTCCAACACCAGGTCAACAAAGTCGTCTCCTTGGTGTTTCTAACATTAAAATCAATTCGCAAAGTACGCACCTTCATTCCCCCTGAAGAAGTAAAAACACTAGTGACGGTTCTAGCCATGGCTAGACTGGACTATGGAAATGCCCTATACTTAGGCCTTCAAAAACAGCACATGGTAAAGCTTCAGCGAGCACAAAACGTGGCTGCCAGAATGCTGTTGGACACTCCCAGATTCCAGTTCATATCAGAAGGCTTGAAAAAACTTCACTGGCTTCCCATGAAGAAAAGAATAGATTTTAAATCCCTATGTCTGGCGTACAAAGCTGTACACAGAAATGGACCAGCGTTCTTGAAACAACATCTCACCTGGTACCATCCACCTAGACACCTACGATCAGCACAGAGCAAACTCCTACAGACACCAAAATTTAAAAAAGCTCGCTGGGGAGGAAAAAGCTTTGTCCTGGGCACAGTGAAATTATGGAACTCGCTCCCGATAAATATTAAAAGCTGCCCAACTTTGCTCGGATTCAGAAAGCTACTAAAGACCTGGCTATTCACAAACTAACACAATCCTTTTTTCAACAGGAACTCTAGTTTTCTCCTCTGCTGAGCGCCTAGACGCCCCTGGGCAATCGTGCGCTATATAAATCCTACAATCAAATCAAATCAAATCTGACACATGCTTTAGAGTGTTTTCATTCACGTCTTCGGACTCTTTTCCTTTGAAAACCTTCACTCAAACTCCAGAGAAAGACTGTAATCCAGATGAAGTAGTTGACCTTGGTGAACAAGTTCAGCAGTTAAAATCTGTGGCAACCCTACAAGCTGTTAACTATGAAGTCTTCCTGAAGTCATTACTATGTTTGCAAAGATGTGGCCAAAGCCTTAGCTCTGTATTTGAAGAGTCTGCTTTAAAATATCTGCTTATTGAACCTTGGCCTGGAAGTGTACTGGGTGATCGATTAGTGAACACCACAGGCTGTAATACAGAAAGTGCCCCGGGGCAAGACGAGGGCAAGACCCTTGTTTGTGCCAGCTTCTTGCACCTGCGCCTCACGTAAGTAGTGCTGAGACTGGTGCCGATGTCCTGGGGTGTTTTCACATCCCTTATTGGACGTCGGTAGTTCAAAGCTGTGGGACACATAAATGTTATGGGTGGAAGGTTGGTGGGGTGGAATGTAGAATGGGAATGGGGAGTGAGATTCTGTGGGTGTCTGTTGGTGCAGGACAGTTGATCTGATAGATGCTTCCTTCCTTACCTACATCATCTAAATAAAAGCAATCATATACTTACCTGTGTGGACATTGTCTTTCCAACAGTGGCGATGAGGATGGGATAGAGCAATACTGGTGGTATGATCCTGTTAATGAAGTGCTGAACTGGAGTGGGCTATCCGGAAAGTCTTGATTTCCAAGTGATGGTGTTCCGGCGTTGGGAGTGTTGGCCTATTCTTGCCAGTCCGTGCCTGGTTGTGAGCTTGACAGTCTTCTACTAGTGGAGCAGGTTTTTGTCATCGTTATTAGCCAGTGGCCATTTCCTGAGGGCAAGCGTTGCCTTGGCCGTATGGGACTGCTTGCTTCCCGAGTGGCAGCCATTTCCTGGGTCAGGGCCTATGCAGCTAGGCTGATGTTGCCTTGGCAATGCATTATTGTTGTATCAACACATATTAGCGTCCATTTCCTGATTTCTACGCTGCTGTTAGTTCGGAGTTGGTTACCTGGGCAATGCGGCAGCAGAATGTTGGAGCCACGAGCCGTTTTCAAGTTCTAATATCGGTGCACCAAATACAAGTGGGTAATTTGGTACTGTGGCAGTCATCTTCTTGGTGATTGGCACACCTGGTATAATTGTTGCTTGTCAATCCTGCAGGTACTGACTTGTCAGTGATTGGCACACCAGAGATAATTGCTTGTTTTTCTGGCTGTCTTCTGATATTGTATCAGTAATCAGTTGGTGATTAGCACACCGCAAATAATTGCTTGAATGTGTACAGCAAAGATATTGCTTGCTTTCCTATTTGGTGCCTATATTGCATCACTTATTTCTGTCATATCCACCAGAGTTCAGAGGGGTAACGAGTGCAGATCATCTTAGGGTGTGATATTGCTTTCCTTTGCCACATCATGTGTTATGTGTAAGTGTTGGGTCATTAGCACGCAGACCTTATGCAGTTCCTAACCAATTTAGGCATCTTTATTAAGTATTGTCCTAACCAATTTTGACATCTTCGAGCAATGACGAGCATACAACCCCCTCCATTTTTCCTAGCTGAACCTGGGGAACCCCCGGTACAATGGGACCTGTGGCACGATATATTTGAATGCAAAAACAACAGTTGATGGACAGAATGCAGAACAATGTCATACATTCACCCCAGTACAGAGATCTGGGCCTAAATCCATCGTTTTTTTGCTCACCATGCCATTCCAGTTTGGACTCAGCCATATGCAAATCAGCCTTGACCCTGTGCCTCATGGGAACAGTCCAGCCCGAACTGCCAAGCCAGGTCCTCCCTGGACTGCAAACAAGCATCCTAGGACCGGTTTCGGGGTTTCACCCCTCTTCAGCCAGGATAGCTTGACTCCAGTGGCATGGAGAGCACGGGACCCACGTCTGGGCATACCCGTCCCACTCGGGGTGACAAATGCAAAAACAACAGTTGATGGACAAAATGCAGAACAATGTCATACATTCACCCCAGTACAGAGATCTGGGCCTAAATCCATCGTTGTTTTTGCATTTGTCACCCCGAGTGGGACGGGTATGCCCAGACGTGGGTCCCGTGCTCTCCATGCCACTGGAATCAAGCTATCCTGGCTGAAGAGGGGTGAAACCGCGAAACCGGTCCTAGGATGCTTGTTTCCAGTCCAGGGAGGACCTGGCTTGGCAGTTCGGGCTGGACTGTTCCCATGAGGCAAAGGGTCAAGACTGATTTGCATATGGCTGGGTCCAAACTGGAATGGCATGGTGAGCAAAAAACGATGGATTTAGGCCCATATCTCTGTACTGGGGTGAATGTATGACATTGTTCTGCATTCTGTCCATCAACTGTTGTTTTTGCATTTGTCACCCCGAGTGGGACGGGTATGCCCAGACGTGGGTCCCGTGCTCTCCATGCCACTGGAATCAAGCTATCCTGGCTGAAGAGGGTGAAACCCTGAAACCGGTCCTAGGATGCTTGTTTGCAGTCCAGGGAGGACCTGGCTTGGCAGTTCGGGCTGGACTGTTCCCATGAGGCACAGGGTCAAGACTGATTTGCATATGGCTGGGTCCAAACTGGAATGGCATGGTGAGCAAAAAAACGATGGATTTAGGCCCAGATCTCTGTACTGGGGTGAATGTATGACATTGTTCTGCATTCTGTCCATCAACTGTTGTTTTTGCATTTGTCACCCCGAGTGGGATGGGTATGCCCAGACGTGGGTCCCATGCTCTCCATGCCACTGGAATTAAGCTATCCTGGCTGAAGAGGGGTGAAACCCTGAAACCGGTCCTAGGATGCTTGTTTCCAGTCCAGGGAGGACCTGGCTTGGCAGTTCGGGCTGGACTGTTCCCATGAGGCACAGGGTCAAGACTGATTTGCATATGGCTGGGTCCAAACTGGAATGGCATGGTGAGCAAAAAAACGATGGATTTAGGCCCAGATCTCTGTACTGGGGTGAATGTATGACATTGTTCTGCATTCTGTCCATCAATTGTTGTTTTTGCATTTGTCACCCCGAGTGTGACGGGTATGCCCAGACGTGGGTCCCGTGCTCTCCATGCCACTGTAATCAAGCTATCCTGGCTGAAGAGGGGTGAAACCCCGAAACCGGTCCTAGGATGCTTGTTTCCAGTCCAGGGAGGACCTGGCTTGGCAGTTCGGGCTGGACTGTTTCCATGAGACACAGGGTCAAGACTGATTTGCATATGGCTGGGTCCAAACTGGAATGGCATGGTGAGCAAAAAAACGATGGATTTAGGCCCAGATCTCTGTACTGGGGTGAATGTATGACATTGTTCTGCATTCTGTCCATCAACTGTTGTTTTTGCATTTGTCACCCCGAGTGGGACGGGTATGCCCAGACGTGGGTCCCGTGCTCTCCATGCCACTGGAATCAAGCTATCCTGGCTGAAGAGGGGTGAAACCCCGAAACCGGTCCTAGGATGCTTGTTTCCAGTCCAGGGAGGACCTGGCTTGGCAGTTCGGGCTGGACTGTTCCCATGAGGCACAGGGTCAAGACTGATTTGCATATGGCTGAGTCCAAACTGGAATGGCATGGTGAGCAAAAAAACGATGGATTTAGGCCCAGATCTCTGTACTGGGGTGAATGTATGACATTGTTCTGCATTCTGTCCATCAACTGTTGTTTTTGCACGATATATTTGAAGCTTATGTGGAAGTGCTAGAAGATGGTGAATGTACGGCGGGAAGACTTTTATCTCTACTCAGACACAGATTAGGTGCCATAGGCTTAAGTGAATTTAAGAATTTACCTCCTTTAGAGAATGCCAAAAATGTGGATGTGTATCAGTATGCTATCAAACAGATGCAAAAAAGATATGGTAGAAAGACTATTGTTGTCCTGGAATGGTTTAAATTTTATTTAAGGGCACAGAAGGAGGATGAATCAATTGACCAATCAATTTGTCACAGCTTTAAGAGGATTAGCTGTAACATGTGACAAATATTAAGAGATCAGATACTGAAGAAGATGAAATTTAGGAAAATACAAGAGAAATTATGGTTGTGTGATGAAATGGCTTTGAAGGCGGCTGTGGATGTTGCTAGAAGCATAGAAGTGTACTAAAAAGTTATACAAGCTGTGAGAAAGAAAAGTGAAGGTACTGTGTCGGTATGTGCGGTTGGAGGAGGGAAAGATATTAAACGTAAAGTGAAGATGAAGCAAAAAATAATGAAGTGATGCAAACTGGAAGTAAAGGGTTGTCATGTTATAGATGTGGATCAAGTAGCCACTTGGATAATTCTAAAATGTGTCCGCTGTAAGCAAGATATGCAGTAAGTGCCACAAGAAGGGACATTTCAGCAGAGTATGTAAGAGCATAGATAGGAAGTTTATTCATATAACTAAAGACATTGAGGATGAAGAAGAGAACATGCAGGGAGTAGTTTTCAGTATACAGGATGATCTTGCATGTGATGGAGAGAAAACTGTGAAATTGCCCAGTTGCACTGTAAATATAGATAGAGCACAAATTGAAACGATGGTTGATTCATGTGCATGGTACACGATTATGAACAAAAGAATATTTGACCTGGTAAACATCTGTATGAATTTGATGCTAGCCCGGGTAGTTATTCGGGTCATAGGAGTCCCATGCAGGGGTTTATGTGGGCTAATATAGAATTTGGTTCCAGACAGTGTCATGGCAAGGTTTACGTGACTTCTGAGGATGCTATGATTTTAGGTTGGCCTCGCTTAATGGAGCTGGACACGAAAATAGATCCTGGTGCTAATCCTCCGGTGTATTCCGTATGTGGTGTAGTTGGCATGGGCATCCGCAAATACCACCCTAGTGATACATTTGTAGCGCTTGTATGAACTCCATCCTTAGAGTAGTGCCGGTATTATGGACGTCTCTGCTGAAGTCCATACCCCTCACCGATCCACCCTATGCATATAAGCATAGCCTTAATGTGCAGTAATAGACATGAATGTAGAGTAAAAGGCAGGTGCACAAGTGATTGGCACTGTAGGAGCGCTTGCAGAGAGACCTTAGATGGCTGAATGCGCTGATGTACCCTACAAACTACGGGGCATATTAGCAAGACCCACGTTAAAATTATCGCCGTTTTAGCGGCAGGAAACTGCCGCTAAAACGGCGATAATGGGCTTGCTAATATGCGTTATGGAATTCCAATAGAAGCCCAGGTTAAATGTGCAGGACATCTAACCTGGGCTTCTATTGGAATTCCATAACGCATATTAGGAAGCCCATTATCGCCGTTTTAGCCGCAGTTTCCTGCCGCTAAAACGGCGATAATTTTAACGTGGGTCTTGCTAATATGCCCCTACATTTTCCAGCAACACTTCATGTGGCCATCTTGTTTCAAGGACATAAAAACCATGCCCTTGCTTGTCAAGTCGGCTCTTCCTGACGACAGTCCTTCGTTCCTGTTCTCAGCCCCTGACTGCACCTGCGAGGTGATAAAGCACCTAAACCCCAGTTGCCAGACATGTAGCTACATCACCGAGACTCGAACCAGCACCAGATGCAAGCGCGCCTTCTCCGTATTGGCTGCAACAACTAAGCTAAGTGCCTCAAATGGCTGAAACTGATTTGCTAACACTGTAATTGGGAGAGTGAGTTAACTCTCAAGAATGGGCGGCATTTCAAGCCCGCTAACGCCTGATTCCGATAAAGCAGAGACTCGAAGTACTACTAACATGCCTGATAACGTACTACATTGCAGAAAGTGAATAACATGTCTGCAAAGAGCTTGATCACAGAAAGAGAATAAAAGATTGGAAACTTACGGGCTCTGTGATTATTGGTACAAGGCAGTGTGAGCTGACAGACTCATTCGACAATTCTCTAAAGAACAGTTCACGTAGCAGTGGGGTAACAAACAGTGCATTGACCCACTTAAGTATGTAAAAGGAGTGGTCCCTCAACTCCTTGTTGTTGTTTCTGCGATCAAGTGACCCTACACCCTAAGCATACATGTGAGTGAAAGCACAGTGGAGACATTATGAGTGGCTTGACAAATGAATGTGCATGCAAAGTGAATGAGGAGATCACTGGTTAACTTATGTTAATAGTGCACATACCCTTCCTTCCCTGTCCATCTAGTTTGCAGAGACACTGCCAAACCGGCTTCATCCATAGCACCACCCTGAGATAACATCAGGCACATTTATGGGACAAACACTGATCGCAGAGAACCAGTAGGATGTTTTCATTATTTTCTCCACACCCCCATTCCCTGTGGTGAACTCTCTGGCGAGCAGTATCACTGTTACCCTGGCAGATAACTAAGAGGAGTGGACGGATTGTCATCGCACATCACCCCACTGGCCCAAGGATTCCAGATTAGTGTATGTGTCTGTGAGTAGGCATCTAACAGTAATACAAGAAACGGATATGACGAAAGATGAATATGGGCATTTGAAGGATGGTGGTGGAAGTGGTTACATGATGGGAAATTGAAAATACTCTGGTATGGGTCGGGTAGATTCAGAGGTTGCTGTGGGTGTGAATGAGGAAAGAGTGGGAGAAAATGAGCGTTGTGAGGAAGTAGTGGATGCAGGTAGTCTAGGAAGACAAGAAATAGGGGTGGGAAGGAGTACGAGAGAGAAGAAACTACCTGGTCATCTTGATGGTTATGTGCTGGGGTAGTCCTTTAAAAGGTCCATCAGGGTCAGTTTTCTTTTGTTGGATAAAATGATTTATATAGGTGTAATATTTTTATTAATATTGTTTCCCTTTTAATAGCATGTTTTGTAATTTTGTTGTGTGTGGGACACATACATGTTATGGGCGGAATGTTGGTGGGGTGGACTGTAGAATGGGAATGGAGAGTAAGATTCTGTGGGTGTTGGTTGGTGCAGGCCAGTTGATATGATGGTCGCTTCGGGAGGTGCCTGCACCGCTCCTTCCTTACCTACATCATCTTAATAAAAGCAATTGTATACCTATAAACGTGCGTGGACATTGTCTTTCCAACAAAAGCCTCCCAAAACGAGCTGGAAATCCACTGTTTACACTGGTTTTCAACTTGTTTATACTTCCACCGTGTGATCTCATCTCCTCACCGGGTGACCGTGCACTGGGAGCCGATTAGTGTGTCACACGGTGAGGTGACACAGTGTGAGTTGGCAGGTCTGTGTCTGGGCCAAACGTTTCAAACAGATTAATCCATCATGATAAACTGTCGATATGGTTTAGATAAGGAATGCCAAGTCTCATGATAGCTGTTGTATAGCTACATCAGCTTAAAATGTATGTGAAGTGGTCGATTTAGGACTGTCCCTAAATGTTTTATTAGTAAGTGTATTGTAAGGTGTTGACTAAACAGAAGACGGTGTGAACATTCTTAAATTTATCATGCATTACGATAATCATGTTAAAAGCTTTACCTGTTTATCACCTTTAATTGAATTGCTGATGATATATATTAAATTACAAATTGGTAACAAAGAATAATTTGGGTATTTTTCGGTGAGGGGTTCTGAGTGACAAAGCAAAAAAGAGAGTGAAGCTCGAGTCTATGAGGTCACTCAGAATGCTGAAGTGAAAAACATCCCCGTAATGTACATTTTACCCATCTGTTATTTTGTGTTGTATATGGCCACCCCAGATCATCTGCCGCTGCTTCCCACATATACCTATGGGCAGAGGAGTTACTGAGGATCCATATATAACCTGTCCAAAACATTAAAAAATATGGGGGCATATTATCAAGGAAAGTATCGCCGCTTTTCCGGCACATATCGCTGGAAAAGCGGCGATATTTCTATCGCACTATCACCAAGGACTCACTAACGTGCGTTAGCGCTTGCTTCCTTGAGATAGCTGCCGGTTATCCTGCCGCTTTGCATGTCAGCGATATTTATCGCTAATGATATGCAAAGTAGGCGTTCCTTACTAAAATAACATGAAAACTGTCTCTAACACAACTTCCCCCTATTATCAATCCGGTCGCGAACCCGCGTAGCGATAATAAAAGTAGCGCTAACCGCGATTATCGCTGGTATCTGAACGCCTGATTTAAAACTGACTTAGCTATATTATCCTATGGGAGGTGAATTGTCAGGATAAGTCCACCCTGCCCTATTATCAAGGATTTCCCTATCGCTGTTGTTTTATCACGGGATTTCCAGCGATAGTCACGCATTTCTCCGCCAGCGCTGGATTTTTTATCGCATTGGAGATAAGCGTTGATAATAACGCGCTATCTCTGCGATGTAATCCAGCGATAGCCGGCGATAATTAAAATCGCGCTAAGCGCGCTTAGCGATAATTATCGCTGGCTGTTGATAATATGCCCCATGGCCTCTTGCTACTCACCGCACCACCCTCGAGATATCCTGCCCCAAACTAAAAAAATAAATACATGGGCTCCTGCCAACCACCCCCACTAACCTCTGATAAAAAAAACCTTACTTGCCCATCTCCAAATATAAAAAAAATACATGGCCTCCTGCCGCCCACTCACACCACCCTATGCATATAGCCCCCACTCCACTTTCTTAAAAAAAACTGTACCCAAAAAATAAGATGGCCTTCTGCCTATGACCCCCCTACCCCACACTCTGTGCAAACTCATCATCTCCCAGCATAATGACACACTCTCTGCTCTCAAAGTGAGAGCGGAGAGCCGGCTCAATGCTGGCAGCGACACTGTGAAAGCTACTTGTCAGCAGGGCTTCATTCACTTCCCTTCTCAGCACCGGGTCTTCCCCTCTCAGCGTGGGTGTGGTTAACCACTGCTGTGAGTGAATAACCTGATTCCAATCCAGTTATTCACACTAAAGGCTTCCAATGGAAACCATATACAAGAATGTTAATAATGCTTATAGACTTTTTGATGATAAATAAAATGCATACATGTATAGATGTTCTATGCTGTATTCTACAAATTATATTTATCCGAATAAATGTCTATTAGAGTAAAATAACTTACATTTGTAATCTTTTTATTTACCCAAATGTGCAACGAGTGGAGGCTCTCAATGTGCCTTTCCCCCATATGTTAAAATTGTGGGTAAGGCACAGTTTTCAAATTTCTAATTTGGGCTGGAAGGAATCAGTATTTCTCAGAATATATGAAATTTACCAGTGGTAGGATGTAGACCTGGCAGATAAGGGGTTTTCCAAGCGTTACTTCTCTAATACCAGTTTTTTAAAACGGTGCTTCTGTGGAAACATTTCTTGTGTAGTGACAGTTACGCGGAGTAAAAATGATATTTATAATTGAAGTTTTTACTTTTCCATTACTATTGAAAAATGTGCACTTGATGTTTCTTTTGGTTTGAGAATTAAATGCCGCACTACTGTTTAGTAAAGCCAGTTGAATATGAGAGGAGGTAAGTTTACCTTTTTAAAATGTCATCACATTTCCTTTTTCTGTAATTTAATCAGTGCACGGTATGCATGGTTGGGGTTGGAGGCCTGCTCTCCTATTTACAAAACTGCATTTGCATCAACTATTGTTTGTCTGCAAAGCCATGTACAAAAAAAGATAATTCAGTAGACGTTATATTAGAAAGCAAATGTGATTTAGCTGTGTTGTAAGTGTGAGCTTTTAGAATTTTGGGGTTTGGACGCATTAGGAGAAAAGCAGCCAGCTGCACGGTGGTGGTGTCTGCCAGCTATTCAGTGCCCTGATCATCAGATCATCTTTGCCAGTACCAGTGTGTCATTGAGTGGCACCAACAGATGTCTAGAGGGCAGCAATTGACAGTGTGACCTTCAGGTTGATGCTTAGAAGCTACGGGTTCAAGAGGCAATGTGTGATGAATCCCAAGCCTATGTGGACAGGTGTTACAACATTTGGGGCTTTAACTAGCATTAATATGAGGCAGATAATTCTCTTCTAATTTAGGGATGTGTGTGACAGTCTCTTAGCTTTAATCTGGTTTATGACTGTTACAGTTTTTTTTATTGCCGCTTACCGCTGAAAACTATCGCCATGTTAGCAGCGTATTTACAAGCCGTCACTACATGGTGATAGTATCAGGGATCGGCGGTGAAAACTGCCGCTAATATTAGCGCGATGGCGATAGGACTTCCAGCGTTAGCAGGCGAAAACTACCGATAGGCCCATTAGTGGCAAAAAAACTCACGTTAGTCAGCCCAACGTGAGTTTTGTTTGCCTCTAATGCAAAAAATAGCCTATCTGCAACCTCTAATAGAAAATAGGCATAAAAACCAATAAAATGCAGAATGTAGCAGCCAGGGCCAAGTGCAGCACACATCAAAAAACCCCTGCAAGCCACCCAACATCCAGGATGACCAGGATGAGAGCCTGGATGCCTCGCTGGACCTGCGTCTGGAGCCTGGATGCCTCGCTGGACCTGCGTCTGGAGCCTGGAAGCTTTGCTGGACCTGCGTCTGGAGCCTGGATACCTCGCTGGACCTGCGTCTGTAGCCTGGATGCCTCGCTGGACCTGCGTCTGGAGCCTGGTTGCCTTGCTGGACCTGCGTCTGGAGCCTGGAGTGGGATGCAGAGGAGCTGTGGAGTCAATGAGCCGTGGCGCTAGACATTGATGCACGGCGATCGCCCGTACCTGGTGGTGAAGTCTGGTCGGTCGCATGGAGACACGTTGCTGACCTGTGTGAGAAGACCGCCTTGCGCCCCTTGGAGCTGTGAATGGTAGAGGCACTCCTGCGCACCAACAGGTCTGCATCGCATACTACGATCCACCACTACACCGGGGTGCACAGAGAGGATTACCAACGGTGGGCGGCACCTCTCTGCATCACAGGCCGGATGAGGTTGCGCTGGCCGGACGCTGTGGAGGGTGAGGCCCCTGAGCTGCACCAAACTTGTGTTGCGGGAGCTCTGCAAGTTCACGCCTAAGGGGGCCCTGCTGCATCAACTGTATCGGGAGGTTCACCAGCGGACTTGGCGGCGACTGCTGTACCCACGCTTGTGAAATCCCACCTGGCTGAGGCTCCTGCTGGGTGAGTCACAGATTTGGAGAGAGTTTAGCGGATTGCACCACAGTGTCAATGTCCAGGTAAGGAGAAGGTGGGACATGTAGCAGTGGAGGCCCAGGGGTCGAGTTGCCCAGGCCTAGCACCAGTAGATGACGCACCCCCAGTGTCGGCTCATCCGCTATGGCGGAAGAGCGTCGCCCCACTGCTTCCAAGCAGTGCAAGAAGAGGAACAATCATCACATGATGATAACTTCCTGATGTTATGGTGCCATGTTTCCGTTGCGGGCTGGAGTGTGGGTAGGGCTGCTCCACTCACGGAGCAGGGCAGGGGCGGAGTGGCATGCCCACTCAAGTGCGCAGTGATTGTTTGGTCGGCCCGCTCAGGCTGCACAAAGCAGTCATGCGCACTGTCCTGTTCGCAATGCAGGCTGCATTACAGCCTGCATTGAGAACATGCCCACACCTCGAGCCCCTGGCTGAACGCCTCGTCCCGGCGCCAATGACCAATCCCAACGCCGCATTGCAGCGTTGTGATTGGCTTAGGGGAGCGAGCCTGGCTGCCTACTTCCTGTTCCTGGAAGCAGACTCAGGAGAGCAGGAGCAACGAAGACACGAGACCCGGCCTCGAGGTAATATTTCTCCCATTTAAATATTTACAACACCCACTCACACACACACCCGCGTCCACGCCCAATCCTGTGTTCTTTTCAGCGTTTCCCACCTCCCAGCTGTCCAGTCCCCCCCGCAGCACTTCCCAATGGCTTCCGCTGTGCGGCCAGGCACAGTGGGCTTACCACTGGTGTGCCAAAGGTATATATGGAGTTACGCGCATACCATTATTTCGCATTCCATTACAATGCATACTAATACTAGGCATATTGCAACAGTAGGGAAGGTGTTGGATTGCGGAGATGTAAACATTACTATTCCCACTTCAGTGAGTGCAACCCTAAAACTGACACTTGCACCCCAAAGCAAACCCTGACCCCTAAAATTCATCTTTGAGCCCCCAAAAGACACCCTAAAAATCATATGTGACCCAAATGCACACCCCAATTTTCATATTTGACCCCATGGCACACCCCAATTTTCATGATTGACCCCAAAACACACCCCAAATTTCAAATTTTACCCCATAATACACCCCACATTTCATCTCCAACACCCGAAACCCATACCCACCCTAAAAAATAAACATACCCCATTACTGACCTCACAATGCATTGTAATGGAATGCGATGTGAAGGCACCTGCATTGTTGGATTTGCGTTGTAAAGGCATTGCGATGTAATGCCTGCGTTGTAATGGACGTCTCCCATGCCAAAGGCAAGCCATATGCAAGCCCGTCTGCGTCCGTCTGCCCCTGGACCGTGCTCAGCACCAAGGACCCTTCCTCTCGGACACTCCACCCCTACGACGCCAGCACCCGCCTCGCCATCAACCCTGGACGCCACATCACCTGCCACGACCAACATCTGCTCCGGACCGGACATCGCCATCACTGACGGCTACTAAATCACCGCAAGGACCACTCCGACCGTCCAGGAGGAGACATTGCCATCACCTACAGAAGCACACTCCGACTTACCACGCACTCTAATGACACAACGGTGACCATGGAACACCTCAACTTCCAGATCCGGACCAACCCCAACCCCATCCTCTGCTGCACCCTCATCTGCAGGCCCCCCGGGCCATGGACACCCGTTCTCCGATACCATTGTAGACCTCATTGCACACCAGGCTCTCCCATCCACCGACGACATCCTACTCGGCGAACTCAAGTTCCACCTGGACAATCCCAGTGACCAGAACACTACCCCCTCCTGGGGTAGCTCCCCAACATCAGACTCAAGCAGCTAGTCACCGCAGCAAGCCACACAGCAGGACACAAGGTCCAGCACGTCTCCTTCGCCATCGGGACCTTCAACTACAGCCACACCACCGGACTCTCCTGGACCGACCATCATTGTACACATCACGGCTTCACCATGCCCACCGTACACAACCGCCATCATCGCCCCCCTCGTAACTGGATCCAGGCCACCGAAGTACGTCTTGTCAACTCCCTCAGCACCACCACTCCGCCAACGCTTACAGACGATGACACCGCAGCGTTCAACCGCCACCGATGGATCTCCAACTGCGCCAACACCCGGGCACCCTTCAAGAACAGCACTGCGGCAGTACCTTACGCCTGCATGATGGCAGGCGTAAGGGTGACAGAGTGCCACAGGGATAGGCTAGCCCCATGCATTGCTGGAGTTGCGTCATGGTTGTGACGCAACTGCAGCAATGGGTGACTTTAGCGCAGACAGCTACGTCAGGATTCCAGACGTATCTGTCATTACTTGCGTCATGGAGCGCTGTCCAGTAAATACAGTGCATCCGTGGTGTCGCAAGAAGGGGGTAGTGAAAAGTGTTGCAATACTTTCTTGTCGCAGCGCTGCAACACTTTTCATGAGTGAGGCCCAGGAATGCGCACTATCTTATTGATGGTGCGCAGTCCTGCCCTGTAGTTTTGTCGCAGGGCAGCACAGTTACATTGCTTGCAGCGCGGTCCAGCAACAAAACCTGCTGAAATGGGCCCTAGGGGTTATCTCCATTTTTAAGACCAGCTATTTTCTGGTCTTAAAAAACTGCCTCTAACTGCAGTTAGAGGCAGTTTTTTTGGTCCTCCATACTTAAGGAATCCCCTTGTAAATATCGCGAAGTGGGGTTAGCGGCCGTGTTTGCACGGGAACGCCTCCCTTGCATGTCATCATCGCTAACAGAAGTGGCGATCTTTATAATGGACGTTTTCGCCAGAAAACTGCCTCCAACAGAGGTTAGCGACAGCTTGTGAATACGGCGATAAAAATATCGGCGGAAAAGTGCCGCTAACGCAGTGTTAACTACTTGTACATATGCCCCTATATTGTCTCCAAGACTGATTAATCTCCGGAGAAAGGACGAGTAGTCACAACGCAAAGGCAGATGAGGAGGAAACCATCCCATAATGAATGCTCTACCCCACAACAGAGCATCCCATATCAATTAGGAAAAGTTCAAAAATGAGATCTAAAATAAAACTTCATACTGTTTTTCACTAAAGCAATGTTGTAAAATTGTTTTTCAATTTTATTAGGATGTCTCCAAGGTAATGCGTGCTTTTCTAGAACTTTACGTATTAATTATTTCATGTTTTGTTACTGGTAGGTGAATGCCATTTTTTCTATAATGATGAAAGCAGCAAGCAACGAAAATGCTGACAAACCCTTTTCATGATTAGACAAAATCGAACTCCATAATTAATAAAACGAGCACAAAAAACATGAAAACATAACAAAAGAGCACAAGCCCCATGAATGAATGCCTATTTAAATAAGATAAAAAATGAAATTGCAAAGCATCAACGCATCTGTCTCAACACAAACAACCCTCCAAAAATATGTACCTACACAGACATAACCATTTTTACAAGTCAACAATCAAAAAAGCTACAAAAATTCAGCAGATTCCACAACGCAAAATGCCCCAACAAAGATTTTTTTTAAATGTTCACAGAAGTACACAATCCCAAATGCACCGAAGAAACCCATCCCATTTTGCAGGAACTTTGTCACAAACTGGCAACTCATTACACAACAAAAGCAGACATGTTGGATTCATACTTAATACACAAAAAAACCAACAGCGCTAACCCTTTTCCAACAAACAACTCCAAGGGATGGTTAACACAGCCTTTGCACTCCTTCAAAGAACTATTACTAATTGATGTTTCTGGACCTTGCCAAAGCAAGCAGGTCAACCAGTTTCCCCTCTGTCCCGTGTCCCACACAGATCTTCAAAAACATTCTTCTAATGACGTCAGCAAAAATTCCAGTCAGAACACTCATCAACAACTCCTTAACAACTGGAATTTTTCCTGAAGATTTAAAAAAAGCATATATATGCCTATTATTAAAGAAAACAAACTTGAACCCCCAGGACTCCAACAATTACGGACAGATACCAGATGCACCATTCCTAGCCAAATTCAAAGAAAGAACCACCTTCACCCAGAAGACACAACTCATTGAAGTAAACTCCCTGCTTTCTGATTTCCGAATGGGATTTTATCCAGGAAGAGGCACTGATTCAGCCCTAATCTCCATCTGGGAAGACCGTAAAGACACAGTAGACCAGAATGGAGTTGCTGTACTACTTCTCTTGGACTTTTCAGCTGCGTTTGACACAGTCGGTCATTACATACTAATTCTAAGACTCGAGGATGCCAGCATAGAGGGTACCATACTCACTTGGATCTCATGTTCTCTACACAAAAGAAAAACGTGATCCATACTCAACCTTCCTCATCGAAACTCTACAGCATAAAAGCAGGAGTCCCTCAAGGTTCTATCATCTCACCCCTCCTTTTCAACATCTGCTTGAACTTATTACCAGAACTAATCAATGTTTTTGACTTCACCTGCTATAACTACAGAGATGAAACACAGATAGGTCTTAAATTGAAAAAGCCCATGGGACATTGGAAACTCCAAAATTGCCAGTTGCTTCCAGGCTGTTGACCAATATACGCCCACTGAGGCGGGACTATTAATTAGCTGCAAGTGCGGCGTTACTGCTTACCTGTCGTTTCTCCAACTGCCAAACCAGTGAACAAGGGAGAAGAATCCTGAAACGCGTATGGTGATGAGTGGTGAATTTTATGTACTGGGACAGCTGTGTTGATGCCGTGCAGTCCACCAATAAAGAGGATAAATATCACGTCGTGTGTGGGGCTTCCTACTTTGAGCAGTTTTCATATGGATATATATATATATATATATATATATATATAGAGAGAGAGAAATAGATACACATAGCATATATATATATGTATATATATATATATATATATACATATATATATATGCTTTGAAATATTACCTATAACTGCCGAACTCTGGACGGGTGCTTTCTCCGCTAACCTGAAGGTGAACTTACATGAAAGTAATCCAAAATGAAACAGGTGCAGAGCACTCACCGAACTTTTGATTGATTTTATCTGAGCAAATGCATTTCGCCACTCTGCCTTCTTCAGTGCTCATCAAAAACGGCATCAAACATAACACATGTTTAAATTTCATCAGGAGTAGTTTCATTGGAGGAACACAGCTTATTAATGTAGTTTGTGTGAGAAGACCCTCTCAAGAGGAACAAGCAAGAAAAATTCCTGCGGTACAACTAGTATGTTGTACCACTTTAAGACCTACTATAGGAATAGCTTGAAGAGGGCACAGAAAGGGAGAGATGAAGAGGGGCCATCTACATCCACGGCTGCACCATCTGTTCCTGGGGAGAGAGTGCCTTCTAAAGTGGATAGGCGGCATCCAAAAATTGAGCCAAAAATTAAGGTGTCAGCACATATTGCCTTGACTGTAGCACTATGCTGACAGGTGGTGAGCAGTCTGTCGATGCCATCCTAGAAGCATCAAGGCAACATACTTGTTAATTTCTTTTATAATTTATCCCAGTTTTTGCACTGTTTTGGTTACAATTTTTACCCCCCTCATTGCCATGTTATTTGCTAAAAAATACAAAAAAATTACTAAATGTTAGAAAATAAAAAAATAAAATAAAAAAACACAGTTCCACAAAAAAGAAGAAAAAAAGGTTCTTCTCAGAACAGCCTTTTATGGTTAAATATAAGATAAAGTGTACTGTATGGGTGAGTGAAAGGGTGTGCGAGTAACTGTATGGGTGAGTGAGTGGCTGTGTGAGTGGCTGTATGGGACCCTGAGTGGTTCTGTGAGTGAATGTATGGTGAGTGAATTGTTAAGTGAGTGGCTGTATGGGTAAGTGAGTACCTGTGTGAATGGTTGTATGGGTGAGTGAGTGGATGTGTGAGTGGCCATATGGGAGAGTGAGTGGTAGTGGGAGTGGTTGCATGGGTGAGCGAATGTTTGTGTGAGTGGCTGTATGGGTGGGTTAGTGCCTGTGCAATTGGCTGTATGGGTGAGTGAGTGGGTGTGTGAGTAGCTGTGTGGGTGAGTGAGAGGGTGTATTAGTGACTGTATGGGTGAGTAAGTGCATGTGTCAGTTTCTGTATGGGTGAGTAAGAGGGTGTGCGAGTAACTGTATAGGTGATTGAGTGGGTATATGAGTACATTAGTGAGTGAGTGTATAAGTGCTTGTCTGAGCGAGAGGGTGCATGAGTGGCTGTATGGGTGTTAGTACCTGTGTGAGTGGCTGTTTGTTTGAGTGAATGGGTGTGTGAGTGGCTGTATGAGTGAGTGTGTGCTAGTATGAGTGGTTGTATGGGTGAGTCAGTTGCTGTATGAGTGGCCGTATGGGAGAGTGAGTGGTTTTGGGAGTGGCTGTATAAGTGGTAAATGGTTGTGTGAGTGGCTGTATGGGTGAGTTAGTGCCTGTGTGAGTGAATGTATGGGTGAGTGAGTGAGTGTGTGAGCGGCCATATGGCAGATTGAGTGGTTGTGTAAGTTGCTGTATGGGTGAGTGAATGGTTGTGTGAGGGGCTCTATAGGTGAGTAAGTGCATGTGTGAGTGGTTGTATGGGTGAGCAAGTGGTAGTGTTAGTGTTTGTATGGGCAAGTAAGAGGGTGTGTGAGTAACTGTATAGGTGAGTGAGTGGGTATGTGAGTGGCTGTATGAGTTAGTGAGTGAGCGTGTGAGTGCTTGTATGAGAGGGTGCCTGAGTGGCTATAAGGGTGTTTGTTTAAGTGAATGGGGTGTGTGAGTGGCCATATGGGAGAGTGAGTGGCTGTGTGATTGGCTTTATGGGTGAGTGAATGGTTGTGTGAGTGGCTGTATGGGTGAGTGAGTATTTAAGAGGCTGTATGAGAGAGTGAGTAGTTGCATGAGTAGCTGCATGGGAAAGTGAGTGGTTGTGTGAGTGGCTGTATGGATGAGTGGTTATGTCAGTGGCTGTATAAGTAAGTGAGTGAATGTATCAGTGGCGTATCAGTGACTGAGTGTGTGTGTTAGTGACTGTATGAGTGAGTGAGTAGGTGTGTGAGTAACTTTATAGGTGAGTGAGTGGTTAAGTGAGTGAGCAGGTGAGTGACTGGGTGTGTCAGTGGCTGTATGGGTGAGAGAGTGGGTACATGAGTAGTTGTATGGGTGTGTGAGAGGGTGTTTGAGTGGTTGTATGAGTTCGTGAGTGGGTGTCTGAGCAACCGTAAGGGAGTGAATGGTTGTGTGGGTGATGGAACAGTTGTTTGAGTAGCTGTATGGGTGGGGGAGTGGGTGTATCAGTGGCCTTATGGGTGAGTGAGTATGTGAGTGCATCAGTGGTGTATGGGTGACTCAGTGTGTGTGTGTGTTAGTGACTGTATGGGTGAGTAGGTGGGTATGTGAGTAACTATATAGATGAGTGAGTTGCTGTTTGAGTAATTGTGCTGGTGAGTGAGTGGGTGTGTCAGTGGCTGTATGGGTAAGAGAGTGAGTACATGAGTGGCTGTATGGGTGTGTGAGAGGGGGTGTGAGTGGCTGTATGAATGAATGAGTGTGTATGTGAGCGGCCATGCAGGAGTGAGAGGTTGTGTGAGTGGTTGTATGGGTGAATGGTTGTGGGAGTGGCTGTATGGGTGAGGGAGGGGCTATGTTAGTGGCTGTATAGGTGAATGACTGCATGTGTGAGTGGCTCTATGGGTGAGTGAGTACCTGTTGGAAAGTGTATTATTGGTAGGGGCAAATGTATATCTGCCACTGGCAATAAGGCTACTTTCGCAGTATGGGGCTCAGAATAGGTCTTAGAAAATTATTCCTATGCTCAACCCTTGGTAGCTTGGCTGCAAGCAGGCAGGCTTAACTTCAAAGACAGGTATGTAAAGCATTTAAAAACACCATTTCAGTAAATAATTAAGACACAATGCACAATAAAAATCCAACACCAATTTATAAAAATAGGAAATATTTTTATCTTTAAAATTACACCAAAACGACAAACATCCAATGTAGGGAACCAGGGATATGAATTTTCAAAGATTTAGCATTATCTAGCACATAGAATCCTACAGCGCCTTATCGGGACATCTGGTCGCGATAGACCGGGTCAAAGTCAAAGTTTCAGGTCACCCACGATGAAGCCCTGCGTTGCTACCACTAGCGGTAGGTCTCGGTCAAAGTTTTTACCTTTTGACTTAGAAACTTTTCTGGAGCTTTTCTTCCCGGGGTCTCTCGAAGCTGCCAGCCTGTACGGATTTGGTGAGGGTTCGTCGGATTGCCGTGCGACGAGCTCCCGGTCAAACTTATGGAAGTCCGACCTCCGGAACATTCCAGCGGGACAAACCAAGGATCCAGGCCGACTCGCGGTTGAAGGCAGGCAGCTTGGTTTTTGCGGTTGCTCCCGGTCACCTTTTCTTCGTTCGGACTTAGAAACTTTTACAGAGCTTTTTCTTGTGGGGTCCCTCGATGCTCTTCACCAGGCCGGATTTGGTGAGGGTTCGCCGACCTCGGATTTCACCTACTCCTGGGAAGTAGGACCTACGGAGCTTTTCAGCGGGACGAACCTGGACGGCAGGCCGACTCGCGGTTGAAGGCAGGCGGCTTGGCTGACCAGGTTGAGTCGGTCCACTTATGGAGCTTTTTTCCAAAGTTGCTCCAAAGTTCTCCAAACTTCTGGAACTTCTTCTTGAAGTGCCCCAAAGGGTCCCAAAGTGTCTCAAACTCACTCCAAAGGTCTGGAAGCTCCAAGATGGTCCTTGAAAGTTGAGGTTCAGTTCCCACAATCCACTTGGACAAAACCCTTACAAATCCACTGGTAGTGCTCCAGGTTGAGGATTCTTGGTTGTGATGTTCCAGGTGAGCTCTGTTAACCTGTAGCTTGCAGGGAGTCCACACTTTAGTCCTTTTACAGTAAGGTAGTCCACAGGGCTGCAGTTCCAGATGGTGCAGAAGGCGCAATCTTCAGAGTGCAGGCCTTAGTGATTGCACATCGAACTTCTCAGCATGGCCCTTCTTGCTTTCTTAGGTTTCAAGTAGCAGATCTGAGAGGCTCTTATTCCATTTTCTCTGGGTCAAGTAGGAGGTCACTCCTGTCCAATGGGCTGCAGGGTACCACCCACAGGTATGACCATATCCTGCAAAGTGTGGCACTATTTTGTCCCAGAGTGCACCAATTCTTCTAAATTCATAATGGCTGATTTTCCAGCAGGGAGAGAAAAGCTGGCTAAACACACCCCTAGGATGGCTTATCTCCTTAGTCTCTCCCCCTTGCATCTGCTCATTCCTTCCTTAAGCCTAGCATCTGGCTTGGTTCAAAAGATTAGAGCTGTAAATGACACTGGTGTCTTCCCCTTCCCTTGAAGTCCATTGTTTACGACTCCTCCTCCTGCTATGGCATTCCTGTGTAACAGAACACTGCCCTACCAGCAGAGCTGGTTAACCCCAGGGACTCTTTATCACCCCTTCAAATGAGCCTGGCTAATCCACTTAACTCTGACCAATCAGGACAGACCACTGGAAGGCTGAATCTGGGCTTACAAACAAGAAAGTCTTATAACTTCTTGTCTGTACATTTTAGGAGACATTCAACAATATCATATTGGATTTATTAATACCATTTTGGGAAGTCTTTGAATGCTATTTTTTATCAATCTCCTAGCAGGATCTATTAGTTAATAACTTCTTGCTATGTTAACCTATGTGGCAGGGGATTTGCAATGGGAAAAATGACTTGGGCCATTTTTCCAGCACCAGGGCTTATAAAAATATATTTTATAAGTACTCTGCCTATATCTAAAGGACCCCCGACTCTGGAACACCTAGGGGAGATTTTAGGGGTTCTGAATATGTAAAAATATTGCAGATCCTCCCTCCACAGTGCTCCTAGCACCAAAGTCGATTTTGTGCAACACTTTATCACAATTTGGAGAGTGAAATGTGCAATTTCACTTGACCCAGGGCATATAAAACTCATTTTATAAGGGTCCTCCTTATAAATACCATACCCCCACCCCTGGGCCACCTAGGGGAGACCCTGGGGGTACCTAATATGCCCCAAAATTGTAGGTTATCCATTTCTTAAGTGTCCCAAACACTAAAGTCGAGTTTGGGCACAATTTACTTTTTAAAAGCAGTCCTGCAACACAGAGCTACTTTTTGTGTTCAAATATTTTATTGTTATTTAAAAAGAGATAATACATATATAATATATTGCAATACAACATGGCATTGTGAAAAATATGATAAGTTAAAAACGAAGAATGACAGCATCAAAAGAATAGATTTCATATGAAAGATAATGAACTAGCAAAGAAACAAAATATATAAATGACATACGTATATATGTTAAAAATTGAATCAAATAATAATACAAAGCTGAGGTAAAAGGAATGAAAAGATCAACAGCTTATAGCCCGTTGAGGACAAAAACTAGTCGTATTGCAAGTAAGTAAAATTTTATGAGAAAAGAAAACAGGGAAGACGAAGAAAAGATAGAAAAAAAAAGAAAAGAAAAGAAAGGAAAAAGAAGAAAGAAAGAAAGAGAAAGGTAGGGACATCTGCTTCAATGAAGAGAATAACTTAAAAAGTAGAGTCAAAGGGATACTGAGCTACCAACCCTTGAGAAGATAAATTCATATAATTATCCAGTGACCTCCAAACAATACTAGAAATGGAAGGAGTGTAATGCTTCTCTTCAACAAAAGTATGAGCCCCGCGAAGGTATGACACCCATGCCCACCAGGTATGATAAGACAGAAGATGAAAAGATTTCCAATCAGTTAGTATAACTTTAACAGCAATGGAAATAAGTAAATCCAATAACTGCATATCCGTATTATCAAGGGGTAAAGGAATAGTTGTAGCTCATGGGCCCAATAGAATCATAGGTAAAGAAAGTTCTAACGAAATGTTAAAGATTAGTGATAAATGTTTCTGTATGAACCCCCAAAAGGATTGCAATAATGTACATTCAAAAAACATATGTTGATGAGTACCAGGTGCCAAATTACAATTCCAACAAAGATCGCTATCTCTAAGATTCAATTCATGTAAGCGAGCAGGGGTCCAATGAAGGAGATTTAGGGGCCGATTCCGATCTCGGCCGGTAGTGCTCCGAATCGGATTCGGATTTACCGGATCCGATTTGGAGCTCTGTTTCCTGACCGAATCGTACGCGGGTCCGGCCGAGCGAGTACGATGCAAGCTCCCGCGAAATCGCCGACCGACTCGTACGCGGCTTCAACACGCTCCGACCGACTCGCACGGACACGACTCGCACCGCGCTATGGAGACGTTTCCCGGCCGGGTAAGTACGATGCGCGCTGCAAGCAGTCCGACCGACTCGCGCCGTCCGGCTCGAAAAAGCTGTCGGAGCCGGACTTTGGGGGTCCGCGTCGGACCCCCCTGAACGCGTAGGTGCGCGAGTCGCACACAGGGGCGACCCATGGGTCCCCCCTACCTGTGCATGTACGCCACGATGCGCATGGACGCGTACCCGCTGTAGGGGCGCCCTTGTTCGCCTCGCACCCATTGAGTCAATGGGAGCCCGCGTACGCGTTGTACGACCGGCTCCCATTGACTTCAATGGGAGTCTGACCGAATCGAGTCCGATAGCATGCGAATGCATCGTACTCGTTCGGTCGGACTGCTAGGGTCCGATTCGGTCGGAATTCTCTCCGGGTCCGGCTCGGTCGGAGAGATTTCCGGCCGGAATCGGAATTGGCCCCTTAATGTAAAGAATTTAGATTGAATAAGAGAGGGAGTAATCTTATTACGCAGGGATAACTTCCCAATCATTTGCCAGGTTTCCTGTGAAATATGTTTAAAAATATCATTGTCAAAGTGATGAGACCATTTATCATGTGTAATTGTAGACTGTGAAGGAAGTGGAGCAGATAAAAACGTATATATTCTCGATGCAGTATGTCCCGAGCGAGACCACATAGAAAGTAATGAGACAGTAACCAAATTTGTAGAAAGGGATACTTTAGAAAGGGCATCCTTCAATTTCAGAAAAGAATAAAAATCCATATTACTAAGGTTATAGTCTCTGGCCAAAGACGAGAAGGGAAGAGGGTCATGGTTAGAGTCATAAAGATCTTTTACCAATGTAATACCTCTAGTAGCCCACGAATAAATCGTATCAGAATCAATATTAGGAATGATTTTAGGATTATACCATAAGGAGGATCACCTCGATTTATGAATAGGTTTAGAAAGTTTTTTATCTATATATTTTAGTGCATTAATCGTGTCCAAAATAATACGATGGGAATGACCAAGCATGAGTTTAGAAGCAGTGAAAAAGGAAGATGTGGAAAGAGGAGTACACAACTCTCGTTCAATATAAATCCACGGGGGTGTATGTAAAGACTCTGGCAAGAACCAAAGAGCACCTTGAGAAGCTAAAAATGCAATTTGATACAAGTTCCAATCCGGAAGATTACAGCCGCCCAGAACATAGGGTTTTCTAAGATGTTTATAAGCAATTCTAGCACGTTTATCACTCCACAAAAATTTAGGAAAAAAGAAGAAGAAAGCTTTATAGGTAACATGGAGGATAGGAAATTAATAATCGGGGTTATCATCATCTTAAGAGTTTGAAATCTTCCCCACCAGGAGATATATTTAGGAGACCAGGAGGACAAAAGATCTTTAACTTTAGCTATGATGTGAGATTCATTATAAGAAATAGTCTCTGAGAGGTCTTTACAAAACCAAATTCCTAAGTACTTAATACGAGTCGATTGCCATTTAAATCCTGAGTCGCCCATGTGAGAAGGGAAACACAATGAATTGAGGGGGAACATTTCCGTCTTCTCTTTGTTCAGAGTATAACCCGAAACAAGCGAAAACTCTCTAATGGTATTAGAAATAACAGGAATCGCAGCAACAATGTCTTCTGAAAAGATAAGAACGTCATCTGCATAGGCGGCTGTTTTAAGCGTATGTGAACCAAATTGAAAGCCTTTGATACCCTGATTCAAGTTGAGTAAACGAAGGAGTGGGTCTATAGACAATAGAAAAAGAAGGGGTGATAAAGGGCACCCTTGTCTAGTGCCCTGACGAAGATTAAAAAAGAAGACGTAGCCCCATTAACTCTGATGTTAGCTTTTGGTTGCGCATAAAGAGACATTACCATGTTGATAAAGGAGTCTCCAAGGTTATGTGATTGAAGTACTGCTTGTAAAAAAGGCCAAGAGACTTTGTCGAAAGCCTTTTCGGCATCAAGGGCAATCGCCTCCGATGGTAATTTAGAAAGTTTTGCTTTCTCTAAAATATGACAGAAGGTTCGGATATTATCTCTAGCAAGTCTCCCTTTAACGAAACCAGTTTGGGAGTCATGAATAAGACTAGGGAAATGACCCTCTAACCGCTTAGCCAAGATCTTGGCAAAAAGTTTTGCTTCCATATTTAATAATGAAATTGGACGGAAATTTTTAGGGTCAGAATGATCCTTGCCCTCTTTCGGAATCACGAAAATAGTAGCCTCAGCAGCTGAGCCAGATACCTTACCAGAAAGGACAAAATTATCAAAAACTTCTTTAAGATATTTAATTATTGAAGAAGAGAATGTTTTATAAAAAGCAATAGGGAACCCATCAGGCCCTGGAGCCTTCCCCGACCGAGTGGCCTTAATAGCTTGAATTATCTCATCAGTCTCAATCGATTTCCCTAAGTCAATCATATCAGAATGTGAAATAGTATTGGTAGGAATCGAATTCAGAAACTGCTGACAATCAGATATGTTGCATTGGTCCCTAGGGGTGTATAGCTTTTCATAGAAATTACGAAAGACTTCAAGTATTTCTTGGGTATGGAATTTCTTAGAACCACTGTTATCATTAATATAGGAAATCTGAACAGCTTTGACATTTGTATTCTGATATTTTAAGTTGGCAGCTAACAACTTACCAGCTCTATTACGTAACAACAGATGTCGAGATTTTTGAGCATGTACACCAATATAATCTCTTTTAGTGACTATAGAATTGAAAGAGTATTTCAAATTCTTAATATCTTGTAGGAGAAACTTATCGTTAGAACTTCTATATAACACCTCTTTACATTTGATCTCATCCCCTAAAGACTGTAGCGACTTTCTAATATCACTTTTTCTTTTTGACACTTTTTTAATAATATGACCCCGAATAGTGCATTTAAATGCATCCCATAGAACTATTGGGGAATTCACCGAAGACTCATTATCTTTGAGGAAGTTATCAATTTCATCATTGAGCTCTTTAACTTCATCCTTATCATCCAAAATCTCTGTATTAAGATGCCAAGTACGAGGTCCACTCGTATCCGTAAGATTAGGGACAGTCAATGAGACCGCAGCGTGATCAGAAACGACTATTGGATGAATCATAACATTTGTGGTATGTTTTAAAAGAGCAGCATCAACTAGAAGATAATCGATACGAGAAAAACGAGAATGTGGAGAGGAGAAAAACGTGAAATCGCTACCCGTAGGATTATGCAATCTCCATGCGTCAACAAGCTGATGAGAAGAACACATATTAAGCAGTTGTTTATGTGATCTAGGGGGGGGCGAAACTTAAAAGCAGAATGTCTATCTAAAATAGGATCCAAGGGCAAATTAAAGTCACCGCCAACAATTGTTCTAGCATTTTGAGGAATGTCAGAGAGCTTTTTATTTATGAAAAGCCAAAACAGTAGATCATCAATGCTAGGGGCATAAATATTCATGATATATAAATCCTCCGAACCATTGGACAAGCGAGAAAGCAACTATCTACCATTAGTATAATGCTCAGCAGTAACAATAGACAGACCAGAGTTTTTGGAAATCAAAGTCACAACCCCATTCTTTTTACCAGAGGCTTCAGAACAAGCAACATCAAGAACCCACTCCTTCCGCAACAGCAAAGCTTCCTTAAAGGCTATCTTAGTCTCTTGAAGTAGAACAATATCACCAGATAAGCTTTTGCAATAATCTAAGATCTTGGCCCTCTTAACAGGGTGATTCAGTCCACGAACATTAAGAGAGACTACATTTAAACCAGTCATAGATAAACAAAAGGCAACGCAGATAAAAACATCTGATAAAGAGAAAAGGAAAGACAATCTAACAGGACATCAGATATAGGGGTAAATGGAAAGCAAGAAAAACGTAAAAAATGTGCCGAAGCAGAAGTCCCCAGAGAAGGAAAGATAGAAAGAGGGAAATAAAAGACTAGAAAGAAGAAAAGAAAGAAAAAAAGTACTCCAAAGAAAAAGGAGCATAAAAAGAGAAACCCCACCAGGGGATGTCTGTAATAGACAATTTGCATGGGGGAAATAACGTGGAGGAGCAATCACCGAGGCCAACAAACACAATGCAGGCTGCTCAAAAATAAATATTTCATTAAGCGACGGAACGAACGAGTGTATAAATGTTAATGTCTACTATACTATCAATAATCCATCAGTAAGAATAAAAAATACAGGTTCCAAAAAATACATATATCATATTTGAAGAGTGATCAACAAATTATCCTATCCTAACTATAAGATTGAGACAATAATATCAGATAAATATCAAATTAAAGCATTATGAATAACAATATTAGGTAATATAAATAACAGCCTAAGGCATAATAAATATTAATAAGTGGCATAATAAATAGCAAATTGGTGTAATAAAAATACCAATATAAAAGGTCCATAAAATGTATCATATTTGATGAGTGACCAACATATTATCATATCCTGAAAAGAAGAGTGAGACAATGATGTCATATAACTTATCAAATTAAGGCATTATAAATACTAATATTAGGTAATATAAGAAGCAACCCAAGGCATAATAGATACATATAAGTGGTGTAACCAATGACAATTTGAGATAATAAAAAATGGCAATATAAAGCATTATAAGTCACAAGCCGTTAACATATCAAACACTACAAAATTGATAGCATCTAAAAATCAATACCAAGGAATCTGGAAAATTAAGAAGTAAATAGCATATTTCACATAAGATGTAAAAATTTCATATATAAAATATTGAACAAACAAAACGCAAACAAATATAATAGAAACGAAAAAGGACAAAGACACAGATGAATAGTGAACACACAGAAAAATTAAACACCAGCATAGAGTCAAAGAAAAAGAGGAGAAAAAAGTCAAGCAAAAAGGAGCAAAAACGTACAAAGAGCACGAATAAAAAGGAAAATGAGCAAGGAAAGAAAAAGAATGAGGAAAGAGGAAAAAGATATACATCATATATCATAAAAATAATGAGAAAGAAAAGCCAAGAGAAGACCAACTATCTAGCGTTACATACCGAAAAATATTTCATCAATAGGAACTAAGATGAAAGCCCACAAGAAGGAGAAGCAAATGGGTAACAAACAGAAACAAGGTTGGAATAGGTCAGAAATATGAAAAGATAATAAGAAAGAAAGTGAGAAGAAGGGAAATCGAGACACAATGACACCCAATAGTTAACAAGATAGCACATAAATAGTGCCAACAAATCGAATGTAAACACCGAAAAACATTCATAAAAATATGAACAACCATAAGACATGTAAAGGAGAAATCAGTTAATAGAGAATGTCCAATATAGAGCAAACCTCTTTACAGTGCGTAGTTATCATTACAACAAGAAACACAAAGGAGTAAAAATTAACCACACACTTTGTGGCAAGGCACAGGAAGCATAGAACAAGCTATCAGCAAATGCAGAACATGAAGGATGAGAAGTGCCAGGAAGAGACTCGGAGTCCATCTGTGATTCAGAGTGATTGTCCAAAAAAGTAGAAAGCTCTGCAGGCTCATAAAAAATCTGTGGCCGACCTCTGAAAGTTATTCTGAAGCATGAGGGACCTGCAAAGGAAAATGGAATATTCATATCTATAAGTCGTCTGCGTAGATTCAAGAAACCTTTTCGACGAATGACGGTGTCTCTAGCAAAGTCTTGTGATATTGAAATTCTATGCCCTTCTCATTGTAATGTTTTAATCTTCCTCATTTGGGCCAGGATTTGCTCAGTGTGTTGATGACGCAGAGGCTTAAAGATCAACGGTCTTGGAGAAGATAGCGTTTTAGGCTTAAAGGTGGGAACTCTATGAGCACGTTCTATTTCAAAGTCTTTTTGAAATGAAATGTTCAGAACAGAAGGGATCCAAGTAAGCAAAAAATCCACCACTGAAGGAGCAGATTTCTCACAGTCTTCCGGTAAACCAAAAATTCGAAGGTTACTTCTACGATTTCTGTCTTCCTGTTCAGTCAGGTCTCTTCTCAAAGAAGCCAAGGAGCGTTCCATACTTTGAACATGTTTAGCTTGCTTATTCATGAAGTCTTCGACTGTGCTTATTCGTGTTTCTGCATTGGAAACACGTAGTGAAAGATTTTTGAGATCATTTCGAATTGCCGTAACTTCAATGTGAAGCAAATCAGTGTTCGTTTTGGTACTCTGTGCTATGTCATGGACTGAATTAAGTTTGAGTAAAATAGTATCTAAGGTTGAAGCAGAGTCCATACTACCCTTCGCTGAAATATCCGGGGTGGGAGAATTTTGCTTAGACCTCTTCAGATTCCCTTTAGAATCTCTGTCTTTTGGGGTGACACCCATGCCTTCTGCCATTGGAACGAAGCACAGAAACCACACAGAATGACTGAAAGTATGTAGATGTTGCGCTGAGCAGAATAGCATAAAACGTTTAGAAGAAACTAAGTAATAATGCCTGAGACACCGAAGATCACCACAACTGGAGAATACAAGAGAACAGATCAAACACTGAGGGAGGCTTCTTCGTAATAAGTTTGTTGCATCATGAGAGACTGAACAGCAAGCGAAAAGTTGTAAGCACAAATAATCAAGCACATTACAAAATCCACAATCAGAGGGGAATAATCCAAGAACTGAGGACTCGCTGCTAAAATACGTTAACAGTCAAATGACCCACTAGAAAAATAGCCGACATCCTCCAGCTTCAGGAAATGGTGCTGGATAGATTCTGCACAATCCAGCAAAAATCAGTATAATGTTCAAAGGCTTAAAATTACAGATGAACTGTTGGACATGGGATAAAACACCCCCACCGAAGTAGAACCAACTGTGTATTAGGCCGCTAATAAGGCACCAAGAGTTCCGATAAAAATTCTGTCAGCGGCTGCCATTTTGCAACAGGGCTTATCGCATTAGAATATTGTCTCCTCAGAAAACCAGCGCATGACATAAAGAGGTATAAAAATCATTGTTACAATACCTCATTCATCAAGGGGAATGCGCACGGAAACCAAATATTCAGTCCAAGTAATTTTATTTGCTCGGTCCTTGTATCGGCAAAACTTCAATTTCCGCCGCCATTTTAGTGTTCCGGTATGAGGAGAGAGTCGTCGTGGAGAGAGTCGCAGAAGGAGCGGACCGAAACACCTGAAAGCCGTCCCCAAGACTCCCAAGCTGTTCCACTGCCTAGTGCTGCTACGCGGTGAACAAAAATCACCCATACAGCATGTTTAGGAGAGCGTCCGCACTGGAGGACCGACGGAGCTCAGAATCCCGTGGCCATCTTGGTTGCACGCCAAGCCACGCCCCCACACAGAGCTACTTTTAAATTGACCTCAGGCTTCAGCAGTGCACACATGAAAGTGCAGAAAGGGCTTCTGGCCTCTAAACTGCCATGCCCTATTATATACTAGGGACTGAGAGGTAGTTTCAACCCCATGCCCTATTATGTACTAGGGCCTTATAGGGTAGGTCATGCCAATCACAGGGGTATCCCAACCCATAGTGTAGGCCTAGTGTATGTAGGTGTTTTCACTGTATTCTAAATGTGTCTCTTTCAGCATAGCAGTGGCCCTGGGCCTGGTTAGGCAGAGCCCAGGGTCAGTCAGAGTCAGTTACCACCAGTACCAATCAGCAAAAAGTTGGGGGTGCCCAGGGCACAGGATGACTTTCCAACAGTACCTATTTGAGTGGCTGTATGGGTGAGTGAGTGTTAGTGTGTGTGGCTGTATGGGTGTGTGACTGCTAGTGTGAGTGGCTGTATGGGTGAGTTAGTGGCTGGGTAAGCATCTGTATGGGTTTGTGAGTGGATATGTGAGTGGCTGAATCAGTTAGTAAGTGGCTGTGTGCCTGGGTGCATTGGTAAGTGAGTGGGTGTGTCAGTGGCTGTATGGGTGAGTGAGTGGGTGTGAGACTGACTGTATATGTGAGTGAGTATGTGCATCAGGGGCCGTATCAGTGGCTGATAGGGTCCACAAGAGGAATATGGGTGAGTGAATTGGTGTGTCAGTGGCTGTTTGAGACAACGAGTGGGGGTGTGGTCTACTCTATGAGTGAAATCAGGGGTATGTGAGTGGCTGAATGACTGAGTGACTGCTTGTGTGAGTGCCTGCATTAATAAGTACCTGAATGATTGAGTGAATTGTTGTGTGACTGACTGTAAATCTGCTCTATTACACTGAAAGTTTTAATTACAAAATAGGCAAAAACAACTAATGGGAACCTATGGCAAGAGCACTTTATATTTAAAAACACTCTCCGTGGCTATTTCTAAGCAATATGTCTGTGGTATAAAAAGTGTTTTGATACATCTAACGACATTTAACTGCAGCCACTTTTGAAAAAGAAAAAGAACATAAAGATATGTTAGTATTTAATCTTCAAAATTACAGAACCAGAACAATACACATTACTTATACTGCGACACTGTTTTACAATGTAGGCAAAATATCATTTTATCTTTTTTACTGTTCTCAGCTTTCATACTTCTTCACCATAAACGATTGTCTGTATGAAGCATCATCTTCAAACAGTGGGGAAAAACCAATCAATGTATTGAAAAAAAAAATCCAAGGCTGCACAGTAGATCACTACAAATAAGTGACACTATGCACTGCACTTACTACAATTTATTAATCAGTTGCTTTTTCTGGAGATACCTATGTTAAAAATGATTTCTTAAATTATTATATCTGGTTACAATATTGCAAATAACAATAAATCACTCTTCAGTTTTGGAGATCCTTTGCAAAACATCACCCCTGGAAGGCCAATGATGTTTAAAAAAAAATGCTGATGATCCATTTAGACAAGACCCCATAATGTAGTATTTTTGCATAACTGGTACGTAGAAGTTTGGTTGATGAAACAAAAGGGCTCATTTTTTAGTTACAAAGGCACTTTTTGCTTTTAACTGAAGGCTGGTGTAATTGGATTATGTCCGTTCAGTTTCAAATTTTAATTAGACAGTGTAGTTTTTAGATGAGGTATTAACTCCTTTGTGGAAGATAAACGGACTATTGAATTTTGAAGAAGTTTTTAAAGACATTACTGACCGTAGGCCAAATAATGTCTAAAGGACTGATGAACCACATAGAAGAAATACTGTATATCACTTTTGTATCCAGAATTCCTCCTTAGAACTTCGCTTGATGAAAGAAAAGATAAGAGTTTGGAACAAAGTTTTGGTTTGAGTTTTACGTTGATGTCATTATATTCCGTCCATCCATTTTCACTCTTTAAATAGACAGTGTAGTATCCAGAGGTTGTATTAATTCCTTCATGAAATATGATAGCCAAAGTAGTAAACATTATTCCCAAAATTGATATTTGCCCAGCTTTGAAGTTTGCAATATGAGTTTTAAATTTGGAGCCATCTGCTCTGCATCATTGTAGCATTAGTATAAGGTATTTTCCGGTTCTTGTTAGGATTAACGTAGACATAATATCTGATCTGTAGTTTGGGCAAGTCAAGTCAAGTCAAGGAAAGCTTTATTCGACTGTTATTATTTAACAATCATAAAAGCATTAAAAATAGACAATTTTCCAATAAAATACATAGATTAAAAACAAAAACAATCACAATAAACAGTACAGTTTTGTCATTTAAAATACACACACATTTCATTAATTTAAAAAAATATATATATAAATGAAAAAAGGGGTTCGTTTATAATTAGAGTTCATCAATAATGAAACTTTTTCTTAAGCGAAGCACTCTCTTTAAAAACATGGCTATCCTCCATGCTACATGTTCATTCTCCAGAAACTGAAGTTTTATCAAAGCAGGACGACATTGCCTCAACCCCAGAGATTTTAAAAGTGGAATTAACCACACTTTCCTTAACTCTGAATAAAATTTACAAAAAAGGACTACATGAATAGTGGACTGAGAAGATTTATTGTCGCAAGGACACAATGGCAACTGTCGCGACCAATCATTCATTTTAGGCAAGGTCGCTAGTCTGTGGACAGTATTAAGCCTAAACCTGGTCAGTAACAATCTATCGTAGGTACCTGGCACAAATGACAGATATGGCTCCATTCTTAATGTAGTTAATAATAATTGGTGTTGATTAACACTAGGCTTTAAAAGTTCTCCTGACAATCTAACAGTTTCCAACCAACGTAGACCCTCCTTTTTAAGGACTTTTCTAGGGATCACCTGCAGGGACCTTGGGTCAGTAAAGTATTCTGGATGACCTAAATCATTCATAAAGTCACGCACAAACCTGACCCAAGGAATCTTTAAAGCCCCATCTAATTTAAGACAGTCCTGCAGAATCTCCCTATTTAACTGTGTCTGCTCCTTTGACCAGATACTGTGCCACAATAGTATCGGCTCTATTTTAATAAGGTCAGAGATAAAAGGGAGACCCAGCTCCTCGTGACAAACATAGGAAGAGGTACTTGGTGGAACAGATAAAATAAATCTTAAGAAGGAATTTTCAACTTGTTGCAGCAACATAGTGTTAGCTAGGCCCCACACCCCCGCTCCGTACATAACAGAAGTAATGCACTTTGCTTTGTAAATTTGTAGGAGCTCCCCCGGGGTTTTCCTACCTAATTTCTTTGAAAAAGTTGCGAGGGCGGTGGATGACCGAATAAACAACAATTTTTTTGTAGATATAGTTTGAGCCCATGAGTCATTGTGATTAAATAGTACTCCAAGGTATGAGAAGCTCTTAGTTGGAACTAGCTTCTGACCATCCACAAATATATCTTTTTGTCTCATGGTCCCTTGGCCGCATCTCATTACGAACGTCTTAGATATATTGGTAATAAGACCAAGGTCCTTCATAAAAGCTGAGAAATAGTCAAGGACCCTTTGGAGACCAATTTGGGTTCTTGCCATTAAAACTGCGTCGTCCGCATAAAGAAGTACCGGAATGGGTCGACCAGCAACTTAAGGGAAATCTTGTGCACTACTTGCTAATGCTTCGCCCAATCCATTAATGTACAAGTTAAAAAGGAATGGGGCCAGCACGCAGCCCTGCCTGACCCCCCTCCTTACGGCAAAGGCGGCCGTGCGCTCACCCCCTACACCAAAACGCACGCTGGCTGATGCACCATTATAAAGGTTTCTTAAAAAGACAATAATGTGTGGGTCAACCCTCAAAGCCTCGAGGGCCTCCCATAATCTATCGTGCCTAACTGAATCAAAAGCCGCGGTTAGGTCCAGGAAGACCAGGAACAGTCTTCCCTTTCTCGCCCTTGGGTATTTCCCTATTAGCATGGCCAAATTTAGACACTGCTCCGTTGTACCCAACCCCTCGCGGAAACCATATTGTAAATCTGATAAGACCTGAGTTTCTTCTGCCCAGTCTTGCAAACGCTCCAGGATCACACGCCCCGCCACTTTAACCATAGAGTCAAGCAGGGAGATTGGACTATAACAACCCGGGTTTTGGCGGTACCCTTTTTTAAAAATGGGGACAATTATTGACTCCCCCCAGGTCTTATGAAGTCGAGTTTGGCAGCTAGCATTAATAACCTGCGTTATAATCGGCCCCCATAGGATGGTATTAGATTTAAACAGGTCCACAGGAACGCCATCTGGACCAGGGGCTTTACCAGCCTTGCTTAATGCTAGTGCTCTGTTTACTTCCTCTAGAGTGAATTTCAAATCAACATTAACATGATTACTCACTACGCTAACACTGGTTAAGGGAGAGGAATTATCTGGGCCATTGTATACCTGTGAAAAGTGCCTGATCCAGTCCTCTTCCGAAATTGCAATTTCTATCGAAGGGCCATCTCGAGAAGTTAGAAACGGTGCCCTCACTGCCCTCCAAAATGCTGCACTGTCTTTCAACAGTGCTGCTGAGTGAAGGGATTCCCATGCTTCATCTCTCATGACGCTCTTTCTTTCCTTAATAGCCTGCCTATATTCCAATCTTGCCATCCTGACATTATTCAAAATTCTAGGTTGCCTATGTAGTTCAAGCTTCAGGTTGGAATACGCTCGTGTGCACCTTGTATTGAACCAGCCCGTGTCTTTAGCTTTGTTACGGTGTTGGGCTGACAATAATTTCCTGAGCTCATTGGATATTTCAATATAAGATGCTACAATCCTATCATGAGAAGCTAGTTCACATAGGCAGGTATCGATGGCAGATTTACAATTAGTCACTAAACGTTTAGTCATTGCCAAAGGGTCCACCATCGACCATTTTATGGTATAACCGTTAGTTTTATCAAGTTCGATTTCACCTATACCCTGTGTGGTATTATTACTCCTATTTGGTCTATTTAGTGGCAAGCTAACCATTAAACATAAGGGGTAGTGATCGCTCAGGGGATTATCACCAACCTCAAAGGAGAGTAATCTAGATGCATGATTGCATGAGACTAGAATATAATCTATTGTAGAGGCTAAACCCCTTCCATTAAAAGTGTGAGGCATTGGTGCTGGTGTTAAGACAAGCTCGTTCACAAATCCCAGTTCAGTGCAAGCAAGAAATTCATTGAACAACGCGCCCGCCGCTGTATGACATAAATGAGTGTTACTAAATCCTTCTTCATGCATAAGGCCACATATTCTATTAACCTCAAAGGGACACAATGCACAATTTAAATCTCCCATCATAATTATCATAACATCTATTAAGCTAGTGTTACAAATCAAGCTCAAGTCACCACCCAAGTTTTTCAACACCTGACAGAGTTCTTCTGGAGCAGTATTGTTATAGAAGTTGACTAGAACCACACATTGGTTAGCACTAAAAAAACAGTTTAACTATCTGGTAGAATCTGTCCCCCAGAGAGGACTCTATTTTGTAAGTTACCAGCTTATTAGAGATGTACGTGCAAAGACCACCCTTAAGTCTACCCCCTAAACCCTTCACAGCGTGGGTATCGAAGGTTTTAAAACCATTAATATGGAATGGTTCTCTAGACCAGGTTTCCTGTAAGCAAAGTATGCCACAGCTCTGGATGTAATTACACCTTACTGGGTTGTTTATCTTTGACCGCAGCCCTGAGATGTTCCATGAAATAACTTTACAGGGAGGCACATCGTTATTATGTGAGGGAGTAGATGGAGCAAGCCTATAGCTGTTAAGATTATCAGTGCGGGCTGCCGTTGGTAGTTGGGCAGGAAAATTTCGAGGTGCAGACAAAAGGACCTCGTTCCCTGTAACGATGTCCCTTGCTCGTACATCCTTTTCCCACCGTTGCGTGTTTACATCTCTCTCTAGGTCAGACTGTTCCATATTGCTCTCGTGGGCTAAAGTTCCCAGACCGCTGCTCCCTGCTGACCCATCCTCCCAAGTTGAGTGTTGGGCCTGTGGAGTCAGTCAATCAATATCTCCTAAGGAGCTAAAAACATTGTATGGTTACTGATCGGAACAGAGTACCTTTGTTGTCCTACCCCAAGGAAATTCTCTCCCTCTAAGGGATATTGTATGAACCTAGAGGGTTGATAAAAAAAACCCAGGGGTAGGATGTTTATCCCATTATAGGTAACAGACCTGGTTCCAGTCCTTTCTAATATGGTTTGAATCGTTCCAGGTGAACTAAACATTAACACAATACAGTCTCCTGGCAATGACTTATTAGAGCTCCCAACCCATCCAATTCTCCTAGCCATCTTAAATTCTGTAAACAATTTATTAGTGAAACCTGTCCTTGCGCCTAAGAAGTGAAGCGACTTATTTCTTAGTGTAGACCAGTGCTCATCTTCACCTGATGATAAAGGGGGGACATTCGCCAGGACAACTGTATATGGTGTGGCTTGCGGGGGAAGGTGCAAATTCCTCACATCCGACAACTTTCACCGAGCCACATTTGGGTGCCCTGGAGTGTTTGAGAACTTACCCCTATTGCCTAAAGTTTGAGCTTCCCTCCCTAGGGTGATCTGCTTAGGATCATTCGCCAACTGGTCTTCCCCTGCAGGTATACCCTGATTGATATGTAATGACTCGATTTGGTTTTGGGATGTCTGGAGTACACTTGCTCCCATCAACTCTGGTCTTGCTGGGTTATTTGAACTTTCCAGATTTGAGTGTACCTGGTGCTGTGGTGCTCTCCCACCCGCGCAGTGACCCTTAGGTTGGTTAAGTGGCGGGACACCGCTTATGCTGGTTTGGACCGCTTGCATTCTACATTCACATGGATCATGGCGGGCCGGGGGAATGGAGATTACAGAGCTCTCCAGGTTAATTAACCTCCCTTCAATTTGTGTAAGTATTTGCTTTAATGGGTTCAGAAGAACCGCCACGGTAGCTTCCAGCCTTTTCCAAAACTCCTCCTGCTCATAGTCTAAAAGTGAGCTTATATGCCCTATGGTATTCGGGGTAGTGTTATGCTCCTGGTTGGGTTCCCTCTCCACAGTTTTGGGCTTACATCCCTGACTTTTTAGAATATGACTTCGTTTATTGAGACCCTGCCCCCTCCTCTTCTTAGATGGGGGAGCAGGACTACTACCTTTGTAGGATTTAGCTTTCTGACCTCTGGTGGTCACTGTCGGTCTTTGCGTTTTATTATTAGACTCCTTAGCCTCAGGAGGGTCATTATCATCCAAGTCAATCGCCATGGATTGCAATGGATCTGTTACAGATACATTGATGGCCTGAATGCTGCTTGCTACTGGGATAGTTATTACAGAACGGGCATGGGAAAATTGTGGCTCCAAGGAGAGCCTACGCTCAGTGAGCTGTATTTCGTGAATCAAAGCTGACTCTGCCCTGATTAGAAAGACATCTAATGTCCCTGCCACTCCCTGCCCAGTGAGCGATTTGCATCTACTCATGTTTAAAGTCCCCTAGAAGCTAACTACAAGATGTAGCTAATAGTCTATTCCCTTGATTCTAACTAGTGTTTAACAATTGAGTACCCTCTTACTCTGAAAAGTCAATAATATGGCCCGGCCCGGCCTCCTCTGGTCTCTGACGGGCGCAGATGGGCCCGCCCTTGGTTCAGGCTTTGCCCGGGCATGGCCCGCACGCGCCCACGGGCGTCCCGCGCTGCGGGAGCCCTGATGAGTTTTTATGCGCGCCACCGGGCGTGGGAACAAGAGCGTCGTTGGCGGCCCCCACTGGCTGCTGGGACTCGAAGTCCTGGAGTCCTAGCCGTTCCCCTCACGGCTTGCGGCGGTACTGGAAAGAGCTTCCCGCGCTGCGGGAGCCCTGACGAGTTTTTATGCGCGCCACCGGGCGCGGGAACAAGAGCGTCGTTGGCGGCCCCCACTAGCTGCTGGGACTCGAAGTCCTAGAGTCCTGGCCGTTCCCCTCACGGCTTGCGGAGGTACTGGAAAGAGCTTCCCACGCTGCGGGAGCCCTGATGAGTTTTTATGCGCGCCACCGGGCGCGGGAACAAGAGCGTCGTTGGCGGCCCCCACAGGCTGCTGGGACTCGAAGTCCTGGAGTCCTGGCCGTTCCCCTCATGGCTTGCGGCGGTACTGGAAAGAGCTTCCCGCACTGCGGGAGCCCTGATGAGTTTTTATGCGTGCCACCGGGCGCGGGAACAAGAGCGTCGTTGGCGGCCCCCACTGGCTGCTGGGACTCGAAGTCCTGGAGTCCTGGCCATTCCCCTCACGGCTTGCGGCAGTACTGGAAAGAGCGGTACTGGAAAGAGCAAGTCATATTTTGGTTAGACTTCTTCAACAATTTGTCAAAAGGCACAGTTTTGGAATCCGGTAACGTTAAATAGAGAAAAAGCTCAGAATTAATTTGAGTGGTAGATGAATAATCACAATCTTCACAGTCATGGTTCCATGATTAACTCGGTCCGAATAAATCATCCATATTTACATCTTCTTCTTCTAAAACTCCAAACATAACCATAATAAATTCTTGTGCGTCTTGTGGACTGATGAGAGTAAACATTACTGATCCAGTACATATATCTAAAAGATCTCGAATACCGAAAGCAGAATGTATCACAGTTCTGCCAGTCAGTACGCGTTGGTGCAAGTGATCCACTGTTGAACACAAACTTTTATTGTTTTTTTGCTGAATTTGGTTTACTAGATGTAGTAAATGAAACAATATTTCCAAAGCAGTTGACACCTGAACTGTTTTCCAACTGGTAACCTATGATATCTCCGTCATTTTCCAGTTTTCTCTTCTTAACAGCTTCTACGTTGTCCTTGTGTCCTTTTCTTCAGCATCTGTACACTCTTTAGTAATCTTCCACTTTGGACAGATTATCCTTTTCTCATAAACAGGGTACTGGCCTAAATGAGGAGCGTATACACTTCTTAACCGATTGAACTCTCTTTCACAGCTTGCATAAGCACTAAATTTCTTTTCATCAAAATCAATCAAAAGCAAACTGGACAATGTTGTAACTCACAACAATGCTACATATGACATTCTTTACAGTACTTCCAATATTAACAAAATCAGCATCTACACTTAAACCTTGTGATTTATGGACAGTTACAGCATATGCTAGAGGGAGTGGGAACTATTGCCGCCGCTCATTTAAACCTTTCACTAGCAAAAAATCTACAACACGTCGGACAATATGCTTCAAGCCATCAATCTGATCAAATTTTATGGCCAAGTATTCAACCTCATCGCTATGAGGTAAAATAATTAAATCAATTACTTTACCCATTGCACCATTTACTAACCAGGGCCGTTTCTACCACTAGGCCGGACTAGGCGGCTGCCTAGGGCGGCAAAAGGTGGAGGGCGGCCGTGTGGCGTGCTGTGGCAAAAGTTAAAAACATGAGAGTTCTTCTTTACTCTCTTCTCTGTCCTAACTTTGTTCTAATATTATTATTGAATGAATCTACCACTACCAGGTAGTGTAGGTGTAGCGCGGGCGCGGCGCCGGCTCGCCTTCAAATTAGACCGTCGTTGACATCATCATGATGACCAGGGTGACGTGACGCGAGGTCACGTTCGGCCGCGGCGCGCCAAGGCGGCTGCGGGGGCAGTGCCTATGCGCGCGCGGCCGGCATAAAGAGGCAGGCAGAGGCAGAGCAGAGAGAGAGTTACCGCGGCACTGCGGCCCGCCTGCAGGCCTATCAGGTACCGGGGTCCGGGGGGAGGCCGGGATGGGAACCGGGTCGGCTGGCAGCGGCAGGCAGGGTAGTTCAAATCATGTAAAAAAAAGATAGGGGGCTAATTATTTAAGGCCTGGTCAGGTACGCGCTGTACCAATGCCATTGCCAGTCACAATAAGCGTTCCTTGAATAGAATGCACCGGCTACATAGCTGCCAAGGTTTCAAATTGCTATGTGTGACATTTTCATAATTAAAGTGTAATTATGAGTGACATTTCAACGACTATGAGTGACACTTTTTTGCGAGCAAAACTCAAGCAATGAAGCAGGGGAAACATATACATATCAGTAATTACAACCATTTGAGCAATGATAAACTAAGAAGACTTTAAAACTGGTGCAAATGTGAGCTCAGCCTCACTCGACGAAAAAACATTAGTTAATGCTGAGCCGACCAAAATGAGGTATTGAAGCCAGCCACTAACTGCGCTGATAACTGTTGAGCACATTTATCACCCTGCCCGCCGCAGCGCTAAAAGTAAACCTTTATAAAACATTATATAGCAGCATAAGCAACTAGGATTAAAAACCAGTCACTTACTTTTGGCAGTTGGGGGGCCCCAGGCCTATGCGTTAGCTGACTCTACAGGCAGCATTAAGGGATGTCAGGGCTACGCACATGCTGCTGGTGTTGCCGCTCTACTTACTGTTGGCTCCACCAGTGCACGTGGTGTTTGCGCGAGTGACAAACTCAATCAAAACGTTTGTCAAAGGAAACTCCACAATTGTTAGATATGCCAAAAATATATTGTTTCCCAATGTGAATCCGTAAGACACACAACCTAAACTAAAGGTCCCAGAAGTAAAACAAACATGCTCTCACGTGATAATCACTGACTTTCATTTCTAAGAGATTGTGGGGAAACCGCCAGAGCTGCTGACTTTAGAACTGGGAAACAGGCCGAGTCTCAGCGTCGGCTCAGCAGCCTGTGATTCTGAGCAAATCGCTTAGTCTCCATATGACTTAATTGATGTGTTTTTTGTTTAATGTTGAATGCAAGTTCTTTTATATCTAATGCATTAATTCTTGTACCCTGGATGACTGGGGGAGAGAGTGATGGTAGTAAAAGAGAGGGCGGCATTTTTCAATTCTCGCCTACGGCGGCAAAACACCTAGAAACGGCCCTGTTACTAACCCTTCCTCAACATTTAAATTACAGCGCAAAATTACTCGACAGTTTTGGCTCATGCATAAATGCTTTTCTAATTCTGCAGTTTTGGATACAGAATTCTCCAAAGCATCCAATTTTGTTTGTAGTTTATCTGTGAGTAGTATTGTGACTCCCTGATGTTCCATTTTATCAGTAGCTGTAGTTACAAAATATTTTCTTTCTCCAGTTATAGTTATTGTTCTTTAAAGTTGGAGCACTCTTGAAGTGTTGGCATTAAACAAACTATAGACTGCTGTTTTTCAATGAAATTGCACATTAGTTCAGCTGCTGTAATATTAGATGGAAATAGTTTCTTGATAAGGCGAGTTTCCAAAGCACGTTTCCCCTTTTTTGTCAGAACTCCTATTCTAATGGGGAAACAGCGTTTACAACGCTGGTAATACCACGCGGGTAGGTTACAACGCAGACGTTACATCGTCCGCGTTGTTACCACGCATGGCATTACATCGCAAGTCATTTCTACGACTTGCGCTAGATGGCGCGCAACACCAGGGAATGTGTTGGATTTTAAATCCAACACATTCCCTGCTGTTGCGCTAACTGGAGTAGGAATAGTAATTTATACTATTCCTAAGTCCAGCGCGCCGTCTAGTGCAAGTCGTAGAAACGACTTGCGATGTAAAGCCATGCGTGGTAACAACGCGGACGATGTAACGTCCGCGTTGTAACCTACTGCGGGGTAATGGATGGCGTAGTAACGTCATACATTCATTCTAATGTCCTTCAGTATATCTACGTAATCCACATCAGATGCTTGATGCCTATTTTCCAACCGTTCCTTGTATTTGAAGTTTAACCAAATATTCACTTTGCAAATATTTCCCATAGAATTCCTTGTTTCATTATGCACGAGTGTTTTGAAAACAGGTTGTCCTTTTACGGGTTAAGTTGCAGTAGGTCACCAAATACAATCAAACGCTTACCTCCAAAGAGCACACCGTAGTTTGTTCTTAAAATCTGCTGCATTCTTAAGTGTATGAAAGCAAGCATTAAGTTGGATACCATGCTGACCTCATCAATGATTAAAAGCTTCAGTTTCTTCAGTACTCTTGATACCTCATGGCAAGCTTCACCAGATAATTTCTGGTATTTCAGTTATTGTCATGTTAAACAGGTAGCATTAGTAGGTGATGTAAAGAAATACCTTTAATGTTATGTACAGCTTATCCTGATGGTGCTGTTACTGCACATTACACATTTGATTGTGTATTCTTGGGTGGATAACTTTAATAAGGAAGCTTTTTCTAGTGACTGCTTGACCACTGATGTATATTAATATTGGTTTGTACAAAGAACAATCACACTATTTTCTCTAGTCCATGCTCTGTTTAATCTTTAACTTTGTTGTAAATTTCTTTTTGTTCATTGTTTAGTTGTTCTACTAAGTGTTCGAAAGCCACAGTTTCCTCTTGTGCATGATGCATTGCAGTCTCCGCCTCATTCATATCTATAGCTGCTTTATTTTGAATAATTGGTTCTCCAAGAGGATCTTAACTCACTGATGCAGAACTTTGGCTGCTTTGTGAACTCTCCTTGGCTATCTCAGCAGCGATGGTTTCTTCCTGTTCGATCTCATCTTTCAACATTTGCAAGTAGGTTGGAAAGATTGAACACTCAATGCTGTCTTTCACAGTGTTGAAAGTGTCTCTGTAACAGACATAGGGGTCGATTCCGATCCCGGTCGGAGGCGCACCAAATACCATTCGGCCGGGAAAAAAGCCAGACGAATGCCTGTTTCCCGTCCGATTCGCACATACGTCCGAACGAGCAAGTACGATGCGCACAACTGCCCAAATCCCGACCCAGTCGTACTCACCCAATACAGGTCCAGTTCTCCGACCGATGCGGATCCGGAAACGCAGAATCGAGTCGCACGGAAGCCAAAATGCAGCCCCGTCCGGCCGGACAAGTACGATGCACTTTCCGTACGCGCCGAACCCGTCGCTACGCACGGCACGTCAAAGCATCCGGGAGAGGCGCACATAAGCTCCGATTCGCGCCACAAGACGATCCACGGCTACGAGACGAACACGCCAGCGACGAGGACGAGGCGAAGCAAAGGGAAAGACGAACGAGACGAACCAACCATGAATCCCATCGTGCCGATCCTACCAATATTCTACATCTATTACCGGAACAGGCACGAACGCGTACGGCGCAGAAGGTAAGCCAGACACCAACCACAAAAACAAACTACACGTACTCGACATATCACACACACACAAAGGGATGCAGAAATTACTTACCCCAGCAACAGCAGCACCATAGGGGCGGGATGGCCATCACCAATGCCACATATACACATAGGGGCCTGGATGCCAACAACTAACACCACCCCTACCCAGGGGTGCTAGATGCCTGTCACTACTACCACCTCTACCCATGGGGGCAGGATGCCTGTCACTACTACCACCTCTACCCATGGGGGCTGGATGCCTACCACTACTACCACCTCTACCCATGGGGGGCTGGATGCCTACCACTACTACCACCTCTACCCATGGGGGGCTGGATGCCTACCACTACTACCACCTCTACCCATGGGGGGCTGGATGCCTACCACTACTACCACCTCTACCCATGGGGGGCTGTATGCCTGTCACTACTACCACCTCTACCCATGGGGGGCTGGATGCCCACCACCACTACCACCCCTACTCAGGGGGTGCCAGATGCCTACCACTACTACCACCTCCACCCATGGGGGGCTGGATGCCCACCACCACTACCACCCCTACTCAGGGGGTGCCAGATGCCTACCACTACTACCACCTCTACCCATGGGGGGCTGGATGCCTACCACTACTACCACCTCTACCCATGGGGGGCAGGATGCCTACCACTACTACCACCTCTACCCATGGGGGCTGGATGCCCACCACCACTACCACCCCTACTCAGGGGGTGCCAGATGCCTACCACTACTACCACCTCTACCCATGGGGGATGGATGCCTACCACTACTACCACCTCTACCCATGGGGAGCTGGATGCCCACCACCACTACCACCCCTACTCAGGAGGTGCCAGATGCCTACCACTACTACCACCTCTACCCATGGGGGCTGGATGCCTACCACTACTACCACCTCTACCCATGGGGGCTGGATGCCCACCACCACTACCACCCCTACTCAAGGGGTGCCAGATGCCTACCTCTACTACCACCTCTACCCATGGGGGGCTGGATGCCTGTCACTACTACCACCTCTACCCATGAGGGGCTCGATGCCTACCACCTCTACCCTTGGGGGGCTGGATGCCTACCACTACTACCACCTCTACCCATGGGGGGCTGGATGCCCACCACCACTACCACCCCTACTCAGGAGGTGCCAGATGCCTACCACTACTACCACCTCTACCCATGGGGGGCTGGATGCCTACCACTACTACCACCTCTACCCATGGGGGCTGGATGCCCACCACCACTACCACCCCTACTCAGGAGGTGCCAGATGCCCTACCACTACTACCACCTCTACCCATGGGGGGCTGGATGCCTACCACTACTACCACCTCTACCCATGGGGGCTGGATGCCCACCACCACTACCACCCCTACTCAGGGGTGCCAGATGCCTACCACTACTACCACCTCTACCCAGGGGGCTGGATGCCTGTCACTACTACCACCTCAACCCATGGGGGCTGGATGCCTACCACTACTACCACCTCTACCCATGGGGGCTGGATGCCTACCACTACTACCACCTCTACCCATGGGGGCAGGATGCCTACCACTACTACCACCTCTACCCATGGGGGCTGGATGCCCACCACCACTACCACCCCTACTCAGGGGGTGCCAGATGCCTACCACTACTACCACCTCTACCCATGGGGGGGCTGGATGCCTACCACTACTACCACCTCTACCCATGGGGGGCTGGATGCCCACCACCACTACCACCCCAACTCAGGGGGTGCCAGATGCCTACCACTACTACCACCTCTACCCATGGGGGTCTGGATGCCTACCACTACTACCACCTCTACCCATGGGGGGTAGGATGCCTGTCACTACTACCACCTCTACCCATGGGGGGCAGGATGCCTACCACTACTACCACCTCTACCCATGGGGGGCTGGATGCCCACCACCACTACCACCCCTACTCAGGGGGTGCCAGATGCCTACCACTACTACCACCTCTACCCATGGGGGGCTGGATGCCTACCACTACTACCACCTCTACCCATGGGGGGCTGGATGCCCACCACCACTACCACCCCTACTCAGGAGGTGCCAGATGCCTACCACTACTACCACCTCTACCCATGGGGGGCTGGATGCCTACCACTACTACCACCTCTACCCATGGGGGGGCTGGATGCCCACCACCACTACCACCCCTACTCAGGGGGTGCCAGATGCCTACCACTACTACCACCTCTACCCAGGGGGGGCTGGATGCCTGTCACTACTACCACCTCAACCCATGGGGGGCTGGATGCCTACCACTACTACCACCTCTACCCATGGGGGGCTGGATGCCTACCACTACTACCACCTCTACCCATGGGGGCAGGATGCCTACCACTACTACCACCTCTACCCATGGGGGGCTGGATGCCCACCACCACTACCACCCCTACTCAGGGGGTGCCAGATGCCTACCACTACTACCACCTCTACCCATGGGGGGGCTGGATGCCTACCACTACTACCACCTCTACCCATGGGGGGCTGGATGCCCACCACCACTACCACCCCAACTCAGGGGGTGCCAGATGCCTACCACTACTACCACCTCTACCCATGGGGGTCTGGATGCCTACCACTACTACCACCTCTACCCATGGGGGGTAGGATGCCTGTCACTACTACCACCTCTACCCATGGGGGGCAGGATGCCTACCACTACTACCACCTCTACCCATGGGGGGCTGGATGCCCACCACCACTACCACCCCTACTCAGGGGTGCCAGATGCCTACCACTACTACCACCTCTACCCATGGGGGGCTGGATGCCTACCACTACTACCACCTCTAACCATGGGGGCAGGATGCCTACCACTACTACCACCTCTACCCATGGGGGGCTGGATGCCCACCACCACTACCACCCCTACTCAGGGGTGCCAGATGCCTACCACTACTACCACCTCTACCCATGGGGGGCTGGATGCCTACCACTACTACCACCTCTACCCATGGGGGGCTGGATGCCCACCACCACTACCACCCCTACTCAGGGGGCTGGATGCCTACCACTACTACCACATCTACCCATGGGGGGCAGGATACCTGTCACTACTACCACCTCTACCCATGGGGGGCTGGGTGCCTACCACTACTACCACCTCTACCCATGGGGGGCTGGATGCCCACCACCACTACCACCCCTACTCAGGGGGTACAGATGCCTACCACTACTACCACCTCTACCCATGGGGGGCAGGATGCCTACCACCAACAACACCCCCACTCACAGGATGGCTAATGCATGACACAACAAGCACACACCAACATAAGGAATGCAACAAAAAGACATCCCCCCCAACACCATGACAAGCTTGTGTAGACTGTGTCAAATGCCTACAACACTGAACATGACTATGAACATACAATGTGACCCCCTATCACATGTGTCACACATAAATGTGTGTGGCACCCACAATGCAAGCAGACCATGACCACTGTGGCAATGGGGTCCAACCCCCATCATCACAGTGACCAAAAGGTAAGTATGGGGTCCATAGCTGAAGCACATTTTGCACATTGTGGCAATGGGGTCTAAACCCCCATCATCACAGTGACCAAAAGGTAAGTGTGGGGTCCATAGCTGAAGCACATTTTGCACATTGTGGCAATGGGGTCTAAACCCCCATCATCACAGTGAACAAAAGGTAAGTGTGGGGTCCATAGCTGAAGCACATTTTGAACATTGTGGCAATGGGGTCCAACCCCCATCATCACAGTGACCAAAATGTAAGTGTTGACATTGAAAAAGCTGCAACTGCCAAACTGCATGGATGATTCCTGGTCACAGAACAACAAACACATCAGTGGCAAAGTAGTGCTTGTGTCCCATAGCAACATAGATTGTGTGAGGCAAACAGTGCAGTGCAAATAAGACATACCTTTGGCCATGTGCAGACAAACATCACCCATGGGGGCTGAAACTGTCAACATCCATCAATGACACAATGACATAAGTGAACATCAAAATGCAGACCCACATATTTGCACCAATGGGCACACAAATGTAGATACCCTGTGGAGACTGTAGATGTGAGGTGAACAAATAACATACCATGGCTGCAATGGGACACACAAACAATGATCATTGTGCTGACTGATGACCTAGGAGTCCCAGGGACAGCAGGTGAAACCCACCAAACAACATACAGCCAATAGCACACTAAAGATATGCCAATGCAGTGGTGCAGATGCACAAACAGGCAGACCCACACTGCACATCAAACACAACAGGTGAGGGGGGGGTGCCAGTGTCCCCAGGCAACCACACAACACATGATGAGGCCTGAATACCAATTACACAGATGCACATACAGTGCCACACAAAAGTAACTCATGGATCCAAATCCCCTATGTGGGCAATCAGGCATTGTTAGATGAGAGGGAGCACAAATTACACATGTCACACAAGCTTGTAGGAACAGCAACTAACACAGCAAGAGACAGACCCACCACAGCACTACCCCCAGGGACCCCATATTGTGCTGGATTAGCCTGCATGATAATCCCACTGTGATGACAATGTCAGATGTCGTTCACACTGTGAACCCCAGCCATGTGTCCTGAGCAACTAACTACCATCACACCTACACAAGCTCCAATCAATCAGCACGGCCTGCCAGCCAAGGCCAATATGGAGGTAGGGGTCTGGCCGTGCAACAACTCACTTTTGCACACACTCAACACCACACACCCTGATCTCCACCAATGTGCAGCAGTGAAGCTCACATGGACTGGTGACATTGCACATGCACCCATGACAATACCAGGGGTGGTGGTGGGAACCAAGGTGCAGAAACCCATCACACATGGCCAGTCAACAAGACTTGTCAATGTCTGACACACAGCACAGTATGCTGTACATGGGCATGATGTGAAATCCACCACAATCAATGGGATCCTGGCCATAGTCACACACCAATGAAGAAGCCAAGGTGACACACGAAGAACACACGTACACAACTACCAACATTGCAGCTCTGACCCTGAGGAGTGGCAGCAGTCACACACACAACGTGTCACAATCACTGTAAGCTAACACAAACTGTAAATCACATTACTCGTGTAAACAACAAGTGCCAAGGGGAATCCTGAATGTGTCCCATCTGCGTTTGCCCACATCCCCAGCACTGACAACAAAGACAACCTGGGATGACAACCTCATGAACATTAGTTTGCCATGCACCCACATCACAGAGAAACCAGGTCCAAGATGCTGGATGAACACAGAACAACTCAGCAAGCATCACATACAGGAACATCCCTAGGGACACAGCCTGTGTAGGAAAAGGGAAGGGAACACGCACAGACATGCTTACACAACACAGGCCCACGCAATGTCACCAGATTACACACTGCCATGAGGGCACACCACTCCTGTGGAAGGTCCGCTGTGCCAAACCTTGTCTGTGCACGACCCAAACATGTCAGCAGAACCCTCCGTCAGTGAGTCAACAACCACAACACACAGAAGGCTCTGCTCACATCAGCCTGGGTACGGGGGTGTCACGTCAGTCATCTGCACACACACCAAACACGTGTCAAGCAAGTTGCACTGTATACACAGATGAGTCCTTCGACATTGATGTGCAAAACTGCATGTCCAGTGGAGCTGGGCACACAGTCAGGGAAATCGGAACATTGAACAGTGGTAAGCCCACCAGATGTGCATCAGTGTAAGACAAAGATGTTCATTTACAAATGCAAAAAGGACATCCCTGTGTCAAATGCTGAACATTACACACTCAGACTGTAGCAAAGGATGCCATAGATCCAGAATACAACAGGACACATATCCCATGGACCACATGGAGTCCATCACTGCAACACTTCATCGTCCTGATGTGAACACTATTACAACTGCAAATGCAGGATGCTACTCATCCACATCATGTACATCAAAAGAAAACCCAAAAGAAACAAAAAGAGGCTTTATTCAGCAAATGTCAGGGTAAAAACGGAAGTCCAAAAAAAACTAAGGCCAATGGCCAGTCCAAAATCACAGTACCAACGGGGTGAGAAGTGACAACTGGTCACACATTGCTTGCCTGCACTGGTACGGTTGGGGGACATCACCCTTGGAGGGGCATACAAGGGGCAGGCCAGGCACCGCAGGGACAGGATCAGGGGATGGCAGAGTGAGGCAGTGAAGGGGTGGTGGGTGCAGGAGTGTCACCAGCAACTGCAGTGGAGGTGTCTGACTCAGGGGGGGCCGGCACCACCGTGGTACACAAGTCAGTTGGTGTGGGTGCCGCAACCACTGCAGTGGGCTGGACTGATGTAGTGGACTGGGTACCCACTGCAGTGCCCGAGTCAGACGTGGTGGTTGTGGACTCCACTGCAGTGCATGACTCCAAGGGAGTGGAAGGTTGGGCAGATGAGGTGGGCAGGACAGAGGGGGGGGACCCGGTCCCCACAACAGTGCCACTAACAGACAGAGCGTCTGGGTTGGGGGTGGAAGAGCAAGTGGCAGGGGGGGAGGGCCTAAGCAGTCTGGGGATGCGGTATCGGTGTGTGGGGGAACCTGGGGCAGGGTGTGGTGGGGGAACCTGTGCAGTGGTGGCCTGGGGGATGGAGTAGAGAGACTGGGCGCTGGAGCTGCGTGGTGGTGGTGGTGGGGTCTTGCTCTTCCTGCTCCGGGGGGACTTCCGAATGGGCTCCTGTGTCTGCCTGCGCCTGGGGGAGGGTGTCCGGGGGCGAGGGGCACTCCTCTCTGTGTGGGTGGTCTTCCTCTTCCCCTGGTGTGCTGGGTCAGCAGGAATGGTGGGGAAGAGGCCAAGGTCACACAGGAAGAGCTGCTGTGTATGTGGGGTAGCAGGAGAGGCAAGGGAAGGGGTCTTGGAGGGAGAGGATTTGGAGGACTGCGGAGTGAATGTGGATGCCTGTGTGTGTGTGTGTTCCCCATCCCCTGTGTCTGTGGTATCAGTCCCCTGAGGATGCTTGTGTGCACGTCTTGCCTTACTCTTGGGTGTGTCTGTGCTGCTCGTGTCTGTGTGTTTGGATGACTGTGCAGGTGTGCATGTGCTTTGGACAGGTAGGGGGCAGGAAGTGTGGATGGGGCAGAGGTGGGAGGGGTGAGGGACTGTTGGAGGAGGGACACTGCTGCCGTCAGGGAGGAGTCCATGGACCTATTGCTCCTCTGTAGGGCAGACATACCCGTCGAGATGCCCTCCATGAACGACACCAGCTGTGTCAACAGAGTGGTGTGTGCATGGAGGACACTCAGCATTGCTGTCTGCCCTACATGGAGCTGCCGAAGGAAGTACACAGACTCCTCACTCAGGGCAGCAGGGGACACAGGGGCAGGGGGTGCGGTGCCTGGCATGAAGGAGACACGCTCCCGAGCACGGGAGCCTCCACGGACCTCAGGAATGGGAGCCGATGGGAGGGCGGTGGTGGTGGTGGTGGTGGCGGGCCAGACAGACTAGCTGGCTTTTGGTGGCTGCCGAGACCCGCCTCCACAAGGGAGTCATCCTCCGAGCTGCTGTGGTCCCCAGCTGGATGGTGCTGAGGACTCCTCGGTGTGGCTCCCCTCGCCCTCCGTGCCACTGGGTCCCTCTGACCACTCGTCCGATGCTGACCCAGTCTGGCTCCGCTGCTCCTCCTGGTCCATGGAGCTGTCCCCTCCTGTGGCCGTGGATGTATCTGCAAACAATTAGGGAAACAGACAAACATCAGTCACCTGCACTGACCGCACACACCACAGTAAGTACAGCACATTACAGAGCAAGCCCTGGCATCCTTAGTTGAACATTGCCTAAAGTCCTCACACAGATTCGGGGAAGCCAATTGTCAGTCTGATGGTCAACCATGGGACTCACACCCCTCCTGCCCTTGCACCCATCTGTCTGGTGCCTGTCTGATGGTAAGACCCCAGTGTGGACACATGCACCACCTACAAAGTTGTTGGACATTGCATGGAACACGGTGAAGCATGTGAACATGCACACATCACATCTCTTGCCACTGAGTCAGTGCAGGTGTCTGGATAAAGGGATGGCCAGATTCTAATTAGAAATGCATGTGATGCATACCAGCACCAGACACCATGATGCACCCATGTCCGGATAGTCAATGCCACAATGGGGTGCATGTTGCACATGTCACTCCCCTGCAGGATCAGTCCCAGGAAGTTGAATGCCATGACACAGGAATGCGTGCAAAGTCATACATTACTGTCTCAAGTCACATGGCCATGGCAGCCAGACAACAACAGTCTGCACTGTGTCACAATCCGAGGGCATGGGGAATGCAAGTTATGTGACTGACAAGTGCACATGTCCATCCCCCAAAAACCACATCATCTGTACTACTATTTGTCCACGTCATACCAACTGGACATATGGGGGACATGAAACACAACTCTCTGAACATGAGCACCTCACAGTGTGCTGTGAATGAAAATACAGCTGCCTGAAAGTCACAGTCGCAAACACCTGTGTGCACAGTCAAGTGATCAGACACCTATAAGTCACAGAAGTATCGTCTATCATGGTCACATCTCAGATGGCATGCTGAGCCCCAAACGATGAACATACCAGTAGTCCTGACAACGAAGACACAGCACAATGAGACAGAGGCAGACACCTGAGGGTAAATTTCACTGATCACAACATGCCAGATGATACACAGGAGTGGGAGTACAGAGTGTATTGTATGCACTGGAGTAGGCATGACTGTCCAGCTCCACCTGTAAGAGGGATGAGTCCTGGACAGTAGGCAGGTGGCTAAGCATGTGTGACACACTGGATACACATACTCCTGAGGCCCAAATATTGTTCCCACCAGCAGCATGGGTGTGTGCCACATTCCCCAGGGACATGTGGTGAGTCAGAGCAGCAAGCGGACCACATATCAAAGTTACACGCAGATCACATGTCAGAACTTAGGCATTGTGTAAGCAATTGACCCATCCATGAATCGCACAACATAGTCACGGGAACAAATGCTGTCCCCCACCTTGAGCAAAGCAAAATGCAATGATACAGTCCCCAAATGACACAATTTCCTGACTATAAGGGCCACACATATGCATATCAGAGGAGAAGTGGGCATGTAACAAATGAGGGACATGGGTCCTGGACCACATGACTGATGTACTGTGGAAGTTTAACCAGGCCAGAGGAGGGCACATAGCATGGCAGACAAAGTGCACAGTGCAGTCATGGACTCACCCCCTCCTTGCTGCTGTCTGTCCTTCAGCTGCCCATCCAGGTCAGGGAAGACCACCGCCAGGATCCGGAGCATGTGGGGGGTCAGGGTCCGGTGTCCGCCCCTCCTGCGAGGAGGCGACAGCTTCAGCTGGATCTTTGCGATCCTCCGGGTCCAGCCACGAAGGTCCTGCCACCTCTTTTGGCAGTTGCGGATCCTGCGCCTGTAGACCCCCACGGATCTTACTTTCCGGGCGATGGTCAGCCAGATGTCCTGCTTCTGGTGGGCATCAACCTGTGAGGATGACAAAGTGAAAAGGCCATTACTACACATGCAACATATACGTGCATCACACAGTTGGATATACATGTCTCAATTACAGGGGCATATGATGTACACAGGCAGTGCAACAATGGCTATGAACAGTTTGCCAGCAGTCACTACATGGTATCATTGCATGGGAAGTAAACCTAGTTGGAATGCACTGTTACTGCACTGTACCAGTTCAGTGCATGTAACTACACACTTTGGGGTGTGACAACTACTAAGTGGTGTGCACAGTGAAAGTCCTGCTAGTCAGACAACATGCACAATTAGTGATGCAGTGGACAGCACACTCACCTGCTCCCCTGGTTTCCCATACAGCTTGCTGTACTGTGGAAGGAGGCTGTCCAGCAGGGCCTGGTTCTCCTCAAGGCTGAAGGCTGGGGCTCTCTCCACAGTACGTGCCATTGCAGGAGCCAGAGGATGCATAAACAGCAGCAGTGTTGGTGGCAGATGTCGTCCTGGAGCATGTAGTGCAGGCAAGTGAGCTCTCAGGGGAACAGCCAGCATTATATGTGTGCTGCAGAGGCAGATACTGTCCCATGTGTCCAAAGTGATAGGTCCAAGTCGTTTGCATCTTCTAAATCTGACCAATCCATGGTATAGCAGCACTAATACACGCCCACAGCATCCTTCAAATCTTCAACTTCATGACACCCATGATTTTGCAACATTGTTGTGGCTGGCCAACTAAATTCACTGCATCAGACTCGTTGGAGCTTCGAAAACGCGTCCGTTGCCATGCCAGGCCCCAGCTAATGTGTGCGCACCGATCGGTCCATTGCTGTACAACGCGTACCCGGGATACAACGCGTACCCGCTCACATTGAATGCAATGGGCCGGCCGGGCACACCGATCGGTCCATTGCAGTTCAACGCGTACCCGGGATACAACGCGTACCCGCTCACATTGAATGCAATGGCCAATGTGTGCGCACCGATCGGTCCATTGCTGTCCAACGCGTATTGCGAATACAACGCGTACCCGCTCACATTGAATGCAATGGCCAATGTGTGCGCACCGATCGGTCCATTGCTGTCCAACGCGTATTGCGAATACAACGCGTACCCGCTCACATTGAATGCAATGGCCAATGTGTGCGCACCAATCGGTCCATTGCTGTCCAACGCGTATTGCGAATACAACGCGTACCCGCTCACATTGAATGCAATGGCCAATGTGTGCGCACCGATCGGTCCATTGCTGTCCAACGCGTATTGCGAATACAACGCGTTCCCGCTCACATTGAATGCAATGGCCAATGTGTGCGCATCGATCGGTCCATTGCTGTCCAACGCGTATTGCGAATACAACGCGTTCCCGCTCACATTGAATGCAATGGCCAATGTGTGCGCACCGATTGGTCCATTGCTGTCCAACGCGTCCCTGTACAAGTCACTGGCATATGTCACCATGACTGTCACAGGTGAACATATGCCAGCCACATATACTTCCCAGGGAGTGAGGGGCACACCTACAACACCACAGCCTGTCCACACTGTATCCTAAGGCATGTAAGGCTGCATTACATGTTCCGTGTATGGGGGTCAACATGTTGTTTTTTGGGTGGCACTTGGGGGCAGCCACTCCCAGGCTGTGCACATGTTCATGGGGACAGAATCCTTGGTGTGTTATGCACATGAACACTGTGGTGTGCAACTGTTCATTTCAGGGCATGTGGCATGGTCACATTTCACAGTTGTGTATGTGTATGTCATGTCACATACTCCCTGAGTCCCATGTGGGACGGTATGTACGTCCCAGGGTGACCCATTGCCACAATTGTGATGGCCCTCCACAGTCTGTGTGCATGTCGTGTTTACAATGTCTCTGATTCCATGTGCACAATGGGAGACAGTCTCCACATCCACGTTGTTTGTGCATGGACTTTGATGTGTGTGTGTGTGTCACAGACGTCCATGTCTGTCCTGCCGAGGCAACAGGGACCACTACCTGTGGGGGTCATGGTTGTTTAGCTGTGGTGTATTAATGATGCACCATGTCATGCCAGTGTCCATGTGTCAATACAGGGTCCCTGGGAATCTACCTGTCGATGAGCTGTGATGCCTGGGGACCATCTGTCCTCCCATGTCATTGTGGTGTGTGTTTGGAACGTGACAGCAGTACATGGGTACTGTGACACAGCCTAATGATATCCCATAGCACAACCTGGGACTTGTTGAGGACACATGTTGAACTGTGATGTTAGATGTTAGCCATGTAGGTGCCATACATGTCCTTACGGAACGGCACACGCATCATGTACTTGTGTCTCGTAATGATGTATCATGTGATATTGAGTCTGGTCTATGCCACATATGTGGGGTGACTGACAATCTTTCTTTCCTCACCTATGCACTGCAGGGCACCAGCTGTCCATCGGCCATTCCCTGACCTTGCAATGGTGGTTGAACGGGACTGCATCCGACGGTACCGCTTCACCAGGCCACTGATTGAGGAATTGACGGTGCAGTTGGCCTCACATTTGCAACCTGGCCGGACATAGCCTACAGCGCTGACCCCCAAGGTGAAGGTGATGGCAGCCCTATACTTCTTTGCCACCGGTACCTTTCAACACACTGTGGCGTCTGCTGGTGGGATGTCACAGACCATGTTCAGCCGTGTGCTCCGCGACGTTTTGGAGGCTATGTTGAGGTACCTGAACCAGTACATCTATTTCCCTAGACTTCAACAACTCACTGACGTGAAGAGTGACTTCTATGCCCTGGGGAGGATGCCGCATGTCATTGGCTCCATTGATGGGACACATGTGGCTTTGGTACCACCACAGGCCCAAGAGCAGGCATACATGAACCGCAAACACTACCATTTGGTCAATGCACTGGTGGTATGTCTTGCAGATATGAGCATCACACACGTCTGTGCCCGTTTCCCCGGTTCTGCACACGATGCCTACGTGATGAGGAGTAGTCGCATCCCGAGGATGATGTCACAGATGCGGAACCAGCGTGCCTGGCTTGTTGGTGTGTACTGACTTTGTAGCATTGTGTGTGTTCTGCAATGTAGTGTTCCACCCTCTTTTCCAACTCAGCTAATGTGCAATTGTCTGTATGTAGGTGACTCCGGATACCCCAACATGCCATGGTTGCTGACGCCCCTCAGGAACCCTGTGACACCAGCCCAGATGCGCTACAATGAGGCACATGGTCGGACCAAGAGAGTGATTGAGCAGACATTTGGTATCCTGAAGAGCCGCTTCCGCTGCCTAGATAAGACAGGAGGGGCCCTCCCATATGCCCCAGTAAAGGTGTGCAAGATTGTCATCGTCTGCTGCATGCTACACAACCTGGCAGTGCGGAAGGAGTTGCCTCTCATCCTGGATGACGATGACCAACATCCGCCACCTGTGGAGGATCCTGGGCTGGACCACGATGCCAGTGGTGATGATGATGATGAGGGTGATGTCCGCACACAGCTCATCACCAACTTCTTCAGCTGAATGTGAGTATCCAGGGATGTTATGTCAATGATGTGAGTTTGCATGATATGTGTTGGTGGTGCTCTGGTGCTGTTTGAGTGTGTCCATGTGCTACTTGACTGGATGCGAGCAGCAATGTGTCCTTACAGGTAGTCTGTACTCCACAACAGTGTTGACATGCTAACTTGGTCCTGGGTGGGTATCTTGTGACATGTATTGGGCATGAGTATTGCAGTTCTGTCCTGTTCTTCAGTGCTTTTGACTGTGTGTCATTTCTGTCCTTCAAAGGGTACTTTCAGAGTTGTTTGGTCAACTGTGATCCCCCGACACCGTGAATCAACTTCCAGGGTGGTAGCTGTCGTTTCCCTACAGGTGATGTGCGCCACACCCATGGACTTCCTTTCTTCTACACTTGTTGACTGTGTGCCCACTGCCAGGTGGGATTACCTTGCATCTGTAGTGGTTACAACATGTTGCAAATGTGTAATAAACCTGTGCTTCACTTTGTGATGTGCGTTGTCTGTGGTCACACATCTGACTGACATTTGCTTCCTGCACCAGTGGGCTAGTTAACACAGACTGTGAATAGGTGTTGTGTCTGTGCATTGCACCGTATTTCCTGGCAACATCAGTGTAGGCGATGAGTCAGATGGCCCTGGTGTGTATGTGTTGTGTAGCCCTGGTGGTGTGTCTCCCTCATATGTGTCACGTCGCCATGACTCACATGCCGGTGTTGTACTTGCTGTAGCAGTTAGCATGCACAGTGTCATTTCACAGATCATCATCTCCACTTCAGAAACAACGTTGTAATCACAACAGAGGCAAGTATGGTGTATTAGTGAGTTTATTGACATACATGTGTGAGTATAGTGCACAGGATGGTGGGTGCTGTACATTGTGATTGTAATCCAAAGTTCCTAGATGATTTGGAAGTCCTGATAGCAGAAATGTCCACAGTCATCTGATACATTGGTCCAACTTGAGCTCCCCATGTCATTTGGGAGAGTTGTGTTGCATTGGACAGGGTGAAGAGTTTGCGCACAAAGGTGATTTTCCGGAACAGATGTTGGCTTCCTGGGGGTTGTGCATGGCCATCAGCCTCTCAGTTGTCCTTCCTCGGATGACCCCTCTTCTTGGGGGGGGGACCCTCAAGTGCAGGCTGCTGCGGTGCAGGGGACTCTCCGCCAGAGTCATCCTCCCTCCCTGTGGCAGTTGCAGTTGTTGCAGCACCAGATGTTGTGGGCACACAGGGAGGTGTTGACATGTTGGTGCACATCTGGCGGAGGCATTGTAATATGTCCCTATGCACCGCCGTCTGTTCTTGCAATGTGTCCCACTTGGACTCCATGCGGGACATGTGTAAGTCCAAGCGGGCATGATGGGCAGCCTGCTGCTGTTGAATGTCCCTGAGGATCCCCACTACCTGGCTGAACTCTCCGGTGCTAGTCTGGTACGCATCAGCTATGCGTACCAGTTGTGGGTCATCATGCAGTCCAGACCCCTCTGCAAGCAGCGACCTATGTCTACCACCCCTCCCACCACCCCATGCGACACGTGAAGGACCTGCGTTGGCACGCACAGGTGACCCTGGGCCCCCTTGGGGGTTGTTGCTGGTGTTGGTGTCCGTAGCTCCACGTTGGGCCGGGGTCCGTGTGCTGTTGGTGGTGGTGGTCCTTGGTCTGTCTGTGTCGGCAGGGGTGGTCTGTGTATTGGCAGTTGTTGGAGGGGTGGGTGCAGGGGGTGCAGCTGGTGGTCCTGCTGGTGCTGCATGATGACTCACTGTGGAGGTGCCAGGTAGGTCTTCGTCATCCGAGGTGGGCAGAGGCTGTTCCACACCAGTGAGCTCAGTGTCCCCCGGAGCCTGGGACAGGGACTCCTCAGCGTCTGCTGCTGTGTCCCCATCATCACCTGTATTTGGAAGAGACACACAATGTATGTAATGTTTCTACAGGCATCAATGGTTCAAACACCTGACTGTTGTGACTGTACCTCTGGATGCGGGCCTGTACATTGCATTGTCCTAAGTCGTCACAGTCAGCTGTTGATATTGGTGTAGCGCATTGTCCTGACAACATGAAGCATTTCAATGTGAATGTTGAGGTGTGTGCATAGCCAGCATTGGTGGTATTTGGTTGACATCCAGACATCCTTCTCCCTCCAGCCCAGTTCTCCCACCATGAAGCATGCCACCCTTGCAGTGGGTGCAGGTTGACTCTCAGGATGTCAGTCAATGGTGTCCTGCTGTTGGTTGGTGGCCAGTTCCCAGCATGGCCTTGTGCTCCCCACAACAGAGCAGCAGTGTCAGACATCTTTGATGGGGCTTTGCACTCTCTGTGAGGTGTGCATGCTTCAGTGTGAGCTTGCTGGGCCATGTGGGGGGGGATGTTGAGCTGTGACTACCACTCCCATCATGCTATTGCCTCCACCCCATTTCCCAGCATGCCCATACTTCCTTCCTTTTGAGGGTACTTCACTGTGTGTGGGTGTGACAGCAATGGCAAGATGGCTGACAGTGGTGTCCTGCTGTTGGTTGGTGGCCAGTTCCCAGCATGGCCTTGTGCTCCCCACAACAGAGCAGCAGTGTCAGACATCTTTGATGGGGCTTTCCACTCTCTGTGAGGTGTGCATGCTTCAGTGTGAGCTTGCTGGGCCATGTGGGGTGGGGGATGTTGAGCTGTGACTACCACTCCCATCATGCTATTGCCTCCACCCCGCTTCCCAGCATGCCCATACTTCCTTCCTTTTGAGGGTACTTCACTGTGTGTGGGTGTGACAGCAATGGAAAGATGGCTGACAGTGGTGTCCTGCTGTTGGTTGGTGGCCAGTTCCCAGCATGGCCTTGTGCTCCCCACAACAGAGCAGCAGTGTCAGACATCTTTGATGGGGCTTTCCACTCTCTGTGAGGTGAGCATGCTTCAGTGTGAGCTTGCTGGGCCATGTGGGGGGGGATGTTGAGCTGTGACTACCACTCCCATCATGCTATTGCCTCCACCCCCCTTCCCAGCATGCCCATACTTCCTTCCTTTTGAGTGTACTTCACTGTGTGTGGGTGTGACAGCAATGGCAAGATGGATGACAGTGGTGTCCTGCTGTTGGTTGGTGGCCAGTTCCCAGCATGGCCTTGTGCTCCCCACAACAGAGCAGCAGTGTCAGACATCTTTGATGGGGCTTTCCACTCTCTGTGAGGTGAGCATGCTTCAGTGTGAGCTTGCTGGGCCATGTGGGGGGGATGTTGAGCTGTGACTACCACTCCCATCATGCTATTGCCTCCACCCCCTTCCCAGCATGCCCATACTTCCTTCCTTTTGAGTGTACTTCACTGTGTGTGGGTGTGACAGCAATGGCAAGATGGCTGACAGTGGTGTCCTGCTGTTGGTTGGTGGCCAGTTCCCAGCATGGCCTTGTGCTCCCCACAACAGAGCAGCAGTGTCAGACATCTTTGATGGGGCTTTCCACTCTCTGTGAGGTGTGCATGCTTCAGTGTGAGCTTGCTGGGCCATGTGGGGGGGATGTTGAGCTGTGACTACCACTCCCATCATGCTATTGCCTCCACCCCCCTTCCCAGCATGCCAATCCTTCCTTTTGAGTGTACTTCACTGTGTGTGGGTGTGACAGCAATGGCAAGATGGCTGACAGTGGTGTCCTGCTGTTGGTTGGTGGCCAGTTCCCAGCATGGCCTTGTGCTCCCCACAACAGAGCAGCAGTGTCAGACATCTTTGATGGGGCTTTCCACTCTCTGTGAGGTGTGCATTCTTCAGTGTGAGCTTGCTGGGCCATGTGGGGGGGGGATGTTGAGCCGTGACTACCACTCCCATCATGCTATTGCCTCCACGCCATTTCCCAGCTTGCCCATACTTCCTTCCTTCTGACTCTGCTTCCCTGTGGGGTAGTGTGCCTGTGCTGAATGGATGGCTTACAGTGTTGCCCTGGCGTTTGTTTGGCTACAAGTCCCATGTGTGTCACTCTGCTTCCCACAGCATGACCCAGGGTGGTGGTTCTTTGTGGGATAAATATTTTTAGTGTGAGGCAATGCATTTTCCCAGGTGAGTTGTGTGTAGTTTGGGTTAGGGGGTTGTGTGGGAAGAGCTGCTGGTAACTATGGTCATAGCTGTCAGTCCTCCTTCCCACCCAGCCAGATATCCCACCACGGAACGTGCTTCCATTGCAGGGAGTGCAAGTTGTCTTTCAGGATGTCAGACAGTGGTGTCCTGCTGTTGGTTGGTGCACAGTTCCCAGCAGGGCCTTGTGCTCCCCACAGCAGTAGCCAGTGTCAGCCATCTTGTCAGTTGTTTTCCACTCCCTGTGATGTGAGCATGGTTCAGAGTGGTGTTGATGGGCGTATTGTGATGGTGGGCAATATCTGTGACTACGACTCCCATGATGCTATTGGCTACACTGACTTGACCAGCATACACAGAATTCCTTCCTTTCTGTGGGATTGCCTGTGTGGTGGTGTTGTAGTGGTGGCTACATATCAGACAGTGTTTGTTGGTTATATTTGTGCCACTGCCTAGCTTTATTTGTTGTAGGGTTTGTACATGTCATGACACAGTTACATATCACTATGAGATGGCATGTATTGTGTTTATCTGACTGACATACACATCTTGGGATGATTCTGTTTTTGTTGCTGTGTATTTGCTAAGGGTGCATGGTTTGACTATCCCCTTGACAGTGATGTGTGTGTATTGTCACACGATATTGGGTATATTGGTTGTGTACTCACCAGGCTCTGGGATGTCTTCTAGTCCATAGACGCTCACTGGTGGTAGGATGGCCCACACCTTCTCCTCCCAGGGCCTGAGGTATAGTGGTTTGGCAGGAGGGCCACTGCCGGTGTGTTGGCTCAAGATGTAATCCTTCTTCAGTAGGTCCCTGACCCTCCTGCGCACATCATACCACCTGTTCTGGATGTCTTCCTTTGTGCGCAAACATGGTGATTGTGCGTTCACCCTGTCAACGATCCTCGCCCACATCTTGGTTTTCTGCGACATGGGGGTCTGTTGGACCAGTGTACCAAACAGCTGTGGCTCTACCCTGAGGATCTCATCTACCAGGACATCCAATTCACTATCTAGGAACTTTGGATTCTTTTTGCGGGGCATGGTGATGGGTGGTGGTGGTGAGTGATGTGTGTGTTGGTGTGCAAGTGAGGGTGTGTGAGTGTGTGTTTTGCTGGGTGTATGTGAGGGTGCTATTTGTTGAGGTGCTGATGGTGTGTGGCTTGTGTGATGGATGAGCTGTGAGTGTGTGTGTGGTTGCTGTCTTTTGTTGTTCTATGCTGGCAGGTCATTTGAATTTGCAAAGGATCATGGTAGGGATTTGTGTCCTTTATATGGGTGGAGTTGTGGGTGTGTCTTTGTTCCCTGTTCCCCCCCAGTATTTATTGGCTTTGTAATTGCTTGTTTGGCCTTTTTTTTGTGTTTTTCCCTTTGTACTTTTTGTGCAGGTAGGAGACGTTCTTCTGACCGAGTCGGACCCTGCAGTTGTCTCGTGCGAGCTTCTCCGAGTCGTTCACGCTGTGTTTGTGCTGTTTCCTGTGCTGCGTACGCGTCGGTCGCGGTGTATTGGGTTGCTTCGGCTCGCTGTTTTGTATGCGTGTCGGTCGTACGGCTTGAGCTCCGTGCGACTCGGTCGTGTTTTCCACGCGTTGCATTGTACTTGGCGGGTCGGAGTTCGCGGGTACGTTTCGTTCGGGATTCTTCCTGGTGCGTGTCGGTCGGTTCGATTTGCGTGCTTTTCCGGCCGGATAGCTGTTTTCCGCGCGGTTCGGTCGTTCGGCTTGTGTTCCGTACGAGTCGGTCGGATTTTGCACGCTTTTCATCGTACTTTGCGGGTCGGGCTGCACCGGTCCGTGTCGGTCGGAATTAATTCCGGCTCCGAGTCTGTCGGTACGTTTTCCGGCCCGAATCGGAATCGGCCCCTTAGTGTTCAAGTAAATCTGATTCAGCATGCCATGGCTTTGATAACTGCAAAAGTGCCAAGTAGAAACATTCTCTTCTCTCTGGAGTTTGGCAACTAAGCTTTTGGTGGTTAATTAGATTCCCTTTGTTGTGTCTCACCAAACAACCATCACATTAAAGTACTGCATACCTCCCTTCTTCTATATTTTCAGTTAGATTACTTTTATATGCTGAAGTACTTCATAGAGACACATGTTTTGAAGATGAGGGCTCCTTCTTGGATAGTATGTATCCAGCTTGTTAGTTTTCAGAATGTCTCTACTTTCGGGATCAAATTCTGTAAGGTACTGTATTTCTGGGAATGATTTTAATACTCTATTTCGACTGCTTGCAAGGCCTAGGGTTACCCACACAATTCTTCTTGACTTGGAGAATAAACTAGCCGAGCTCAACCTATCAGAGTAGTCATAGAATCCTATTTCTCTGTGGCAAAGCATTTCCAAACTGAAACTGTACAATTTCTTGGTAAGACTCTTTTCTGCAGAAATCTCCTCCCACATCTCTTTCATCTCTGTCTTTTCTGATTTTGTTATATATGAAGTCACGTAGCAAGCAACTGGAATAGAGTTGTCTGCAACAAATTGTAGGCCCATATTTCATTCCACATCTTCAGAATCACAGGGTTGTAGTCATTGATATACTTAGAAGCGTCTGTTCTTCCCAGCTAGTATACATATTTTGGTGATTTGCTTGTCAGGATATGTCAGACTGCAGACAAAAAGCTGTTAACTCTTCCTTCTGAGATGACAGGTCATGGGAATCCAAAACGACATCTTGTGTAAAACTTTCCTTTGCATCTGTATTTTCGACAACAGTACATCTCACATCTATGAGTTTGAAAACGTAGAACTTGTTGTCTCAAGCCCTTGTCAGCACCATCTTTTGGGAAGACAAGACTGACTCATCAGTGTCTGTTCCAAATTTCGGGGCTTCTTTAACCCATAACAGCATGTGAATATGTGGAGCACCTCTAGCTTGGTACTCTTTAGGCCAAAAGAAATCAGTTAATTGGCCAAGAGTAGGATTCGTTTTGTTGCAGATGAAAACCATCATCGCTTGAAACCTGTGGTTAAAATATCTGCAAACATTTGCAGGGTCCAGCAAGCAAAGTTCTCCTTTCGTCTTCAGATTGATGTCTTTTATGTCTAAGTTTGCTTTTCGCAAGAATTTAAGCAGGTCATCCCATGCATACTCATGCATAGAAACCAAGTAGGTGCTCCTAGGTTTCTCAATATGCATTTCAGCTCACATCGGTGCTCCTAGGTTTCTCAACATGCATTTCAGCTCACCTGATGATGATACCAATATTAATTGGTGCCACGTTGGCACGCCATCAAATTAATCAAGTTGTATTCCAGGTTTTCATCTTTTCCTTGAACTTTGTCAACAAATTCCCTTGCTGAGATATTTTGCAGATTCACTCCTGTCTTGATAATGTGGTTTACTGCATAAGATAGGCGTGAGAAGTCGCTCTCAAATAAAAGGTGAAATATATAGGGAATACACTGGTGAAATCTAGGATCCTCTGAGTATAGTCTAGTTGATCTGTACTCAGCTGCTGTTATCTGTATAGGCCATTCATTATACCTACCACCCACTCCTGTGGGAAAGAGATACGGAACACACAGAGCTTCTAAACTTTTCTCCCACACACTCACGAGAGCTTCTCTTGCTTCTTTCATTTGAAAGAGAACAATAGCATCACCAATAATCTTTTTAAAATTAACAGGGTGGATACTGTAGTGTTCATAAAATTCTTCTGATTGGGATCAGTCATCCTTTTCAATCTGCCCTATTGATGGCAATGTGTCACCCCCCATATGTATTATATCTTGATGAACATCTGCCTTTTTATGATAAATATTATTTTGTACCAGATATAATGTTGCTTTCTTTACTTTACTAACATCCACTAACTCCTGCCATATTTTTTTGCTCTTGGTAGGGACACCATTGACTATAATATGTGCAGAAGAGTGCATCTTCAAAATCTCTCTGCACCACCCTAATACACGTAATGGCGGAGGAGCATCGCCCCACTCCTCAAAGTCAGCAGATGAAAAATAAAATGATAATAAACAATTTTATTATCATTTTATTTATCTCTGACTGACTGAGCCGATGGAGTCTAGGGTGGGCTGGGTCAGGCCATGGCAGGGAGGAAGAGTGGTGGGCGCTGTAACTGCGCATGCCGGTTTGGCCAGCCATCTTAGGACAGCCAAACCAACATACACACTTATATTTCTCCAACCAAGCTAACCCCCTCCCCCCACACCACCCCACCACTTTAGATTGAAGGCAGCCGCCACTGGAAATTGTTGGATTTTAACAATCCTGTCATGTGCATAGCTGTCTCATTGATGTGGCAATTGTGAAGCATGGGTCATCAAAAACTGTGATTAGTTTCATCCCTGCATCAAGACCTGGTGCTGCTTTGTGCTAATTTTGTTCCTGCTTTATCCCTTCAGAAGGATTACTTTTGCTTTTCTCGCTCCAAACAGGGCAACTGTAGGGAAAATATATAATTTTGGAGGGGTAAAATGTACTTTTCCCACTCTAGTCTCTGCAACAGTAGATAAAACGTTACATTTTGGAGGGGTGACATTTCTTATTCCCAGTCCAAACAGGGCAACAGTAGGGAAAGTGTTGGACTTTGGAGCAGTAGCGGCTGGCAAGTTGACAGAGTGGTGAGGCGGGGGGAGGTGGGGTATAGGGACCGAGGGGAGGTGGGGAACGATGACGGCGGAGACATAAAAAGTAAAAAATAAGATACTTACCAGCTCGCCGCATCGCGCTCCTCGCTTCTCAAGGCACAGGCTATTTTAAAAAGTAATAACATTTATGTAACCAATAGCAGGGCATATAATTAATTTATCAACTAAAACACATTAAAATAATTAAAAAAATGATAATTAACCACTATATTAGTGAAAACAATAGTAACAGCATCCATATTATTTACAAATTAACCACTATATTAGTGAAAACTATATTAACAACATCAATATTATTTAGAACGATTTTATTTCACTCAAAAATCGATATTATTGTCAGCAATATTTGTGCATCACAATATTTGTGTCACGATATTTAATTTTTCATATTTCTGTCTCCCAATATTTTTAAATCCATTTTTTGTCCAACACCCATAGACTGAAAACAGAATAGCCTGATAGGGCTAAATCATGGAAATAGAAGAACCTGTATAGGAACTGCCACATGGGTCACAAAATCCCTGACCTAGGACCTGCCCTGCAGCGCATATTTACCACCTACTCAGAGCAGATGGTAAATATCAGTGCTAATCTCCCCAGTAAGGGAAACCCCTGCAGACCTCCACCTGGCAAATTCAGGTCCGCATATGAATTCCCCTTTTGGAGGGATTAACTTGTAATTACACAGTATTGACAGGGTGCTTAATGCATGGTAAAGTTAATTTTGTGTGCAAAATGTGCACCCTGCCAGCACTGTGTATGTAGTAATGAGAGACGAAATTACACCCAGATTGTATTCCGATTTCTATTATTTTAACTCCTACACTTTTACTGTTTTTATGTTACCATTTGACTGTACCTTAAAATTTTCTTTTTTCAATTTTTTAAACAATTCTTTAGTATTTCATTTATATACAGTCAACACCTAAAGTGCAGTAGAACAGCCACTAAAGAATCACAGGAGTGAAAAACAGGAAGTTCTTTAAGTCACAATACAATGAAATGAAGCTATTAGTTTGCTGAAGCACATGATCTGAATTATAGTTTGTAATTATCAAAGCCGAAAGGAAACAATACTAAAAAAATGGTGTACCAATAGAACTAAAGAGACTCAAATATGTGAGAATCAAATATGTTGGAGCAAATGGTACGGCGACCAAGTGCAATCATAAACAGCAAAAAATAAAAAAAGTGGAAGAGTATGGTAATATGGTGGCATGGGTAACGCGGAGTTCACCTTAAGTACAATAAGTACGTTTCTATAAAAGAGTGGGTGAAAAAGAAAGGTGGGGCTCAACACATCATGAAACCTCCCCCCAGAATTCACATAAAAACACGTTAGTGACACTGATATGCATCTGCAAAAGGTGTGTATAGATGTGCATAAAGGTTTGTATCCTTTACCTTCCACTCGGGCTAAGCGTACAACATGCATCATACTCTTCTGCACCTTATCTCAGATGAAGAAGCACTATATGAATGCAGCTATAATGCAAAACTATAAGAAATCGGGTTATTCGTTGTGCATGAGGTGAGGCCTGCGCACGTAATAGGCCTACAATTGTCTCCATTCTGGCAACCAAGCACCCCATTGTAGCACTTGACTCTCTCAGGGTAGCAGAGCAGTCCAAGGCCTACTCAGGGGAGGTGGTGTGGGCCAGTAATCACCATTCGTTGGCAAGCAATAATAACACTCAATAAACGATTGTCCAGCAAGTGCTTTTTCTTTGCAAAAGTACATTTATTACACACACACTACCAAATATTACTCATTAATTTACTAAATATATACATCAGGCAGATTGGAATACCTTTGGTGATATTCTGAAATCATATTTGACCCAGAATAGGTCATGGCCCCCAAAATCAGAGTACCACCCCGTCTACACCGGATAGAACATCACAATATAGATGGGAATCACTTTAAATAAAGCAGCCTATTGGCTTTGTCACAGGTCACCCCATATATATATATATAAGGCAGGTCTATTGGCTTTGTCAAGTCGGTCATCACAACAATAATATAGGGCAAGCCTATAGGCTTTGTCACAGGGTCACAACATTAAAAAGACCAGTAACCCACATGTTAATAAAACACCAGCATTTCATTGAAATAAGTACCCATGTCCAAATGCAATCATTATTAACAATAAAGCATTGCAAGGTTCATCACAAACCACTATCAGCAATATACTGTTAATTAAGTATCCAGGCTGTAGACAAAAAGTTCAAGTTAGATGAATGCTTTGAAATGAAGACTAAACAGCCTGAGGGTCACTTTTCAAATTCTTTGTGGGAGGGTGGGACTGCTGCGCTCTCTGAAGCCCCACTAAGTTGCTTGGGTTATAGTTGATGGTGCCCCTGCCCTCATGGGTACACCACAGGCAAGAGACAAGTGTGCAAATAAGCCTGTGCGAGTCATTATAGGGTGCTCCCTCGCTGGAGCTATGAAGATTTTATTAGTGGCTCTCCCACTGCATTCAGGAGAGTCGTGATCCTTTTCCTTTTGTTCCTTTTTGTTTTAAAAGGGGCGTTCATTGGTTCCTGGTTACACCTGTGATACCCATACATTTTCAGGCCCTTTTGAGGCCCGGGTGGGAACCCCAAAGCCCCCCACAGCCCCACCAGCTCCCAGGACAGGAGTCTGCATCGTTTAGGTTCCTGCCCACGCTGGCTCCTGCAGGTGGGAACCAAGCACCTTCTGCCTCCTGCCTCTGGGCAGGAGGCTCAAAACGGAGTGCACCCGCTACCCCCTAAACTCAGGCATGGTGGGTGGATGAGTGCCCTGCAGGCAAAAAATATTCTTCTGAGTCCTGGGGATGGCGTCCCCAGACCTGTTTGACCAGGCCGTTCTGGCCTCCACATTGCATTCATCGGCCTCCAGGGAGATGGGGGTCCCGGAGGTTTAAATGGAGTCTGCAGATGGGTCAGGAAGACCCACTCCCCACTACAACCAGGCCCTTTTGTGCACTGTCTGGCTCCAATACACATTTCCCAGTGAGACAACCATTACCAGCTCAGGCAGCTGGAAAAAGCCAGAAACTTTAGCCAGAAAAATGCCAACTTTCTGAAAGTGGCATTTCTAAAATAATACTTTACAATCCAATCTCACCATTAAAGAGGACTTTTAATTACAATTCAGAAGAGTGTAAGAAGTATTTTTCTAGGTGCTACCAATCAGAATTCAGCATTTAATAAATGTAACAATGTAGCCCAATGATTCCCTATGGCAGCAGCAATCCTTGCTATAGGGAAAATCACTTTTGGGGCTATTTCACTGTAATGTTGTGTTCAACATTAATTTCTACATGCCCTAGTTTTAAATATCTGCATCCTGCCTTGATGGGCAATGAGGCCTACATATGGGTGACTTGTTGCTATTTAAAAGGTAGGTTTAGGTCTATTAAAAGGGGTATTTTGAAAGGTCAAATTTGCAGTTTAAAACTGTCACAGGCAGGTTACCTTTGTGCAGCTACCAGGCTGCGCATGACTACAGTATCTCACGTGCAGCCTAGACTCATGAGCACACACATGTGCACACATGTTTATGTGGGCCCCTTACCCTAGCTGCATTGCAGCGGCCATATTTCAAAAGGTGATACTGACAGTAACACATGCAGTCCAATTTAACATGAAATCACTGGGAGTGAGACTTAGGTAGGGATACTCACCCACAATAATGGGTGATCCAAAGCAAAACATCCTGGCGTACTAAAATGGAAGACTCCATTTGCAACAAAAACAATAGAATTGTGTGCCTGCAAACATAAAGATATTCAGAACCGTTTACATTTAATTAAACCTTTGAATATCAACAACCAAGAATGTCACAATTGGAAAAAAATCAATGTATGAGTAAACACAAACACTGTCACACTGACTAGACTGAAATTAGAGTGCTTGCACAAGCAGCACTCACCATTTTGAGTAATGAGATAATATAGCCTTGTCAAGACCACATAATGTTTTATGTCTTGGCAGTCATGGAAAGTAACATCTAGAGAGATACCCAGAAGGTAAACATCTAGATAGATAGATAAATAGATAGATAGATAGATAGACGGATGCCCATGAGATAAAAACGTGACAGAAAGCATGGACATTTAACCCACTCCCACAAGCATCTTAAGTGTGCCAATAGCCCATCTGTGCAAACACAATTAGAAATATATGTGTGACTCCCTACGTAAGGATCGCTACTACAATTTACATACACCACGTTCACGCATACCTATATTCACGTCATTCAGACTTGCATTCCAAAGGTGTGACCAATGTGGATGAAAATGGGACAGGTCTGGTGGTGTTTGGAAACTTGAGAGTCTTAGAAGTCCTGCACAATGAGAGTGACCATGGTACAAAGCTGAAATATACATTTGCAGTTGCGCTCGGTTAGCAGGAGAAGATATGTCGCTAGATGGCTGCAAATGTATTCGGAGTTTTGAGGAATATTCTCTCGTTCTAAGGCATGGTGGCCTTGCACGACTTGCCTGCGCCAAAAGAAAATCTAGGCTGAACCCACTCTAGACACATCAGCAAACAAGTGTCCTCAGGACGCCTCAAGACGTTTTCACTGGTTTGTGTACTTTTCATTCTAATATTTCTATTGTAAATAAATGTTTTTTTTTTTTTTTTTTTACTTGAACCATAAGATTTATGAGCATGCTGACGGTCCCCATCGTTGTCATTAGGCCCCAAGACTTCATACGAATCCCAACCACGTGCATTGTCTGCACTCAGAATGTGATGGGAATGTTGTTTAAATGCAGTGTCCTGCTTTCTTTCCAACACATACGCCCATAAAGCAATTTTACAGTAAACAACCACAGAAAAGAAAGACACATTCTACCCTGTACATAGCTCTGGCAATAATGGGTCCCAGAGGTTGGAGCAGCTTTCAAGTCTGTGTTAAATGCCCGGCAGAGCAGCACTTTCTCTTCAGAATATAATGCTTTCAAAGCAATGGACATTAGACGAGAGTTTTACAATGCCGGCTTTGCATTAGTGGTACTTCTCTGATTTATAACAGTCTACTTTTCACTTGCTCTACTCCTGAAAGGGAAGTCATTAAAACAAGAGTAACATATGTGCTACTCCATTTTTAATATACCGGTGCGGGTGTCTCATAAGTATCCTGTGTTGGCTTTTAGCACTGTTGCAAGGGCTGAGCAGCACATTTCTTATTATCACGCTACATAATGGAAAAATAATCACCTCCCCACGCATGCAATGCCGTTAATAGCATTTCAATTACATTTAACATGCTTTAGTTTAGTCATATTACATTCAGCAACATGAGCCTTTTCCACAGTTGCAATATTTACCCCAGGAGTGAGCCACCACGCGCTCCTTTGACATGGGCTAGATGTACCACTACTCACGCAGCGCAGTTCAGCAGCCTCAAATGCGGCGCTGCGTGAAAAGGAGAGCGCTATATTTACAGAAATATGGCACTCTCCCCCTCTTTCCCTAGCGCCAGCGCTGATTTCAGCTGCCGTGCCCCATGGAGACACCTTTGCGCCATAGTGCAAGGGTGTCTCCGTGAGTCTAGCATAGGTTTTGTACTGGAAAGAACCCTTCCAGTACAAAATACTATGCATAGACTGACTTTAACCCTTTTCCCCCTTTGTATGTTTGCTGTAAAGTGCATTTCTCCTTTGTTGCGGCTACTTCAAAAGGGCGCAGTTTTCTGACGCTAAACTCTGTATTCTTTATTTAGTAAATAGTGTTTAGCATCAGAAACCTTGGGTGGGTGCATGGGATGTCCATGCTCCACCCATGGTATGCTCCCTTGGTGCTAAGTATGAACTCTTCTTTAACGTGTACTGGGCCCTTACGGAATTTTAATCTTAAATTTATGCTATTCATACACTCAATTGGTCCTTCGATGGATCTTGCTCCGTGCTGAAAGGGGTTGGACACTCGGAGGATGGACAGTTACCCAATGAGGACCAGGCATACAATAACTGAAACTAAACCCATATTTAACATTTCATAAATCAGTTTTCTTAATGCATTGATAATCCAATTTATGTTCACTCTCAAGGAATGGAATGATGAGACAGAACAGCAGAGTCAGATTAAAAATTAAAGTTTAGTTGTTCAGTCTAAAATGTAAAGAACATTTGCATTCCATACATTAGCATACAACCCTAATAATCAATCAGTAAAGGATTTAATGAAATATACCAAAGCCTCTGGGATTCAGAATGAATATGATGGATGAACAGGGAAATCTTCCTGAGCCAAGGCAGTTTTGGACACATACAGCATATCTGTCAATAGGGACAGGAAGCCGGATGAGCCTTCTGCAAAGACTCACAGGAGAGTTCAGAAAAGTTCAAAGATGCCAGTCCACTTCTTCAAGATAGTAATCTGTCTCAGTTAACTGCTATAACAGCAAGAGTCACAGCAATAGACAAGAACCCTTCATCTGAAAGGGTTCAATCTTCTTCAGGACACCGTCAGCAGTAACGAGTCTAAGTCCCAGCAGCAGAATTGGAATCTGATTCAGGATCAGATGTTCAGCGGAAACAGAAGCAAAATCCGAAGCTCAAAGCCAAAGCAACAGCACCCAGTTCTCTCAAAATGAGCAATTATTCTCGATCAGTTTCCAAGGTGACACCCCCAGTATCACCAAATTTGTCACACCACTCAGTTCCATTGGTCAGTCCGAGTAAGATGAGTATGATGTAGCAGGAAAGAATATACAAATCCGCGAGACTAAGTAAATCAGCTACGCAGCTTCCTTAGGTCGTGTAAGCATAGGACACATTGAACAATAGGACATTTAAGAGAAAAGCGTTAGGGTCCATGGATGCTTTTTTCCAAGCAGCTGTTCCAGAATGTAACAAAAATTGTTGCAAGTACGCTATTCAGTCCGGGAAATGTCAAAGGAAACAGTTATCTTTTCAATACACTTTGCAATATTAAATAAGTTCCCATACGCTTTGAAAGTTTGGGCTAATATACGGCAAGTTCATGTTAATTTGTGAATTATGCATTAATAGAAAGCTAGCATGTGATTTTAAAAATTATGGCAAAATATAATAATGAACATTTCATTCTGTTCAAAATTAATAAATGTCAGTATGGTATACTCATACATTTTTTATAAATGTCAACACTATCATACAGAAAAATACATATAAATTCTGGTCGTTTACATGATATTCGAACTAATACATATGTGAAATACATGCTAAAGAAGTTTCATTAGAACACATCTAAATATAGTTGTGTGGCACTACTTTTGTTTTGCCATTTTCAGTGCCCACGTTATTACATGAAACGACATGATAGTAAATTCTCGCATGGAAACTAAACCAAAAGATAACCTTTTCTTTTAGTCTTATTAATTTTTACATGAAAATCAAATCCTCTAGCAATTAAATACATAATGTGAGATTTTTCTCCTACATTATTCTAATACATATAAATGAGTGAAAATAGTGTTTAATGATTAATAGTCACATCTATATTAATTAATATATAATATGCCTTAAAACTATCCTTTTATCTGCATGCTTTTACGATGCAGTATCTAAATTGTATAATTGTATTCATTTTTCATAACGTGGAACTTAAAACACGTTTGTCATAGTTGGCGTAAAAGTTGTCATAATCATTTCTTTTATCACTAAAATCGTTTGATGTAATCTCTGCTCTATCAGCTGCTTTTCGTTTCTTTCACGTTATTTCCAGAGCCAAACAAGTTTAGCGCTGGAAAGTAAATCAGAAAAAAAGATTTTGCAACGATTTGTGTCACTTTTGTGATGCAAACACAGCGTAAAATCTCAGTATATCTCCCCCACAGTGTGTACGGACACGTCGCGTTCGTGGTATGCCACAGACAGAACCTTCACCAGAAATTCGATTTCAAACGAGTTTTCTGCCAGTTTATAAAAAACATTTTTTAATAATAATTTTGGTTGGTTTTCTGAACAGAGACCAGCGTTACATAGCAACACAATGGTTTCATAAAATGTCCATATATCAAAGAAACATGTTTCGGGACTTTCAGTCTCGGGGCCCACACATGCAATGCTAACTTCTATATTGAACTGCAGTACGCAATGTATTTTGACCCTCCCCTTGACTGGCCTCAAAGCACAACTTTCGGATTTGGGGGTGGTGTTATTTAGAGTCTGGTGGAGCAGGAGCCCTGCCGTAAATTGGAATTGTCTTGCCCCATAAAACTCGTGGTTCCCCACTCTTTTTGAAATTGGCTCCATTTTCAGAAACCTCTGACCTCATGACCCATCTTCCACTTGGCCGCCAGGTCACAGTGAAGGCTGCCTTGCCCAATTTAGGGCAAGCAACCATCACCAGACTTCCCTGCTTGGCGCTGTCAAGTGACTCTTGGCAGTCCCGGCATAAAAATCGCTCTATGACCCCCATGTGCAGGGAGAAAACTCTCTCTGCTAATGGGATGATTGATTTTGTAGCCTTTCAATAATAAAATCTAATTTTGGAAGTTAATTCTTGAAAACAAAAAATGTTGCTGAGTGAATGCTCCAAAGATGAGGCCTGCTCAGCAAAGATGCACTGATTTCAATAGAGCCGCGGAGCAGCTGCTCCTCAGAAGGAAACAGGATCCACTCCTGTCTGACAGAGTTCTCTAAATATGGCTATAGTCCTCTGTGAGGGGAGTAGAGATCGTAGGCTATGCTGACCTTAGGAGGAATGACTTTAAATAAGGCCCTCAGACTATAATGAGTTCTCAGTGACGTTTAGATTTCCGTTGCAGTTTGGTGCACCAAGAGAGTAAAATATGCAAGTCACAACATATAGGCTGCTCAACATGCAATATATAACAACTAAACATAAGGAAACTCTGAATTACCTGACTCGTCTCTATGTTGGGAATGTGACTCTGTTCTTGTTGGACTCCACACCAAAGACTGTCACCCTATCATCTTTCTGAGTTCCCTTGTTCAGGCACACAGACATTCCTACTTCACAAATAGTGCAGCCTGCCTGCTTTCAAATTTTCTGCTATTGTCATTTCTTGACATCGCTTCCCTGAGTCAACATTGCGTCCATCCCACTACATCTGCCTCTTAAAAGGATTGTCTTCTCCAGATATTTGTGCTAAGAAGTTGGTATGCACACTGTAAAGTTCTGGAATAGTGGTATCTGCCAAGCTCCTTGCCACATCGCCTATTCCAGAAGAAATTCCTTAGGTTAATGGACTATATTTCAGCAAGATCTTGATATTCCACATACTTGTCTTTCTCTTTGCAGGTCACGTGCCTTTCATATGAGCTCTCATATGCTGCTCTCATATCAATAGCCTCTAGTTATGTAACATGTGCTAGTGCAGATTTTCATTCCTGTAGGGCCCCACATACCAGTGCAGTCAGTAATTTTCATTCCTGCTGTGTCCTAAACTTTGACACCATAAAGGAAAAACACCCAATGGGGTCCATATTTCCACTGTTTCCGGAGGCCCAAGGTGTCATGGAGCAGTGTCAGGGAGGCGTCTCCATGTGCAGCTCCTTTTATCACATTGCATATCTTATCAAGGATGTAGTTCAAGTAAATGCTCAACACCATGCAGGGTTCAAACGGTGCATTCTGTCATAATCTCCAACTGTGCAAACCCATCAAAATAGTTCTCTGTTTGGTTTCTTTCTTTCTAGCTTTGTGGCGGTCAGTTGCATTAATGCAATTCTTGATAGTGGACAAATTTCGGCTTTGCTTCCCCAAACCCTTTGTTCACAAGCTCATACACATGCTTACCATAGATGGAAAAAAAATCAATGGCATAGTGTTCCAATGTTATCACGTTCCTGTTGATTTGCTGGCTATTTTAAAAGCTTTTCTTTTTCATGGCTTTTTCTTAAACAGTGCTTGCGGTGATCAGGGCTCCAGTGCTGTTGGCCATACAGGTGGTGGCTCTCTAGTAATATTGTATAGTCATGCACCTTCCAGTCCATCATATCCGTCAGCCTTTTTATCCTTTATCACTCCATTCTTTCACTACTATAGTATTGACTCCTATCTTAATCATATAATTTAATAAGCTTGGGCACCCTATTACAACTAAACATGTTTAGTTTCAGAATCATGTTATTCTATTGAGTCCATTTTAAGAATTTCTTCCTACTCTTAGAGACAAAGGCGCTGCTCTGACGGGCCATGCCAACAGCTTATACTCATCCCCAGTTGTGAGATCTGAAATGCTTATGCTCCCAGAACCATACTCAAGGTACAGTGTTGCCCTAAAAAAGAAGTGGGGGGGACTAACCAGGTTAGGCAGTATACAAGTGAAATCATGACGTGTGCCATCACAGTGCATGATGTCACGATGCGTGACATTGCATGTGACATCACAGGAAGCGATATCAGATATTAAGACCTCACACATATGTTTATCAGGTATATCATGAGTACATTTAAGCACATTATGAGATTTAACAAATGAGATTTGGCGTTGGGGTTGTGCCAAAAAGTGGCACAATCCCGGCACAAAATCTGGGCATCAACTAATACATTTATGTTTTTTAAACACTGCCACAAAGAAATTGGCAACAAGGAGAAGCATGGTAGTAGATCTGTTATGCTTAATTGGTTGCAAAATCAACATTTTAAAATATTTGATTAGGTTAAAGCATCTGCTGTGAAGGTGCCCAGTAAATCTCAGGGAATAGTAATAATGGTGAGATAAATCTGGTGGTTAATGCATTTGCTGGAGAGATCTGTGTTTTGTAAAGTCCCAGATTTGAATCAAAATAGAAGAAAATGTAAATGTGTCTCGAGGCGAATGTGGGGGTCGTCTGGAGGGCCGTGTATCCAATGGTAGGCATGGGCGCACTGCGCAGCTCTATAATATAAGTTTAAATCCGGGGCGCCCAATCCCCCCATGTGATACGGCAGGGTGAGAGTCTGCCACCGAATTCTAGCTTGTTTGCCCGCCCAGGCCAATTTTATCAGCAACGTCGTGACCCGACTAAAGAAAGAGTTGGGCAAAACCATGGGGATATTCATGAATAAGAACAGAAACCGCGGGAGCACCACCATCTTCATAATCGAAATTCTGCCTAGCAAGGACAGAGGCAACCGGATCCAGGTATCTACGCCTTCTTCCAGCCTGCTTACAGCCACTCCATAATTTTCCCTGAACACAACCTCTGAGTCAGGGTGCACCCGAATACCCAGGTATCTGATCGAGTCCACCGACCACTGCAGCGGGTACTCCGGGTCATGGGGTGTCGTGGCGGCCGTGAGTGGAACAGCTACTGATTTGGGCCAATTAACCCGCAGTCCCGAGAGGGTACCGAAGTGCACCACCTCGCGCAGGACCGAGGAGAGGTTGTTTTCTGGGTCGCGGACATACAGCAATGTATCATCGGTGTAGGTTGATACTATTAGTTCATATTTCTGCAGTCTAACACCCTTGTGGCTGTTGGTATTCACGTAATGCGCAGGCCAGCGGCTCAGCCACTAAGGCGTATAGCAAGGGGGACAGCGGGCATCCCAGCCTCGTCCCGCGAGAGATGTTAAAGGGGTTCGTCACCAGATTACCCACTCGGACTCTGGCAGAGGGACGATCGTACAACACCCCGATCAACTGCAGGAAGACTGGGCCCAGGCCCATCCTTGTCAATACTTGACGCATAAAGGGCCACTCGACGGAATCAAATGTTTTCTCCATATCTAAAAAGACCGCCGCCGCCTTAGTATCATGGCGTATGTGTTGTAAGGCCCCAAATACCGTACATAAATTGTAGGTGAGGTTCCTGTCCAGAATGAACCCAGCCTGCTCGGGGGCGACGAGTGTCTGCGCAAGGGGGACTATCCGGTTGGCGAGGATTTTGGCAAATATTTTAGTATCGACGTTTAACAAGGAGAGCGGGCGATACGACCCGCACTCCTCAGGCGCTTTCCTGGTTTAGGTATAGCAACAATGACGGCTTCCCTCATCGTAGGCAGCATCGTGCCGGTTTGGCACATGTCGTCAAAGAGCGTGAACAAATGTGGCAGAAGAATGTCAAGAAATGCTCTGTAAAAAGCCACCGTAAGGCCGTCCACCCCAGGGGCGCTACCCGACCTCATGCCCGTCAGCGCTATCACTATCTCGTCTTTTTCCACAGGCCTCATCAGAATTTCCCGATGCATATTCGTGAGAGAGGGTAGTTTAATATAGGAGAGGTAGTCCGTGATTTCCTCTTCCGTCCCGGAAGAGTGGGCAGAGTATAATTCTGCATAATAACTGTGAAAACGCTCCGCTATATCAGCCTCTTCGGTTAGCACCTCCCCATCCGCTGTTTTGAGTTCTGCGACATGAGTGTTACTGCGGCGCCTCCAAAGCATCTGAGCCAGAACCGCGCCCGGTCGCTCACCCTCCCCGTATTCGCGCGCTGTGGCGTATTTACCTAAATGTTTAAGCTCGGCATCCGAGGTTTCCTGATATTCCGCCAGACGGGTCTTAATTTCCGAGGCCACAGCGTCTTCCGCGTGGGCCAGCATTATCTGTTCCAGTACTCCCAGTCTCCTTTCTAAATTAGCCAGGCGTCTGCGGAGGTCCCGGAGGACTCCCGAGTGCTTGGACATGGCCATGCCCCGAATATAAACCTTAAAGGTCTCCCAGATCACTTGGAAACTGTCCACCGACCCGACATTAGTGACGAAGAACGTCTCGATAGCCTCCGCAAGTTCCGCCTTGAAAACCGAGTCCAGCAGCGAATAAGGAGGAAATCGCCACGTAAAAAGTGGTATACATTTCTTGGGGGTAGCTATCACTATCAGCAGGGGGGAGTGATCAGACAGAGTATGGGGGAGGACCTTACATTCCCTAACGTCGTCGCAGAGGGACGTGGAAGCCAACCAATAGTCAATCCTAGTATGGATGTTATAATAAGCAGAGTAATGTGTATATCCCCCTGTAAGTGGAAACCTGGAGCGCCAGACATCTCTCAGGTCCAGGCGAAGCATAGCGCACTCCAACGCCCTAGCGGCCGCAGAGGGGCGTCTCTCAGGGCCCCCCGATCGATCCACACCCGGGTCCCTGACCAGATTAAGATCCCCTCCCCAGAGGAATTGTGTTGCCCCGTACGCTACGGACACCAGCGAGTCAAAAAATGCAGGACAGTCATAGTTTGGACCATAAATATTAACAAGTACCACATCTATGCCCTTTCCCCGACACCTGGATAACGTATATCTACCGTCTCTGTCAGCGTCCAGGGGCTCTATCATGTAAGAAGATTTGGGGTTTACCCACGTGATCACCCCTCTGGCGTGTGTAGTAAAACCTGATGCATGTATGTTATCCCTTAGGCCTCTGCTGCGCAAGAAGGGGCTGTCGAGTAGAAGGTGCGTCTCTTGCAGCAAAGCTACATCTATGACATGATTTTATAAATAGTGTAACACCTTACGTAATTTCCTATAATTATTAAGACCCCTGACATTCCATGTGAGCGCACGGAAAGCATCTACAGTTGAGTTTTGACTAACATGACTAGGTGCCGCCATCGCACTTGTATGATCTCGCCCAGCATTGTGATCTGCATATTAAACGGCATTTGCTCTCACCATCTGCATACTGATAAAAAACATCTAACAGGAAAAACATCTGCTTGCTTCTCAACCCCCACCAACCCCCCTCCCACAGCAGACCTGCCCCAACTCGGCTGCAGTTGTTCCCCATTCGCCTCCCAACCCCCCCCCACCCATACCCTCCCGAAACATCAAAGAACTCTCCCATGTGTGTTGCACTCGTGGGCGGAAGTTGCGTGACATATAGGTTGCACTATCCAACCGGTGCAATACCGCACTCCAAACACCGCCTCAAACATTTGATGCAACTAGCAATCTTAAGAGATCCCCCATTCCCTCCCCACAACATTGCCATATATTTCAAGCCTGTGTCCGCCATGCGGGGCTTCACCAGTGCGCCTGGCGCATATTCTAATGTCACAGCGCAGGTCCTAGCCCCTCCTAGACGGAGTCAGCGCACTCCCTTGCTCGGCTCATCAGCCCAGCCGCACATATTAAGCAATGACCCTCCACCTCCCCGCGGTACACCCAGCGAATCTAGGGGAGGAAACCAGCTAACAAAATGGAGCAAAAGCATTAAACAAGAGGACTATATATCTCCCTCCCCCGCTCAGGCTAATAACATCCCCAACTCTGTCCCAGGGCTTAGACCTTACTTATCGCACAGTGGTATCAAAGAAAGTTCAGTCCTGTTCATCCAACTGGCCTCCCGCCGCCTCGTCGAGCAGCCGCCGCTCCGGACTATGACGTTGTTCCCTCGACCAGTCTTTTAACGCCTTCTGCAGGGCCTTCGGATCTGTGAAGATGTGGGAGCGACCTTGTCTGTTGACGCGCAGCTTCACAGGGTATAGCATGGCATAGTCCACTCCTAGTTCGCGTAGCTTTTTTTTCATCGGGGCAAACTGCCGGCGTGCTTCCTGGACCCTGATCGTAAAGTCCGGGAACAGCGAGATCGTGGATCCTTCGAAACCCAGGGGTTGTTTCTCCCTTGCCAGCTTCAGCGCCACGTCCCGGTCTCGATAGTTGAGTAATTTTGCGATGATGGGGCGAGGAGGCGCCCCCGGGGGCGGCCGGGGACCCAAGGAGCGATGTGCTCTTTCCACCACAAACATTGCGGAGAACGAGTCTTCACCCAACATGGTCTTCAATAACTTCTCTGTAAATTGCTCCATGTTACCAGTATGTGTGGTCTCTGGCAATCCCGTGATTCTGAGATTGCAGCGCCGAGAGCGCGCCTCCAAGTCTTTGGTTTTATCCTGCAGGATCCGCAGCACTCTGCCAAGCTGCTTGTGTTCAGAATCAAGAGTGGTGTGCACTTCCTCCGCCTCCGTCAGCCTTCGTTCGGACGTATCTAGTCTCTCTGCATGCTTGTCCAGCCTCTCTGCCATACGATCCATTCTGTAGGATAGTGCATCCATCTTCGTGCCGAGGTCTGAGATACCACTCTGTAGGCTTTTTTCCATAGCCACTAACATGCCTCGGATATCCGGACGCGTGTCTTCTGCAGGTTGCTCCTGCATTCTGGAGGGATCTTCCTTAGACGCGTCTCTAGACTTGGATTTTTTCTGGTCATACGAGAGCTTCGGTTGCGCCCTGTCAACTCTACCCATCCTGGCCTCCGGTAGGCCGCACAATCCACCGAACCCCGCCAATCCACGGGGGTAACACAGCAGAAGAGAGGGTCTCTTGCTTGGTGCAGGGGGCTCCCAAGGTCAGCAAGCTGGATAGCCCTGCAGTCCGGAGGCGGCGCCCAACAGCACGGAGCCAGTGGTACTAACTCCGATGTGGGTACCAGCACACCGCTCAAGGCCTCTGCACTGCGCCACCACTGTTTGACCCGTATGTAGGTCTTCGGGGCTGTTTCTTCGGTGTCCGCTAGCACTGGGGAGGCGCCGCCGACCGCCAGTGATGCCCGCCAACAGCCGTTCACTCACACTGGCAGTCTCAACGAGAACCGAGTGTCCCTCGTGGCAGGAAGCAGCTCAGAAGGGCTCAAGGCCTACGAAGCCTAGGCCCGTCAGTCCCATCAAGTATAGCTGAGCCTGATATTCAAATTCGGAGTCTCACCATCCCAGGGCAGCCAGCAGCTTCTAATTAAGTCACTCAGCAGTCTATCTGTGCCCCGTCCGCAGGACCCGGTCCCGGCATGCAGTGCAACCGCTATAGGAGGCCCCCCGGGAGACTTCACGAATCCGTACTGGGCTGGTCACTGCTTTCGCCGCTCCGGTAGCATCCCTTTTGGGTTCCCAGTGTCTTAAAGTGCGGGCCCCCCCATCTTCAGCGGAGCTACAGCTCCCACAGTTACGCTAGCCCGATGGTAGGAGATGGGGCAGCCCCTTAAGCACCCCGGGGGAAGCAGAAGATCAGCAGGTCTCTTGTCGCCGTCTCCGGGTTCAGGACGCACCACAATGTACTCTCCCCGGGCACTCTATGCACCATGCGCCAGATCAACAGCGGTACTCCCGCACCCAGGAGTCCCGTCAAGGCAGCAAGAGCAAGCAGCGCACCTCTTGCATTGGATGCGGCGTTTCGCAGTCGCTCTCCGCCTCAGCAACAGCGCCGCAGAAGCCCCCATCAGGCACCGCCCACCGCACTCACGCAAGCCCGGTGCGCGAGGCCCAGCCAGGCCCGCCTCCGCCGTCGCGTCCGATCTGGTCCGTGAGGCAGCGTGGCGGTCGGGAGCGCCCAGGATCTTAGCCGCCGGTCTCCGGGAGGTAAGGGACGTCGATGCAAGCTGCGTATCTGTGCTAATTGCCGGATAATTTATGTATAGTTGTGGCGGTGTTACGTAGCGCTCGGCTGAAGCGGCCATCTTGGTCGCGAGCAAGCTCCGCCCCACGGCTGTTAATTATTATTAATTAATTAATTGGCAATTATGTTAATTGTGTCATTTTTTTAGGAGCGGGTTGTCGGTTTATAGGGGAATAGGGTAGGAAGTAATTTAATTATAATAAATGTATTAATATTTTTAATTTATTAATATTCATTTAATATATATTTTATAGTGTTAATTGTGGGAGTTATGTTATTATTAATTATTTATTAATTGGTCGTTAATTAATATTAATTAATTAATTTGTAATTAATTATGTTAATTATGTCATTTTTTTAGGAGTGGGTGGTGGGGTTTATAGGGGAGAATAGGGTGGGAAGTAATTTATTTATGATTAATTAATAATTGTTTTTGTTAATTAATACTAATTAATTAATTAAAATTAAACTATGGCAATTGTGTAATTAATTTTTGATGTAAGTTGTAGGGTTTATAGTGGTAAAGGGTGGGAAGTAATTTTTTTTGATTAATTAATAAGTTTTTGTTAATTGATAATACTTTATTAATGTAAAATTAGTTATGGAAATTGTGTAATGATTTTTAGGTGTGAGTTGTGATGTTTATTGGGGTAGAGGGTGGAAAGTAATTTATGTTTAATTAATTAATAATTAGTTGATTATTAATATTAATTTATCAATTGATAAATATTTATGGTAAGTGTTTATTGTTATTTTGTGTGTGTGTTTTGTTTTGTAGGGGTAACGTTTGGGGAGTAAATTAATTTTTATTTGTTTTAATTTTTTTAAATTAATAATATTTGTTTAATTCATAATTAATTATGTTAATTATGGAGGTACATTTAAAAAAATTAATTAAATGTGGGTTGTGAATTGTGTGGTGTTATAGGGTAGGAAATAAGAAATATTACATTTATGTAATATATAATGTTTTTGTTTATAAAAATGTTCTATTAAAAATAGTTGTTTGTTTTTAAATTATTTTTGAATTTTTTTAAATAATCTTTCTAGGTATTTGTTAGATTTTTTTTAACATTCTAATCTGTTTCAATATTTTGTAATATTTAAAACTTTTAAAAATGTTTTATTTTTTTGTTTTTTAAAATCTTTTGTGTTGTGTTAATTTGTTTGTTTTTAATTTTGAACTGAGTCCAGTGGAAATATGAATTTTTACCCCCTCCGCTATCCAAAAATGTCCCTACTATTGCACAAACTGGAGTGGGAATAGTAATTTTTACCCCTCCGCTATGCAACACTTTCCCTACTGTTGCACTCACTGGAGTGGGAATAGTATTTTTTACCCCTCCGCTATCCAATACTTTCCTTACTGTTGCACCCACTGGAGTGGGAATAGTAATTTTTACCCCTCCGCTATCCAACACTTTCCCTACTGTTGCACTCACTGGAGTGGGAATAGTAATTTTTACCCATCCGCTATCCAACACTTTCCGTACTGTTGCACCCACTGGAGTGGGAATAGTAATTTTTTACCTCTCCACTATCCAACACTTTCCCTACTGCTTCACCCACTGGAGTGGGAATAGTAATTTTTACCCCTTTGATATCCAACATTTTCCCTACTGTTGCACTCACTGGAGTGGGAATATTAAGTTTTACCCCTCCGCTATCCAACACTTTCCCTACTGTTGCACTCACTGGAGTGGGAATAGTAATTTTTACCCCTCCGCTATCCAACATTTTCCCTACTGTTGCACCCATTGGATTGGGAATATTAAGTTTTACCCCCCCGCTATCCAACACTTTCCCTACTGTTGCATTCACTGGAGTGGGAATAGTAATTTTTACCCCTCCACTATCCAACATTTTCTTTACTATTGTACTTACTGGAGTGGGAATATTTAGTTTTACCCCTCCACTATCCAACACTTTCCCTACTGTTGCATTCACTGGGGTGGAAATAGTAAGTTTTACCCCACCGCTATCCAACACTTTCCCTACTGTTGCACCCACTGGAGTGGGAATAGTAATTTTTACCCCTCCGCTATCCAACACTTTCCTTACTGTTGCACTCAATGGAGTGCAAAATGTAATTTTAAAGACCATTAAATATTTTAATGTTTTAATTTATAATATAATGGTTTTTTTTATTAGATTTTATGTTATAAGTGTACGTAGATATATATATATATTTATTTGTAAATTTTCATATATTTATAAAATTATAAAATAAATTAAAATTAATAGTTTATTAATTGTTTTAAAGGAAGTATATATATATATATATATTACATTTTATATATGTATGTTTAAATATTTTTTTAATTACATTTATTTTATTATATTTGTTAAAATGTATATAAAATCTAAATAATTTTTTAAAGCTAATTTTACTATTTAATATATTTAGCATACATTTTTATTTAAATAAAAAAAATCGATATTTTGTACATCTATATTTTTTACATTGATATTTTTGTTTCGATATTTTTGTACTTACAATTTTAAATATAGGATGTCTATATTTTTAACATCGATATTTTTGCATCGAAATTTGTGTATGGGGATATTTTGGAAATCAATATTCTATCAGTGAACCCTTAAGTACTTGTGAAGAGATAACAAGCTGTATGCCTTTGTTTATCCTCCGTGGTATTTACATTTAAGAGTGAGGTTCCAGGCCGCCTCCAGTCAGGATATTCAAATAAAAGTAGGCCTGATGGCCCCTTAACTTCGGCCCAGCTGGAAGGTGAAAAAAAGCTCCCTCACTGCCTGCACGTTCCTCCAGGGAATCGAAAAAGCAGACAACGTGCAGGCGCTGCTGAACGTGTCCCGATGTCTGAAAATTACACTAGGACAAGTTCAACATATTTTTGTGAGGCCCAACTCCTTGGCAGGGGGGACGGCGTCCACCCTGTGAAAAGAGTGGGTGGATGCCATGTACCTCCGTGTACCCCCAACTTGTGCCCTGTGTATTCACATCTAGTGTGGACATGCTAAGTATGTTACTTGTGTCAGGCATGACAACCACTTTGGCAATCTGAATGGTGACCCATGAGAACACTCTCAAGGCATATTGATTCCACTTTTGGCAAATTCCCATATACCTCAAGACCTTGACATATAGCACCAACACAATAAGGCGTGATAATGGTTGGAGGATTGGCATTTCATAATGTAGGGCAGGCCTGACTCGGAATTCCACGGCAAAGCTATACAGTTGTCCTCCAGCTTCACTGGAGATGGAAACTACATGACGGTGGCTGCTTATTAGAGAGTGATGTAGTCAGACTTGCTCATTATGCATTGCTTTTCACCCTGCTGTATGCCTTGGCTCTTCTTGCATCCATCCCTTCAATTTGGCTTTCTCATTGTATTTAGATTCCACAGTCTCTTTTGTGTTTTAGTCTACAATTTGTCTTGATCCTTCTTCCCCGCACAATTTGCCACACTAATGTGAAAAGGCTTATATGACACCTCAAAGCAGTGGCCCAGGTCACATTGAGAGCAGATCTCTTTCTTCCACTGCCTTTTCCATTTACTTATTCTGCCCCAATGTGAGTAGTTGCTAATGGTCAGCAAAGGCATCCAGTCCCTGCCCTCAAACCCATTGTACCTGACTAATTTTGATTCTCCCATCTGTTTACATATATATTACATTTGTGGGACTTGCTAAAATACTCTTAATAAACTCATCGATAACTGGTTGTCCACTGGTCACAGTTTAGGACTTATTTTTGATGCTACCCTGCCATTTGAAGTTCATATTTGGAAACTGACTTCCACCTCTTTCCTAATCCTGAAGATCTTGAAAAAATTACTATTGAATACCACAGCTTTCTAGCAACAGTTAGTTCAGGCATTGGTCATAAGCAGACTGGATTACTGTAACATGCTCTATGTGGGTCTTACCATCTATTTATTATGCAGATTATTTAATTGTTACAGGTTAAGTTTGCTACAGGTTATCAATTGTTACAGGTTAATTCAGGAAACCCTTGGATCAGGTTTGGCAGAATTAATCAATGGGGCCGATTCCGATCTCGGCCGGTAGTGCTCCGAATCGGATTTGGCTTTACCGGATCCGATTCGGAGCCCTGTTTCCCGACCGAACCGTACGCGGGTCCGGCCCGAGCGAGTACGATGCGAAATCGCCGACCGACTCGTCCGGGCGTCCCGACCGCTCCGACCGACTCGCTCCCGGCTCGAACCGCTCCGACCGGCTCGCTCGGACTCGACTCGCACCGCGCAATGGAGACGTTTCCCGGCCGGGTAAGTACGATGCGCGCCGCGAGCAGTCCGACCGAGCCGCGCACTCCGGCTCATAAGAGCTGTCGGAGCCGTGCTTTGGGGGTCCGTGTCGGACCCCTGTGCGCGTAGCCGCGCGAGTCGCACACAGGGGGACCCATGGGTCCCCCTACCTGTGCGTGTACGGCGCGAATCGCTTCGCCGCGTACCCACTGTAGGGGGCGCCCTTGTCCGACTCGCACCCATTGAGTCCAATGGGAGCCCGCGTACGCGTTGTGCGACCGGCTCCCATTGACTTCAATGGGAGTCCGACCGACTCGAGTCCGATAACATACGGACGCATCGTACTCGTTCGGTCGGACTGCACGGGTCCGATTCGGTCGGAAATCTCTCCGGGTCCGGCTCGGTCGGAGAAATTTCCGGCCCGAATCGGAATCGACCCCAATGCGTGCAGCGTCTCCTACGTGTGGTTCGAAGCTTAGACTCTCTTTACTGTTTGTCATTGCTGGCCAAGGTTATTGTGATCTTTTCTCTATGAGTTCATATGGGATCTTTGTTACAATTCCTTAAATTTGATTGACCTGATGATGGTCTTGCCGACTTCGTGCATTTGAGACCGAAACGTCGACGCCAAATCCCACTCTATCCAAATACAACTTTAGGATCTACATCATTGAGTTGATTTATCAAGTGTGGAGGACTGACAATACTTTGAGTGGAATTTGTAGATATTAATATTTGATATGTGTAAAGATTTAATTGTGCTTTGCAAGATTAATGCTGATATGGAACCTTAAGATTTGTACCCTCTAAAACTTTATCTATTGAATACAATAAATCTTTTTTCTAAACTCCTTCCCAGTATGTTCTTCTTCATTTTATTTTTATTTTTTGAGAACATTACATTGTTATAAATCACAAATGTAACTAAGTCATGTTTAATTCTATTTTGTCACCTTTTGGGACAAACAACTAAAGTTAAATACATAGAATATTCTCTTTGCACAGTTGAATACCTTGTTAGCTTGTGCCTAATTCTAGCTCCAGATTTGGAGTGATATTGAATAGCCAGAAAATTATTGTGAGCTCTGATGAATTCTGAGGCAAATTGCCATTGTGAAGAAACACGTGTTGGCTTGTGTGGAGGTCCAGAGAAGTGGGCTTATGGATTTCAAGAGGAATGCCGATCTGACTACAAGACTATAATAAAAGGAATCCTGGAATATTTTTCTGACTTTATTGTTGAATTTGCTGTATTTATTCGTGAGTGCTCAGGGCATTTGTGAGTGTGAACCAATATAGTAGGTCTGAGTTGGCTATGGTGACAAACCAATGATAACATTTAGAATCCTGATTGGTTCACAAAGAAAAAAATTATCCGATGCCATAGATCTGATTTGGTAATTATGATTAGCTATGATAAACGTAGTTGGCCTGACATACTAATTGTTAAACGCTAATGTTCAAGTCAATAAGTAGTTAAGGGTGGATTGATATTTCTCTTATTAAAGCCTACGGATAGGTATTTTGTTAAATTAAATGTCACAAATTTCCTTTGAAGGAAAAGATTTGGATTTTGGTTACTGCCTCTGACATACCCTAGATGGAGAAGATTTGCATTGTAATAGTTCTTGCTAGAATCTCTTCCAAGCTGTCTGCCAGGAAATTGTAACAAAGAAAACCATTAAATAATACATACATGCATATGCATAAATATATATCCATATAGGTATACTCTGCAGCCATCCATGACAATGCACTGCATGGGGTAGTAGTTCTGTCCACATCAGTCATTGGCTTTCTGGCACAGTGAATGGTGCCATTTTCTGATCAAATGTGTACATCCACCAGGAAATGAGTGTGCTTCAGTGTCAGGGCTGGTTGACCAGTCCATGAGTTTTCAATTTTCTTCTTTTAGAGTTCCCCTTACATTTCTTTGCTTCTACACTTTTTATTTTAATATTGCTTAAGATTATACTACAGCTTTCCAGGCAGTGCTAAGTTGTTACTTTCTATTGATAGAGGGAATTTACTCATTTTTGAAAAATAAATGCATTTAATTGAAAAGTGAAAACATTTATGCTAAATAACACGTGTATGATAAATACAATTTTGTAGTAGATATTCATAATTAGGCATTGCAAGCATACAAATAAAGTAACATAATATACTGACTTAATATAGCCTAACTACTGATGCCATATTAACGTCTACTTACATGTTAGATTGAAATGCCTGTTTTCCCATTAAACTGTTGTCTTACACATGATGTTGTTTCACTTCCACTGCAGATGTTGTAAATTTCCTGAAGCCTTATCATAGCCAGTGAATAGGCATTTGTTATGTATTAGACAACTGATAGTGAGGTTCTCTCCAGGAGAAGGGGAGATGGCAGGAAATGCAACTCATGGGAAAAACTGTCTGAATCGCATGATGTGGGCGATGTATCGTTTCAAGGACGTGATTCTAAAGGCTATTGTGAAAATGTAAGAAACTTGGAAGTTCACCTTCTCACAGAGTTTGCCTAGCACTGATTGGAATTTATCAATTGTTGCAAATTATGTTTTAGCAGATTTATATTAGTGTGTTCCTTGAGCAGGGTAGAGAGAATTTGGATACTTTTCTTCAGTAGAGGCCTTTTCCCTTTCTCATTCAGAGATGTCTGCTGATTTATAGCTGAGAATACTTTCCAGCTTTGAAAATCCTCAGTTGCTTAAGTGTGAAGGCTACATGCATATGAGCTCTGAGATGACACCTTTCTTTGGCTATTATAGAAATTGCCATCCTTATGCCTTAACTAGACACATTTAGATAAGAGAATTACTTTATGGAACACACTTACTGTATTTTCTCTATTTATTTGTAATACACTCTAACTTGGTATTTCATATTGTTCTTAAATACTGACTAATGGATTATTTGAATCTGTAATGATGATGACTAAAGATTAATATTTACTGAATAAATTGAGTGATTTGAATTAATGTGTTAATGAAGCTCTTTAACTCACACCAGCTCTCTTTATTTATTATTGTGAAGCCCCGAATAGACTTCCTTGTACATGGTAATTGATGTAAATGTTTGCTCCTTCGAAATTCTTCATGCCGATAAAATAAATCATTTTAATGATTTTACTCGAAGACTGAAATACAAGAATCCCCACTCCAGCAAGTGGTAGCGGAGTGATGGTTAATTTCACAGGGGAAAAGGAGCTGACATTTAAATAACTGCCTAATTTTAGAATTGCCCAAGTACCTAAAGTCTGAAGCCTGAACTTGAAGACTGAAGGAGTTCACAGTTGCTAAGGTGTTTGCAGTGGTGGAGGTGTGATCATCAATAGGGTTGTGCGTTGCAATTGTCTATGTTGAGCTTATGTTATTAGGTTAATGTTATGTGTTTTGGTAATGTCTGTGGTCCAGCTATGGATATGTGTTTGAGGCTGAGCATTTGAAGTTATTGTACTCAGTGCAGTTCAAGATCCCAGGATAAATAAGAGATATTGTGGTATTACTTGTCTGCTACAGTTTTGTTGTGCCGGTTCGTGAGGTACCATTGACTGCACAATTGAGATACAGACCATAATAAATTGTTGTGATTGTACTAATAGTGATTGGTGTTGGTGGAACCTGTTGCCCAAAAGAGTAACTATATAAGTCAGGGTGATTTCTCGCTGGTCGAGATTTCATCTGTGTGTGTGTGCAGAAGTGGCAAGTTTGATTTCCGACTGTTTCTTGTGTGAATGAGCCACTTTGAATTCTTTAGTGTAGGAGACAAGAGTTATTGGCTTATTGTGCTTGCGTAATAGTTGTGGAATTTAGTGTACGAGGCTGTGAGAAGTGAGAATTGCATCAGAGTGTGTAGTGCTTGGATAGGTCAATTGGTGCGCAGTATCGTGCTGGGATTGGTTGGTAGGATTAGGTACCATATTGTGATAGGATCACAAAGAAGCGATTGTGTTCAGATTGGAAGCAAATATTGATTTGTACGGAGCTGTGTATTGAACAAAAACATTGAAATTAATTGAATCAATTTTTGCTCACTTATTGTAATCATGAAATGCTTTAAAGCCCTTAGAGATTTAATGAGAGGCACTGCACGAATCCCTGTCTGTGAGGGTGAGGGTGAGTAGGATCCACCAGAAAGTATACCAGGCCATTAAATGGCGACAAATGTAGGGCTTCATCATGTTTGTGGCTTCATCAATGGCACAATGTCATTGAAAAGGAGGGAGCATTACGATTTCCACAATATGGTACATTTGATTGAAAGATTATTGAGAATTTGAGAGAAACCATGAGATTAAACTGCCTCCTAAACCAACACAGTATGAAGCTTTAAATGCTTTGGAGCATGCAGCTCACACCAAAGAGAAACAAAGCTATCAGGATAGAGCCAAAAGAGCAGTGCATAATTACGCTGGTTGTAAATGGGATGAAGAACAGCAAAGATGGAGGAAGTGTGTAGTTGAGTAAGCTAGAATGTACCCAGCATTAAAAAGCCTAAAATAATCAAATAAAGATGAGGAGACCACAAGAAAGACTGACAATGTTAGAGGTTCTGGGGTTGACATTTTAGATGCTCTATTTTCCTTGCGTCCACTGCCTTACGTTGCTCCATTGTCAAGTCCACAAAATTCTACAACCTCTAGTGGAACAGTGGCTACAGAACCGGTTGACCTGATGGTAATTCAGACTGGGGGAACTACTTCCTATACTTTTGATTGCAGCTTCACCTGCTTAACTACTGTACTACTGTAATTGCTCCAGGTGTTACAGCTTCTATTTTGACTGTTCCTACACCAGTTTCACAAGTTGTATCGGCTCAGACAATAGCAATTCCTTTCTCAACCGTGAACAATAAATATTGCTCCAAATCCTGTTATTTCAGGAGCGGCAGGAGAAGAAGCCACGAAAGGGTTTATCCAGAGGTCACATAACTTGCAAATTGCTGCCTGGCCCCCACCACACAATGTTCAGACTTTAAGAGAAGGGAGAAGGATTGTTTTTACAACTCCAACAACACAGGGAGAAATAGGTCCATTCGATAATGAGATTCTGCCCTCATGATTTGAAGAAGCTTCTGAGAATAAGGGAACAGGAGACACAGAGAGAACATCTATGAGCCAAGAAAGGGCGAGACCCTTAGATAAAATTTGTAGATGAAATTGGAAGAAATGAATAGGGGATGTTTAGATATTTCACTTTTGAATCAATACCAGGAAAATGAGCTGGTATATGTGAGCAAGGAAATTTGCAAGGTGTGCGGCTACAACACATGGTAAGCTGACAGAATTAGCAAAGAAGTACGGAGTAGACCTTTCTAAGAGTATTCCCTTACAGAAAAGTTTCAGGGTAGAGTTAGAAGATGAAGCGTTTGTTACTATGTGACCTTCAGGAATGAAGGTGCACATTGCCGAATTAGTTAAGTGCATTCGAAAGTGGATCGATTTTGACAGATTATAGAACAAATGGGTGATACTACAGAGGCAAATGGTAAACTGCTTCCAGTATCCCCAGATGAGGATGAGGCTTAAACGTTCCCTATGAGGGAAATACCGGGTGGAGGGTATGTTCATGTACAATGGACTCAAGGTGATCTTGTGACATTGACGAGCAACTTTCCTAAAATGAGAGATCATCCTGAAGGTTTTGTGAACAGATTTGAACACCTTTTTTGATATTGTGGTACCACGTGATCTATGGCCTGAGTGTAAAATAGCTGTTCAATGGCCAGGTGCAGAGACCCCAAGAGATGTACATACCTGTGCACCCTCACCTACAGTGATGACAAAGTATGATGAGGTGATTTCCTTTTTGAAGGTAAAGGTACCAGGAAGGGACATTGATTGGTTGAAAATTAATAGAACAACTCAGGAAGCTAAAGAAACTGTGCATGCTTATTATGAACAATTGTTACAAGTGTTAAAGCAGCACAGTGGACAAGAAAAGTCTGCAAAGGGAAATATGGGAAGTTTTGTGTCACAGTTCATTCTTGGGTAGACAAAACCTTTAGATGAGATCCTGAGGTATGCTAAATTCCGTAGCGATGAACAAAAGATGAAGCAGAAAAGACTTAAGGGGAAATTTATGTTGACCCAAACAAAGCTGGTTAAGAAAGGGTTTCCAAAATCAGCATAAGTTGGAAATGTTGGCTGAATTCAAGGAGTCAATTCCCAGAATGGAGGTCAAATGGCACAAGGTGGAGTTGGTGTTCCACAGGAAAGAGGTCAAGATGTTCCGGTTAATCCAAATTCAGGAGTTGATATTGCAATGTTGAAGAGGTCAACTCCTTGTCATTACTGTAACAAGCTCAGACATTGGAAGAGGAAGTGTAGACAGAATCCTAACTGAGTAAGTAGTGACAGGCAAATGCAAAATATAAATCCAACACAAATGTAAAATGCAGCCGCGGCCCGTGCAGATAAGATCGGTGGGGTCGGGTGGGGGAGGATTTCGACGGATGATGACAAGGGAAAATTAATTTTCCCTCGTCATTATCTGTCGGAATCCCCCCACCCAGCCCCACCGCCCCACTGCTCTTACCTGCATGGGCCGCGACTGGTAAAATGTTCCAGTTCAGGTAATAGTTCAACAGATGCAAACACAACATCAGTCACATGTCCCTATGATGCAGGTTCTATGGGCTCCAATGGCCCCACAAAACATGATTTAATATACCCAGCTGCATTTCAAAATCAGATCTAGAACCCATTTCAACAGTATCCCATGCTAGACAATGACAGCTCTGATAATTCCTAATGGTGATGCCTAAGGGGGGAGGAAGATTGCTTATTTCGCCGGAGCGGATCCTCCATTAGGATGGAGGAGCAGCACCCCACTAATTAAAATGCCCCCAGAAAATGCCCCATAGATGAAAAAATAATGGTAACTTTTTCCCTAGTGGCTTAGCCTTTACTGAGGCTGACACACAAGGATGTGCCTGATCCGCTTCCATGGGCAATGACTGCTTAAAAGTTATCCTAGAGCTGAGAGAAAGTCTCTACTGTGCCCCAGCACTTTGAATGCCTGATTACTATAAAATGTTCACTTTGTTTTTAAGTGAGAGGGAGGGCTGTGCTCTCTCAGGGCTGTATTTACAAGCCCCTTGCGCCGCTGGTGCGTCACTTTTAACATGGGAAAAAGTGACGCACGGGTGGCGCAAGGGGCTTGTAAATCAGCCCCTCAGTGCTTACTCAATTGCATGGAGACTCTCGAAGACCTGTGGTATATTTTTTAGCTACCCTTGACCCTGTTGATGCAGGACTGCCTGGCTGCCTTAAACGGTTGCGTTGGTTGGTGTCAGTATTGAAAGAAGAAAGAGTATAGTCATGGGGCATTCTTTTACAGTGATGGTCCCTCACTCCATTACGCAAACTTGGACCCAATATCTGACAAACAGCAGACTTACAAAACATGAACAATTGTGTCTTGCAGCTGAAAATGTCATACTTAATAGGTGTCAAACTCTTAATCTAGGTACACTGCTCCATTGCCTGAAAATGAAATTGACAGGGAAAAGTTTGAGCATTACTCTCTCGATGTCATGGATTTATGCACCAAGTCAAGACCCCACATTAAGGATGAACCCCTTGATGAGCCCAACTATGTAATCTTTGTTGACGGCTCATGCTTAAGAGATAATGAGTGGAATTTGAGAGCAGCCTATGCTGTCTGTACAATTCACAAAGAGGTAGAAGCCTCCTGGCTTTGAGGTGTTAGCTCTGCACAAGTGGCAGAATTGGTCACCCTTACCCAAGTATGCTATCTTTAAGTGCAATTGTGGGTGACAATATTTACTGATAGTCAGTATGGCTTTGGTGTGGTCCATGATTTTGGACAGTTGTGGTCACAAAGAAGGTTCATGATGTTTTTCCAGATCTCCTATCTGGAATGGAGAATATGTGATGAGACTGTCAGAAGCATTACAATTGTCACGAGAAATTGAAGTAGTTAAATTCACAGCCCACAGGAGTGGAAATGATTACGTGACTGCTGGAAACAGATACACTAATGAAATTGCTTGGTACTGTGCGATTGTGTCATGCACATTCAAAGGAGAATTCGCAAGTGAATCTGATGAGGACACCACCTTTTCAATGCCGGTGTCAGTTGCTGATACATGGGAAGAAATTAAGAGATTACAGGAAGAGGTGTCAGTAGCAGAGCGACAAGGAAAGATCAGAGCAGGATGTGTCAAAATGCAAATGACATTTGGGTTTCAGCTGATGGAAGACCTGTATTGTCTGATAGTTTGTTGTTTCCCATGACGAGACACTTTCTGGCCCATGACAAGACACTTTCATGGCCCTGCACAGATTGGAATAGATGCAATGGTGAGATTATTTAGGTAGAATTGGTTTAATTCCTGATTTAGAGCTCTAACTGAGGAAGTGTGCCACAGATGCGTGATATGGCAGCAAATGAATGTAGGGAGAAGAACCCCTATAACATTGAGCCACATAGGAAGATCAGGAGAACCCTTTAACAGGAAGCAGTTGGATTTTTTCGAAATGCCTTTTTGCAATGAGCTGAGATACATCCTGGTTATAGTGTGTATTCTCCCCTGATGGGTGGAAGCCTACCCAACAAGGAGAAATGATAGTCCCACTGTAGCCAAACTGCTGTTGTGAGAACTCGTACCTCTGTTCTGATTCACAATTTATCTGGAGTCAACCGAGGGACTCATTTTAATAATTAAGCCCTTAGAATACATTTCATTTAGCTTCATTTCAATTAAAATCATAATAGCATTTCCAGAAAGTAACACATGCTGCAATCCAGCATCGATAGCAGGCAATGTATAGTCAAACTAGTTAAAATCTCCTTAATAACTTATGGTCATTTTACACTTCCCACATGTGCTGGCTATACAATCCAATGCACAAAAAACTCAAAACATTAGTCAAATCAATAAAATCTTATAAAACACTTAGGGGCCGATTCCGATCTCGGTCGGAGGCGCACCCAATACCATTCGGTGGGGAAAAAAGCCATGCGAAAGCCTGTTTCCCGACCGATCCGTACAGCACACCGAACGAGCAAGTACGATGCGTACAACAGCAAAGAATCCGGCCGAGCCGTACTCACCCAAACCAGGTCCTGTTCTCCGACCGAGGCGAATCCGGAAACGCCGAATCGAGTCGCACGGAAGGAAAATGCAGCCCCGTCCGGCCGGACAAGTACGATGCGCTTCCGTACGCGCCGAACCCGTCGCTACGCACGGCACGTCAAAGCATCCGGAAGAGGCGCACATAAGCTCCGATTCGCGCCACAACACGATCCACGGCTCCGAGACGAACACGGCAGCGACGAGGACGAGGCGAAGCGACGAGGACGACGCGAAGCAACGAGAAGGACGAACGACACGAACCAACCATGAATCCCTTCGTCCCGATCATACCAATATTCTACATTTACTACCGGAACAGGCACGGACGCGTACGGCGCAGAAGGTAAGCCAGACACCAACCACGAAACACATACAACACGTACACGACACATCACACACACACACAGGGATGCAGAATATACTTACACCAGCAACAGCAGCACCATAGGGGCGGGATGCCCATCACCAATGCCACATATGCACACAGGGGCCTGAATGCGCACCACCACCCCTACCCAGGGGTGGCATGATGCCTACCACTACTACCACCCTTACCCAGGGGGGGCAGGATGCCTACCACTACTACCACCCTTACCCAGGGGGGGCAGGATGCCTACCACTACTACCACCCTTACCCAGGGGGGGCAGGATGCCTACCACTACTACCACCCTCACCCAGGGGGGGCAGGATGCCTACCACTACTACCACCCTTAGCCAGGGGGGCAGGATGCCTACCACTACTACCACCCTCACCCAGGGGGGGCAGGATGCCTACCACTACTACCACCCTCACCCAGGGGGGGGCAGGATGCCTACCACTACTACCACCCTTAGCCAGGGGGCAGGATGCTTACCACTACTACCACCCTCACCCAGGGGGGGCAGGATGCCTACCACTACTACCACCCTTAGCCAGGGGGGGCAGGATGCCTACCACTACTACCACCCTTACCCAGGGGGGGCAGGATGCCTACCACTACTACCACCCTCACCCAGGGGGGCAGGATGCCCACCACTACTACCACCCTCACCCAGGGGTGGCATGATGCCTACCACTACTACCACCCTTACCCAGGGGGGGCAGGATGCCTACCACTACTACCACCCTCACCCAGGGGGGCAGGATGCCCACCACTACTACCACCCTCACCCAGGGGGCAGGATGCCCACCACTACTACCACCCTCACCCAGGGGGGCAGGATGCCTACCACTACTACCACCCTCACCCAGGGGGGCAGGATGCCTACCACTACTACCACCCTTAGCCAGGGGGGCAGGATGCCTACCACTACTACCACCCTTACCCAGGGGGCAGGATGCCTACCACTACTACCACCCTCACCCAGGGGGGCAGGATGCCTACCACTACTACCACCCCCACTCATAGGATGGACAATGCATGACACAACCAGCACACCACAACCTAGGGAATGCAAGAAGAAGACATCCCCCAACACCATGACAAGCGTGTGTAGACTGTGTCAAATGCCTACAACACCGAACATGACTTTGAACATACAATGTGACCCCCTAGCACATGTGCCACACATATATGTGTGTGGCACCCACAATGCAAGCAGGCCATGACCATTGTGGCAATGGGGTCCAAACCCCATCATCACAGTGACCAAAATGTAAGTGTGGGGTCCATAGCTGCAGCACATTTCGAACATTGTGGCAATGGGGTCCAAACCCTCATCATCACAAATGACCAAAATGTAAGTGTGGGGTCCATAGCTGTAGCACATTTCGAACATTGTGGCAATGGGGTCCAAACCCCCATCATCACAGTGACCAAAAGGTAAGTGTGGGGTCCATAGCTGCAGCACATCTTGAACATTGTGGCAATGGGGTCCAAACCCCCATCATCACAGTGACCAAAAGGTAAGTGTGGGGTCCATAGCTGAAGCACATTTCGAACATTGTGGCAATGGGGTCCAAACCCCCATCATCACAGTGACCAAAATGTAAGTGTGGGGTCCATAGCTGCAGCACATCTTGAACATTGTGGCAATGGGGTCCAAACCCCCATCATCACAGTGACCAAAAGGCAAGTGTTGACAAAGTAAGAGGTGCAACTGCCAAACTGCATGGATGATTCCTGGTCACAGAACAACAAACACATCAGTGGCAAAGTAGTGTATGTGTCCCATTGCAACATAAATTGGGGGAGCCAAATCCTGCAGTGCAAATAAGACATAACTTTGGCCATGTGCAGACAAACAACACCCATGGGGGCTGACACCGTCAACAATCATCAATGACACAATGACAGAAGTGACCATCCGAATGCAGACCCACATATTTGCACCAATGGGCACACACATGCAGATACACTGTGGAGACTGCAGATGTGAGGCGAACAGATACCATACCATGGAAGCAATGGGACACACAATCAACAATTAGCAACAAATGAGGGCTCCCGTCCCATCAGCCTGGTCATGGAAGTGCCAACGGAATCATCAGCACAGATCCAACACACTTGTATAGCAATGTTGCACTGACAACACAGATGAGTCCTTCCCCATTGATGCCCAAACCTGCATGTTCACTGGAGATGGCCACACGGTCAGGGAAGTAGACGAATAGAACAATGGCAGGCACAACAGATGTGCAGGGGTGGAAGCCACAGATGTGAAGTTGCCAATCTAAGTAGGAAATCTCATTGCCAAATACTGAACACATGACACCCTCAGATGCTGCTATGGATGACATGGATACACCACAGGATAGGACACATAACCCCTGGACCACATGGGTTCCTGCACAGTAACACTTCATTATCATGAGACCAAATATCACCATCACTGCAGCAAGGGCATGGTTAGCATCATCAACATCATGTACATCAGAAGCAAAAGCACTAGAGAACAGAAAGTTGCTTTATTCAGCATATGTGGCATTAAAAGTAGAAGTCCGGTAGAACATAAACAAAGGCCAATGGCCAGTCCATCAACAAAGTCACAAGTGGGTGACAGTGGCAGATGCCACCCTACACATGCCTGCACAAAACCAGGGACAATCCACTAGGAGGGGCAACCGGGGGGTAGGCCAGGCACCGCAGGGACAGGATCAGGGCTCACCAGGAGGAAGCAGGGAAGGGGTGGTGGGTGCTGGAGAGCCACTGACAACTGCAGTGGAGGTGTCTGACATGGTGTGTGCCGGCACAACTGGGGGGCATGGCTCAGATGTTGTGGGTGCCGGCACGACTGCAGTGGACCCTGCAGATGGAGTGGACAGGTCCGCCACTGCAGTGCCCAAGTCAGACAGGGTGGTAGTGGACTCCACTGCAGTGCCTACCACCAGGGGAGGAGAATGGGGAACAGGCAAGGTGGGCTGGACAGAGGGGGAGGACACCCTCACCACATCAGTGGCACAGACAAGCGCAGCGGGGGGTGTGGTGCCGGGAGAGCAAGTGGCAGGGGGAGAAGGCCGGAGCCTCCTGGGGATGGTATATCTGTGGGTGGGGGAACCTGGGGCAGGGTGTCGCGGGGCACCTGTGGAGTGGGGGCCTGAGGGATGGAGGAAGGTGACCTGGTGCTTGAGCTGCAGGGCGGCGGCAGGGTCTTGCTCTTACCACTCCGGGGGGACTTGCGGGTGGGGGCCTCAGTCTGTCTGCACCTGGGGGAGGGTGTCCGGGGGCGAGGGGCACTCTGCTCCATGTGGGGGGGCTTCCTCTTCCCCCTGGATGCTGGGGCAGCTGGATCGGAGGGGAAGAGGCCGAGGTCACTGAGGAAGAGGCGCTGGGTCTTTGGGGTTGCAGGTGAGGCAAGGGAGGGTGCTTTGTAGGGAGAGGCAACTGAGGACTGCGCAGTGCCCGTGGATGCGTGTGTGTGTACCAGGGCCCCATCCCCTGTGAGTCTGGTTTCAGTCCCTTGACTGTGCGTGCGTGTGCGTTTAGTTTGTGGCGTGTGTGTCTGTGTGCTGGATGTGTGTGTGCTGGTGTGTGCCTGTGCCGGTGTGTGTGTGCTTGGGACGGGCAAGGTGCTGGGGAGTGTGGATGGAGCAGAGGCAGGAGGGGTGAGGGACTGTCTGAGGAGGGACACTGCTGCCGTCAGGGAGGAGTCCATGGACCTGTTGCCCCTCTGTAGGTCAGACATGCCCGATGAGATGCCCTCCATGAACGACACCAGCTGAGTCAACAGTGCGGTGTGCGCATGGAGGACACTCAGCATGGCTGTCTGCCCTACATGGAGCTGGCGAAGGAGGTACACAGACTCTCACTCAGGGCAGCAGGGGACACAGGGGCAGGGGGTGCGGTGCCTGGGCCAAAGGAGACACGCTCCCGAACATGGGAGCCTCCACGGACCTTGGGAATGGGAGCCGATGGGAGGGCGGTGGTGGTGCTGGTGGTGGCGGGGACAGCAACACTAGCTGGGGTGTGGTGGCTGCTGACACCCGCCTCCACAAGGGAGTCATCCTCCGAGTTGCTCTGGTCCTCAGCTGAGGTGGATGGTGCTGAGGATTCCTCGGTGTGGCTCCCCTCGCCCTCCGTGCCACTGGGTCCCTCCGACCACTCCTCGGCTGCTGACCCAGTCTGGCTCTCTGGCTCCTCCTGGTCCGTGGAGCTGTCCCCTTCCGTGGCCGTGGATGTATCTGCAAACAATGGGGAAACAGACAGACATCAGTCACCTGCACAAAACGCACACACCACTGTGAGCACAGCACATCACAGAGCAAGCCCTGGCATCATTAGTTGTACATTGCTAAAAGTGCCCTAACTGAACAGGAGAAGCCAATTGTCAGTCTGATGCCAAGCATGGCACTCACATCCCACATGGCCTTGCACCCATCTGTCTGGTGTCTGTTGGATTGCAACACCGCAGTGTGGACACATGCACCAAGTACACAGTAGTTGGACAGTGCAGAGGACACAGTGTGGACACATCACAGCTCTTGCCACTGAGTGAGTACAGGTTTCCGGATGAAAGGGATGCCCAGAGTCAAATAGGAAATGCATGTGATGCATACCAGCGACAGACACCATGATGCACCCATGTCCTGATAGCCAGCGCCACTATGGTGTGCATGTAGCACATGTCACTCCCCTGCAGGACCACAAATAAGTTGACACATGCCATGGCAGAGGCATGACTGTTAAGTCATACATCACTGTCTCAGTGATGTATGACTTGGCAGCCAGACAACAACACTATGCACTGTGTCACAATAGTAGGTCATGGGGAATGCAAGTCCTGGAGCTGCACAAGTGCACATGTACATCCCCCACACAACACATCATCTCAACCCTCATCTGTCCAGGTCACACCTATTGGACATATGGGAGACGTGTGACACTACCCTCTGAACCTGAGCCCCTCACAATTTGCTGTGAATGGGGAACAGCTGCCTGAACATCACATTCGCATACCCCAGTCTGCACGGGCAGCTGATCAAACACCTATGTGACACACAAGTATCGTCTCCTATGGTCACATCTCCAGGGGCATGCTGAGCCCCTACCAAGAAACACCCCAGCAGTCCTGGCAACTAATCCACAGCACACTGACACAGAGGCAGACACCGGAGGGGTCAAATCACTGTGCACAATGTGTCAGCTGATACACGGGAGTGGGAGTACAGAGTGCATTGCATGGCCTGGAGTAGGCATGACTGTCCTGCTCCACATGAATGAGGGATGTGCCCTGGACAGTGGATAGCTGGCTATGTATGTGTGACACACGTAATCTGCACACTCCTGGGGCACAAACATTGTTCCCACCCGCTGCATGGGCGTGTGCCACATACCCCAGGCACATGTGGTGGCTCAGCTCAGCAAGTGGACCGCATATCAAAGCAACACGCAGATCACATGTCCAAACCCAGGCGTTGTGTGAACAATGGACCCACCCATGATGCCCACAACAGAGTTAGGGAAACAGATGCTGTCCCCCACCTTTAGTGAAGCAAACTGCAAGGACACAGTCCCAAGTGACACAATTCCCTGACTGTAAGGGCCACACCTGGGTATCAGATGAGCAGTGGGCAGTGCACAATAGAGGGACATGGCTCCTGGACAACATGACTGCTGCACTGTGGCAGTTGAACCAGGCCAGAGGAGGGCACAAAGCATGTAATACAGAGTTCACAGTGCAGTCTTTGACTCACCCCCTCCTTGCTGCTGTCTGGCCTTCAGCTGCCCATCCAGGTCTGGAAAGACCACCGCCAGGATCTGGAGCATGTGGGGGTCAGGGTCCGTGTTCCGCCCCTCCTGCGAGGAGGCGACAGCTTCAGCTGGACCCGTGCAATCCTCCGGGTCCAGCCCCGAAGGTCCTGCCACCTCTTCTGGCAGTTGCGGATCCGGCGCTTGTAGACCCCCACGGACCGGACAGCCCGGACGATGTCCTTCCAGATTTCCTGCTTCCGATGGGCATTAACCTGTCAGGATGACAAAGTGAAAAGGCCATTACCACACATGCAACATATCCATGCATGACACAGTTGTATATACATGTCTCAATCACAGGGGCACATGATGTACACAGGCAGTGCAACGCTGACCATGGACAGTTTGCCAGACGTCACTACATGGTATCATTGCATGGGAAGTAAAACCATGTTCAAATGCACTGTCACTGCACCATACCTGTCCAGTGCAAGTCACTACACACTATGGGGGTGACAACTACTCAGTGAGCCTGCTAGCCAGTGGCGTGCAGACTCTCAGCCTTGCTAGTCAGACAAAATGCACATTCAGAAAGGCAGTGCACAGAACACTCACCTGCTCCCCTGGTGTCCCATACAGCTTGCTGTACTGTGGAAGTAGGCTGTCCAGCAGGGCCTGGTTCTCTTCAAGGCTGAAGGCTGGGGCTCTCTCCACAGTACGTGCCATTGCAGGGTCCAGAGGGGCAGAGACAGCAGCAGTGCAGTGGCAGATGTCGTCTTGGAGCATGTAGTGCAGGCAAGTGGGCTCTCAGGGGAACAGCCAGCAATATATATGTGCTGGAGAGGCAGATACTGTCCCTTGTGTCCAAAGTGATAGGTCCAAGTCGTTTGCATCTTCTGAATCTGGCCAATCCATGGAATAGCAGCACCAAAACACGCCCACAGCATCCTTCAAATCTTCAACTTCATGACATACATGATTTTGCAACATTGTTGTGGGTGACCAACTGAATTTCCAGCAACCGACTCGTTCGAAATCCGAAAACGCGTCCGTTGCCAGGCAAGCCCATTGTCAATGGGTGTGCACCGATCGGTCCATTGCGGTACAACGCGCACAGGGGTACAACGCGTACCCGCACACATTGAAAGCAATGGGCCGGCCGGAGGCACCGATCGGTCCATTGCAGTTCAACGCGCACAGGGGTACAACGCGTACCCGCACACATTGAAAGCAATGGGCCGGCCGGAGGCACCGATCGGTCCATTGCAGTTCAACGCGCACAGGGGTACAACGCGTACCCGCACACATTGAAAGCAATGGGCCGGCCGGAGGCACCGATCGGTCCATTGCAGTTCAACGCGCACAGGGGTACAACGCGTACCCGCACACATTGAAAGCAATGGGCCGGCCGGAGGCACCGATCGGTCCATTGCAGTTCAACGCGCACAGGGGTACAACGCGTACCCGCACACATTGAAAGCAATGGGCCGGCCGGAGGCACCGATCGGTCCATTGCAGTTCAACGCGCACAGGGGTACAACGCGTACCCGCACACATTGAAAGCAATGGGCCGGCCGGAGGCACCGATCGGTCCATTGCAGTTCAACGCGCACAGGGGTACAACGCGTACCGGCACACATTGAAAGCAATGGGCCAGCCGGAGGCACCGATCGGTCCATTGCAGTTCAACGCGCACAGGGGTACAACGCGTACCCGCACACATTGAAAGTAATGGGCCGGCCGGAGGCACCGATCGGTCCATTGCAGTTCAACGCGCACAGGGGTACAACGCGTACCCGCACACATTGAAAGCAATGGGCCGGCCGGAGACACCGATCGGTCCATTGCTGTTCAACGCATCACTGTACATGTGACTGGCATATGTCAGCATGCCTGTCTCAGATGGACATATGCCAGCCACAGATAGCTCCCAGGGAGTGAGGGGCACACCTACATCACGGCACCCTGTCCAAACTTTATCATAAGGCATGTAAGGCTGCATTTCCTATTGTGTGTATGTTGGTGTACATGTTGTCCTGTGGGTGTCACCTGTGGGCAGCCACCCCCAGGCTGTGCACGTGTTCATGGGGACAGGATCCTGGGTGTTACGTGTACGTGACCACTGTGATGTGCAACTGTTCATATCTGTGCATGTGCCATGGTCACATTTCACAGTGGTGTATGTGTATGTCATGTCACATACCCCGTGAGTCCCATGTGGGACGGTATGTTTGAGCCAGGGTGTCCCAGTGGCACAATAGTGATGGTCCTCCACAGTCTTTGTGCATGTGGTGTTTACAATGTCTCTGATTTCATGTGCACAATGGGAGACAGTCTCCACATCCACGTTGTGTGTGCATGGACTCTGATGTTGTGCGTGTGTGTCACAGACGTCCATGTCTGTCCTGCCGTGGCAAGTGGGGCCACTACCTGTGGGGGTCATGGTTGTTTTGCTGTGGTGTATACATGATACTCCATGTAATGCCAGTGTCCATGTGGCATTACAGGGTCCCTGGGAATGTACCTGTCGTTGAGCTGTGGTGCCTGGGGCACATCTGTCCTCACATGTCCCTGTGGGGGGTTATTGTGACACGGCAGCAGGAGATGGGAACTGTGACACGGCCTCATGATATCCAATGGGCCAACCTGGGACAAATTGATGCCACCTGTTGGACCGTGTTGACAGATGTTGGCCATGTATGTACCATACATGTCCTTCCGGTACTGCACACTTCATGTAGTTGTGCCTCATAATGATGTATGTTGGGATCTTGAGTGTGTTCAATGCCGCATATGTGGGGTGACTGACAATCTTGCTTACTTCTCCTCTGCACTGCAGGGCTCCTGCTGTCCATCGGCCATTCCCAGACCTGGCAACGATGGTGGAACGGGACAGCATCCGACGGTACCGCTTCACCAGGCAGCTGATTGAGGATTTGGCAGTGCAGTTGTCCCCACATTTGCAGCCTGGCCGGCCGTATCCTACAGCGCTGACCCCAAGGTGAAGGTGATGGCAGCCCTACACTTCTTTGCCACTGGTACCTTCCAACATACTGTGGCGACTGCTGGTGGGATGTCACAGACCATGTTCAGCCGTGTGCTCCGCGATGTTTTGGCGGCAATGTTGCTCTTCCTGAACCGGTACATCTATTTCCCTAGACTGCGACGACTCACTGACGTGAAGAGTGACTTTTATGCCCTGGGGAGGATGCCGCATGTAATTGGCTCCATTGATGGGACACATGTGGCTTTGGTACCACCACAGGCCCAGGAGCAGGCCTACAGGAACCGCAAGCACTACCACTCGGTCAATGCACTGGTGGTGTGTCTTGCAGACATGACCATCACACACGTGTGTGCCCGTTTCCCTGGTTCAGCACACGATGCCTTTGTGATGAGGAGTAGTCGCAACCCCAGGATGATGGCACAGATGCAGAACCAGCGTGCCTGGCTTGTCGGTGTGTACTGACTTTGTGCCATTGTGTGTGATCTGATCTGTAGTATTCTGCCCACTTTTCCAAGTCAGCTAATGTGCACATGTCTGTCCGTAGGTGACTCGTGATACCCCAACATGCCGTGGTTGCTGACACCTCTCAGGAACCCTGTGACACCTGCCCAGATGCGCTACAATGAGGCACATGGTCGGACCAGGAGAGTGATTGAGCGGACCTTTGGTCTCCTGAAGAGCCGCTTCCGCTGCCTGGACAAGACCGGAGGGTCCCTCCCATATGCCCCTGCGAAAGTGTGCAAGATTATCATCGTCTGCTGCATGCTCCACAACCTGGCAGTGTGGAAGGAGTTGCCTCTCATCCAGGATGACAATGACCAACATCCGCCACCTGTGGAGGATCCTGGCCTGGACCACGATGCCAGTGACGATGATGATGATGATGGTGATGGTGATGTCCGCACACAGCTCATCACCAACTTCTTCAGCTGAATGTGAGTATCCTGAGGTGTCATGTCAATGATGTGAGTTGGCATGATGTGTGGGTGGTGCTCTGGTGCTGTGGGAGTGTGTCCATGGGCCACTTGACTGGATGTGTGTTGCGATGTGTGGTGACAGGTGGGCTGTACTCCCCAACAGTGTTGACATGCTAACTTGGTTCTGGGTGGGTATCTTGTAACATGTATTGTGCATGTGTTTTGCTGTTCTGTCCTGTACTCCATTGCTTTTGACTGTGTGTCATTTCTGTCCTTCACAGGGTACTTTCAGATTCGTTTGGTCAACTGTGTCCACCGACGACGTGATTGCACATCCAGGCTGGTAGCTGTTGTGTCCCTACAGGTGATGTGCGCCACACCCATGGACTTCCTTCCGTCTACAGTTGTTGACTGTGTGCCCGCTGCCAGGTGGGGTTACCTTGCATCTGTAGTGGTTACGGCATGTTGCAACTGTGTAATAAACCTGTGCTTCACTTTGTGATGTGCGTTGTCTGTGGTCACACATTTGACTGCCATTTGCTTACTGCACCTGTGGGCTACTTGACTACAACTGGGAATGGGTGTGGTGTCTGTGCATTGCACCGTCTTCCCTGGCAACATCAGTGTAGGCAATGAGTCAGATGGCCTAGGTGTGTATGTGTCGTGTAGCCCTGGTGGTGTGTCTCCCTCATGTGTGTCACGTTGCCTGTACTCACATGCCTGTGTTGTCCTTGCTGTTGCAGTTCGCATACACAGTGTAATTTTGTAGTTCATCATCCCCATAACAGCACCCACGTTGGAATCACGACAGAGGCAAGTATGGTGTATTGGTGTGTTTATTGTGATACATTTGTGTTAATAGTGCATAGGATGGGTTGTGCTGTACATGAATCTTGCAATCCCAAGTTCCTAGGTGAATTGAAAGTCCGGGTAGACAGGATCCCCAGTATCGGGGCCACAGTTGTCTGACACATTGGTCCAACTTGTACTCCCCATGCAATGTGTGGGAGTAGTGTTGCCGTCAACAGGGTGAACAGTCTGTGCACAAAGGCGAACATCCAGAACAGGTTCAGGCTTCCTGGGAGTTGCGCTTGGCCATCGGCCTCTCACTTTTCCCTCCTCGGACGACCCCTCTTCTTGGGGGGGGCCCTCAAGTGCAGGCTGCTGCGGTGCAGGGGACTCTCCGCCAGAGTCCTCCTCCCTCCCTGTGGCAGTTGCAGTTTGTTCGGCACCAGATGTTGTTGGCACACAGGGAGGTGTGGACTGGTTGCTGTTCATCTGGCGGAGGCATTGTAAAATGTCCCTGTGCACCGCCGTCATCTCATGCAGTGCATCCCACTTGGACTCCACGCGGGACATGTGTGAGTCCACACGGGACATGTGTGACTCCACGTGGGACATGTGGGAGTCCAAGCGGGCATGATGGGCAGCCTGCTGCTGTTTAATGTCTCTGAGGAGCCCCACTACCTGGCTGAGCTCTCCGGTGCTGGACTGGTACGCATCAGCTATGCGTACCAGTTGTGGGTCATCATGCACACCAGCAACGTCTGCAAGCAGCGACCTCTGTCTCCCACCCCTCCCACCACCCCTGCTGACATGTGCAGTGCGTGCAGTGGCACGCACAGTTGACCCTGGTCCACCTTGGGGGTTGGTGGTGGTGGTGGTGTCCATGGCCCCAGGTTGGTCCAGGGTCACTGTGCTGGTGTTGCTCCTTATTCTGTCCATGTCGGCAGGGATGGTATTCGTGGTGACAGTCGTTGGAGGGGTGGGTGCAGGGGGTGCAGCTGGTGGTCCTGCTGGTGCTGCAGCTGGTGGTCCTGCTGGTGCTGCATGTTGACTTGCACCGGATGTGCCAGGTTGTTCTTCATCGTCCGAGGAGGACAGAGGCTGTACGACGCCAGTGAGCTCGGCATCCTCTTGAGCCTGGGACTGGGACTCCTCAGCGTCTGCTGCTGTGTCCCCATCATCACCTGTTTTTGGGAGACACAAACAATGTATGTCATGTTTCTGCAGGCATCAATGGTTGACACACATGACAGTTGTGACTGTGCCTCTGGGTGCGGGCCTGTACATTGCATTGTCCTGAGTCGTCACAGTCAGGGGTTGATATTGGTGTGGCACATTGTCCTGCATTATTTGGGCATTTCTATGTATTTTCTGGGGTGTGAACATGGTCTGCATTGGTTGTGTTTGGTTGGCAGCCGGACCTCCTTCCCACCCACCCAGCCAGTCAGTTATCCCACCATGGAACGTGCTTGCGTTGCAGGGAGTGTAAGTTGTCTCTCAGGATGTCAGTCAGTGGTGTCCTGCTGTTTGTTGGTGCACAGTTGCCAGCAGGGCCTTGTGCTCCCCACAGCAGTAGCCAGTGTCAGCCATCTTGTGAGTCCTTCTCCACTCCCTGTGATGTGAGCATGGTTCAGGGTGGTGTTGATGGGACAGTTGTGGGGGTGAGCTATGTCTGTGACTACGACTCCCATCATGCCATTGCCTCCACCTCACTTCCCAGCATTCCCATACTTACTTGCTTTTGTGTGGGGTTCAGTGTGTTTGGGTGTGAGAGCAATGGCAAGATGGCTGACAGTGGTGTCCTGCTGTTGGTTGGTGTGCAGTACCCAGCATGCCCTTGTGCTCCCCACGACACAGCAACAGTGTCAGACATCTTTGATGGGCCTTTCCACTCTCTGTTTGATGTGCATGCGTGAGTGTGAGCTTGCTGGGCCATGTGGTGGGGGATGTAGAGCTGTGACTACGACTCCCATCATGCTATTGCCTCCACCCCCTTCCCAGCATGCCCATGCTTCCTTCCTTTTGACTCTGCTTCCCTGTGGGGTGGGCTGGCTGTGCTGACAGGATGGCTGGGAGTGTTGTCCTGGCAGTTGTTTGGCTAAGAGTCCCAAGAGTGTCCCTGTGCTTCACACAACATAACCCAGGGTGGTGGTTCTTTGTGGGATCTTGTGTTAGGATGGAGGGCATTGCATTCTACCAGGTGGGTACTGTGGAGTTTGTGTTGGGGGGTGTGTGAGGGGAGGTGCTTGTGACTATGGTCAGTGCTGCAAGTCCCCCTTCCCACCCAGCCAGCCAGATATCCCACCATGGAACGTGCTTGCATTGCAGGGAGTGGAAGTTGTCTCTCAGGATGTCAGTCAGTGGTGTCCTGCTGTTTGTTGGTGCACAGTTGCCAGCAGGGCCTTGTGCTCCCCACAGCAGTAGCCAGTGTCAGCCATCTTGTGAGTCCTTCTCCACTCCCTGTGATGTGAGCATGGTTCAGGGTGGTGTTGATGGGACAGTTGTGGGGGTGACCAATATCAGTGACTACGACTCCCATCATGCTATTGCCTCCACCCCCTTCCCAGCATGCCCATGCTTCCTTCCTTTTGACTCTGCTTCCCTGTGGGGTGGGCTGGCTGTGCTGACAGGATGGCTGGGAGTGTTGTCCTGGCAGTTGTTTGGCTAAGAGTCCCAAGAGTGTCCCTGTGCTTCACACAACATAACCCAGGGTGGTGGTTCTTTGTGGGATCTTGTGTTAGGATGGAGGGCATTGCATTCTACCAGGTGGGTACTGTGGAGTTTGTGTTGGGGGGGTGTGAGGGGAGGTGCTTGTGACTATAGTCAGTGCTGCAAGTCCCCCTTCCCACCCAGCCAGCCAGATATCCCACCATGGAACGTGCTTGCATTGCAGGGAGTGGAAGTTGTCTCTCAGGATGTCAGTCAGTGGTGTCCTGCTGTTTGTTGGTGCACAGTTGCCAGCAGGGCCTTGTGCTCCCCACAGCAGTTGCCAGTGTCAGCCATCTTGTGAGTCCTTCTCCACTCCCTGTGATGTGCGCATGGTTCATGGTGGTGTTGATGGGACAGTTGTGGGGGGGCAATATGTGTGACTGCGACTCCCATGATGCTATTGGCTACACTGACTTGGCCAGCATACACAGAATTCCTTCCTTTGAGTGTTCTTCACTGTGTGTTGGTGTTGTTGTGGTGGCTACATGTCTGGATGTGTTTGTTAGTTCTATTTGTGCCACTGCCTAGCTGTAGTTGTGGTTGTTTGTACATGTGATGGCACAGTTGGATGTGACTTTTTTGATGGCATGTGTTGTGTTTATCTGACTGACATACACATTTTGGGATGATTCTGTTCTGGTTGCTGTGTAATTGCTATGAGTGCATGGTTTGACTCTCCCCTTAACAGTGATGTGTGTGTGTTTTGTGGCAGTATATTGTGTACATTTGTTGTGTACTCACCAGGCTCTGGGATGTCCTCTAGTCCATATACGCTCACTGGCGGAAGGATGGCCCGCACCTTCTCCTCCCAGGGCCTGAGGTATATTGGCTTGGCAGGAGGGCCACTGCCGGTGTGTTGGCTGTTGGTGTAGTCTTTCTTCAGCATGTCCCGTACCCTCCTGCGCACGTCATACCACCTGTTCTGGATGTCCGTCTTTGTGCGCCGACATGGTGATTGTGCGTTCACCCTGTTGATGATCCTCTCCCACATCTTGGTTTTCTGCGACATGGGGGTCTGTTGGACCAGTGTGCCAAACAGCTGTGGCTCCACCCTGAGGATCTCGTCTACCATGACTTCCAATTCACTATCTAGGAACTTGGGATTCTTCTTGGGGGGCATGGTGATGGGTGGTGATGGTGGGTGATGTGTGTGTTGGTGTGCAGGTGAGGGTGTGTGAGTGTGTGTTTTGCTGGGTGTATGTGAGGTAGGTATTTGTTGGTGTGCTGATGGTGTGTGGCTTGTGTGAGGGATGAGCTGTGGGTGTGTGGTTGCTTTCTCTTGGGTGCTGGCAGTGGAATGGCATTTGCAAAGGCTCATGGTAGTGATTTGTGTCCTTTATATAGGTGGAGTTGTGGGTGTGTCTTTGTTCTCTGTCCCCACCCCCCAGTATTTATTGGCTTGGTAATTGCTTGTTTGGCCTTTTTTTGGGTGAATTTTCCTTTGTACTGTCTGTGTATGTTGGAAACGTTCTTGTGACCGAGTCGGACCCTGCATTGGTCTCGTACGGTGTTCTCCGTTTCGTTCACGCTGTGTTTGTGCAGTTTTCTATGCTGCGTACGCGTCGGTCGCGGTGTATTGTGTTGCTTCGGCTCGGTTTTGTATGCGTGTCGGTCGTACGGCTTGTCCTCCGTCCGACTCGCTCGTGGTTTTCGCGCCTTGCATCGTACTTTGCGGTTTGGAGTTCGCGTGTACGTTTCGGTCGGATTTGTTCCGGGTGCGTGTCGGTCGGTTGGATTCGCGTGTTTTTCCAGCCGGATTGCTGCTTTCCGTGCGGCTCGGTCGGTCGACTTTGTTTCGGTACGTGTCGGTCGGATTTTTCGCGCCTTGCATCGTACTTGGCGTGTCGTGCGCCACGGGTACGTGTCGGTCGGTATTTTTTCCGGATCCGAGTCGGTCGGTGCTTTTTCCGGCCCGAATCGGAATCGACCCCTTAAAATATTATTTCGATTAAAAACATAAAGTTCATGCCACTTTAATGTACATGCCTGAAACTGGTGTGGTATGCTTATCATGACATAACCGGGACATCACAACATGCTATTACAATCTACTAACTCTGTGGGGTTCAACTAGATTTTATGTATTAGCAGCAGCAAGAACTTAATAAGAAGCAGAGCCTCACTGATACATATCGGTGTTATCTATACTTGAGTGAAAATTTCTTTCCAATGATCTAAAAAACGAGTTTTCAGTTTTTGGGGAGAGACTTTAACCTCAATATCCACATCCAGCTCCTTCTGGTTCCCAGATATCTACAGAGTGGTTTGAGCCATTCCTGCTGTGTAGACTCACATCTGGGGCAAAGAAAGAAGACGTGAGCAACTGTTTCTAGGTGGGTGTTGCAACCAGGGCACAATACATCTCTACCAACAGCCCAAAATCTTGTAAAGGCTCTCAGGGGCAATGTTCCAACCCTAAATTGAAAATAAGGTTTCCTATCCTAATGGGACCATAATGGCATCCCAATATGGTTGCAGGAAACGGTACCTTTTAAAATCCATAAACCTATCCGTCAGGGACATGCTCTGGACCGCACGCGCCTCACAATGAAAAATCCATGACCAATACTTTGATTTAATTACATCTGGGAATGGCATGGGTTTTGAGGAAGGATTGCCCCTAAGCCCCTGCATGTCTATGTCAATTAACAGTGCTTTGATGTGTCGTAGCCATAATATTTTATGGAACCGATCTACAGCTAACACATCTCTCAGAGTCATTACATAGTGTTCTAATGCAGAGGTTGACCACAGTCTTCTCCAGTATAGAAGTGGGCGCAGTCTAATTTTGGAAGCGATTTCTTTTCTGCCCATATCTAACATTAAGGGTTTCAGCAGAGTACTAGCAGGGAGGCGAGTTAGGTTTCTTGGGAACTTGTTCTCAGTAGTGGTTAGTGCTGCAATATCAGAAAACCCCTATAGTTCAGAGCCACGTAGGGCAGAGCCCAGAGCCTTCACATCATAAATTTGTAAGGCTGGGCCTATTGGTTTTGTATGAGAGCAACTATGTCCCTTTAAGATGACAACACTAATCTGCCTAAGCTTCAAAGACACAGCATCCACTTGGGATTTCCAACCCATATCAGATGACAGGGTGACGCCTAAATAGTTGAAGACGTGTGTGGATGCTAATGGCGTGCCTCCCAACATTACTCTTACTTTTTAGCTTCTGGGTTGATTAAACAACATATATTTAGTTTTTAGGGTGTTAATCTCAAGGCCCAGAGCTTTACAGAACTCCTCAAAAAGAGAAAACAATCGCTGTAAGCCCCTTGGTGTCTTGGAGATTAGCAGAGTATTGTCTGCAAATAATAAAATTGGTGTTTTGATACCTGCCAATCCAGGGGCATCCATCTCACTCTGGGACAAAAATGATACAATGTCATTGAGAAATAGTGAAAATAGCGCAGGGGCTAAATCGCAACCCTGCTGAACACCCTTGCGTTCAGTAAGGTCTCCTGCGAAACTCCAACGTACCTGCGCAAAATTTGCTTCATGGAGGCATATCACAAGATTCAGCAGAATCAGTGGCATCCCGATGGACGAAAGGATATCCCATAACTTTTTCCATGGAACCAAGTCAAATGCTGACTTTAGGGCCACAAAAGCCACAGACATAGGACCCTTTCCAACTGCCACTACCTTCCAATACAGTTGTAGAAAACTGAAATCCTGGCCCGGGGTGCTAGTATTATTTTGAAATCCAGCTTGGAAAGGGGAAAGAATGTTGTTATTAAAAATCCAGATCTGGATTTTAGCCAAGAGTAATCGAGCAAAGATTTTTTTGTATACCATTGATTAAACTGATTGGCCGATAATTCAATGGGGAAGCCCGATCACCCTTTTTATAGATGGGGATTACTTCCATTCCTCTCCAATATTCAGGAACAGGAGCATCACCGGTAATAGCATTTACCAACTTTAAAATGTATAGTGACCAGTTATGTCTATCCTCCAGGAATACATTCGCAGGGATGCCATCAGGACCTGGTGCTTTGACTCCAGCTACTGCATCTAATGCCTGGTGGATGTAAATTAAGTCAAACAAGGGTTCCTTATGGAGGACTGGATAATTAATTATCAGATCAGTATGGTGGAAGTATCCATTGAAGGCGAACATCTGAAAACTGGAAAAAGGAGAGCCACTGAAAAGCCACCAGTGCAATTGATTGGCCCTGGTGAAGGAACAAGTATGAGTGAAAAATTACAAAGGAAAGAACATTGGACAAAGAGTAGGAGACAATTGAAATTGAAAGGTGGGTCTCCTGCAGCATCACAATGTGTGCGCCTCTGCGCTTTATGTAATTGAGGATGTTGTACCGCTTTGAAGGGGACCCATACCTCGAATATTCCAGGTCAGGAGCTTAAACTCCTCAGCATGGTCAAGGTTCCTGGCCATAACTCAAAACAATCCCCTCCCGCCCCCACCCCAGCAACCCCCCAGCAGTGTTCGTAGAGGATCCCATGATGTAGAACAACAACCCAACTGTATAACTCCCCATCCCATGAGCGGACTGACAACGGTCAGCGGCCCAAACCTGTAATAACTCTTCACTTCTGCCAGAACGCCGCCTCCAACTCCGTGGAGGTACCCTTTGGTGCGGTGGGGGTGGATGCAAAGTTCAGGTGTAGCGGAGGAGCCACGTCCCTGCCCCACTACATGACAATGTCCTCAAACGGTGGTGTCCAGTCTCTGGGCCATGTCCATAAACGGAAGTGCCCCCAATGCCAGGTCCAAAGGCCGTCCTTTATTTGTTACGTGCATTCCCGGGGGGGTATAGGATATGTGTCAGTATAGAGAGCGTCCCAAGGAACCACTACAGCTAGGCGATGTCGTCGGCCGATCACGGAGTGAGCTTTGGCAGCGGCGGGTCGGTTTCAAGGGAGTCCACAGATTCAGCCGATGCGGCTGATGTCCCGGATGCTTTACCCTGATGCATAGGTGAAAGTCTCCCTTAGTGGGTCTGCGAAGCTGAGGGCTTATGAGCCTGGGCTGGTCTACGGCTGCGCTTAGGTCTTAGTCTGCACGACTGCAGCCCTGATTCCATATGCTGTGGTCTCTTAGGTAGCGGCGCGCCCTTCTATTATGCTTCCAACCAATTCCAGACCTCCTCCGTGGTGTCGCAAAAATGTGAGGTGCCATCAAGTATGATTTTCTACTTGGCCGGGAATATTAGCGAGCACTGTATTCCTTCTTTCCTAAGAGCTGAGCGTGCACCCTACCAGTAAAATCCAGGAATATTGACACCTTGATATTTTCGATCACGTACGGGCCATGTGTGCGGGAAATCTGGAGGAGAATGTCTCTGTCTCTAAAATGGAGAAGCCTTGCAATCATCGGTCGGGGAGGGCCCCCCGGGGCAGGTGGCCGACCCGACACTCTATGCGCCCTATCCAAAAGGAAAAACCGAGACAGGAGCTCCGAAGCCACAACAGAGCGCAGCCCGTTCTCCAGAAATTCCACCATGTTGGATCTTTCCGCCCGCTCGGGTATCCCTATTAGTCTGATATTATTTCTCTGATTGCGGCCTTCTGCATCTTTTGCCTGCCGTTCAAGGATTGCCACTCTGGTAGAGAGGTCGTCGATCTTGGTTGTATGTGATCTGTGTTCTGGTTGGAGCGCAGCAATTGCAGTTTCCATTTCCCGGACCCTGTCTGCCAGCTTCCGATGTTCCACTTGTAGTAGACCCAGACCCACTGAGACTGCCCTAATGTCTTGTTGCAAGGCATTTTTGGCATCAGCGATGGCTGCCAACACCCTATCCAAGTGTGAGTGGAGAGAGTCGTCACCTCCAGCGGGCTCCCCACCTCCCCTCTCGTGTGTCACGGGCGAGGGTTCCCTGGTGGCAGGCTGGGTGCCCCCTGACTTCTGTTTCAGTTTAGGCATCTCGAGTCTCGACCCCCAGTAAGCCCCCAGTGTGGCAAATCTCGCGACCAGGGCGACTGCAGAAGGGTCTCTCCTAGACCTCAACAAGGCTGCAGTGATCACCAGCTTTGTGCCCAGGCTACTCCAGAGTATGCAGTTCTCCACTCCCAGTGGGATCCACTCACAGGTTCAACCCTCAGTAACGTCGTTTTTTTGGGTGAAGAGTGCTGCCAGCCCTCGCAGCCGGAGTACCTCGTGTGTGTTGTGTATTGTCACACCGCCCTTGGGACTCAGTCAGGTTTCTCCAGCCACAGTAACGTCTCTGACTCTGCATGGGTCCCATGGCCAAGGGTCAGGGGCCAGTCTTCACCATCTACCACCTGTCCCCTTATGTAGTCCAGAAGAGGGGGGATCGTCTCGCTGGTCTCAGCGAGGTTAACCCGATAGTGTTTATGTGGTTACTGATGTTTAAGTACCCTCCACCACCACCGGTTTCAGGGAGGTCCAGACTCACCTCCCATGCAGCTCGCCATACAGGTCACTCTCCACAATCCCGCACCATCGCCTCCTCAAACCTGGAATCCCGGTTTTTCCTTCCTCCCCAGCCTCCTCAGCTATTTCATAGGCACCTTCTGGCTCCAGGGTCTGGTTGACACCTTGTGGCTGTGGCTTTTGAACAGCTCCAGTGCCGCCTCGCCTTATGAGGGCGGCCGGGGCCCCAGGTTCATCCGGCCTCTGCCAGGCCCCTCTCTGCACTCGTCCCAAGAATTCTCCCAGAGGCCCCGTTGTTCACCGCCCAACGCCATGCCAGCGGGCCTGCAGATCCCCGCCGCTGTCTCAGGCAGTGCACAGCAGGCAACACCAAGTAGGGAGCAGGGAGCAGGCCGATCAGGAGCCATGAGCGTCCACCGCGGCCAGCGGCAACACGGAGCATAAGATAGGCCCCGCCACAAGGCCGCACCTCGCGGTCCACTGCTATCTGTTCAACCTCCAACAGCGCTCAATATATGACACAGTTCAGGAGGCCGGACACGACCCATAGGCCGCCGGCTCCTCTCGTAGTCTCCTTCCCACACCGGAGCTCCTCTTACTTGCGTGCCTCTGCCTCTTGAGCGTCTCTGGCCCGGCCCGCCTTCCCTTGCGTCTGGCTCCTGCAGAGCAGCACCGAAGGTGCTCCAGCCCCTGCTCCGTTGCTGTGCGAGGCGTAGATGTCCTTCCCCAGGGGGTCACAAGGCTGGGAGATCGGGCTACTCAGCTCGGGTATTCAGGAGATGTTATCGGCCGGGGCATAGTGCTGGGTCCCAGGGTCCAGCGCGTTCTGGGTCTCGGCTGCGTTCCCCTCGCACCCACTCCGATTGCGATTTTCAGAGCTGCTCCGTGGCACTTGCAGACCACGCTGTGTCCCCCCTGATGTAGGTTAACTGGGGGGTCGATTGCAGCATTGCTATGGCAGTGTGTACTGCAGTTATGACAGGATTCTTAGAAGGCCGGGACGGAGCTCTGAGCTCACACGTCCGCCATGCTTGGAGTCTTGGCCACCCCCCCATCTCTGGCCTATCTTGAGGTGCTGCATCACCTCTACATCCCTGTTTCAATCTTCCTGAACAGTCTTCTGGGATACTTCAAGATCACCTCACCCAGGAATCACTTGCCACATTAGCTCTGAGGGTCTCAGCTCCCCCCTCACTGACATCACTCCCAGGGCATTCACCCCCAGCATTTCTTCAAAAGAGCCCCCTCCCTGATTAAGGGGCTCGGGGCAGGCCCAGTGTCTGGCACAGGATGATAGCTGGCTGTTTGATGCAGAGAAATTTCACCCAGTCCCTTCCTCCTGGAGAGCTGGTCTAAGCACTATCAAATGCTTGCTTTGAAGGGCGAACAAAGTTTTTGTTCCTGCAGCTGGGCAGAAAAGTAATTATTCCAGCCTGGCAGGGTCACACAAGGTCTGGCCTCTGCTTCTGAGCTGAGTCAGAGGAATATGACATTTCTGGATGACCCATAAGCTGCACAGATATGCTCTTGAAGTTTAGAGAATTGTTTTTTCCACACAGTTTACAGTGTACATTGGTGCAACTCTGTAGTTTGTGAACCTTGGGGAACTAAAACTGCGCCCTAAGGCAGCCTGTCCTATAGGAGTATAATGGAGTGTTACTACATTTAAGATAGTAAAGCACACTGACTTCCCTACATGTGTACCCCCCATTATAAGGCCTATTCCAGGTCACCACCCAACTCTGCATAGTCCCTACTGTGCCAGGCTACCTGTGCACAGCTCCTGGGTCTCCCATGTGCAGCTACCTCACATGTGCACATGTGGGTGCACACAAGTCCACATGTAACAGCCCAGTGCCCTGTACCCTAGCTGCATTGCAATGGCCTTTTGTCACAAGGTGGACACTGGTGGTAAGCATGCGCAGTCCATTTTACCATGAGTTTACCGTGGGTGAGTCCCAGGTTATGAGGCTCTCCCACGGTAAAAAGGTTAAAAAATCAGGTGATCAAAAAATGAAAAATCCAGGTGGATTAGATGGCCAAAACCAACTTCTCACAACCACCAATTGTGTTTTTTCGCTATTCAGTGAGTAGCCTGAGAACTCGCCGAACTTCGTGGCTTCCTGCCCAATTGCCCCCAAGGCTACATCTGAATTTGCCATTACAACAGCAACATCGTCTGCATAGGCTAATATTTTTGTCTCTCAGCTGTGCCGTCCTACTGGTGTTATGGCTGGCTTAGCCTCTAGCTTGCAATTGAAAGGGTCAATATAAAGAGCGAAGAGCAAGGTGGAGCAAGAGCATCCCTGCCTAGTTTCTCTCTCAATATGGATTGGTCCAGGTTGACCTCCCATCATTTGCAGCTGGGCCACAGGTTTGTAGTAAATTGCCTGCACTGCTTTGATGTAATGCATTTCTAACCCGAACGAGCCCATGACTTTCCATAGCTATCCCTAAGCGACCCTGTCAAATGCTTTTTCTGCATCCAACAAGTCCACTGCATTTTTGCAATTACCTATTAATTGGTAGAGTGTTTGTTATTTAGCCTTATTGTTCCCCAAAATGCATCACAGACATAAATGTAATACCATTAATAGGACACAATTAGTGGGAGGTATTTTTGGTACAATCATTCTGCCATTGAGGGTAGTCCTAAGCAATGAGAAAATCAGAAAGCTTTCTACAGTAGTAGATAAATTAGCCACTAGTACATCTGGTGCATTGCTAGCAGTTGAAAAAGAATACGTAGCTATTAGAACAATGGTTTTGCAAGATAGATTGGTTTTAGACATACTTGTGGCAGAAAAAGGTGGCGTCTGTAAGATGTTACAAGCACATCATTGTTGTTCATACATACCAGACAAGAGTAAGGTGTTAGAAGATGTAGAAGATGTTCGAAGAAGTACAAAGAACATTTCTGACTTATGGCCTGAAATAGAAACCTTAGAAACAACTAGTGAGTAAGAAACTTTAGGTAAAGGTGCATCTGCTATAGGTAGCTGGCTTGGAAATACTGGGAATTGATTTTTAGGGATTATATTAAAACGTATATTGATTATTGGCATTTGCTTAATATGCTTACTTACTATGTAAAAGGATTTAGATGTTACCTAAAAGGAAATAAATACAGAACCGAAAGGGCAACAAAGCGATAAAATAGAAATGGAAGAAAGAAAGAGATGAAGCAAAGGCAGACCTTAAAGAGTAGGATAGATGACTTAGCAGAAAAGAAAGATGCACTGTAGAGATTCATTTGTGATATATTGTAATCACTATTTTAGCCATCAGACGAGGGTTTGCTAGAGCAAATGTCCTCATTTTTGCAAACTAAACACATTTAATTGACAAGTGAAAATATTTATACTAAATAGCACACATATTATGAATAAACATTTGTAGTAGATAATCATACTTAAGCATTGCAAGCATACAAATGAAGTAACATACTGTACTGACTTAAGTTAGCCTAATTACTGATGCCATAATAATGTTGATTTGCATGTTAGGATTAAAAGGCCTGTTTTCACATTAAATCATTGTCTTGCTCAGGATGCTTTTTCTCTTCCACTGCAGATGCTGTAACTTTCCAGAAGCTTTCTGTTAGCTGGTGAATAGGCATTTGTTATGTATTACACAACTGATAGTGAGGTTCTCACTGGGAGGAGAGGAGATGGCAGGAAATGTGACCCCTGGCGAGAGCTGTCTGATATGCAAGATGTGGATGATGCATCATTTCAATGGACGTGATTCTAAAGCCTATTGTGAAAACGTGAGAAACTAGGAAGTTCACCTGCACCTATAGTTTGACGAGCACTGATTGGACATTGGGTACGGGAAATTATTTAATTGTTGCAAACTATATTTTAGCAGATTTATGTTAGTGTGTTCCTAGAGCAGGGTAGAGAGAAATAGGATACTTTTCTTCAGGAGAGTCCATTTGAGCTTTTCCCTTTCTCATTCAGAAAAAAAGAAAAAGGGAGAAAAGCCTGGAAAAATTGGGATGGGAAACTAGGAGACTATCATCCCATTCACACGAAGGTTGTGATGTCCAAAAAGAATCATACCACCATTTTAACGTGGCAACATATAGAGCAGCCTATTCACACAAGATGGCGCCCTCCTACAACCTGAACTGGAAAAAGAATACATCCCTCCCTAGAAACAAAAGGAGGACTGCTACTAATATAAAAAAAAATCCCTGCTAAAACAGCGGCCATCATTAAAAAGGCACATTCACCACTGACAGACTCTCCCTCGTACTAGACATCTTGGATTGAGCTCTGGACAAGAAGAATACTGTATTACCCAGATCCCCAAATTACCACTAACAGAAGCCCTAACACAAATAATCTGGTCTATACTACGAACGTACTCAATCTTTTACCCACAACTGTAGAAGGGATTTCTGATGCACCACCCACGAACTTGCACAACCACAGGAGGTACCTCCCTGCTATAAATAATGGACAGAAAATTGGAACCAGCGGGCTCTAATGCCTTTTCTATTAAATACTTAAATACCCCTCCAATCTTTCCAAAAACGCATCAAAAAAATTCAAAGACCAATTACTCAAATCCCACCCAGAAACTCTTATTTCAGACCATTATTTCTGTACCACCAAGGGAACCCGAACTAATGACCTTATATTTCACACTAAAAGAAGAGCACAATGGAGAACTATTTTTTTCTCCATGTTAAGCGTTACAGACACCAAAAAAACACCCCATGGACTTAGAATATTGGTCTCTCCCTTCTGCAAGGCAAATGCTACCATATCCATATATAATAATGGGATTATACTAATACAGGCCTTGAATGAAAATCTATCCTTAATCGACAAAATCTTCCCTATACTAAAAAAAGGGGTTTACAACAAGTCCACTCTTCCCACCCGAAACTACCCTAACGATCACGATGAAACTCCCACCTCCTCCTTTACGCACACGGCCACTACTAGCTGCCTAACAACCACCGCTACCACCAATCTCACTACAGATCCATTCCATGTCCCACACACAGCTAATTTGAGATCTGGATCTACACCTTACCCTAATTATGCCTCTCGCCCAAAGAGAGCTAATCAAGATTTGTCGTCCGAAAAGAATACTAACAGTTCCGATAAAAATCAAATACAAACCATCCAAGCGAATCCTTTCAGAGAACCGAGCCTCAATCACAATGGAATAAACAAGAATAACCTCACGAGCGTCTCTTTGTCACAGATGGTCTATCCTCATAATAATAAGCAGCTGAAGTGCATGCTCCTCAATTGCAGATCAGCAAATAAACACGCGGCAGATATCTACGACCTCATTCTCTGACACAAATTCGACATAGTTATCCTCACAGAAACATGGTTAAACAACTCATCTCATCCGATCATAGATCTACTAGTCCCACCTAGTCACAAAATCATTTGACTAGATAGACCAGAGAAAATAGGGGGTGGTATAGTATGCATCTACCACAATACGCTATCAGTACGCCAATTGGAAACAATAGTGGTCACGACATGCGAATATCTTAGCATCAACATTTCATGCAACAATAAACCCATTTGTAATATACATGCCCTCTACCACCCCCCGGGTGATAACTCTTTATTCATTGAACAAGTCATGGAAATCATCACAATGAATGACACTACTCAAGGACCCCAGATCTTCCTAGGCGACTTTAATCTACACTGGAATGACCTCAGCGACCACTCAGTGAATAACTGAAACTCTTTTCTATTAAACCATGAGTTATCCCAAATTTGCAATAGGCCAACACACAACAAGGGGGAGACCCTGGACCTTATTATCTCAAAAACCGACACTATTTTCCTAGAATCTATTAGCCCCTCTGACTAGAAAGACCATTATCGCATCACCTTCCTCATCAATCTAAAGGCGATCCCTAAGCATGAACAACCAAAGAAAATAAAACAATGGTAAAGGGATCTTCATAATATAAACCACAATGATCTAGCTACCCTATGCAATAATACCTTGATCCCACAGACCAACATGGAGGATGCCAATGAGCTCACTGACTACTACAACACTTCCATATTGAAAGTCATGGACTCCATCGCGCCTCTTCAACAGAAAAATATATCCAATAAAAATTCAAATCCTGGTTCAACGACAACCTGAACACAGAAAGACGCAATCTTAGAACAGCAGAAAGAGCTTCGAGATCCTCTCCATCCCTAGAATTGCAAAACGCTTAAGAACAATGAGGAATACTTACAATAGAAGAATAAGACAAAAGAAAGATAATTTCTTTAGAATACAGCTTGACCAAGCCAGAAATAGGCTAAATAAACTATTCGAAATAGTCAAGCAGCAATCACGTAACACATATAACTCGGTAGTCTCCGGAAGCAGCCCCCTGCCAAATTGCGAAGAAATGGCCACCTTCTTCAAGGAAAAATCCTCATAGATAGAGAACAAACTTCAACTAGAAAAGGAACTACTACCAACTACCCCATGCAATTTCTCGTACACCTCCCAGATCACGGAAGGGGATGAAACACCCTGGCCCCCCTCCAAAAACAATGCCTCTTGGATCACCTTCTCCCCAATCAACGAACACGACATGTACAACATTCTTTCCTCCTTAAACCCATCTAACCACTTCACGGACCCGCTACCTCTTCGCATACTGAAGGAAATCAAATCCTGTGTTCTCCCTCTATGGACCAAGATTGTAAATGGCTCACTACGTCAAGGCACTTTCCCTGACTGCCTAAAAGTAGGACAAATAACTCCCATTTAAAAAAAACCTATGGCAGACTGCTCTGATCCTAACAACTACCGACCCATCTCCAACATCTCTACCCTGGCAAAGCTCTTAGAAAAATGTGTTCAGAGTCAACTATGCAACCACATAGACAGATATAAACTCCTCGACCAACACCAATCAGGATTCCGTCAAGATCACAGCACCGAATCTGCACTTACTCATATAGTGGATGACATACTAAAAATGCTGGGTCAAAATGAATCATGCCTTCTAATACTGCTTGATTTATCAGCCACCTTTGATACCGTCAAACATGATAATCTATTGAACTTACTGGAACAAAGGATGGGCTTATTAGGGGTCGTACTACAATGGTTCGCTTCCTTCCTCCAAATCAGATCCCTAAGAGTCAAAAGGAATCAATCTCTGTCTAAGTCCCATGCGATCACGCTTGGCGTTCCTCAAGGTTCTGCTCTTTCTCCCATTCTAGTTAACCTATTCCTTGAACCACTGGCTTACCTCCTAAAATCTTCTAATATCCAATTCCACATGTACGCTGATGACACTCAGCTGTATCTCAAAATCGCCTCCACAGAGGACATCATATCCCTCAATTCCATCTTACAAAACACACACCTATGGCTCACGGTTAACCATCTCAAACTCAACGCTGCCAAAACCGAATTTCTTCTCATCTCCCCACTGAAACACAGCCCCAAAATTGAACTTTGGTTGAAACATCTTACAGCCCTCAAATGCTCTCCCCACATCATAGACTCCGCTAGATCACTAGGTATCACATTAGACCAACACCTAAATATGCAGGATCCCATCAGCGCAGCCACCAAAGGAGCAAATTACCAACTAAGCATTCTGCGAAACTTAAACCCTATCTACTACAAGAAGACCTAAAACAAGCGGTCCAAGCCCTAGTATTACCCAGACTGGATTATGGTAGTGCCACACTATGTGGCTTACCTCGATACAAACTGGCCCCTCTAAGAGCATCCCTCAACGCGGCAGCCAGACTTGTCCTTGGAACAAAAAGAAACACACACATCTCACCGGCTCTAAAATCATTAAACTGGCTACTGTACGAGGCAAGAATCCAGCTGAAAATTGCCTGCATGACGCATAAGGCGTTACACTTCAATACCCCCAGTTACCTGGCTCAAAAGCTAGAAAAATCACGGGGCAGCTGATCCTCACGAAGCACGCTCACCATGCTTCTGAAACCCCAACAACTCACAAAAAGAAAACGAAAAAGAAAACGGGTGCCAGAGCATTCTCGAGTATTGCACCCAGGATATGGAACTCTCTACCACCGGATGTTCGCCTAATCTCCTCTACCTCAGCCTTCAAAAAAGAAGCCAAATCTTTTCTATTGACAAAGTTTTTACCTTAAGACAATATAACGGTCACATTGAAAATGTATAGTCAGCAAACACCTATGGGAATTACCCCCTCCTATTACTGTCTTTATTCAAGACCAATCCGGGTTATACTATTATACTTTATGATTTTTTTGGTTCTCACTCATGTATTTCCTGTTTTTTTTTTTTTACCCAGACCAAATGTTACACTATTCCATGTCATGTAAAGCGCTCTGATACCCACTAGGGTCACGTTCGCGCTATACAAAACTTTATAAATAAATAAATAAATTCAGAGATGTCTGCTGATTTATAGCTGAGAACACGTTACAGGTGTGAAAATTATGAATTGCTTAAGTGTGAAGGCACATTCTTATGCATTTTTACTTTCTCATCAGAAATCTTCATTTGGGTTTCTGAAATTACACCTTTCTATGCCTATGATAGAAATTGCCATCCTTAAGCCCAAACTAGCTTACTTTAGATGAGAGAATTCCTCTATGGCACACACTGACTGTATTTTCTCTGTTTTATTTGTAATACTCACTAACTTGGTATTTTATCTTGTTCTGTAATGCAGACTAATGGATTATCTGAATCTGTAATGATGGTGACTAAAGATAAATATATACTGAATAAATTAAGTGATTTGAATTAATTTGTTAATAAAACCCTTTAGCTCACACCAACTCTCCTTATTGATTATAATGAAGTTCCAAATGGACTTCACTGTTAAAGGTAATTCATGTAAATGTTTGTTCCATCAAAATTCTCCTTATTGACCAACAAAGGTCCATACGACCAATGGCGGGTGTTATTTAATGACTACACTCGAGTATGCTGGCTCTGGCACTTGCCACTCATTTTATCTACAGTGTGCCACATCCCGTGTTGCCACTTCCTCTAAACCAGGAGACCATGATGAAATACTGTTTTTCATAGTGTATGATTGTTTTACCATTCCAAGTTGTCCAACACATTGATTCTAAATGTGGCAGCCATGCAGGAACTTCAAAACAACTATAGACTATTTGTAATACCTTTGCAAGATGTACAACCACTGCTATTTTTAGTTCTGCTATTGCAAACATATGCCACCCATGCTTAGACTGCATCAGGTTTTCTATTTTCAACTTCTATTCTTTTCATTTATTGTGTATATGTAGTTGACATTGTGTGTGTTTTATTGTAATTGTGTCAGATGGTGAATGCAAGAATGAGCCAGTAAATAGATTAATGGATGCACGAGTGCAAATATGAGTGACAAAGTACATGTGCCTACAACGGTTAGAAATGGGGTTTCTGGTTGGGTAAGGTATATGCCCAAGCCAGGCAGAACCCACCACTCTATTCAGTGTAAGCTAGATACACAACTGAGATAACCTGTGCTTACCCTCTGGTAGATTGGCGCAGAGCAGGCAGGCTTATCATGCGAGGCAATATGTAAAGTATTTGTGCAACACACACACACACACAGTAATACAGTACATACACCACAAAAAGTCTCCGCACAGGTTTATGAAAATAGGTATTGTATTATCAACAAAAAAAGACCAAAATTATATAAATCCGATGAATACTTCTCAAGTTATTGCAAAACACAAGGGAGTTACCCTTGTTCAGAGAAAAGGGACAGGGTATATGCACAAACAACGCTAACAAATTCCCTTTTCACTTATACAATAAGCTAACCATAAGAAATATTGTTTATAGAATGGTAGTAAAAAGAACAAACCTATCGTCCAGAAACCACAGATCTGTGAGTTCCAAACAAAGTCGAATTTTAGAATGAAAACAATATAGAAAAAAATATAAAAAACAATATTAAACAATAAAAACAAGTGAACATAAAATTACAGTAATTCTAAATCATAACAATGAAAAGCCACTTATCACATGAAAGAGTTGATTGTATATATATATAAATATTTTATTCTTTAGCAATAATTAAAATTCCTTACTACATTAAAAACTGGATACAACATCACAATTGCTTTCTATCAAAGGTAGATTACAAAAAGTGCTTTTGCATGTATTTAAAATCTTGTACATAAAAACTCTATCTATGAATTCTTGTATCTTTCATGTTGCACTAAAAACAATAACAATCAATTGTTGCCAATTATATAAAAAACATAACATGTTGAAAACTGTTGTTCTGAAAAAACTCCTTATTAGCTATCTGTATCAAAAACTGTCACACGTTGTTTCGGTGAAAAATATAGTTCTCATCACCTTCTTCAGGGCAATAGTTAAGTGTTCAAAAGTTATCACTACAAAGCAAAAAGATTAATAATCAAAATTATTCAACATGGCCTTTCGTGCTGAAACATTACATATAAACTAACAATATGTTCACTTGTTTTTACAAGATAAAAGACAAAAACGTTTTTTAATTAGGACAAAATCCCCATAAAGCAGTTGCTACTGATTCAAAAGGTAATCTAAGATTCATGTCGAGAGAGGTTTTTTAAGAGAATGCAAAGACTCTCGTCGATTCTTTAACTGTAATTACATTATCAAAAGGGCAGTTAGTAAAGGATAGCAGTGCAGTCTCATCCAGAATGCCCACAACATACCTGTTTTAGATTGAATTAATTTTTCTTGAAAGGAACGTGAAACTATATGTCGTCCGTTATATGTTCATGCCAGTAACAACATGGGATTCGGCAGTATCCCATCCAAAGATGCTGTAAATTTACTGCCCAACTGGTCAATGAGGAGTGGGTTAGAATCTGTGCGAGATATACAGAAATATTTTTTTTTGATTTAGGTCATGCGAAAATAGATTGTATGACCATATACTTTATATGCCAAACAACCAGCTAACTTAATTGGAGGTCTGTTAGTACTTTATTATCAATCTTCCATCTACAAGGTGTCTTGTTTACATAGACCAGATGATAAACTCGAGTCTCTATTCCTGTCAATACAATAGAAGACCATGAAAATCCAATTTGATAGATCTAAAATACGTGTTGTAGGAGTCACACGTCTCTCACCTTGAATGGAGAAGATATTAGGCCCACGCGAGTCCCCCTCAAGTTGCTTCTTATCCAGTATCATAAATTGCCTGGATTTAACTTGGTATCAAGATGGAACTCTATAGTTAAAGAGAAAATATAAGGCGATAAATATCACCTCTGAAGAAAATATCTGTAACATGGCTGTTAATGCATAATTGCAATATTAATAACTTATACGTGGATGTAAAACACGATTAAAAAACTCTTCTTATAAAAACCTTTACATCGCCATGAACCCCCCAGGGTATCTATAATGATCTAGTCACGAGTATAGTATACCACTATATATAAACTACATGCGGGAATAAAATTCCCACCAACTGTAAATATCGTGCCATACGACTACATTAAAAAAACTCGGTTGATTACTAAGTTTATCAAATCAGCCCGAGTCCTGATCCTCTCAATCTCCCCATACGTATAAAATGCAGCTAATAGCAATGCATACTTTTTATATACGTGACCCAATATAGGGCCATATAGCCCAAGTTCTTAAGTGCTTCAAGAATGCATTGCTATATTTCTCGGTAAATAAAAGGGCCGGGGGAGTCCAAATAACAAATACTCCCAAAGGCAATAGCTGTGAATTACGCTGGTCCGGGTGGATGTCTACGGACAAGAATCAGTGCCTAAAAGGACCTGTGTACCTTTATCTCTCTCTTACTGTATGTGATATTGGCCTCCGCATACAATGCGAGGACATCAAAAGAGCAAAATGTGAATCGGCGTCTATTTATGGTGCAAATAAATTACGAAACGTAGTGACGTCACAATATTAACTGCCTATTTCTGAAAAAGTGGCGGCCATCTTTAAATGTCTATTGCGCTAAAAACAGCAAACAGAAATACTGTAATTTTATGTTCACTTGTTTTTATTGTTTATTATTGTTTTTTATATTTGTTTTATATTGTTTTCATTATAAAATTGGTCTTTGTTTAGAACTCACAGATCCGTGGTTGCCGGACGATAGGTTGGTTCTTTTTACTACCGTTCCATAAACAATATCTCTTATGGTTAACTTATTGTATAAGTGAAAAGGGAATCTGTTAGCGTTGTTTGTGCATATACTTCTCAAGTTATTACACTCAATGCACAAGAGAATCACAGTGCAAAAATATGCAGTTGCTACTATTACATTCTATGCAGTAGTGCAAATGCGGGTTTCAAACCGTTCTTATTCCAAACCGGAGATCGCTCAGTGCACAAAGGCACCTGTGGCGCCCAAGCGGCACTCGCCGATGGGTCTGCACAGGTGTGATGGGATCAACGCGTGCAAAAAAGCAAGTGGCCTGCAGTGTGCACTAGAGGTCGGAATCCCAGTACCTTTCTAGAGCCGCTGGGCTCATATTGCTTTGCTCAAAAGTGCCTTTGTTGTGGTGGTGACTTCAAAAGAACTCTCTGGAGTGCACAGGTCCCCTTTCAGCCCAGTGCTGCCACACAGCCTAGCTATGGGGGGGGGGGCAAATCTGCACTTTGTGTGGAGACAGGACCCTACCTATTCAAGTGAAGTGTTGACTCCTCTCCTCCCTGCTGCCCAGAATAAATCAATCAGTATGCAGATGAATGCAGATGAGGTTGAGTGTCCTGTGGCTGTCTAGAGGTAATGCACAAATGTACTTGTCACCCAGCCCAGCCCAGACGCTTATTGGAGATGGGCTGTCAGGAACACAGAGCAGTAAGTGCAGAGAAATGTCCACTTTCTGAAAATGGCATTTGTAAAGCAGTAAAGTTAAATTCAACCTCCCCAGTTAGTAGGATTTATCAATACCATTCCAAACATATGAACCTTCAAAAAGCTACTGCTTTCTGATCAGTAACTACAGCTTAAACGATTATTAAGGAATTCCCAAGGCTACCCTATGAGAGGGGTAGTCTTCAGAGTAGTGTAAAGCGAAATAGACTTTTGGTCACTACCAGGATAGGCAAAACATAAAAGTGCATGTTCTACCTTTTACGTACATAGCACCCTGCCCTTAGGGCTACCTACGGCCTACCTTAGGGGTCACTTATATGTACTAAAAGGGGAGTTTAAGGCTTGGCAAGTAGGTTTTAAATGCCAAGTCGAAATGGCAGTAAACTGCGCACACAGGTCCTGCAATGACGTTCCTTAGATATGTTTGAAAGGCTACTTCTGTTAGTGGCACAATCAGTGCAGCAAGCACACTAGTAGCATTTAACTTACACTAGTTACATGGGGTATCATTTTGCAAGGGACTTACAAGTAATTTAAACAGGTCAATCATGTATACACCAATCACAAGCATGTTTAGGGAAGAAGCACATGCACTTTAGCACATTTTAGCAGTGGTAAAGTGCTCAAAGTCCTAAAGCCAACAAACAGATACAGCAAAAATGTAGAGGTCCAAAGCAAAACGTTCGGGGGAAAACCACCCTAAGGCTGACAGGTCTAACAAAACACATCAGTGACAGAAGAGGCATTTTTATTATTAAGCCACATCTATTGGTTTTGCCTATGTTTGCTCAACCATCTTGTGTCCCTTTGTCGCTGTTTTCATATCTTTCACTCCCTTCTCCCTCCTTGTTCTGTCATTTTACAGTAGACATAAGTTTTTTATAATTTATTCTACTTGCGTAATTAAATATATTGTCAACTAATTTTGCCTCAAATTTTGTCCTAGCTTTCTTGTTTGATAAGTGCATAAAATAGATTGTATGCATTTATTTTTATGTGAACTCATATAATACTTCAAAGTCAGTTAATCCAATGTTTTGCTATGGAGCAGTAAGGTTTGGCTCAACTACCGTTTCACTGTTAGTGTCATGCTAGAAGCAAAAGTCGATTTTCTTGTCGGAACAGTGTAAATGTTTTGTAAGCAATCAAGAAAGTTATACCATATGAGTCTATCGTGTAAGGTGAGTATTTATCTCGAGTTTCTCAAACAGGAATGTGGAGCTTGTGCAACTCACTAAATGTTATCCTCTCGCGGGCCAACACAAGGAAAGAAATCTTATTTGGTTTACAGTTTTCGAGTCCGTGGGGGACTGAAATTAAAAAAAAAAACACCAATGACGTGCCCCAGTCATTGTTTTCAAAATTCCAGCCAAAAAGGTAGGAATCAAGCGCTGAGCAAAGGGGTACATCCCTTCCAGACTGATTAATGTACCTCCTAGGAAACCTTTGCTGCATAATTTAATTGTATTCAGTTCAATTCCCCAGTGCTTTATTCGTATACCAATTTGGACATAACAATTAGTGAGAGGAATATATGAATGATGGTTTTTAATAACACCGATGACCTTTGGATTAGTCATATGTGCGGCTGGGATTTTATGGGTGGATTGTAAACTCATTAAGGGCCCGGGGCTGCAACTCTTACTTAATTTTAGGGCTTCAGAAAACAGGTATTAATGACTGGGAGAGAACTGCTTGTCAGCAGTGACTAATGACTGACATTGCAGCAAAAATGTAGAAATTCGGGATTGCTTTCACAAATTAAGATACATTTGTTGGAACTGAGCAATTAGGACGGTTTGGTATTCACGCAGACAGGTAATTTTTGTGACTTTGCATTCTAGTTCTCAGCATGCATAGCAGAACTAGGCTATCAACATTTGGGACAGCGGCCTACAATATTTATATGATGTTGGCCAGTGGCACCAGCAGCGACCGAATGTTACGTCGTAAGTCGGGGCCTGTAGGAATATTCGTATGTCCGAGCAGGCTTGATAGACACGCTTGTACAGAGCAAAATAAAAACATGTAAAGCCGTGCTGTAGCTGGTGCACTGCAAAATGATCTTGCAGGTCCCGTTTAGAGTACTTGTTCATTAGTTCATGTTGGCCTGACCTGTCCTGGCGATATTTATTTCCTTGTGGAATTGTTGTGCAGTCTTACTGCTGTCAAGCTATGTGTGATCCTGTTGCTGAAGGAATCCTGCTAGTTGCTGCATTGTTGGTCCATGGATGCATGTACGTGAACCATGCATGACTGCAGGCGGGAGCCAAGGCCTTTTGTGTATTCTGCGACCCCTGATTTTGAAACCGTCAGGGTTAGAGCAAGGGGGCAGAAAGCAAGCCACAAGTAAAGGGAAAAAACGCAAGGTTATATGCAATGCAATAATATTTCATAAAAAAATTCTAACAATTATCACGTCAACAGCACAGGCCTAGGTCGAGTGGACCTCTGAATTAATGTATTCCTGATGCGTTTCTACAATAAATTGAAAAACATTTGAAAGAGTATATTCTGTTGAGACAAGGGGCTTCAGTCTCGAGCTGCACATCAAATGTGCTAAACTTGCTGATCATCTAAACATGCAGATGAAATCCTAAATTCCCTTTGTGTACGTTTCTTCACAATATGTATGGAGTCCAGCCCAACTAGAGAGGGGTGGAAGGCATTAGGGTTTCCGTAATAAGCAGGATTATTGATCGTTCGTTAATAGTTTGTTTGCATGAATAATTCACAGCCTGCATATCTCAACTTAAAATTGCATGCACTATACAGAATAAATTAGTCAGCAATTGACCTCTGCTGTGGTTAACATCAGGATTTATTGCCCCCAGAAGTCTGATGTATATTGACATGAACAATGCCTTGAAGGTCAGCAAAGCTGTATTTTGGCTAATAGGCCTAAACCTCTAAATGGATAGGCGTTTTTAGTGATTTTAGGCCAATCTTCTTGAGACTGATATTAGGCACATGGTATTGTATGGGGATAACTCATCATACTACTGTATCCAGCATCAAGGTTAGCTGGTAGCAGGCTAGATGCAATAACTGTGTGCAGTGTCTTTAGTTTCAAAATTATTCATTGCAAATGGGTTGGTTATCTTGGTTCATCACAGAATTTATTTACAGTGGCCACAGTAGTTCTGATAATTGTTGCTGCACATTAGTGACATAGAAGGACCAGAAGTCCATTTATTGGATAACAAGCTGTCTTTCCGTTCAACATTAAAAACAATTCTATCAGTCACTATTTATTTAACAATACACTGCCACCTGTCCTATCATTTGTAAGAAGTGGTGTACTTTAACCTTAAAATGCATTGATTTCTATTCATAGCCAGAGTTAGCAGTAGCCCAAATTTGTTTTAAAAACTATTAAATCGAAAGTTTAAATTCCTGCTGAAGATGGGTCTGTCCTCTTTTCTGGTCATTTATCTATGCATTTCATACAGAGATTTTGTAAGGGTGTGATTAAACAATCTTCAAAAAATCACTTTTGTAATGAGGTTTTCTATTCTAAATCATTAGGGTCAAATTTTAAACAACTATATCTTATGTATCACATCAGGTTTTCCAAACCTAAATTTCATACAATCAACTTTTTCATAAACATTGTTCAAAATGTCGTGTCTAAACTAAATGAACATCCTGAATCAGCACAATATTTCCACAAAATTGACTTTAACACATCGAATTATGTTCAGCAGGTGGTTTTCAGCCAACACGTGTTTCATGTATTTTTAAAGAACAATGGTCAAGATGAGGCCAAACTGGTCCTCGGGTAGCCAGAGCTACTATTTAGTCGAGAGAATGCTTTCGTCTGAGCTCTCGTGTTACAAGAGAGGAGGAGGAGGAGAAACAACGTATGAAGGGACACTAGGTTGTAGGGATGACAAGACATTTATTACATCATAAACGCTATATCATCCACACATTTTTTCAGGATCTAGTCCTGGTGCTCACACATTGGGTGAAGTTGCGTGAAAAGGTGAAAAAGTGCTGGTGACTTAAAATTACATCACATTGACAACATAAGCAAAACTCGAATGAATTTTTACAGTTGGAGTTTTGGTTGTAATAGGTCGACGGCGTTTCGATCTCTATAATTTAGAGACCGTCATCAGGACGAGTAACCGTGTGAGCAAGTAGAATCTGAATGGCGGGGAACTGCTACGATCCGGTAATTACTTTAAGGGTTCCGGGCAATGTGTCCCGAGACTTGGTAGAAAATTAGATTAAAGGCAGGATACCGGGTCTCCTCCGGTGATTTCAAGCAGGCGGCGAGGCACTGCAAGGACGGCCTGCTGGATCAATCTGCGGGGCTAGATGAAATCCTAAATTCCCTTTGTGTACGTTTCTTCACAATATGTATGGAGTCCAGCCCAACTAGAGAGGGGTGGAAGGCATTAGGGTTTCCGTAATAAGCAGGATTATTGATCGTTCGTTAATAGTTTGTTTGCATGAATAATTCACAGCCTGCATATCTCAACTTAAAATTGCATGCACTATACAGAATAAATTAGTCAGCAATTGACCTCTGCTGTGGTTAACATCAGGATTTATTGCCCCCAGAAGTCTGATGTATATTGACATGAACAATGCCTTGAAGGTCAGCAAAGCTGTATTTTGGCTAATAGGCCTAAACCTCTAAATGGATAGGCGTTTTTAGTGATTTTAGGCCAATCTTCTTGAGACTGATATTAGGCACATGGTATTGTATGGGGATAACTCATCATACTACTGTATCCAGCATCAAGGTTAGCTGGTAGCAGGCTAGATGCAATAACTGTGTGCAGTGTCTTTAGTTTCAAAATTATTCATTGCAAATGGGTTGGTTATCTTGGTTCATCACAGAATTTATTTACAGTGGCCACAGTAGTTCTGATAATTGTTGCTGCACATTAGTGACATAGAAGGACCAGAAGTCCATTTATTGGATAACAAGCTGTCTTTCCGTTCAACATTAAAAACAATTCTATCAGTCACTATTTATTTAACAATACACTGCCACCTGTCCTATCATTTGTAAGAAGTGGTGTACTTTAACCTTAAAATGCATTGATTTCTATTCATAGCCAGAGTTAGCAGTAGCCCAAATTTGTTTTAAAAACTATTAAATCGAAAGTTTAAATTCCTGCTGAAGATGGGTCTGTCCTCTTTTCTGGTCATTTATCTATGCATTTCATACAGAGATTTTGTAAGGGGTGTGATTAAACAATCTTCAAAAAATCACTTTTGTAATGAGGTTTTCTATTCTAAATCATTAGGGTCAAATTTTAAACAACTATATCTTATGTATCACATCAGGTTTTCCAAACCTAAATTTCATACAATCAACTTTTTCATAAACATTGTTCAAAATGTCGTGTCTAAACTAAATGAACATCCTGAATCAGCACAATATTTCCACAAAATTGACTTTAACACATCGAATTATGTTCAGCAGGTGGTTTTCAGCCAACACGTGTTTCATGGCTCAAAACGCCGCTTCTTCAGGGCTCAAAGGATGACAATAAAAGCTCTATTTACAGCATTCATAAAAGTCATCATTATGTCTGCTTACAAGCTGGAATAGTGCAGCTATTTATTTATCATTAATTAATAGCCACTAGTAGAACTAATCTTAACATTACACTTGAAGTTTCCAAGTTAGCAAACAGAATTCTAAACGAAAAAGTAAAAGATCACAGGAGTAAACAAAAGTAAAGAAAGATGAAGAGATGCCTCGTACAAACATGTGCACTGTTGTCAATTGCCAACAAATTAAAAAAGTTTCTGTTATGCCGGGATGAAGGACTCGTACACCAGTAAGAAGGCAAATATGTGGATTTATTGGCTCCTTTACATACTGAGGATCACCCAGCCTGCCGAGTCCGCCAACCATCCCTTCGGTCTTTTTGTGAGTACCGTGAACGCAGCAGCGTTCCACGCTCTCCACGACAACACCATCAAGACCACATTCCACAGCAAGCGGACCAGCAATGCATAGGTAACAACAGTTTTCTTGATCAGAGCTCCAATGGTCAGATCCCCACACACACTTACCTTATTATATTGTAGCTGAAAATCTTAACCAAGGTAGGTTGTGGGTAATTATCTTAATGGCAATAGAAGGTTTCCTTGAATACATCTTTTGAAACCATAGTCACATCTAACAAATTAAGAGATCGAAACAACTATGTTAAGCTGATCTTTCCTACATAGATACAGAAACTAAGCACTAACGGGCTGTAAACAAATACTCGTGAGCTCCGTATTCCATTTCCTTGGTCAAAGTTTCAGTAGCCAGCTTTCCTTTCACACTCACCCTTTTGATTACAGCCAAAAGGCTTGACCAAGGTAGGTTGTGGGTAATTATCTTAAAAGCGATAGAAGGTGGTTTCCCTGAATACACCTTCTGAGACCGTAGTCACATCTAAAAAAATAAAGAAATAAAAACAACTATGTTGAACGGATCTTTCCTACATATATACAGCAACTATACACTTAAAAGAAAATATTCATAAACTTTGTATTATTAAGTCTCAAACAGAATCCTCGGATCGCATGCTTCACATCCCTATGAGTAATTCAACGGAACCTCCATATACGATAAAGACATGTCCCAAAACATCTGAGACCATACAGTGATATGGCAGCTGCACAAGTCTAGCAGCGCATAGTGTTGTGTCCTGCTATAGAAACAACCCTGTTAAACTGATCTTTACTCCATATGTACGGCAGGTATGCACTAAAGAACTGTAGAAGGTCACTGGTAAGGTCTAAATTACTAGTTCTCAAACAGAATAATCGAATAGCATGCTAGGTATGACCAAGAGTAATGCGATGGAATCCCCAAATATGATTAAAACATGTCCCAAAACGCCTGAGGCCATACAGTGATTTAGCAGTTGTACAAGTTAGCAGCGTGTAGCGTCACATTTTGCACAACTCTCCCATGTGCATGGAAGTCAATTAGGGGTCACCAGGGGTTGCAGCTGCGACCTCTGGCTTGCCCTTTGTGCCTCCAGCACTGCCTTTGCGACCCCAGGCCTCATAGGTGGCAAATTCAGTGCCAGGAACACAGGGGCAGCTGGGGCTCCACTCTGTCTATTTACTGTCAATTTTTTTTACACTAATAGTAAATAAGCAAACTATATTATTCACTAATAGTGTAATAAAAATGGAGTACAATAAGCTGGCCCTTCCGTGGCAGCTAAGGTAAGTAAAAAAATGCTTTTTGTGTTCGTGCGAGTGCTTGCGGGTGAGAGCGTGTTTATGTGTGAGACTGTGTTTATGTGTGAGAGAGTGTATATATGTGTGAATTTGTGTGTATGTACAAGTATGTGAGTGAAAGTGGAGGTCACAGGGCGTGTGATGTCACTTCTGCTACCCCTGGCATTTCCTTGAATTGATGTCCATGTGATAAAACTCGCTCGTAAGCCTGTTTCGCTCATAATCCACTCATTTATAAATAACACAGTAGTAATGCTTTATCTCTTCCCAGTATGAGACAACACTTCCTAAACTCGCAGCTATAACAAAGAGAAAGCGAAGAACTGCATACCGAAAGACGTTTCTGCCTTCATGTTTCCTGAAAAGTTACTCTTTGATCTGCAAGTACATCACAGGGCCCTTCCCCATATCAGAAATAATATAGCCACTCTAGTGAGATAAAAAACAATACCTTGCATTTATCCTCCCGTGCTCACAGTGAATATTTCCATTTTCATCTTCCCACGACAAACTGCACGAACCAAACTCCAGCCAAAACGCTCCACCTTTTATAGGCCTCGTCGTTAACTGCTTCTCCAATCAAATAGAGCAACAGTTTTTTCAAATATATCAAAACGAATTGTAAAACTGAAGTGGAATGAGCACCTACCAGCGAAAATCTACATGGAATCTATCATGACTTACAGAGTCCTTCGACTGAAATCAGCATCATGCTTATATTGTGATCAGTAGTTATATGACCTAAAGAAAAACATATTACGTAAAGTATACTTTGCGCTGTCACAATTACGTTGAAAAAAGCAAAAAGAAGATGATTGTGAAATATAAATTAACTTTAACAGCATAGACTTGGTTTCAAACCGTGGTATAACATATAATCAATCAAGTACTCAGATCACTGAAGTTACCATCGGAACCACTTATGATCAATCAATCAATCAGCATTTGTAGAACGCGACGCTGTCACCCCTGGGTGTAGGGTGCTAGGGTGCGAGGTCCCCGTAAAAAGCCAGGTCTTGAGGAAACAGCAGGAAGAGGGAAGAAACAAGCAGAAAAAGGAAAAACAGAGGGCAGAAAAAAGAGCGAGCAGAAAAGGCAAAACTGAGTGCAGAAAAATGAACATAAAAGGCAAAACAGAGCAGAAGAGGGCAAAACAGAGGGCAGGAGAACGAGCTGAAAAGGCAAAACAGAGGGCAAAAACCGAGCAGAAAAGGCAAAACAGATCAAGAAAGGAGCAAAGGTAGACAGGCAGCTGGACATGAGAATTGCTGTAGGGTGAGCTGGCACAAGGACCTGCTCAATGAGGCCGCACTGCGGCCTCCATTAAGTAGGTCCTGGAGGGGAGGGCGGGGCGCTGTGTGGAGGGAGGAGGGAAATAGCAGGAGGAGGGAAGAAATAAGCAGAAAAGGCAAAACAGTGGGCAGAAGAAGGGGCAGGAAAGGCAAAACAGAGCAGAAGAGGGCAAAAAAGAGGACTGAAAAACTAGTAGAAAAGGCAAAACAGAAGGTAGAAAAATTAGCAGAAAAGGCAAAATAGAGGACAGAAATAAGAGCAGAAAAAGGCAAAACAGAGGGCAAAAAAACGAGCAGAAAAGGCAAAACAGAGCAAGAAATGAGCAGAGGAGCACAAACAGAGGGCAGTAGGTAGATAGGCAGTTGACTGCGGGCAAGCTGAACAAGAGAGCTGTCGCAGGGTAGCTGGCACGGGGACCTGCTCAATTGGGTCACGCTGTGGCTTCCATTAAGTAGGTCCTGGGGGGAGGGCAGGGCACCGGGTGGCCGGAGGAGGGAAACGGCGGGACTTGTGATCCTCTGTTTTGGTTATAATTAACTTTAGGTTTCCTTTGAAGAAATGTATAATTTATTATTTACACTTTTACAATTGTTGATATTCGAAACCCAGAATAGAACCCTATTGAGGTGGCTACTATGTATATACGTATGAACCATTATACTACCATCCAGTACTTCGCATCATGGTATAACACACAGCCTTTCAGGCACTGAAACTACTAGAATACTGTTAAAACAGTTATTGATATTCTTTACCTAAACTTGAACCCTATTATGAAGGCTTCCCTGTAATAATTATGAGCCATTCTGCAAACATCCAACACACTGCGAAGTGCCCGTCAAATTACAATAAAGTAGATATCCATGACCTTGAACTACACCTCATATGTATGCTAGGAAATTACCACCAATACCTCATATGAACTCTGTTTCCACGACTATAATCAACATCCACAGATATTCAAAGCCAAAAATCCTACCCCATGATGTTGGTTACTCCGCCATGTGAAAGTAGGAAGCTGGCTCTCTATTTACTATACCAAAATGGGGTATTGTGTACAGAAAGTCCAGTGTATCCCCAGAGGCTTTACTGAGGCTAAAGTAGATAATACTAATGCTCTCTTTTGTGGTAGTGTGGGTGAGCAGTTAGGCTTATCAGAGGGCTGTGTTCGGCATTTTTACAACAGTGGCAATAAATAAGACACACACTCAATGAATAAATCCCAGACCAATTTATAAAAATAATACTTGGTTATATATATTTTGTAGAACCACAGAATTCACCATAGGTAAATATGTTTTTCAATAGAAATACTTTTCAGTTTAAAAAATGGACACAGTGCAATTTTCAGACTTTGCAAAGTTAACCTATGGGAGGAAGAAAACATTCAGCAAACATAGGGATAACACCGACTTGTACTTGTTTGAAATGATTTCCAAGGGGAGACCTTTCATCACATTTCCTGATGGCATTAATATGTTCCTTAATTCTTTATTTCAATGGTCAAATTGTGGAACCCACATAATGTTTATTACAAGGGCAAGTAATGAGATATATGCAAAAACTAGTGTTACAGTTTATGAACCCTCTGATAGTCAATTCTTTGCTTTTATCAAAATTCTCATTTTTTTCCTTTTGTCTGTGTTAAATTTGCAACATACACAACCTTGACATCAGTAGCAGCCGTCCGGCTTGGTTTTTAACCATGTTCCTTCTTTCTTAGAAACAAATCTGTGTGTATCGCTCAAACTCAAAGTATTTTTTAAAGTTTCTGCTCCCCTGTATGTAATCAATGGGTGTGGACTAATCAATTCTTGAGGTCTTTATCTAAACTCAAAATAACCCAATGCTTTCACAAGACATTAAATATCGCACCATTATCTGGGCAGAACTTTGTAACAAATCTAATCTGTTGTCTATTAGTGACCTGTTTCTGTCTTTCTGTTTGTCTCAGTAGCATTTCTTGTAGTATGCTATGCATCCTTTTGACAGATTGTGTCAGGGTCCCATTAGCATTGCCCCTCACTGATTGTCTTGCTAAAGTGTTTTTTTCTTCTAATTCATAATCTTCTGGGTACAAAAATTTCTCTTGTGTCTGATTAACTCCCCAAAAGTTATATTCCTTTTCTGATTCACTTGATGGCCAGATTTAAAATGTAAAATACTGGCCGTGCTCCAGTGGAAAGAGCGCGTGTGAAGGCTCTTATCATTAACATTAAGTTCCAAATCCCAAAAAGTAATACTAGATTTGCTATGTTCTAGTGACAATTCCATATTCACCATGTTGTTATTCAAATATCTGTGATGTGAGATGAGTTGATCTTCTGTACCTTCCCATAAAATTAGCATGTCGTCTGTGTATCGGACCCATAGGGCCACATACTGATAGCCCTCATGAGCAACTTCATTCCAGGCATGCTCCCTCTCATACCAAGCCATGAACAGGTTGGCATAAGAGGGAACAAACCTGACTCCCAGTGTAGTCCCACAGATTTGGTGATTTAGGGTACCCTGATACAAAAAATAATTATTATTCTGAACAAACTTCACTCGTTCCAAGACCATCATAGAATGACTATAAAAAGATGCTGACTTCATTCTGAAGAAATATATAAGGGCTAGAATACAGTCTTTGTGTTTAATGCTCGTATAGAGACTTTTGACGTGCACAGTAACCAATATGAACTTCTCCTTCCCGGGAATGTTCTGTAATTTTTGCAACAAATCTTTAGTATTCTGATGTAAGATTCTAAACTTAACATAGTTGTTTCAATCTCTTAATTTTTTTATTTTACTACAATTTCAAAAGATGTATTCAGGGGATCCTTCTATTGCCATTAAGATAATTACCCACATCCTACCTTGGTTAAGATTTTCAGCTACAATATAATAGGGTAAGTGTGTATGGGAATCTGACCATTGGAACGCTGATCAAGGAAACTTTTTTAACTGTTTGGCAATTGATAACAGTGCACATGTTTGTACAAGGCATCTGTGCATCTTTCTTTACTTTTCTTTACTCCTGTGATCTTTTCCTTTTTCATTTAGAATTCTGTTTGCTAACTTGGAAACTTCAAATTCAATGTTAAGATTAGTTCCACTAGTGGTTATTAATTAATAATAAATAAATAGCTGCACCATTCAAGCTTGCAAACAGACATAACTATGATTTTTATGAATGCTGTATCATATGTGTGAATAGAGCTTTTATTTTCATCCTTTCGTCCCTGAAGAAGCGGCATTTTGAGCCACAAAACACGTTTGCTGAAAACCATGTGCTGAACATAATTCGATGTGTTAAAGATAATTTTGTGGAAATATTGTGCTGATTCGGGATGTTCATTTAGTTTAGACAAGGTCATTTGGAACAATGTTTATGAAAAATTTGATTGTATGGAATTTAGGTTTGGAAAACCTGATATGATTCTTAAGATATGATTGTTTATATTTGACCCTAATGACTTAGAATAAAAAACTTCAATACAAAAGTGATTTTTTGACAAAAATTTAATCACACTCCCTATGAAAACTCTGCATGTAATTCAAAGTACCAATTTGGTTGTGCACCAATCGAGCAAGTGGAGTGAGCGCCGGGTCTTTTGAATCTAGGCCTATTTTTATTTCAATGTATCTACGCATGGTGCCTTCTGGTTGTTTTTTTCACTAAATAAGTTATGATATGGTCTTACTATTTAAACAGTGTACATTTTTCCATTGGCATTCCTTTGCTAGTGACTTCAGCATGTAGCCCTATCTTGTGTCAATTCATAACAGTTTGAAAAGTCAAGGTTTATACCCCCCTGTAGGATGGATCGTAAAAAGTAATACATTTTGTTATCCATGGCTTTCAAAGGAAGCCTCTATCATTTACGTCTGATTCTAAATCTGCTAACTCACTGCTATGAGATAGAAATGTTTCTAACAAAACTTGTTCCCCACTATTGCTATGTCATAAAGGCCTTCCAGGGCAGGCTGACACAACTCTGAGAGCCTGTCAGAGCTGCTTTGCTTGTCTGCTTTGACTGAAAGCAGAAAGTGCAGCTGCAGGAGGTGGAAGGAAGGCAGGGAAGGTGGCTGGTGTGGGTTAAGAATGGCAGGTAAGGTATTTCTATGCATTTGGGTCAGAAAGGAGAGGGTATGTTATGTTTGCCTTCCCCATTACTCCTCTGTTCCTGCATAGCAGTTACAAGCAGGGGCATATGATTTTGGAGGCCATACATAACATAAAATTATAGCTGCATAAAAAGTGAATTATGGTGCTGTTTTTCACTTCTACATGACATCATACACAAATCTATCTTTGCTCTTGCTGTCTAGTTGATGTTACTTAGAACCACTGGATGAAAAACATCCCTGCAATTCACTGTTAACCATTATGTATAATATGTATAATACATAGGATTCTGCAATACATGTATAAAAACCCATCTACAATTTATTTATAGTGGGCATCCTGTTACATACCCAGTTACCTATTATAAAGAAATTACATAGCCGCTCAAGTGTATTAATTTATTGCAGTTGAGTTATGATGTCACAATTCCTGCTGCTAGAGCCAGCAGCTGAGGGAAACGGCAGGCCAGGTCACAGAGCATAATTAAAGCAGCTGTTTTTCTTTGCTTTTCTTTCTTTTATTCTGTTTTTCTAGCTGTACAGTGAGAGGCAGAAAAGAGATATTCTTGGCAACAAGTTTATTTTTTGCACTCCTTAGGTGATTATAGAAAAGTTAGAATATTTCTGCATGTTTCTATGCATTCCAAGCTACTGTGCCTCTAAAAAAAATGACCTGTATTAAACTAATTCTAATATTTGTTGCAACAAATACCTAACAACTTTTTGATGTGATTAATTTTGCACTAGAGATTCTATTTTTCTTCTTCATATTTCCAAAAATGCTTTCTTTTTCATATGAAAGCTATGGACCAAGGATTTAAGTGGTTTGTGGGAAAGGCAATGATGTGGCCAAATATTATAAGGAATTAAGTACACTCTGTCATACATGATAGGGATATTGCAAGCCACTTCAAAGTTCCATAATCTTATAATGGACCTCGACCTTGTTTCTCTATATGATCACAGAACTCTTCGGTGACTTACAATATCCTTATACAGTACGGCATGTGGTATTTTGTGTATATTATTAGCACAAATCTGCAACCTCTTTGAATGCTTGCATTGTTCTAGGTAGGCAGGTGTTAGTCACATCATGTTCGACTGTATTTATGCATGTGGAGTGCCAAGAGTAAGCCAGGATGATTTAAGTAAACCTATAGTCACCATAAAGCAAATGAAAACATATCCTACTCTCAGCATATTAATATAGATTTATTTACAATGAAGTATTTTAACCAAAACAGTAGATCCGTGTTCACTTTGTCACTGTTAATGGAACCAAGCATAGTCATGCTGTTTTCAAACTCTTACACGTCATGTGCTTTTCTAGTTCATTTTATAGTGATCAAACCTGAGGGAGACATACAGTGAAGCACTATAAGTGTTTTAATAATAATAATAATAATAATAATAATAACCAGAGCACTATGGCCCTCATTACGAGTCCTCTGGAAACTGGCATGAATTGTCTCCTCCATCGGATTTACCGATACTGGTGGTATTGGTAGCTCCAGGAGGAGGGAAATTGGGGCCATTACACGTTGGACCTTGAGGAGCCCTTTTAAAATGAGACATTACTCAGTAATTGGTAATTCCAGGTCCAATTACCCCAGTCCATTCTCCATGTTCCCCAATTTTCACACAGAGAAGCTCAATGTGAAAATACACAGATCAGTGGAAACACAGTGGATCTCATCATTACAATGGGGCCCGTAACTGGTGTTACCAGTCCCATCATAATCAAGAGGCCACTCGTAATGAAGACCAAAAATAGCAAGACACCAAGGCCCCACCAATGACCTTATGTTGGCAAGGGCAGTATGAATACAGGCAGAACCAATCAATGAATGTATTAAAGCTGGCAACCCCTTTACAGAGCAAGCCACCAATTGATAAAGGTGGACATTATTGCCACCCAAAAATCTGATCTCGCAGAAAAAGATGTGTTCAAGCATCAAGGGTGCCCGGCGAAGTGGGATCATAAATGGGCAAAGTGGAATGTCTCCAGAGGCTAACTCTGTATCTCTCCTTCAGTTGAATTGTGTAAAAATGTCAAAGAAATTGAAGCTCTTCCTGTCTAATATTACAATGTACTGTGATGTAATGAGTGTATATGTCCAATGGCCATATTTGGGCTTCGCTGCGAAAGTGTGGACCTGTGAATTGTTACGATACCATCAAAACTGTTTAATAAAAAGAAAATTAAAAAAGAAAATCTGATCTGAGCTGTTGTATAAAATGATGATCCCAGTAACTAGATGCTGCATGCATGTACGTATGCATGGATGTATGAATGGTTTCTTGTAGAGTGCAAACCTATCTAAATGGGAATGGGAAGTTGAACATGGGTTGAAACTCTAGTATACAATTCTTGATCGTTTACAAGAAGCATGGCTATTCATGGGTGAAAATTCCTGTGATGAAGAGATGCATTGTTCCCCGGAAATCTGTGTCACTAAGTATTTTCTGAATTGCATGAGGATTGGGCCAGTTCTGATGTTGACAGGGATACTATTCTGGGAGCATCGACTGAGTAGGCTTGTCTTCTAGTGTTCTCTTGTTTGCATTTGTTTTACTTCCATCTTGCAATACCCTGGTTTCTTGTGTGGTGTATTTTGCTTGTGGTAATTCATTTTGACTGGGTATGCAGGGGTGCCATTTCTAGTACTGTAATATTTGATGCAGCTGGCCTTGAAGATGATGCAGGATTAGATGGGGAACCAGTTTGGTTCCTTCAGGCACTCTCTTCAGCCTTTGATGAAACATGCTGAAACATTTAGGATGCCTTACAGAGATAGCAATTTGGTGTCAATGAGTTGTTAGACCTGGGTATTATTTTCATCTAGATATCAGAGGACCAAGGCTGGACACTGAAGCCCATATTCAAGGTATTCTGTCGCCCTTGAGCCACGCAAAGGGATGCAAGGGTGATGCAAAAACTAACATAAATTAGATTTATCAAGTCACTCAAGGCCACCTTCTAGATCTAAATCTAGAGTAAAGCAAAGCAGCGTAAATCTGTCCTTGCATTACTCTGCATCAGGGAGGTGTGCATTCTGACACATCCCCAGATTTACAGACACTGGTATACCTGGAGATGCATCAGAATTGTATGTCTGCCCATCAGAGGGGAAACCAGGAGAAATATCTTTATTCCTCCTCGTTGTTTCCACTTCCCATGTGTACTGCATTCTGCATCATACTTAGAAAAAGTGCTCCTTCCTGCACAAAAACAATGCTGCCTACAACGCAGGCACCCTTGCAGGTGCATGGGTGCCTGCGTTGGTGCTAGGACACAATTTGTGCGCCAGCACAGTCAGAAAGCAGGAATACGCCATATAATGTTAAATACTGTGCATTCCTCCCCTCTCGCTTTCACGCAGCGCAGTAAGGTGTCTTGTTGCGTTGTGCGACATATTGGTAAATATAGTCCTTTGTTTGAAGTTTCTATCAGGGAGGGAAAACTTTTATTTATTAATGAGAATGGGTTAGTACTAAGCTGTTGTTGAAGTGGAATCCCATACCCCAATATTTAGAACTCAACTCCTGTAATCATATTTCACAATTTACCTCAGGAAGTTCAAATTTGTGTTGATCTTGCATTAAAGGGCACCTCACCCAATATCAGTTTAGCAGAGTATCATAAATAAGTAATTAAGATGACTCAATAATTGAGTTCTAGATCAAGGGAAAGCGAAAGGGTTTTATTACAGAAATCTCAAAATCAAGCGGTACTGAATGAATGATGCCATTGTAGAAATAAAAACCTTCTTAGGGGTTCACTGATACATCTGGTCCTTAAGACCAACAAAGAAAAGATTGGCACGGAAGCTGTAATATCAAAAAACATGTTTTAATAACCTCAGATGAGGGAGATTGCGTCTTACGGTACCCGCAGGCCACTGTAGGAGGCATTCTAATGAGTGCAGAGAACAGGGTCCTTATATATGCATTTGTTACATAGTCAGCATAAAATCAAGGGGAGGTCCTAGCACATACAAGCATGCTTATTGACTAATATGGGTATACAAAATTTGCTTGCTCCACAAAGTGGGAGGGGAGACTAAACTGCTTACATCAGTAAGAATAGCCTGACAGTTCTATACTAGGAGCAGGTGCATTCTACCAGCTAGGCCTTTCTGAGCATGTGCAAGACTCTGGAAGAGGGAGAAAGCACATGGCGAGCACATGGCTAACTAAAATGGCTGCCAAGTACAAAATGGCTTTCAGCTCATGCTAACAGCGATTCCTGCAATCTTTAACAGATGATCCTTTTAGCATGAGCTAAAGACATTCCCATGATCTAGTAGAGACATAGAAAATATTTTGCACATTTTCTTCTCATAAATTCATCAATATCCTATGCTAGGTGGGCATTTACATTCTAAACATTTCATTAAGCAGGTATATATAAGGTATAAGCAGGAGTACAAAGGGAACAGAGCATTGGGTCATACAGGTAGCAAGAGAGAATAATGACTATTATCTCAAACAGAAATCTCAATATTTTTCCAACCCTAAGCAGAAAGCAAATACCAAAACCATCTAGTCTAATTCTAAGTTTCAGGGCTCTGATGTATTTCAGTGACTATCTATTTCAGTTTCAGAATAGCCAACAGCACATACCTAATAAAAACATTTTCAATAGACTTTCTCAGTATTTTTTATGATGGCTAAAGTATCAATTAATATACTTAAGGAAAGAGTAAAGTAACATGCTCAGATGAACTTTTCTCGTGCAGAATAAACATTACTCTTAAAAAAAATATTAATGCAGTCAGACATATTATTACAAAAACAATCCTGGCTCCGGGGGACCAGGAGGACCACACAAGGCCATTGGAATTAGGACAAGGAGCCGCAAAGGGCTGCTCCTCCTCAAAAATGGGACGACCAAAGGGGTACATTACTAACAAAAAAAAGAGTCCTTGGGAAATTGTAGTACAACCAACCAGAGGGGAGTCTTCTCCCTGTGTCCGTTTGAGCCTCACAGGCAGGCTCTTGTTGTTCCCACGGTGGAGCTGCACAACTCGCAACTCAAGAATCACGGAGAAGGAAAAGTCTTTCTTTCAGGATAGGGCAATCACCCCCCAGGGCAAATACCCTCAATGATCCTGTCCAGTGTCTCAGGCAGTGCACCAGTTTTCTTCACTTTAATCTAACAGGCACCAAGGGCACAGCACCTGTACCCTAAACTCAAGTCCTTCCCTAACTCCTGTATTGCACCTCTGGCGCACTGCTCTTTTGTTGGGGCCACAAATTGTAGCCAATATGCTCAGGCATCCCTTGATCAACAAACAAAGGCGTAGACTTGCATTCACTTGGGACCAGGACTCAAAGGCATGAAGTAACCCTTGTTTCAAAGGGGGTCACCTCAAGCAAAAGCCTCCTTGCCGTCCTTGTCGTTCTGTGACTCTCTCAGCTGGGCATCAAAAACTGGATCCACACAAAGATTTCTCCATCCTAATTTGTAACCCCGTCTTTCGCCCAAGACAGTGGCAGGGGTACACACTTCACGTCCCAGTGCTTCTGCCTTCACTGAGGTCCTAGTTGCCGGCAACGCCTGTGCTGGTTCCTTTTGTTTTGACTGTAGGCTGGACTGGTGCTGACTCCCAGGCTGGATCTGATGTCCGGGCCCCTCTGGCAATGGTTGTAAGGCAGCAAATATCTATTGGTGGACAGAACAAGAGGTCTTTAGACAAGGCACAGAAATAATCTAACAACAGAATACTTCCTTAGTCTTGGGGCGCCCCATACATTAGCAAGGCACCCAAGAACCACTTCATCTATCTGAGAGTAGAAAACCCTGGACCTATTGGCAAGTATAAAAGGAACGTTTTGGTGAACTGACAAGAGTAATACATCACCCAATCCCAAACAGCCAAGGAAGTCTGTGTTCATTTACTAAATTCTGAGGAAAAGAGAAAAACAATACAGACATACTCCAAATACTTACATTGGTGTATTCCTATATTACTAATCTGAAGAACCCTCAAGAAAAAGGAAATGTTCTACACTTTTACTCATAGATTTTACATTACTTGTACAGGACTGCAGACACTTGTAAAATAATTTCTCTTACATGTTATGCTTAGGACCATGCTCTCATGTTATAGGCGCAGCAGGAAAATCTAAAACTGCTAATTTAACAGGGATTCTTATTGCAAAAAGAACTAAACTTCAACATAGTGGGTACATTTTCTCCAGCAGAACATGTTATGACAAACAAACTCCTATAAAACAATATTTTCCTTCAAAATGTTTGCTAAGGATCACATGAGCGTCTTTCCTGCATTCTACTTTTCACGATCTGGACTATGCAACATCATTTTCAAAAGGAAAAAAACCCTATCTCCAGCTCTAATAAGGGCTGTCAGCTTATTGACAGAGACTAGCTAATAAAAGACTAGCAATGCCCTTGCAAAACTGTATAGAACATGAGAATAACATAAACAATAATAGTGTTGCCACCTGAGATTTTTGAACAGAAACCCCCACTATACAGTTCCCCTTAAAGATCAAATAAGGGAACATCAATCTGTTCTACTCATTCTTTCATACAGGATGGGCAGTAACATAGTATATATGTTTCATCATTTTATTAATTCTAACAATTTTAAAACAGTATTACAGAATAGCCAATAACTGTCACATGGCCATTTCCTAGACAGCTTAGACAGACTCAAGAAAGAGTGAGAAAAAGAAGAGAGAAAACATAATTTTGCCTACCCTTAATTTGTAGAGGAGCTAGCCTCCTTCCCCCATTTTGACAGTAGGAAAACCTGAAACAGGTTTCACTTCTGTCAACACTTTCAACCCCTATTTGTAGCAACTGGGCACAAACAAACTTGTAGGAGATATCTTAGAAAGTGGCTATTCTCTGATTCAGCCTAACACAAGCACATTGAGTACTGTGGAAAGCGTTAGTAACCAATGTACCAATTCCTTCAGCAATTGTACTAGATTAACATGAGGGTGCATGAATGCAAACTAAAATCCATTTCCTCCTTATCGTAGCCCCTACACAGTATTCTTTAAACTAAAACCATTATTTTTATATACATGACAGATCAATGCTCAACTGAGGGCTGCTTTTCCTTCGTTTCATATGACTGCACAAAACGTGTGTTTGCCAAAAATAGGAAGCAAAGCTTCTCATTCCTCTCTCTGCGCTGTCATCTCGTCTTTCAAAAACTTTTCAGAGGTCGAAGTGGCCAAGCAAACCTTACCCTTCACCCTGCTAAGTTGCTAAATGCAGAACTCCGACCTTTGACCCGTTCAGCAGCTGGTCATTTTTTTTGTGCAAGGCTTGCCATGCGGTTTTTGTAATTCAAAGCAACTCTGGAGAATCACGGCTGAAAGGCAGTCCTGTCCGGTCTGTTTGCCAGTAATTTAAAGGTAGGATAATAACGTCTGCTGGTTTCTGTATACTTATTTTCAGTTGTGTACAGTGTGTGGTGTGCAGTCTAGTAATACAGAGGTCAGCTGTTTGTTCTATACTGGCATGTGTACCAGCTCTAGCTTGAGATCAGTTTGAAACCTGCCCTGAGTGGTAGAACTGCTTGTAAAATTGTGAATTTAGCTCAATTTCGACTTTGGTGGTAGGGGCACTTAAAAATGAATATCCTACAATATTTTTGCATAATAGGGATCCCCAGGGTGTCCTCTAGATAGCCCAGGAATGGGAAATCAGAAATGTATAAGGTATACCCTTATAAAAATGAGTTTTGTACGGCTGGGTAAAGTGACATTTCACATTTAAGTTTCCTTTTTTTTTTTCGGTACAGCACTGCTTAAATCCAACTTTGATGCTAGGAATTCACAGTATGATGATTAGGCTTTATAAAGATGAAAAAACGAATTTAAAGCATTTATTTTTAATAATATATTTTTTTAATATAATTATTATTTTTTTTTAATAAAACCAACCATTTTGATGATTCCACATTTGAAAAGCAAGCTTCATTCGTAGCCTGTCAAATTTAAACGCATTCATGTATAACCCTAAGCACAGAAGCCTTACTTGAAACATGAAAAGTCTGCGCCACTTTTTAAAGGACAGTTATTATTTAACATCAGAACCACAGAGGTACTTATGAAAAAAGGCATTAAGAAAGGAAATCCCTACTTTCAATTTTGTTCTCTGTTATCCAAAATAATGAAACTGGTTTTTTGAAACTTTTAAAATAATGCAGGCCTTCATACCAGTTTTACACTGACTTAAAATTTCGCTGACTCAGCATTCCTGTCTGTGGCCGTGATCAGGAATAGCCATATGCTATTTATGCAGCTGTTGTTTGTCAGCAGGCGTCGAATTTTCACGCCTTTCTCAGGAAAAAACCCCTTTATTATTTGAAATACCCTGACAGAGTTAAATCCCCATTTGCTGTGTCAAACAGTTTCTTTTCAGTTAGTCAGTTTAAACGCAGCTGTTGGAAAGCTTTTTTCTCGGGTGCTGAAAGAAAAGCATGTCACAGTCTATTTAAAAACTGAGGCCTTTCAATGCAGTCAAATCTATCTTTCTATAATGTGTATTTAGTTCAGCAATGACCAAATTCACTCAGATGATGTGCATGCCTTTTAATGTCTAATACAATGTATCTAAGGAAAATGCTGTAACATGTTGTATTTTAGTCTATTGATTACAAAACACACAATTTCGTTTTTCTTCCTCTGTATGAGGCCTATTTTAATCCTATTGAATACGAATTCTAATTTTATCTTTAGCATTGTGGCAATTTGCACACATGTATAGTGTCTTACTCTGTCAATTTAATAGTAACATGCAGCTATTTAGCATATGTTATATAATTCATTTCTGGATTTTTATTTAATATGTAAGTAACTAAATGACAGTTTGCATAACAGAATGATGACAGCAAAAAAACATAAACAAACTCATTGAGCTCATTCCAGACATTTACAGAAGGGGGTCATACACTCAGAACACACAACACAGCGCGCTTAAAGCTAGCCATTCTTACACAAAGAGCGCAATCGCTATTTACTCACACAAGTATCACCAATGTCAAACCACATAGACATTGAAACACACATTTAACCCACAAATCAACACTTAGGACTTTAAGACAGCTTACAAATTGTACGCAAGACGAAACTATTTGTAAATACTAATTGTAAGTCATATTTACAAGAAGAGCTCTCAAAAGTAGCCCAAAAAACTGTTCCATGGTCAAGAAGCCAAAATACACCAAATTCGCCAGTTTTGGCTGGTAGAACACTCAAAAAGCGCTCTGCATATCACCACTTATGAATGTTACTAAGTGCGCAGATCCGGATCCGTTTTATGTACATATTTAGTTCCATGGGGTACTTAGTCACCAAGGAAGAAATATCTTTTACTATACCTAAACCTATTTAGGTATCCCCTCTGAGGGAGTCAGCTGAGTACTTCCTAAATCCATATCGGTACCTCCAAGACAGCAACACTTTCTACGAAGTGTGCTAGAAGCAGGCATGTCAAGAATATTATAGCATATATAATATTATACTCCAAGTGACACTTAACACAATGTGTGCCGTTCAAGTTTTCAAAGTTAGAGAAAAATCTCCTCATTACCTGCCTTCATTTGCTGCAGCAAAACAAACAAACAAACCAAAATCTTGGCCAAGTCATTCCAAACAAAAGTGTTGCTCCAGCAACCTTACCAAAGCAAAGTCTCCAGCTTCCAACTGCCAAGTTCTGAGTGACCTAACGGTCGTTTTAAAATACTCACGCCAAAGAAGTTCTCAGTCGGGAGCGGCAAACACTTGGAGGATCAGATCAGGAAGACCAGAAATATACTGGGCTGGAAGACAAACAATCTCCGTGCGCAGGGTACCTCCTCAGTAGATTCCTGTCCTGTACTCCTCAGTAGATTCCTGTCTCCCTTCAAGACCACTCCCTTGGATAGCCGCTGCACCGATGAGGTCCACTAGTCGGGCGCCATTTGTAGAAATAAAAACCTTCTTAGGGGTTCACTGATACATCTGGTCCTTAAGACCAACAAAGAAAAGATTGGCACGGAAGCTGTAATATCAAAAAACATGTTTTAATAACCTCAGATGAGGGAGATTGCGTCTTACGGTACCCACAGGCCACTGTAGGAGGCATTCTAATGAGTGCAGAGAACAGGGTCCTTATATATGCATTTGTTACATAGTCAGCATAAAATCAAGGGGAGGTCCTAGCACATACAAGCATGCTTATTGACTAATATGGGTATACAAAATTTGCTTGCTCCACAAAGTGGGAGGGGAGACTAAACTGCTTACATCAGTAAGAATAGCCTGACAGTTCTATACTAGGAGCAGGTGCATTCTACCAGCTAGGCCTTTCTGAGCATGTGCAAGACTCTGGAAGAGGGAGAAAGCACATGGCGAGCACATGGCTAACTAAAATGGCTGCCAAGTACAAAATGGCTTTCAGCTCATGCTAACAGCGATTCCTGCAATCTTTAACACCATGAAGACTCAAATACAGAGTTATATTGGGTAGCCAAAATCAGAAATAATTCTACGTCTCAAATGAGCAGCAAAAATTCTGAAAAAGTTGGACAGCATTTCCAGTGGTAAGGGAAAGTCTTCGGAAATATATTCTGGCCACTCCCAGAATCAAGGGGTTCTTATACACAAGTCTTGCATAGAAAATTAACTAGAACCACACATTCAGCATGGTATGATCCCATTTGTCACTGTTTCGGCGAATCAGAATAATTCATGTCAACAGCGTTATACGTTATCACGATCCCATTTACTAAGAAAGCATCCTGTTTTTCTGCGTCAATGTCATCCGGAGTTGTTTCGATCAAAATATGCAAATTAAGCAAAAGCAATTCACAAATGAATAATACTAAACTGAGCTACAGAAACACAGTGGAAGGACCTCGGAAACATTTTACAGTTAGGAACACTAGAAAGTTCATTCCGAGCACAACAGGAAAATTACATCAACTTGTCTTTATTCTGCAGAGCAGTGGGGAGAGAAAATGCACTGGGGAAACCAATGGGAGGGGATGAATACAGGAGTGAAACAGAGACAACAGCAGCACCCATTTTATCAAAAATGGATTTTTCTCCAATATGTGACATTACTAAATCATGTTAATAAACACACTTCTATATGTTGTATTAAAATAATTTTAGCTGCAATCATATTAAGTCAGCATGTAAGTATTGGATCTGACATAAAAATACTTAATATAATTTGTTGCACAAAATATAAACTTAAACAAACCTCTAACACTATCTTTATTTTCTTAGTGATGTGATAGTTGATGGAGAGGTTGGTGTGGATGATTAATTCAAGACATTTTCTTTGGTTGTTGTTGTATCCCTTTAATACGTGATGTTCTAATGGAGTTTTCATATGTGTTCTCATTCTGTATCCATGGTGTTGCTGTTGTCCAGTGGATCATTCTTTCTTGAGTTCTCGATTGGACAGCAGCGTCACTTGTTGTTCATTTCTCCCTTCGTGGGTTTTTCATTGCCTTTCTACTTCGCTATCTGAATAAACTACACTTCAGGAATTTGACCTCGAGTGGTTCTATTTATATCCTTCTACATTACAAGTGTTGGACAATGGAACACATTTCATTTTAAAGAAAATGGTAGAATTTTTAAATAAGTATGGTATTAAGCATGAGAAAACGCTGTTGTATTTTCCAGCAGCAAACGGTTTAGTTGAAAGGTCAAATAAGTTTTTAAAGAGGGAACACAGACAGCACTGGCTTCTGGTTTGGATGTGCGTAAGCCTCTGAGGGAAAAGGTTTGGAGTTATCTTAATACTCCACACACTATCACTGGGTTCTCTCCTTTCTTTTTGTTGCAAGGTAGAGATGCGAAGGCACTTTTGAAGCCAAATTTTGATAAAACACAGAATTTACATTCAATGGACAGAGGTTTGCAGATCCATAGAAGTGTGGATTAATGTGTCAAAGAGAATTTCAAACACAGGTATAAGTCTAGAGTTGACAAATCTGCAAAGGAAGAGAAAGAATTGATAGTAGGTGATTGGGTTCTTGTTAAAAAACCAAGGAGAACTTATAAAGGAGAATCAAAATTTCCTATACCAGCACAAATTGTGAGAGTAGCACGCACAGCAGTTTTGTTGAAGAATCGTGGATGGTGGAATAAGGGTGCAATTGTGATAATAAAACCTTACCAGAAAGACATAAGTGAAAAGAAAATAACCAACAAGGAGGGTATTCATGATTGTTCCACATGGGATTTTGGAAACAATGTAGCACAAAATGGTGACAAAAATGATTGTCTAGATTTTACATCAGATGATAGAGCTACTTGTAGGTTAAACACTACTGCTAACAGTTCTAACAAGGTAATGTTGAATTGCAGCATCTTTGGTGACAATTCATCTTTTTCAGGTTTGTCATCTGTTTCTGGTAAAGAAAGATTGTTATGCCTGTAAAGTTTAAAGATTATCATTTGTATTGCTTCTTTTATTTGCTTATCATTCTTATTGTTTTATTTTATTTTTGCATAAGAAAGGGAGATGTTGTATCCCTTTAACACGTGATGTTCTAATGGAGTTTTCATTTGTGTTCTCATTCTGTATCCATGGTGTTGCTGTTGTCCAGTGGATCATTCTTTCTGGAGTTCTCGATTGGACAGCAGCTTCACTTATCGTTCATTTCTCTCTTTGTGGGGTTTTCATTGCCTTTCTACTTCACTACCTAAATAAACTACACTTCAGGAATTTTACCTCGAGTGGTTCTATTTATATCCTTCTACATTACAACAGTTGTCCATCATGGGAAGACGCTGTTTTAGCTAATTTCAAAGAGCCTGGCTTGAATTAGTGGTTGTTTATTGCTGTAGATGAACAGGAGGAATTCCCTATGGGTAAAGCAGATATTAGGTAGGCTCTGGTCATTCAATTCCGATTTAGATTGAAACAGTGTTGTGATGGTGAATGCCAGGGGAAGTGGAGATTTTCAAGTTGAGTTGTGTATTGTTTGCATATTAATGGATCCTCATGTTGTTAACATAGTGAGCAGAGAGGCATTAACACATAGTGCATGTGTGCTCAGTAGAGACTGAGATGATAATAAAAAGCATTTTTTGTGCTTCAGAGACACTGTTTATTCCCATAAATCTAACTTTATCATGGTTGGTAGTATTACACAGCCAGTGATAAATTGTCATCTTAGCAGTATCAGTTGACAGGCTAAAAATGCAGGAAATCATGGTGTTCAGGAAGCTATATTTTTACAATGTTAATACCACAGATGATATTTTCTGCTTGGAAAATTTCCTTACCACTACCTGTAATAAATAAAAGAAACACAGGTAGGATGATAAATACTGTTGCATTTCCTGTGTCAGAAAGCAAATTTTTAATTCTAGTGTGCATGCCATTTAGAGAGCTAGTTGGTATGTTAGTAGGACTATTTATATGGTCCACATCAGAGGAAATGATGTGCCTTGGAATTGAAAGAGAATCAACAATCCAAATTTATAATGTAGTTTTAAGTAAATCTGAAACACAATCCATTCAGCTTAAAATGTAAATAATTCATAAATCGCTTCAAAGGTAAGTGAGGACTGTAGAAAATGCATAGACTTCTCTAGTTTTGCATTATGTTTTATGATCTTGCTAAATGCCAGTGCTACATTATAATACAACCTATGTTTGCAGTGTGTGTTTGAATAATGTCACAAGAAAGACAGGAGCATCACATTAGAGTTACCACTGTATGAGTGTGCGAAATCTAATTCAGGAGGTCCTAGGGAAATCAGACGTTAGTGGGGCGAATGGTGTCAACTGGGATCTTTCATGTCAGGTGTGATGGGGCCTCCATACTATGGACCATTAAACTGGGGACACTGTACTTCTTTTAGTACTTATCTGTCAGAGTAGTAAGGCAGAACAGTCCAAGGTTGAATCAAGGAGGTACCGTGGGCTAGAAACTTAGAACTTAAAAGTGCATCAAATAGCAATCATTGTACAGTAAGTGCTGTTCTTTTAAAAGGAAAAGTGCACATGTAAATACTATGCACACAAATAACAAGTATTTAGCACATAGCAAGTGCAAATACCAAATACAGCTGCTACTAAAAGGACATCTCAAACTACCTAGGGTGCAAAACATGTGCCCTAAAGAAAAACACTGTACCTAACCACCTAAATCTAGATCTGACCCCGTAGATTTTAGGACGCATAAAGCACTCGTGCACCAGCAGTCCATAACCACTAAAGTAGTGGTACTTCCTGTATCTCTTTATAGAGAAATTACTGAGAAATTAAAAATGGAGAAAACAAAATGCAAGGTGTTGGAAAGACGCTGGAGGAGGAACTATGCGTCCGATTCCAAATTTGCCTATAAAAGGGCCAAAAGAGAATACCACACTCTCTGCAAGTCAGCTCGCGCTGAATATGTATCCTCGACCATCTCCAGTGCTCTGAACTGCTCCAAGACACTATTTAAAATGGTCAAGGAGCTCTCTGGTTCTGGAACTCAATTTATGCCCCCTTCTTTGAATGGCCGGCAATGTGAAGACCTGGCTAAATTCTTTCTCCAGAAAGTGGAGAAAATATATTCCGAAATAAAGGGGACAAAGCCTGACAATCCCCCCCAGCTAGCATCTACATTTTCTCTAACAGATAGTACTTTTTCTTATCGAGATATGGGGACCTCTGAATCCATGATTAAATTGGAAACATGGTCTCTACTAGACATGGGCTCCTTTAAACGTCTTTTAGACGGTATTAAATCAGGCTCTCCTAGGGATCCTCTCCCGATCTCTGTGCTCCAGCAGCTTGAGCCACCATCACTCATGGTAATTATGGAACTCTTGAATGCCTCCTTACAGGAAGCAATAGTTCCACAATGAGTGGAAACATGCAATGGTGCTCCCTCTTCTGAAGAAGGCCAATGCGGATCCTGATCTGCCTTCCAACTACCGGCCTATTTCTTTGCTCCCGGCTTTTTCAAAGATTTTAGAGAGGCATATTAATCTACAGTTATCCCAATTTGTAGAGTCGCAAAAGTTCCTACATCCATCTCAATCTGGCTTTAGAGCCGGCTTTTCAACGGAAACGACACTTCTTGGAGTTACCGAAAGACTGCGACGCCACCTAGACTCTGGAGACACGGTGGCCCTCATACTACTTGACTTAAGCGCGGCTTTTGACACGGTGTCTCACACCGTGTTAGTGAAAGCTTTAATATCATTGGGCGTTACTGTGTCGGCTCTTAACTGGCTTATTTCTTTTCTCGCTAATCGGACTTTCCAGGTCTTCTCTCCAACAGCCAGTTCCGAAACCCATTCTTCACCTTATGGGGTACCCCAGGGCTCTATTCTTAGCCCTTTATTGTTTAACATATACGTCAGACCTTTGGCTGATATTGCGGAAGAAGCTGGGCTGTCCTTGTTCTTCCATGCGGACGACACCCAAATTATCTTCTCTCTCTCAGTAGAGAGGGCGTCTGAGATTTCTCCCCTCCAGTTGGGCTTGGGTAAAATTGCTTCGTGGATGCAGGCAAATTATCTCAAGCTCAATGGAGAGAAGACCGAGTTCTTGATTCTAGGGAAGAATAGAGATCTTTGGGGTCCCCAACATTGGCCTAATGAAATGGGTGCTCTTCCTCAGCCCTCCCGCCAAGTTCGTAACTTAGGCTTCATCATTGATGACTCATTAACTATGCAACATCAAGCCGTAAAGGTGGCTGCAACTTGCTTTACCATCCTGAAATGGCTTAAAAAGATTATTTGGATGTTGCCTGACCATACCCAGAGAACCGTAGTCCAGGCTCTTGTCACCTCTAGACTGGACTACGGCAACATTCTTTATCTGGGGACTAACAAGGATGTGACACGTAAGTTGCAGGTGGTACAGAACTCCGCCGCCAGATTGATATGCCAGGTTCCTAGAGTTGCCTCTGTCTCTGCCTATCTGTGTGATCTTCATTGGCTCAGGGTGGAGAACCGCATTAAGTTCAAGGCCCTGAGCTATATGTTTAAAATCAAAACTGGAGTGGCTCCCCAGTACCTGCAGGTCCTGGTTCATCCTTACGTGCCTCCTCGTCCCCTCCGCTCGTCCACTCAAGTGAAATTCTCTGTCCCCAGACTCAGATAGTCACGGATGGGCGTCGATCTTTTGCCTGTCTGGGCCCCTCCTTATGGAACTCTCTTCCCATATCGCTTCGCAATGAAACTGTGTATGTCAAATTCTGTAAATTCTTAAAAACCTGGCTTTTTAACCAATAAACTTCACCTTGCTCTGTTCCCTTCTGGCTGGCGCTGGGAAACCCTTTTGGGTAGCTGTTGCGCCTTACAAATTAAATTAACATAACATAACATAACATAGAGCACCAAACAAAGATATGCACAATTAAAAGATCAGGCCTCCTAACTTTGTCTGGATAGTCACAATGAAAACATCAGGGGAAGATTTGCTAAGAACCCTTGCATTGTCCTTGCATGACACAACTCGTTGCAAGGCAACGCAAGTCCTTAACTGGGATTTACTAAGCCAAGAAAAGCCATGCAAAGTGGAAATGCAACATTGTTGCATGATTACCTAGAAAGGACACACTAGTACACATGGGGAGTTAAGCCCAATGATCCCACATGGCAGCCATCATCTCGAGATAATGTGAAACTTTAAGAATTCCTGGGAATTGTAGTTTTCTTGTCGGGCACTGTCACACAGTGCATTCTTCAAAGATGCAAAGCCTTTTGCCAGGCAGGGCTGGCCATCCCCACCCTTACTTTCCTTGGAATAATTTCAGCGCGTCGGGTTGACTATGTTACACCATCATGACCACCAAGCCCTGACTTGTCAACAAGCATACTGACACCCTCTCTTGGAGCACTACAACAAGAACTCTTCTAAAACGTCTAAGGATCACAGAAGACCAATGGCCTCCATTTTGAGAATCACCAGCAAGTCCACTTCCTACTAGTCCTGAAAGCGAGTTAGGTTGCTAGTGCAACTAGCTCTGGAGGGAATCCACACAAGTCCAGACTACAAACCAGGGGGCTCCAGACTCCTGATAGGAGTGTGTCAGCCCAAGCTGGCCCTTCCCCTAGTCTTCATATTCTTCTTCTCAACTTTCTGAGGTTGTTCAAGGGTATAAAAAGGGAGACTGAGTTTCTTTTTATCCTTGGGGCACTACCCTACCTGGTGATACCATATTATTCCTCTACACCAGTGATCCTCAAAGTAAGGCCCAGGGGACACGTGCAGCCCTCCAAACCTTTTCATGAGGCCCTCTGGTCAAAAGCAGCATTGGGCTGCTGTGTACTCGACTCAGTAATAGAATTAAAAAGATGTTAAATAACCAGGCAAGCCTTTATTTAAAGGTTAATTGATGTTAAAGAAAGGAAGTAACTAGGTTGTCCTACACCGCTTAACTTTAGGAACATCTTCAGTTTTAAAAGACATCTTACAGCAAAAGAATAAAAATATGATAAAGTATCTTTAAAATTCAAAAAGTGTATTCTATCAACATACAGAATCATTTCATCTTAGTACATCAGATTATATCAGAGCACTGAGAAGTATTTTTTGAAAATGAGGGTGGGAGCACACTGCCACACATCCCAGCACTCAGTTTGCCCCAATGCATCATGGTAAATGCAGTGCATGATAACACTTACTTCAGTGACAGTCTTTAGTTTTTCACCCTTTTTTGTGCAGCCATTGGTGTGTATCTCTAGACATGTGTTTTAAGAAAGTTATCCTTTTTCAGTAGTAGAGAGCAACACATTCTTTTAAGGGTGCTGGAAATGCTGCCCAAAGTCTTCTCATGTTTCTGTACTGCTTATTGGGCACAGGTGCATTAGCCACAGCTTGTCAACTCATTAGGTCAAGGTAGCCTTTTCAAATAAAATGAGGGTGAGAGCACACTGCTTCACATCCCAGCACTCAGTTTGCCTCAATGCATCATGGTAAATGCAGTGCACAATATCACTTACTTCAGTGACAGCAACACGGGTGAAAAACTAAAGACTGTCACTGAAGTAAGTGTTATCATGCACTGCATTTACCATGATGCATTGAGGCAAACTGAGTGCTGGAATGTGAGACAGTGTACTCCCACCCTCACTTTCAAAAAATACTTCTGATGACAACTTTGCAGGCATCTATACGACCCTCGGTCACACCACAGACCAAATCTTTTGGCCCTCTGGAAAATGTTTTCGATCTTCCATCAGATCATAATAATTTAGGCTGAACCCCATCTGTGACAATGCTAACTGTGTTCTGATGCCAGGATGAGCTAGACAATAGTCTTCCTTGCTCAACCGGCATATGTGTGAACACACATGTTTTCACTAATGTGTGTGCACGTTTATGTGAAACCAGCACAGAGTCTATTAACACAGCTACAGAACACCTCACCTTATTTTAAAAGGTAGGTATTGGGGTTTACAGCTCAACAGCACTTTACCATAGACGTTACAGCAAGTGAGACTCCATTAGCAGCCTCGAAACACAACAGGGATCTGAAAACTAGAGGTTTAAAATTTAAAACCTGCTTTAAAACTGGTGGAAAATACTTTCCCTGTAATAAGGCATTCCACAGTTCTTCACTCACTGTGTCATAGGATGCTCGAAGCATTCTACACTTCTGCAGTCAACATATTAAGGGAAAATATGTTGTCTAATGGCCAGAGCAGTCAACATTGGAACTGGGGAACCAGGTTCTAGTCCGGACTTGGCTCAAGTTATTTGACTCCGGGCAAATCACTTAATATCCCTGCCCTCAAAAATATTCATGTAGTCTGGTTGTCATGTAAGGTTCTCAAATGAACTTGGGCCAAGTTTGCGATATATAAAACTTCAAAAAATTAAAAACTGGGGGCACCTTGCGATCTACACTTTTGGACTCTCCCTGTCCTGGGCCATTCCGTGAATTTTTCACCACTGCACGCATCGCTGTTACAGGGTATTCTGTTCATTGTACATCACTGTACTCACTCTGTCACAGGGCATTCTAAGTATACTTCAATACTGCACGCTGCTAGACACCTAGTGGAATACTATGCATCACACTCATCCCTGTCACAGAGTGTTCATTACAGAGAAAAAAGCAGCATGCACTCATCCCTGCCACAGGGCATTCTGTTCATGCAACCACCACAACAAGAAAACAACTATATGTTTCTTGCCAGCAATGATGCGCCACTCTGCTGACCATGCTACTGCTGAACCACTGACAGTCTCACATTACATGGTTCCTCTTTCAAACAATCCCACTGAGGAATGGACCCTGGAGGAGACCAGGCTGGAGAGAGACCTGGCGCCCAGAAGTCTTCCCTGTGGAGCTGGAGTCTGCAGGACTGACCAGAGATAGTAACTGTCCCATAATATCAGAGCTATAAAGTAAGTACTAATCCAGAAACTGAGTCTTGATTAGGTGGATAACCTTTCGTCAGTGACAACTGTGCAAATACCTCCCGGCATGTTGATACATGCTGCTGTAGTCCACTGACACCTGACAATCCATTGAAAGTTATTCGCAACACAGACTGAAAACCTCCTCCACAGCTGTCACCAATTATTCCATCCAAGTGCTGATGCCTGAGGGCTCGTTTATCAAATAAAGCTTGCTGGTGTCATGAAGTGACTTGTAAGACACTTGGTAGAGCTGAGGAAGAACTAGGATGAGTGTGCTTCCTCTTCAACTAATAAAGAGCTTACAGAAACACACAGGCACTAGTGTGCAACTACAGCATGCAGCCTCTATTTTGACTACAACAGTTTAGCAAATTTACCTTTTCTCCGTGGTCACCACAGATTTTTCACCTTTTTCTATATCCTATTTTTGTTGGTATTATGAGTATGTACGCAATGATATTGCCTTAGAAGGAGGTTAACAGATATGCCAGCAAAACACTTCTACATGCCAACAACAAGATAGTAGGGCTGAATGCAGACAAAATCCAATGCTGTAGCTCTCACGTAGTATATATATTACCTGAAGAAAAGATGGCATGATAGAAATTAGTCAGTGAATGAGAAATAGCACTGGAGGGAGATGTAGTGCTTAATTAAACAAAAAAAGTGCCAGGGCCCAAGGTACTGCAACTTGCACCACCCACTGCCCCTGCCAGTGCTACAATATGCCCGTAGAAATGTCCTGGACGCACTGCTATTACTATTTTAGTACATATTGCATTGCTATTCTGATGTACTCTGGTGAATATTGACAGACAGTGTCACCTAGTGGTGGACTTTCATAAAAAAGTGCGAGTGTTAAGAATGAAGTGCCGGTTTTGAATACCAGCACAAATTAAGCACTAGAGAGATGACTATTGTAGGTAGAGGGGCAACACTCCACTTCATCATGCCACCGGTGGGTAAGTAAAATTTATGAATTACATGACGTGGGCAGACTCAAGGATGTTGGATGCCTCAAGACTGGTACAGGATCCAGTCAATCAATCAATCAATCAATCAGCATTTGCAAAGCGCAGCACTGTCACCCCTAGGGATATCTGGGCGCTGAGGGTGCTATGTCTACGAAGAGAAGCCAGGTCTTGAGTTTCTTTCTGAAGTGCACCAGGGAGGGTGCTGTTCGGAGGTGGAGGGGCAGGTCGTTCCAGGTCTTGGTGGTGATGTGGGAAAAGAAGCGACCCTCCCTGTGGCTAACGATGGTTGCGAGGGGTGTGTGCAAGGACGAGTGAGGCAGAGTGCAGGTAACTTGTGGGCAGATGGAAGTTCAGTCGATGGTTGATGTAGGACAGTCCTTGATCATGTAGGGCTTTGTAGGCGTGTATGAGGATCTTGAACTGGCATCTCTTCTGGATGTGGAGCCAGTGGAGGTTTCTGAGGTGGGGGTTGATGTGGGATCATTTGGGGAGGTCCAGGATGAGTCTGGCTGCAGTGTTCAGTATGGTCTGGAGGCTACTGAGGAGCTGGGTGGAGATTTCGTCATAGAGAGCATTGCCGTAGTAGAGGTGGCTTGTGAAGAGGGTCTGAGTAATGGTCTTTCTGGTGTTGATTGGGATCCATCTGAAGATTCTGCAGAACATGCGAAGGGTGTGGACTAAGGAAGAGGTGACTGCGTTGACTTGTCATTTCATGGTCAGTTGGCTGTCAAGTATGATGCTAAAGTTGCATGCATGGTCTGTCGGTGCTGGTCCGAGTTCTGCTAGCCACCAGCTGTGGTCACATACAGAGGTGTTCTTACTGAAGATCAGTACTTCTGTTTTGTTGGAGTTGAGTTTGAGGCAGCTGTTTCTCATTCATTTAGCTATGTTTGTCATGGCGTTGCAGAAGTTGGTTTTGGTGTTGGAGGGGTCCTCCGTGAGCGAAAGGATTAGTTGAGTGTCATCTGCGTAGGAGCTTATGTTGAGTCAGTGGCATCTGATGACATCTGCAAGGGGGTCATGTAAATGTTACACAAGGTGGGGCTGAAGGATGATCCTTGGGTATGCCGCATATGATGTCCTTGGGTACGGAGGTGAAGGGAGGCAGCCAGATGCTCTGTGTGCATCCTGTAAGGATAGAGGCAGTCCAATTGAGAGCGTTTTGCTGTATGCCAATGTTGTAGAGTCTTTTGAGGAGGGTGTGGTGGGAGATGGTGTTGAACGCAGCAGAGAGGTTCAGGAGGATCAGGGGCGCAGTTTCTCTGTGGTCAAGGAGAGTTCTGATGTCATCTGTGGTAGCAATCAGAACGGTCTCAGTGCTGGGGTTGGCATGGAATCCTGATTGTGAGGCGTCGAGTAGGTGGTTATATTCCAGGTATTCAGTGAGCTGTTGGTTGATGGCTTTCTCCAGGTACTTTGGCTGGGTAGGGGAGCATGGAGCTCAGTCTCTAATTTCTGAGGTTGCTGGGGTCAGCAGAGGGTGTTTTTTAGGACGGGTCTGACCTCTGCGTGATTCCATTTATCCGGGAAGGCAGCTGTGGAGAGGGAGGTTTTGAGGATGCTGGTGAGTTCCGTGCTGATTGGGTTGGGTCCGAGGTTGAAGAGATGGTGGGGACAGGAGTCGGTGGGCACCCTGGAGTGGATGGACAACATGATGGCTGTGGTGGTCTGGGTGGTGAGCAGGAACAGATGGTGATCGTACGGCTGGTGTTCCCTGTTTGGTTGAGGTTGTCAAGGCTGAGAATGGTGGGTTGAGGGTCGAAGTTGTTGTAGATGGTAGCGATCTTGCTGCAGAAGTAGTCCAAGAGGGTGTCACAGAGGTCTTGGAAGGGGTGAATGGTGTTCTCTGTGGCTGCTGGGTTGGAGAATTCCTTGACTATTTTGAAGAGTTCTTTCATATGGTTGGCCACTGTATCGATGCGGACTGTTGTGGCCGCACTTTTTGCTTCCTTGATGCGCAGGTGGTGGTCGCTGAGGGCTACTTTGTGAGCGGCTCTGTCGGAGGGGTTCTTAGTGATGCGCCATTGCTGCTCAAGTTGGTAGCCATTGTGCCTGATGGTTCTGAGCTCTGGGGTGTACCAGCTGGCTTGTTTTGAGTTTTTTTTAGCTTTTGCTGGTTTCAGTGGGGTGACTCTGTCTGCGCATTTGGTGATCCAGGTGGAGAAGTTCTGGACGGCAATGTCAAGGTCTGCTGACATTTCGGGTAGTGTGGTGTTGAGGGCCTGTGTCTGCGAGTCTCGGTTACCTTGCCCCAGTTGCTGTGGGAGGCGCTATGGTGCTTGGAGATGGTGTGCTGGGCATCGGAGATGGTGAAGTGGATGATGGTGTGGTCAGTCCAGGTGAGTTCTGCGACGTGGGTGAATTTGATTTTGTCGCTGGAGGTAAAAATGGAGTCGAGAGTGTGTCCGGCTTTGTGCATGGGTTTTGTGACCAGTTGGGTGATGCCAATGTTGGTAATGCTCTCCAAGAGGATGATGGAGCTTGTGTCGGGGTCATCAACATGAAAATTGAGATCGCCTAGTAGGACATTGTGATGGGAGTTGATGGCTAGGGGGGCGGCGATGAGGTTGGAGATGGCATCGCAGAAGGCTGGTTGGGGTCCTGGGTGTCTGTAGGCAAGGGTGCCTCTTATCATGGTCTTAGCGTTGGTCTATAGTCAGAAGTTGAGGTGTTCCACGAGAGGCGTTGGTTCGTGGTTGGTGACGGTGCAACAGATGGTTTCCTTGAAGATGAAGGCGATGCCCCCGCCGTGTTTGTTGGTGTGGTTTTGGTGTGTCATTTGTAACCATAGGGAATGGCAGTGGCGATTTCAGGGTGCAAGGAGGGGTTCAGTCACGTTTCGGTGATAAAGGCAACATCAGGGGAGAGGGTGGTGATGGTGTCCCAGATTTCTGTGGCGTGTTTGAAGAGGAAGTGGGCGTTGAGCAGGATACATTGGAGCAGTTCTGGGTTGTTCATAGTCTTCTGAGCGGAGGCTGCTGGGGGTCCGGTGCGTGCAGTAGGTCCTGTGTCGCAGGAGAAGCAGCAGTGATGGCAGGTGAAGGGTCAATTTGTTGATCGTGGGGAGGACGTGAAGCAACAGTTGTTCCGGTGTCCTGGCCTGAGTCCAGGGCCAGGAGCTACTCTGCGGTGTAGCGGCAGATGGCAGTGGGGCCGGGGGTCCTGGAGCTGGGCGTGGTCCAGATGCCCATGGGCGCAGCGGCCTCCATAAGTAGTCCTGGTAGGTGGAAGGAGCTGGCTGGGTGGTGGGAATCTTAGGGGGTAGGGAAACAGTGCGGGAAAAAATGGTGAGAAAACAAGGAACACCACAAAAATGAAAGCGGGCCAAAAGCTGTAGAAAAAATGGTCACAGGAAAATGAACGTATAAATATGGGCACAGGAAAACAACGCTTACGGGCAAAAGGGGCACAGGAAAATAAAACTTAAATGAGGGCAAAATGGGCGCAGGAAAACAAACTTACAATGCGAGCACAGGAAACAAAACTTACAATGTGAGCAAAATACTGGAGTGCAACAATTACGGGGGGACCTGCGGCCAAACAGCGGTTAGAAACGAGCTTGAGGCTGAGGTGTTGCCTCTGTGCTACGAGGAGCAGCAGCGGGGGAGCAGCGATCTAGACCTTAGAGAGGTGAGTTTTTTTTAATGTGTCATTGGATTTGACACTATAGGGCTCTGTTATGAAGACACTGATTTCCAACCTTCCAACTCATGCAGTGTTGCTGCGTGATACACAGTTTCAGCATTCTTCACACATTCGCTTGAGAAGAGGAAAGTGGTGAGCAATAAGATGAGCTGGAAACCCTTGCAAAGAGTAGGTTTCCAGCTTGTTTGCGAATTGCCTGCAACTCAGGAGTATCTTCACTTGAGGAGTCCATTTCAAATTTCTACACCACCCCAGAACTAACTAAGCGGCTGCAAGTGACTGTGGTATAGCTGTGGGGTTGGGTAAGGTCGACTGCTTGGATAGTGCCTGGGAGATTGGGGAACAGCAGAGGCCTTCCACCTCCCCTCAATGACCCTCCTGTAAGGTCTCATTCCTTCCTCATAACCTCACACAGGGCGAATTATTCCAACGTTGGCAGGTCTGTATTACCTGAACTTCACATCCCACCAAGGGGCATCAGAGCATTGTTGCAACATTTGAAGGACACCCCACACTGGGCATTGATTTCCTGAGAGTTTCCTGCGCCAAGTAAGCTGACAACCGTGGTTCCTCTTCAAAAGGTGGCCTACAGACTAAATATGGTCTACAGGGGTGCATGTTAGCTTTGTATGGCATTAAATCATAATCTTAGGAAACAGAGAGGCATTTTTGAGTTAAACTTCTGAAGCTGGAACTTGACTTCTGACACCCCTCCTGATCGCCGACCTCAATTATACTGCCTATTTGATGCACATAATTATGCAGGCAAAGGACGCACAATAGCCAAGCCCTTGCTTTTGAATGGAGCGCCGCGTTGTTTATGAGCTGCATAGAATTCCAGTTTATCAGCGCCGGGCTGCTGCACTCTTTGTGGCGCCGCTTGTTAGCGCCCGATGTTGTCTTTTGTCCGGCTTTAAATATGCATGAAACACGAACAAGCAGACAATAATTGATAGGGTTTCCTTCATTGTTTTACATGGGGCTTTATCATCTCCTAGTAAGCCAGGAGAAATGAGAGGCGCGTTACTGCCACATGCAAGAAATACAGCCGAACCTGGGGATAGAAAGACGTCAGGTCTTTTTTTTTCTTTTCCGTTTTCTCCCCCCAGCAGAAGTCTCCTGTTGAGACAGATAAGACGCCGATCCTATTAATGCTGTTATCAAAATACGGAAGGTAACTGAAGCTGCCAATGTATTGACTTTGATATACTGTCCTTGTAGGACAGCTGTGGCAGGCTGTGTGTCCTCGCACCCTGTAAAGGGGGCCGGTGGGGGAGGCGCTGGCTGCCAAGGGCACAGCTGGCCTCTCCATTTCTCTTGCAATCAAGAGCTGAACAAAGCATAGGTATCCAGCCCATTCACGCGCGTGCAATCGTTAGATGCTCAAGGGCCGTTGCGCAGCTTTTACGATTGGAGTAGCTGAACGACTGTTTAAGCATGATATAATGGTCACGATTTGTAAGCGGTAGCGCGTGGCCCCTAGAAATGTACCGGGACTCAGTCAACAACTGGAATATAGAGCCAGACCAGACTAATGGTAGTGCACTTTCTACACACTCACGTGACCTTTCCTCTTCTTTACCGTTGTTAGGTCTTGCCTACAGATAGCTTAGGCTGTTGGCGAGAGCTATTGACACATCACCCACATACATACAGATACATATACAGAAAGGGCTTTTAGATAGCTCTCTTTCAGCCATCGGCTAGTTTGGTGAGGTGGCTTTAGGCACGGGCGAACATGGTTGTCTATCATCATTGATATCAGCCGACAACATTTTGCAGATGTTAACATCCTAAAAAGTAGTTTCACTAGCATTAATTATTGCTTTACCCCAAGGGCCCCCGCCCCATCTCTCTCTCTCTTTCTGCTAACCCGTCAACCCAACAATTACTCCGTGGTGCTTTCCACTCCTTCCCATTTTGGCTTCCTCATTTTTACCATTTTCTTTGAGGGACGTTTAATTCTGTTTTTGTACTTCCGTACACTTTATCTTTACTTTCTTTTTTACTTTACCTACTAAAATGCCCATCTGCCATGTTGGAATTGTAAAGTCAAATAGCCAAAAATGGGTACCTGTGCATTCATCGCAACACATGCATGCATGGACAGAAATATATGAAGATGGCTGCGATGTATGCATGCCTGTTGCTAAGTAAAGACACACGTGTTGTAAGGCACTGGCCATTTCAGAAAGTTTAAATAAATCAAGTGCTTGGACCCACTGCTGGTACCGCTGAATATCAAGTTTGTCTAGTCTTAATTCCACCATATGCCTCTTTTTTTCTCCACTGTGAGAAACTGGAAATTTGTTGCAGTACCCCCACACTTTTTGCCTGGTTTTTGAGGCAACTTTGACTGAGGTGTAATGGGTCCTTGCTAACCAGGTTTCAAGTACCAGTGTTCTTTATGTAAAAACTGTACGACTATAGGCACAACTTCAGCAACCCCTGTAAATCCCTAGTAAATGATACCACTGGCACCTAGGGCATTAGGACTGAAGAGGGTACAATTGGGCTGCGGCACAAATTGTGCCACCCTAGGGACCCGGCACCAAGATCATGCACACTGCCATTGCAGGTTGCGTGTCTTGGTGCAGCGAAAACTGAAAAGTCGACATGGTACACATCCCTGTGTGCCATGACCACAGACACTGCGTGAGGTATAGGTAAGTCACCCCTACTGCAGGTCTTACTACCCTAAGGCAGGGTGCACTATATCACATGTGTGGTCATGAGCAGATATGATCCTACAATATCTAAGCCCATTCTTGGATATTGTAAGTGCGCAGGGAAGCCATAGCGAGTACATGGGCTGGACACCCATCATTACGAGTTCCCCAGCACCATGATGGCTTCACTGTACCCAGGGATGTTTGCTACCAAACATCTCGCCTTAATAAATCTACACTGATGCCAGTGTTGGATTTATTAATAAATGCACACAGGGGGCACCTTAGAGGTGAAAACCTATCAAACACTGGTGTGGTCTCTGACTAGTCTTAGCCAGCCTGCCACCACCAGACATGTTTCTGACCTCATGGGGTGAGAGCCTGTCCTCTCAGAGGCCAGGAACAATGCCTGCTCTCGGCGGAGGTGCTTCACACTTCCCCCAGGCCGGAATGGCCTTCCAAGGCGGGAAGCTTCAAAGGCGATACTGCCTTTGAAATGCAAAACAGGCAACTCTAGTTAGTGGATTGCTTGATCAGAATGGTTTGTGCCTACTTATACTTCTTGATCTCTCTTGGGTGTTCGACCCGGTCAAACATAACAGCATGATTGACCTCCTGGAGTCTAGGCCCTGTCGCAAAATGGTTTGCATCATTGCTTCAGAACAGAACTCAACGGAAAAAAGTCAATCAAACCCTATCTGCCATTACTCCGGTCTCAATCTGAGTGCCTCCACGCTCTCACTTATGCTATTCAATCTGTTCATGTAACCCCTCATCGAAATTCTGAAGCACTCTAATATTCATTCCCACATGTATGCTGATAATACACAATTATACATTTCATCACCCAAAGACGTTAATACTCTCAACCGCACCCTGCTGAAAACCCAACAATGGTTAACCTGCAACCACCTCATGCTCAACGCACTGAAAATGGAATTCCTCTTGATCGCTCCGCACAACCACTCTGCCCCCATAGATGAATGGATCAAACAACTTACAGCTCTCAATTGCTCCCCCAACATCATTGACTCCACTAGATCACTTGGTATAACGTTGGACAAATTCCTGAATATGAAAGATCATATCAGCGCAACCACCAGGGGAGCCAACTACCAACTAAACATTCTAAGGAAAATCAAACATTTCTTGCTCCATGATGACTTTCATTTGGCAGGCTAATCACTAGTCATTTCCTGTTTGGATTACGGGAGTGCCAATCTTGCAGGTCTTCCAAAGCAAGGCTAGAGCCGCTAAGCAGCCAGGCTCGTCACAGGATCCAGAAAATTCGATCACATCACCCCAGACCTAATATTTCTGAATTGGCTCCAGTTTGAAGCAAGGAGCCAGCTGAAAATAGCCTGCATGACACATAAGGTCCTCAACCACAACACTCCTGTCTACCTCGACAATAAAAGTGAATTAACGGGGATAGTCGCTCCATAAGAAGCGCCAACTCCCTATTGCTGAAACCACAGAAGCTCAACAAAAATAAAACTTACAACTGCTCCTTCTCTGGCTTAGCCCCAAGAATTTGGAACACATTACCACCCACAATCAGGTCTCACCCCTCGACGACCTCCTTCAAAAAAGAAGTGAAAAGACTTCTGATGAACAAATTACTCTAATTAACAACCCTCAGGAACTCAACTGGACTACACACAAGAGTATCCCTCTGGATCAAGAATCAACCTAATCGATAGTGACTTTGTAGTTGTTCTGTTTTGCTTAGTTGTAATCAATTTGCTTCCTTTTTTGCATGTATGACCTATTTGCTATTTGTTCAGCGCTCCAATACCCTGACGGGTTACGTTCGCACTTTAGAAAACTCCTCAAATAAATAAATAAATTACCCCCCTCCATTCTGCTCCACTTTTGGCAGCAGGACAGGTGGGGACAGTAATTAGATTTGGAGGTGGGCCCACATTCAACCAGCACCACCCTTAAGGAGGGGCAGGTGATGTGGACCCCACTTTTCCAATGCTTCCATCTTGGGATGGAGAGAATTAGCCTAACAGGGAAGGGGTTGTTCCCCTTCCCACAGGAAGGGGCCACATAGAGGGTGTAGACCCCCCAGAAGGTAGGTAGCTCATTGGCTACTACCTGTCACCCCCTTTAAGACCCCAAATTTTAGTACTTAGGTGGCACACAAGGCACTGAACTTCAGATTCCTGCTGATCTTAGAAGAAGAAGGAACAAAGAGCTGCGAAAGCAGAGAAGAGGAGAAGAAGCAGTTGACTTATACCCAGCCCCGCCGGCCTGTCTGCATACCTAATCGAGAACTGTGCCAAAGTCGACTTGTACTGCAGCTGTCACTCCAAAAGCCTGGGAAAACTGCCTGCCTTCGAAAAAGAACCAAGAGTCTCCAGTGGAGTAGTTGAGCTGCTCCACAGCATACTGCAGGCACCCAGGAACCGCTGTGCGGCCTCTGGGCTGCCAAAAACCTGACACCGGAAGGCACTACTGCACTCGTTGCTTGAAGCCAGAGTTGAAGTGGGCCAATGGTGCCAGCGTGGTCCCCCATCCCAGCAGAGACAAAGTCCACATTGGACTTGCCCACTGTGGACTTTCCAATGCCGCCTGCAGCCTCTTTGTGCAGACCTCCCTCAACCGAGACTGCTCCCGGTGACAAAAACCTGATGCATAAGGACACTTCTGCACCCGTCGCCCCTGGGCCCTGAAGAAGAGAACCGAAGGTACCCCCGTGTCCCTGGACATCACAAGAGATGAGCCCCCTTGCTGGTTCAGCTCGACTGGTCCCCAGTCCAAGCCTGCAGCCTCATTGTGACCACACCGTTCCTCCATAAAAGTGAAGGGGGCACGCAACACTGTAAAGAGCCTCCTAAAGTGAACTGTTGGTGCTACACTAGACCGTGCCCCTAACTTAACTTAAGTCCAGAAGATTGTCCTGTAAGTCGCTGTCAAGTGACCGTATGCAGCATATGTTTTCTCCATAGCTTAACATCACTGCAAAGTGCTTTAATCACAATTGAAATGATCAAACAGCTGTTTACTTTAAACCTGCTATTTTTAACAGTACTTACCTTTGAACGAAGTTCTTTGGTTTTACAAAATATATATAAAGAAGTATTATTTTTCTAATTTGGTTTTCGTACTTATTCTTTGTGTGTGTGTCTTATTTATTGCCTCTGTGAGTACAACAAATGCTTAGCACTACCCTCTGATAAGCCTAACTGCTCCCTCTGATAAGCCTAACTGCTCGTCCACACTACCACAAATAGAGTGTTAGTATTATCTACTTTTGCCTCTGGATACAAATCTGGGTCTCACTGGACTCTCTGCACAGCGTACTTCATTTTAGTACACTATACAGAGAGCCAGCCACCTACATCCACCCTTTCATTTCTGTCTCTTTATCTCATTTTTGCAGTTTCATTTTTATCCATGTTTTCTTCCTTAGTCATTGTTTTTGTATTTTTCTCTTCCTCCTTTATTCTCTCTTTTTTTTGCCTATCTATCTCTCACTCTGTGTCAAAATGTCACTCTGTGTCAAAATCTGACATAAGTCCCCATCCACAAAAATGAATGCTGATACCCTCCATCTGCAACCACAGACACAAATTAAGACAGTGGCTTAGCTTGGTCAGTAAGATTGGGGGTGTGTGAGCTTCAGATATTCCGGCAATAAGGCTGGCATACAATGTTTAAACACAATATAAGACAAGCAGGGTGCATGAGAGGGGCCTATGGGGCAGTGGAAAGGAAGAGGAATGCAGATTGGTAGGAGTACTAAGAAAGAAAACACAATATTGTGAGAGAAAGAGAGTGTGGGTTTTTGTCTCTGTATATGTAAAAATTCCTGCTGCAATCCGACTGACCCAAGCACCTGTACCCAACTACTTATCAGAAAATACATTTATCGGGGGTGTAACACTCCAAACACCCCCTGAAGCTCCGCCCCTGAATTAAGTGTTGATGCTTACTTCTCTTCACTTTTGAAGGGGCTGAAATAACCTACCAAAGGTGGGGCTGTTGTCTGTACTGTAGGGGTAGAACATTAAGCTGTAGAATGGTTATTCATAGTTAAAGCCAGTTTCTATAAAAGCCAGAGTTCACACCATGTAAGCAAATGTATGTTATGGGCAGTTAATTTAATTCGGTGGCTGTAGGTCAGGACCACAAACACAGATTTCTTGGGACCAGCACTTATTTTCTTTCTTATCATACTTTCACTCAGAGCAAGAGAGAGAATAACACAAAAGGCGAAATAGGGAGGAATAGAAAGACAGAAAAACAGTGGCAAAAAGAAAGCAGGGATGAAAAAGAACTTGAAGGAGTTAAATAAAGGTGCAGGGAGTATCTGGTTATGGATGAAAGACTCATGAAGTGGAGCAGTGTATCCCAATGCATTTGGTTGGAAATACACACTGTTGGGGATTGCAAAAAGAAATGGGGTAGATGAGAGTAACTGGTTAAAGGAAAGGTTATTGGTGATTGCTGTAACAACAACAGCCCTCCAGCAGCAGGACCACGACCAGGACTGGCATCTTCATATTCAGCCAGGCATGTCTCACTGCTATCAATGGCGTACCAGAGGTGTGCATCTTTCACTGTTGTAACTCAAGACAGCAATAAATGCATCTTTTCTGCATATTCTGAACAATACACTAGTGACATAAATACATTGTAAGTGATTAGGTTTCAAATACCGTCATGGCCAATGTGCCATCTACTCATTTGCAAGTCCTATGCTGTCAGCCACTTGGCCTCCAGCCACGACCTGTCCATGTCAATTGATACTAATGCATAAGTGTGAGAATAGTGAAAATGTGATACTATAATACAATAAAGACCCCCGTGTCCAGCATATCGCAACAAAAGGTGTAATGGGTGAAGTTACAGGTCTAATGTCTCTGTCATTATGTACCAAATTACAACCTTCGTTTTGGTTACTTCATTGGAAGTATATGTTTATGGCTCCTGTCTCTCACTCAATCACCCATGTTTCAATTACAGCCAATCCTGAAGTGATATGTCTTTTGGAACAAGACCTAGCACTCCCTCACCTCACATCAATGTGTGACTCTAACTGACACCGTTCAGGGCACCCAGGAAATGACTCTGTGATATTTAGTCACTGTCTAATACTAACATGTTCCCCTACCCTCACAGTTTTTATTTTGTGATATTTCAATATTTTGTCCCACTCTATAGCTGTTGCAACACAATGTCACCTGTTGCCGAACCACACCCAGCCACCAGGAACCCTTGTCCTCCCGCCTTCCACTGCTTCCATTATGCGAAACTCTGGGCCGCCCTCAACCCTGGCCTCTGCTTCACATGCTGCTGCCTCGCCACACCACACAACACTGAGGGAGTATTCTCCTGTGCTTCCCATACGTTTTCATGCACTTATTTACACCCAAAACTCACTGCACCAACAGCACCCCACACCCCACTCCCCATTCCACACTTGCATGGATGCTCCTCTACACCCGCTCACTCACCAAACATGCCACAGAGATATGGGACCTGTTGCACAGCAATGCTCTTGACCTGCTTTTCCTCACAGAAACCTGGCTGGGCCCTGCATCAGCACCTGACATCGCCACAGCCACCTCTTTTGACTAAAAGGAGGCAAGACAGACTTTAAAAGCCCAGAGGCGGAATCACCATCACCCAAAAGAACACCATCATTTTGAAACACATCCACGTACAAGTCATCCTTCAACATGGAACATCTGCATTCAAGCTCCATGTCACAGCTAACTTCACCCTTTGTGGAACTGTCATCCATGAACCACCAGGACAGTGACCAACTTCATTGGCACCATCATGGACTTTGTTGCATCACTCACCCTTGATGCTAGCAATTGCATCTTAGAGACTCGAACTTCTACCAAGCAAACCACGCCAACCCTAACTCAAGAGCACTCACTGAATATCTTGGAAGCCTGGGCCTCACTCAATGAGTAAAAGGACCTATCCACGTCATCCCCATGGCCCTATTTTCACCAACGTCTGCAACATCCGAGTCGACAAGCCCACACCAGTCCCCTGGACAGACCACACCTTTGTCAAATTCAGCATCCAATCCCAGTCCAACACACATGCACCACCACCAGACCACCCTGCCGAAACTGGAACAGCATCACTGACAAGGACTGGACCACCGCTCTCAACACCCACCAGCCTGAACACAGCAACAGCCTACCAAAAGCCATCAAGAATTTCAACAATTGCATCACCTCCTGCACCGACTCCCTGGCCCTCAAACACAGCAATACAACAAGATTCAGACTCCAGGCCAGTTGGTACACGGAAGAACTCAGACTGATGAAATGCCACTGCAAACCACTGGAGCACAAATGGAGAATGAGCCAGGGCAATGCAGACAGGAGCCTGTTCAAATCCGCTCTAAGACGCTCCCACCAAATGATCCGGACCACCAAATGCACCACTCTGCGGTCTGCATTGATACATTGCAAAAGATTTCACCTCATCATCAGCTGCCTCCAACTGGATCATCCCCTCGCAGGACTTCAGCAACATACTTACAAATTTTTCTGCAACAAAATCACTGCCATTTACAGCAATTTTAGGCCGCAACGGACCCCACAGACCTCACCAAATACTTCCAGATCTTGTCCAAAGAACCATTGCTAACCACATGGCCCATTATTACCACTGAAGAAACTTCCACCACCATAAAGTCCATTCAGGGGCCCAATTGGAACCGTGCCCCCACCACTCCTACTCCAGAGGACTGCAACTCGTCAGCACCATTCTTACACCCATTCTGAATGCCTCATTTCTTCTGCGACCTTCCCAGATGCTTGGAAACAAGCAACTATCCTCCCATTGCTGAATAAACCCTCTGGGGACCCTTCAATGCTTACCAACTGCAGACTGATCTCCCTGCTACCATTCCCAGTGAAGGTCTTAGAGAAAATTATCAACAGACACCGCACTAAATACCTAAATGATCACTAACTACTTCACACCACTCAGTCTGGTTTCAGACCCAACCACAGCATAGAAATTGCCCTCATTGCTGCCACGGATGACATCCACATGACTCTGGACAGAGAAGACACAACAGCCCTCATCCTCCTGGACCCCTCTACAGCATTTGACACAGTCTCCGACCCTATCCTCATCTAATGCCTACACTACATTAGAATGCAAGGACATGCACTCCAATCGATCTGCTCCTTTCTGACTTGGAAGCATAGAGTTAGTCAGCCTGGCACCATACACCTCGCACGCCCATGACCTCATCTGCGGAGTTCCACAAGGATCCTCCCTGAGCCTGACCCTCTTCAATGCATACATTAATCCCTCTAGCCAGCATCATCTGCTCTCACGATATCAATGTCCTCTCCTACACTGTTGGCATGCAACTCAGTCTCTTCCTCACGGACAAGATGCCCAGTACCCAGATCAAGTTCAATGCCTGCATGACTGAAATCACCCACTGGATGAAGACTAGCTGTCTAAAGCTGAACAATGATAAAAAGGAAATCATGATCCTCAGGAAGAGCACATCACCATGGGACTTCACCTGGTGGCCAGCAGAGCTAGGACCAACACCCACGCCAAGAACCTTGGGATCATCATCGACAGAAAACTCGGTATGACCACCCAAGTCAATGCCATCACCACCTCATGCTTCCATACGCTGAAGATGCTGAGGAAGATTTTCAAATGGCTCCCAATCAGCACCCAGAAAACCATAACACATGCCATGGTCACACACAAAGTGGACTATGGGAACACCTTCTACGCCAGGATCAACAAAACACTCAATTCAATTCTTCATCTTTATTCGGTCAAAAATATATTAGACCATAAAAGCACATTTGGCAATAACAAGCACATATAATAATAAAACAGTACATTTTTAATCCAATTTCATTAATATTTCGTTATCACTAAAATTTACACATATAATATTTAAAGGAATGCTAAAAAATTAAAAAATCATATATCATATATAGAACCAGTTCATTCAATGTCCTTCCAAGTATTCATCTGTACCATGTGTTGACATATATCCATTAACAGGAAGATTCTGACAATGTAAACATATGAGAAAATACGGGAAGGTAAAGACCTCATATCTGGGTCCGCAATACTATCCTATTTTCGTTAGTTTACCATAGTATGTGTTGCTAAAATTATATATAAAACAATAATAAAAGTGACACATAACAGATCGGAGGTTGGAGTCAAAGGCAAGGCGTGGAAGCTGCTAAAGTGTTTCTAACAGACAGGAAACAAATAGTAGCCTTAGGGAAATTCTATTCCAATCCTTTTTCGCTACCATGTGGAGTCCCTCAGGGATTGTCCCTTAGCCCGACCCATTTTAATATGTATGTGGCACCCTTGGCCCCTCTAATCAGAACACATGGATTTAGCTTTACCTCATATGCAGATGACACACAAATTGTAGTGTCACTGCTACCAGGGCAAGAAATAGGGATGGGCAAGAAATTTCATGACTGTATGAGGGCAATCAAATCTTGGATGTCACAGAATTGCCTAAAACTAAACTCAGGCAAAACCGAGATCCTCATGTTCGGAAATAAGCCCAACTTCTGGACCCCAGACTGGTGGCCAGCAGATCTGGACATCCTCCCCAAACCCACGAGGAAGGCAAAAAATTTGGGGGTACTGGTGGAGGATAGATTGAACTTTGAGGATCAGATAAATGCCACGACCTCGGCCACCTTTCATTCCCTCAAACTGCTTAAAAAGGTCAAACCTTTCCTGCCAGAAGACAGCCTACGAACGGTCGTATCATCCCTCATCTTATCACGGCTGGACTACTGCAATGGGCTCTACTTAAATATGCAAGAGCGGCATCTAAATAGACTGCAGACTCTGCAAAACGCGGCAGCTAGACTAGTGACAGGCACCCCCAAATTCGAATCGGTAGCCAAAGCAATGATAAGACTACACTGGCTGCCCATTAGGAAATGGGTGCAATTTAAATCACTATGTATTGTCTTTAAGGCACTACACGGTCTGGGCCCTGACTTCCTGACTCACCAGTTCAAATGGTACACTCCCACAAGAACCTTACGCTCTCTAGGTGCCAAACTGGTGAGCGTACCACCCGTAAAGAAAGCCTTGTGGGGAGGGAGAAGTTTCATCACAGGTGCGGCCAAAGCGTGGAATGCCCTCCCCTGGAGTTTGAGGAACTCCTCCGACCTCCTCGCTTTCAGGAAGCAACTGAAAACTTGGCTCTTTAAATTATAGTCTCCTCCTACCACATTTCCGTGCTACCCTGTCTCAATAGAGTTGAGCTACCAGCGCCAGGACACCCTCGGGTAATCGCGCGCTTTACAAGTATTATTAACATAACATAACATCAAATTACTCGCAAGGTTCTTTAGCAGCTGTTTCCCTGAGTATCTATATCCTCTATCAATATGGTCTTCCTTGCATAACAAACACTCCACAAAAAAGAGGACATTCTTACACAGATATCTACTGTGGGCAGAGACTGCAGAAAAAGGTATGCCAGGCAACATTGAGTAAACCAACAATGTTTTAAAAAACGTAATATATAAAATTTCCTCCACTTTTTATAAAATTTACAAAAGAATACCACGTGCATTGTAGTCTGTGTTGAAACATTATCACAAGGGCATTTTGACAAGTTAGAGGACCAATTATTTTGATCAGGGAAAGTGACCAAATGGTGAAAAATATCCAATCTAAAACGAGTTAGTATATACCTATGTTTTTGATGAGGTACAGATCTAAGGTATAATTGCATATCGTAACTTGTTAAAATGAGCTGGTTCCTTAAAACAGTTGGTTTTAACAATTCTACGGAGATCCTAACACTCTCTAGACGCGTTAGGCAATCAGCCTTCAGATCTTTCCTACTTAATTCGGCCAGACATTCAGGACTAGTAAAATATTCAGGGTGCCCCAGATCCTGACAGAAACATTCTATATATCTCAGCCATGGGATGCGTGAGTAAAGGGTTGACCTTTGTCAATCCCTGATCACGAGCTGGTTTAAAGCAGTATGCTCTGATGACCATACCTTGTGCCACAGCAGAATTGGTTGGATTCTAATTTGATCAACAAGAAAAGATACCCCCAACTCTGCGTGACACACAAAGGTTGAGGCAGATTTAGGTAAGGCAAGCAGGTACCTTAGGAACTCATTTTCCACTGATTGTATTGTAGTACAGTTTGCATAGCCCCATATACCAGCACCATATAGTGCTTTGCTTACACATTTTGCCCTATAAATTGTAAGCATTTCTCGCGGCGGGTTTGTACCTAATCTCGTGGCGAATTTACGCAGAGCCATACAGGCGCTTCTAAAAAGCAGTGTCCTAGTCTTTATTGCGGGGCTCCATGATCCGTTTTTATCAAATAGAACACCCAGGTAAGAAAAAGTATCTGTACAATCAATGCGGGATTCCCGGATTCTAATATTGCGGCAGTTGCCCGTATTCCTCCCGCTCTTCATTATGAATGTCTTGGTTTGAATTACATGCAGATCAAGGTCCCTCATATAATTGACAAAATCATTCAGTACCAGCTGCATTGAAATTGGGGTCCGAGCCATCAGGACGGCGTCGTCAGCATAGAGAAGGGCGGACACAGGGCGGTGTCCCACCTGGGCCAGGTCTTTTGCTTCCAGTGTCAACGCAGTACCTACATTATTTATGTAGAGCGAAAATAAAAACGTTGCAAGGACACAGCCCTGTCTCACCCCGCTCTCTATGCTGAATGGCTTTGTGCATTCGCCCATATTCCCATATCTGATCCTGGCCTTAGTACCCGAATATAAATCCCGTAGAAAGGAGATAATGGTGGGATCCACACCCATGTCACCCATAATGACCCATAATTTTGAGTGATTAACGCAATCAAAGACGCAGGACAAGTCTACAAACCCCAAATACAGGCTGCCGCCTTTGATCTTCATATATTTCCCTAGGATGATGCTCAAATTAAGACTTTGTTCAATAGTCCCCACCCCGGAACGGAACCCGTATTGAATGTCCGCCAGAATACCCCTAGATTTGGCCCACTCTTGGAGGCTATTCAGGATTATTCTCCCCGTTATTTTAACTAGTGAGTCGAGCAGCGAGATCGGCCTATAACAGGCCGGATTATGTCGATCCCCTTTTTTATATATGGGGACTATAATTGATTCAGCCCAGGTCGGAAGAAAGTCTGCAGCACAGCAGGCCCTTAGGACAATGGTTAAAATGGGCCCCCACAAGGAGATATTGGATTTATACAGATCTACCGGAATCGCATCGGGGCCAGGTGCTTTTCCCCCTTTGCTTGAAGTTATAGCATTAGTAACTTCATTTATGGTGAATGGGGCGATTTTAGGCGATTTTTCATCGACTGGGTTACCCTTGATGTTAAAAGGCCTGGTCCCATCAGACTCAGGGATTTTTGCAGAATAAATGGCCGCAAAGTGCTTTATCCAGTCGTCCTCGGGTATTGCGACCTCGATCCCTGGACCAACATCTTCTCTCAACGGGGGAGAATTCACTATTTTCCAAAAATTGTTGTTATCATTCTTACTGCTTGCATCCAATAAAGCGCCCCTGGCCTCTTCCCTTAGCTGACTTTTTCGTTTTTTCTGGGCCTCTCTATAGGCAGACCTGCATCGCTGAACCTCAGCTCTGCACCTAGGATTTCTATGAAGTGCTTCTTTAAGGCTCTTATTGGCCTTAGTACACTGTGCATCAAACCAACCGTTTCTGGGTTTCTTTATTTTCCTAGCTGATTGCAAATTCTCCTTCACAGTTTTGCTAATAATTAAAAACGAATTTATAATCTCTATTGGCTGTGCGTTATCATCCAGGCATGTCTCTAAGGCTTCCCCGCATCACGAATTAATTTTCCCAAGAAACCCTGCGGGGTGATCTGATGCCACCGTAATGGGAAACCATTAACAGTGGCTAGCTCTAATTCTCCGCAAATAACTTGGGCGGGGCTGTCCAGTTCTCTAATAAAAAGACTCTTTGTGATTTCTGTTGATTGAGGATAATGGTGACTTGATAATATGGAATGAGTTTTAAAATTTGAAACGTGGGAACTCAAATTATTAGAGGTTAAAACGTAGTCAATGATGCTGTGGTTATTTCCCCCATTAAATGTGCACCTGAATGGAGCATATGGTAGAGACATTTCATTTGCAAATGATAAATCCAGCATATAAATTAATTCCTTTAGTTTGTCTCCATAGCTATTGTGAATAAAGTGCGTTTTACTAGTGCCATCTAAATTGTCCATACTGCAGACTTTCTCGTTATGTGGACTACACAATTGGATGTTAAAATGACCTCCCCACACAATCGAAAACGTTTTCTTATTGGTATTAACCACCTTTTCCAAATACTCATATAAATTAACCAAATGCATTATCATCTCTCCACTAGTAGCATTGTTATACAAATCAACCACTACCAATTTTTCCGAACCTGGCCCTTCGCACACAATCACTTGATAATAGGGATTATTTAATTCCATTACTGGTTTTATGGGTGGTAAATTATTAGATGCAAAAATACATAATCCCCCTTTAGCTCTGCCACGAATCCCTGGACTAGCAGAAACATGAAATGTTCTAAATCCATTCATGTGAAGAGGTTCCACCAGCCAGGTCTCCTGGAGACAGATAAAATTGTAGCCCATTACAAAATCCCTCCACCCCGGGTTGTTAATTTTATTCCGGAGCCCCGCCACGTTCCAGAACAAAAAACCACTACAGTTGTTAGAATCGTATAGGGGACCCTCCGCGGCAGTGATTGGCCCAAGTTCATTGTTGAGCCTTATAGGATGTTGAAAAAGATCTCCATCAGAATGAGTGTTTGAGTAGGAAATTAGTTTTGGCTGCTCTTCACTGCCAAGATGATGTAGTGCTTTTGTCCCCTCAAGTGGACACTTTATTCCCTTCTGGCTCTCCGCTGATGGTCAGTCTATATATTCAAGGTTTTCTAGTCCCTGATATCTATTAAAGATTGGTACATTGTAAGGCTGGAAGATAGCCGGTGAGGGATTGCTTAAAGGTGTGGGCCGATTGTGGGATCCTGTTAAACCTGGTTGGTAGAAGTATCATAATGGGAGTGCAGAGATCGTATTTGGGGTAATGTGGTTAGGCCGAGTTCTATTTAGCACATTCTCCACTAGTCTTGGTGATTTAAAAGACAAAACTACACAGTCTCTCGGAACAGATTTCTGGCTCCTACCCACCCAGTGGATTCGTCTGACCATTTTTAAGTCTGCAAATAGATGCTCAGTCAGGCCAAATCTTACCCCCAACCAATCTAATGCCTTATTCTTGAGGGAGGTCCAGGATTCAAAGGTTTTCTGCTTTAAAGGAGGGACGTTTGATAACACAATTACATATGGTGTGGCAGCGGGTGGAAGATCTAAGAACTCTGGTGGCTGTGTTAGCGGGGCATCTACAGGTTGATCATTAGCTGGATTCTTAGTGGGCAAAGGTGGTGGTCTAACAGGATTATCCCCCATACAAGGGCCTACATGGTCATGAGGTATTGGACCCCGAAGGGTATGAGTATATATTAGATTTGATTCCCTTGCTGGATTAACAACAGCTGAGCTACTAGCAGCTATTTCAGTCCTCATTGGATCACTTAACAATCTAGTGGTCAATTGGTCCATGCATATATTGCATTTTGTTTCTAGTTCTTTCAGGCGTTTATTAATGATTTCTAAGCTATTTTTCATGAGCTGCTCCAGGGATCTGACAGTAGAACAAAGGGTGTCCAATTTTTCATTAATTAGCTCACTGTACAGTTTAGGATGTTCAGTGGGAATCATCGTCGGGTTATTCATGGTCTTATTCTGGGTTTTAGTCCTTCTGTTATGTGGTACATCCTTATTTACAGTGCTAGTTGTGGTACATATGCGTGTTTTTTTTATCCGTTTGGAAGGCAGTGGGGAATTTGATTTGGAGGAATCAATAGTATCTGATATATTCTGTATGCACCCATTTGTTCCCTTATCTGCTATTAGTGCCATACCTCCATCATAGGTTTTTGAATTCTCATTCTTATTAGCTGGGCTTAGTGGGGCAGTTCGAGGTGTTGTATTTTGCTCCCCACAGACTAGTAGTGACTCCTCAACATTCGTAATCTGCTTCTCGATTGCGCCCATAGCACCTGAGATAAACTTTACCAGTGAGGTCTGTGTATGCGTTTGAGGCCGGTCTGGGCGACTTGACCTTCCCTGATCGGGTAGTAGCTTCCTTTTTCCCATATTTACTCTGTGTAACCCACAAGATATAGTGTGTAGTATATGTGCACAAGTGTAAGGAAAAATGCAGGAATATAAGGTTGAGAACAAGGTAAGAAGTATTATAATCAACTTAAGTACATAAACCCAGTAAAGCTACAATTTACATGGGAATATCTAATATTGTTGGTTCGAACTGGCCAATTAGCCAGACCTACAACTTATTAGCACCAATATTCAGAGCTTTTAATAGCTCAATAATGGGCAGGTTATCGCTAGAAAACTATATGATGATACCTTGAATTATAGTTTCATACCATAAACCTGCTTTAGTCCTGGGGTCACAATATCACACAGTTCTAATTATGCAGTTTATACAGTCTCAGCAGTCTCTTTTAACTAGCTAACTGCAATATAACCATGTAGTCAAGGGAACCTAGTCCAACCAATGTCTCATATATCCAAAAAGCATGGACAGTAAGGCTCGTAAGGAGAATACCTGCGGTCCACTGTACAGTATGTCCAATGTGTCCGATGGACTGGATACCTCACCAAGATCCTCCCCTGGCAGTTCTTAAGCCGTCCTCTCCAACTCCTCACCAGAAATCCGTCAATGTAACTGTTGTCGTGAAAGACCTTCCTATTTTTATTCCAACTGAGAACCAAGAGGGGTGGCTCAGCCCAGCCTCCTCCGGTCTCGGACGGGCCCAGACGGGCCCGCCCTTGGCCCGGGCGCAGCCCGGGCACGCCTGCGCGCGTCCCGCACTGCGGGAGGCACATGGATGTTTAAATGCGCCTCCAGGCGCGAAGGAAACACGTCGGTGGCGGCACGCCGGCCGCGTTGGAGTCTGGTTCTTGTGGTCTCTTCCCCGGGCTCAGGAACAGAAGCAAAGTGCAAGGTGCAATGTACAAATGAAACGGGCTCCCGCACTGCGGGAGGCCCGTGGATGTTTTTAAATGCGCCTCTAGGTGTGAAGGAAACACGTCGGTGGTGGCACGCCGGCCGCGTTGGGGTCTGGTTCTTGTGGTCTCTCCCCCGGGCTCAGGAACAGAAGCAAAGTGCAAGGTGCAATGTACAAATGAAACTGGCTCCCGTGCTGCGGGAGGCCCGTGGATGTTTAAATGCGCCTCCAGGCGCGAAGGAAACACGTCGGTGGCGGCACGCCAGCGGCGTTGGGGCCTGTTTCTTGTGGTCTCTCCCCCGGGCTCAGGAACAGAAGCAAAGTGCAAAGTGCAATGTACAAATGAAACACTCAAAAGAAGGCTGCAGACCAATGAACTCAGTGGCCAGAATCAATCTCAACCTCCCAAGCCACACTCACTTCACACCTTAAGACTTAAGAAGCACCACTGACTCCCCATTCATAAACTAGCACAATTAAAACTCCTTACCCACACTTTCAAGGTACTACATAATACTGGCCCAGCATACCTCAACAATCTCATCTGCTTCCATCTAGGAAGCTTCACTCATCCAGACTTCTACTTCTGCTAGTGAGCTGCATACGGAAACCCAGATCTGGAGGTCGAGCCTTCTCCTACATCACTGCTAAAGCATGCAATGACCTGCTGCTACACATAAGAGACTGTTCCTCATTTCTTGAATTCCGCAAGAATCTGAAGCTTAAACCCTGGCTTTTCACGTAGTCCCTCTAGACCGTAGGTGTGCCGAGACTCACACCTGCCCAGCACCACAATACCCTCCCGCTCTTCAAATCTGCATAACATAAGATAACATATGCCCCACAATTACACATCATTGTTCGAGCAGGCATTCAGCCCTCCACCATCTGTCGATTATGTAAGTCTGTGACCATAACACATCTACTACTATCTATCTCCATTTGCATCTCATTGACCTTTCAAGCATGATATATAGACAGACCAGTGCCTTGGAGAACATGGAAGAAATACTGAAGAACATTGTGAAATTGTGCTCGGCACATCTCTGGGTGTTGAGGGAAAATATGCAAGATGCCATGCTATGGTCATGCAGCTCATAAGGTCCTTTCACATAAGAACCCATCTCAAGCTGCAGTGCCAATTCAGGCACCTAAGGCAACTGAGGGCCAACAACCACCCACCCAATCCACCTCCTCCCCCTACTAACCTAGATTCTTCCCCCACCATCTTACCTGTGGGCCCAGTATCTTGGGATGAGGACAACCCACCCCCTTGTGGTCATGGACAACAACCACCACCCCATGGAGATAATGCCTGCCACATCCTCAAACAAGACATCCATACTTTTATGTTTACCCAAACAACTACAGATATGTATGGAAAAATGTATTTAGTTAGCATTTTTGAATTAAGACCACTTGTACCTACCTTCCACCTGGGTTTCATCTTGTGGGCCTGAGCCTGAGTTTGAGTGCATAAAAGTAATGTCATGCAGTGTGTTGCAGAATCCGGATCATGTGCCTCTAACTCCTAGATCTCCAGGTGCACTTACATCTACAGGCATGCACGCATGTTTACAACTGTGTAAAACAGTTTGTTAGTTTTCAAAGTAAGGATTTGTATGCATTTTATTTTAAGAGAAATAAAGGAAATTTAGCCTAAGTTTGATAGGTGGTGTAAAGATATTGACTCTCCTCGTGAAAGGGAAAAATAAACAAAATTGAATATTAGTCCAAGGAAGGAGGGTTAACTTGGAGGGGGTGGGCAAATGAAAAATACATTGGTAGCATCAAAAACATTGTCAAAATATAAGGCATGAAAACAAGAAAATGGTAAAACCAGCAACACCATCAAATGTTCAGAAGTCCCAAAGCAATATTTAAATTCCAAAGTAAAGCCGAAAGAGTTGATAATAAAGAAAAAGTCAGTCCCCCAACTGAGACACTGTTGTCCTGGGGTGACGGCTAAAGTTCCTGGGCATGTTATAGGCCTGATAATTGGACCACTTGGAGATCCTAGTAAGGCACAAGCATTGGTGGGTATAAGAGACAACCTGACATCTCCTGAGGAGTACTGCGCAATGTGGTATTTTGTGGGAGGAAGATACACTGGGGCTCAAAAAGATAATAGAATGAATTTTGGAAGGGAGAGTGATGGCTGTAGTCCAGGTAGAGACAGGAGGCAGCGAATCTCATAATGCTGGACAGACTGTGACTCTGGGCCTAACTTCTCCCATAACCTCTGCAAGGCTCTTACAGAAGTCATTCATGATGTCATCAGTGATGTCACTGACCATGTCATGAATGATGTAATATGTGACGTCATCAGCAGTGCATTGCGGGGGCGCGAGTTATAGTTAGCTGAACTAACTATAACGGTGGAATTTCTATGGTTTTGTACGAGTGAAATGTCCAACTAACTATAACGTGCCTGAAACCTATGGTTTTTTCAGTGAATTTCTAAGGTTTTTTAAATGCTAATTTCTAACTATAACGTGCGTGAAACCTATGGTTTTTTCAGTGAATTTCAATGGTTTTGTAAATGCTAATTTGTAACTACAATGTCCCTGAAACCTATATTGTTTTTAAGTAAATTTTAAAAAGACGTGCATACTTTTTGTAGTGAAAAACTAACTGTAACAGTAGTCTGTTATAAGTTATAATTTAACAATGTTTAAAACTTAATTAGCACTAATTAACATATAAGTGTGGAAAAAGTGTGACGCAGCAGCTATGATACCTGACTTAGAACAACAGCGTTCACAGTTCGATTTCCGGCTCCGGCGGCACGTTAGCCCACCACTATGTCACTGTGGGCAATACCTTGCTTAATCTTCCCGACGCCCCGAGCGCCGGGACAGCTCTCTGGAGGTAGCTGTACGCTTTACAAATGCTGGCATTTTTTTAATTTAAAACTATAGTGATGAGAAATATTAGCAAGTATTTTTTTTTCTATTCTGAACGATATTTTTTTAATGTTTTCTATTTAGAATTACAGCAATTAATAGATGTTTTTAGTCACGAGAAAGGAAATGACACGGTTTACCGGGTAACAGTTTTTAAGGTCTCCAACGTATGTACATATTAAGGAGCTTATACGTGTGAGGATCGAAATCGAAACCTTTACCGCTTCACATTTTGTAACTTTTCCCAACACGTGCACAAGTTAAACAGTGAAAACGTGAGCACGTGTCAACTGTAAAACGTGACATCTAAATGGGCGGAGCCGCATGTTCCTTCTATAGACTACTCAATAACCAAAAGGTATATAAACCACACCCGTTGTACGATTAGTTTCGTTTTTGCGAGTTATTTACGCGTGTCCATTCTGTGATGCAGATTCCGTTTTCTAGCGTTGGATTCTTCTTTTGCGACAACAAAACATATTACGGAGTTGTAAGTTGTTTGATTATGGCATAGTAGATATTTATAATACGTAGCTATTTGTGAATATTTAAAGATTTGTATTTAGAATTTTTTTTTTATTGGTTGTATTTGCCATTTATATGTAACGTGAGCAGCTTGTATTCAGAAACAGACAAAATAGAGGAAACACTCTTCCTTTTCTGGCTCATTTGAGCTCATATAGTGTCATTTTGTATATTATAATATTGACACTATACTTGACCTCAGAGGTGTTGGTGACCCGTGGGCGCGAAGACTAAAGATTAATAAGTAACTACAGCAGCTTCTGGTTCTTACTCTGTTTCCCCCTTGGGATCATAAAGTGTGAATATGTATATTGTAATATTCACAGTCATTATGAACTCAGAGGAGTTTATGACCCGTCGGCGCGAAGATGAAAGATTTCGAAGTCCTGGAGTAAAGAAGCTCTGAACATATTCACCGCTGGAAAGTATTTCGTTATTGATCTTGTTTTGTGTTCATGACTTTATTTTCCTTTTCCTTTTTGTGTGGTATCAGTGTCACTCTCTATATATTGTAGTAGAGTGTCATATTTTCACACAACAGGAATTGGAGATTTGTCGCCGCCAGGAGTAAACCATCTCAAATACAGCTTACTGACCTTTATAACTTACTTGATCAGATATTTTTACGGTGAGAATATTTTTTTAAATTCCAGTTTAAAAAAAGATTGTTTGCATAGACACTTTGTTACTGAATGCCTTTGATAAACCCTACATTTTTTAATGATATTTTGGTATTTCTCTTTTTCTCTGTTGTGGTTCCTATTCTGGTTCTCCCTATAGAATTTATAGGAATAGTAGTGTAACCACACCCTTTGTTCGATTAGTTTCGTTTTTGCGAGTTATTTACGCGTGTCCATTTTGTGATGCAGCTTCCGTTTTTTTGCGTCGGATTCTTCTTTTGCGACAACCAAACATATTACGGAGTTGTAAGTTGTTTGATTATGGCATAGTAGATATTTATAATAGGTAGCTATTTGTGAATATTTAAAGATTTATATTTAGAAAAAATGTTATTGGTTGTTTTTGCCATTTATATGTAACGTCAGCAGCTTGTATTCAGAAACAGACAAAATAGAGGAAACACTATTCCTTTTCTGGCTCATTTGAGCTCATATAGTGTCACTTTGTATATTATAATATTGACACTATACTTGACCTCAGAGGTGTTGGTGACCCGTGGGCGCGAAGACTAAAGATTTATAAGTAACGTCAGCAGCTTCTGGTTCTTACTCTGTTTCCTCCTTGGGATCATATAGTGTAAATATGTATATTGTAATATTCACAGTCATTATGATCTCAGAGGAGTTTATGACCCGTTGGCGCGAAGATGAAAGATTTCGAAGTCCCGGAGAAAAGAAGCTCTGAACATATTCACTGCTGGAAAGTATTTCGTTATTGATCTTGTTTTGTGTTCATGACTTTATTTTCCTTTTCCTTTTTATGTGGATTCATTGTCACTCTCTATATTGTAGTAGAGTGTCATATTTTCACACAACAGGAATTGGAGATTTGTCACCGCCAGGAGTAAACCATCTCAAATACAGCTTACTGACCTTTATAACTTACTTGATGAGATATTTTTACAGTGAGAATATTTTTGAAATTGCAGTTTAAAAAAGATTGTTTGCATAGACACTTTCTTACTGAATGCCTTTGATAAACCCTACATTTTTTAATGATATTTTGGTATTTCTCTTTTTCTCTGTTGTGGTTCCTATTCTCGTTCTCCCTATAGAATTTATAGGAATAGCCTATGTATATATTACTACTATCCTATATGTTCTTAAAGGAGTACGTGATCTGTTAGCGGAGCAGTGAGCGACCTCTAAGCACTACGACAAAACTTTCCCGACTTCTACAAAATAGAAATTGTAAAAATTTTGATTTTTTGTTGTGCTCCTTATTCTTCTTCTCCTGTGGAATACTATAAACGCACCCTGTACATTTTAATACTGTGAGTTTATAGTACTTCAAAGGGGTTGGAGATCTATCTGTGCGAGACATTAACAACATATACTACAGTTATTTCCGTTGATAACTTACTACCTCACAGTTTGTAACACTGCTAATGTTTTATAAAATAGTAGTCCCTAAAAAAAATTATATACATAGTGCTTCATTTAATGTTTTGATGAAGCGTACATTTCTAGGTAATATGACGTCATTTGTGTTTAACTGTTTTTTACTTGTTATTGTTGTTGTGACCTGAGATGATGTAGTGCGGGAGTGTTTCTTGTAGCACTTCTTTTCTACTATATCTAAAAGTAACTGATGCCCTCTTATATTAACAAGAATATGGGGCAACACTTTTACAAACTATAGACGACAAAAAAAAGGGAGGGTGTGGCCATGCTTAAGGGATATTTTATGAATTGCGTTTTTATTTGTCACCCCTCTGATATATACAGCTACACTTTCCTAAGAAAGCATATTTGTGATTGCTTAATAAAAACTGTTTCAAACCTAGAGTGAAATTTTTGCAGCGCAACCACACCTACTATTTTGCTGCAAGGAAGTAGCACTCCCTGCGACAGAAGTAAGCACCGCACTATAACTATACATTATAAGTAAACATTGCTCCCGAGAAGTAGCCTACTCAGAACCTTATTTAAATGAAGATCGCAACAGCGCGCTTTCTTTTTGCAACCCCCTCCTCCATATTATAATTTTTCCTCCAAAGATGTAGCACTCCCCGTCAGAAAAGTAAACACCACATTATAAGTAAATACTGCTCCTGGGAAGTATCCCACCCGCGGACTTTATAAAAAGAAGACCGCAACACACTCTGTTATTTTCCCGCCGTGATTTGTAGGCCCCACGCAAATTATATAAATGGCTCTTAAAGTATATAAAAATCAATTTTTACCTTCACAGTCCCTGTCCACCACCTTGTGACCACTGTACAGAGTTAATAGTGTTCCTACCCTCCCCTCTACTACTTTTATTTTCCTGTACTCCTTTGAAGTGCGTCACAAAATGGCTGACAACAGTGAACCGTTCCCACCCAATAAGGAGCAAACTTGTACTCTGAACCTAATGGCTGCCAACACTTCTACTTTTAATGCTTCACAGCCAATGAACATTAAGCTTCGGAAGGTCCTGCTTGGAACACGTTACCTAATCAGATGTCCCTGATACTCCGCGGAGGGGGAGGGAATCGCTGACAACACTTCTACTTTCAATGGTTTACAGCCAATGAACATTAAGCTTGGGAAGGTCCTGCTTGGAACACGTCAGCCAATCAGATGTCCCTGCTACTCCGCGGCTGGGGAGGGTATGGCTGGCAACACTTCTACTTTCAATGGTTCGCAGCCAATGAACATTAAGCTGTGGAAGGTCCTGCTTGGAACATGTGAGCCAATCAGATGTCCTTGCTACTCCGCGGAGGGGGAGAGAATGGCTGGCAACACTTCTACTTTCAATGGTTTGCAGCCAATGAACATTAAGCTCGTTGTTGGAACACCTCAGCCAATTAAACGTTAATTTTGTTCAGCGCACAGGGAGAGAACACGCCCTCCCACATAATATTAAATTTTCTCTAACAAAGTGACACTATCCGTGATAAAAGTGAACACCGCATTATAAGTAAACATTACTGCGCATTATATTAAAGGAAGGCCGCAATACGGCGCATTGTTGTTTTCCCGATATGATTTCCACAGCCTACTGAACATTGCCGCAATACCGCGCATCGTTGTTTTGCGGACGTAATTTCCACGGCCTACGCAACATTCACACTACCTGTCTGTGCACCGTACAGACTGCTTAAAATAAGTCCACAGTGTTCCTACTATACCCTCTTATTCAATTTTTCTCTTTTTTCCCCCTACTCCTTTCAACTGAGTCACAAAATGGCTGCCAACACTTCCTAGTTTCAACAGTTCGCAGCCAATGAGCCGCAAGCTCGTGCTCGTAACGCCTCAGCCAATCAGATGTCAGAATTCTCAAATATCGATATTTGTAAAATTTGATATTTCTTAAAAACTACTGAACGGATTTACACCATTTAAACAAAAGCGTGCTTTCTGGACCAAGACCTTTCTCCCTGCCAAATTTGGCGTAATTCCGTTCAGCAGTTTGACCTGTAGCCTTGTCTAAAGTTTCCTATGGAAATTGCATGGAGAAAACACGTTTTGGGACCCCCCTTTTTTCTCAGCCCCCCCTTGACGAATCACCCCCAAACTTTCAAGATAGGAGCTGATCTAAAAAGAGAAGTTTTTGGGAAAATTTCGTAAACATTCGTCAAACGACGCCAAAGTTATAAGCAAATCAAAAAATGCTTTTCCTATGGAAACGTGGTCCTAACTATAACTATCTACTGGCGACCGCCAGTAGATAATATATATATAAATACCTATATATATATGTACATACAGCGTCTCCCACAGTTCATGCGTAGTCCACATATTAACACACGAGATAGCCAGGACTCTTAATTCATCAGCGTGTTTAATTTAAATTACGGCAGCTTAAAACGCCCGGAAGGGAAGAGGGAAAGGTATCCCTATAGATCTGAAGACAGGAATAGATGTAGCCACCCTGAAAAAGTCCACTGCATGTTATTTTTATCACAAGATAGGGCACTGGAAACGTGAGTGTCGCCTCAAACCAAGAGCAGGGAGTAGAACTCATACAGTTGGCAGATGGGGTGAACCAGTTACTGACAGTGACAAGGCCAAGATCATTTAATGCGGGAGGGAATCAGAACCAATTAGTGCAAGTGAGAATTCGACAGGGCAATCGGACATACCATCAAATGCCCTTAATGGAGTCTGTGGATGGATTTGGTCTGGACCCATCCTTATGACGCTGCCTGAGGGGGGAGAAAGACTGTACACTTGGCACAGTCTTAGAGGTAGACCAGAATGGACTATACGTAGGAGCAGACGTGGATGGTCATCCCATTACATTCTTGATTGCTACTGGTGCTATCTGTTCTACTGTGAGATCTGCAGAAGTCCCAAACCTGCCCCTCTCGGGAAAAATGATCCAGGTTGTAGGAGTCACTAACAAAAAGATGGCAAAGCCTTTGACGGAAGAGGTGCCGGTGAAAATCAGAACCTTCCAGGATCACCATCAGTTAGTGGTGTGTGATTCCTGCCCAGTGTGGGGTGTGATCTGTTGTGCAAACTGAATTGTACCATCTATTGCACACCAATGGGAATTGAGTTGCAAACCAATAATGAAGACATTGCTTTCAAACTGGCAAACCAAAACTTTTGTACTACTTTGTTTCCCTTACTGACAGTGGAAGACATGCCGTTAGATCTAAGAGACACTTTTTCGGCAGTGGTGTGGGACTTTACAGGAGAGGAGATCGGACTGATTCAAGGAGTCGAGCCAGTTCGCATACAGGTCAAGTCAAATGCAGAATTTCCGAGAATGCCTCAATACAATCTGACCCCAGAAACAGTGGCAAGGATTACACCCATAATTGAGTCTATGATTGCGCAGGGCATCCTATAGGAGATCATGGGAAGTCCATGCAGCTCTCCTATTATGGGTTTGTGGAAACCTAGCAGATAATATCGCATTGCCCAAGACCTCAGGAAAATTAACAGCATAGTGATTCCATGTTTTCCTGTGGTATCGAATCCATTGTGATCTTATTCCAGATTCCTTGTGAAGCTGAATGGTTTACGGTGATTGACCTCTGTCAGGCGTTTTTCTCTGTTCCATTGCATGAGGAAAGTCAATTTTTGTTCGCTTTCTGGTTGGAAAGCCATGTCTTACCATGGTGTTGTATCCCTTAAGGGTATACTGAAAGTCCATCCATCTTTAATCAGATCTTGAAAAACAATGTTGAAAGTCTGAATCTACCCCGAAATTCAGTGTTGTCCAACACATCGATGACCTTGCGTCCAAGACAAGTGATGCTTGCAGGGATGATACCATTACCTTACTGAATCACCTGGCTGAGAATGGGTGTATGGTGTCCACGAGTAAGCTTCATTACTGTCTAAATGAAGTACAGTACTTGGACCATCGGATTGAAAAGGGCAAGAGGAAGGTGTCACCTGAAAGAGTGGAGGCAATCATGAAGATGAATCCGCCTAGTACCCGAAAAGAGGTCAGAATGCTCTTGGGAATGGTTGGCTACTGTCTGCAATGGATTCCCTTTTTTTAACTGATGGTGAAATCTTTGCAGATGCTGACTCACAAGGATGTGTGTGATCCAGTGCCTTGGGATAATGACTGCATACTTGCCTTCTTGGAGTTGAGAGAGTGCCTGTGTTGCAGTCCAGCTTTAGGAATGCCGGATTACAACAAAGCGTTTTCGCTGTTCTGCCATGAAAGGGAAGGTTGTGCTCTATCAGTATTCACCCAGACACATGGAGGTGCCCGTAGACCAGTGGCCTATTTTTCAGCTACTATAGATCCTGTAGCTTCAGCATTGCCCGGATGTCTCAAATCCTTTGCTGCAACAGGTGTCAGTATTGAATGATGTGAGAGCATTGTGATGGGTCATCCTCTTACACTGTATGTACCACACTCAGCTGAGCTTCTGATGATGAGAACCAAGACACAGCATTTGACAAATAACAGATTGACAAGGTAGGAGCAGGTGCTTCTTGCCGCTGAGAATGTAACCCTGAAGCGGTGTTCTGTGTTAAATCCTGCTACCTTGTTATCCATTCCAAGTGCTGATGGGAAAGAATGTGCTGATGAAGTCACACGCTACTGTGCCTTTAATCCATGTGTCTTTAATAGAGAATGTACTGGCGGGAGCACAGAGAAGACCAAACTAGATGCTAGCAGTTGCAGACACTTGGGAAGAAGTGAGGCATTTGTAAATGTAAGTTACAGAGGAAGAACAAGCAGATTGGGTCAGAGCAGGCTGTGAGATGGGGAATGATGCCATTTGGGTGTCAGCTGATGGCAGGGCAGTATTACCAGATTGTTTGTTGCACCCAATGGCGAGGCAAATTCATGAAGCAGCTCACATAGGAAGAGATACAATGGTGAGATTGTTCAGGCAGACTTGGTTAAATCAGAGGTTTTAAGTGATTGCGGAAGCTGTGTGTCATCGGTGTGTCACGTGTCAACAAATGAATGCAGGGAAAAGGACTGTTATTGCCTTGAGCCACATTGGTAGGTCAGGGAGTTCCTTTAATCGGATCCAATTGGATTTTGTTGAGAAGCCTGTGTGTAATGGTTTGAGGTACATTCTGGTTGACGTGTGCATCTTTTCTCGATGGGTCGAGGCTTACCCGACAAGGAGGTGTGATAGTCTAACAGTAGCTAAGTTATTGCTAAGGGAGCTCATTCCTAGGTTCAGATTTCCAACTACATTGGAGTCGGATAGAGGCACACATTTCCATAAAGAAATCATGAAGTTACTGTGCGCAGCTCTTAATGTGTATCAAAGACTACATTGTAGCTACAGGCCAGAGGCGTCTGGAATGGTGGAGCAGATCAATGGTATCCTGAAATCGAGGTTGGCTAAAGTGTGTGCTTCAACATCTTTGAAGTGGCCTGATGCTCTACCATTAGTGCTAATGAGTCTGTGCAGCATCCCTGACAGGAGAACTGGGTTGTCGCCCCACGAAATACTGATGGGGAGAGCAATGCGTTTGCCGGCCGTGCCTGCAAATGCGCTTGTGAACTTTTCAGATGATTTGGTCCTTGACTACTGTAAAGGATTGGCTGAAGTTGGTTTGTTCTTTGTCTCATCAGGTTGAAGCAGTGACTGCACAGCCATCAAGGGATCTCTGTCATGACCTGAACCTAGGGGATTGGGTTTTCATCAACAGGCATGTGAGGAAAAACTGTCTTGATCCTCGTTGGCGTGGCCATACCAAGTGATACTGGTGACTACGACTGCTGTGAAGAGTGGCGGAGTGCCGAATTGGGTCCATGACTCTCACACAAGTCGAGTTTTAGGTCCCTCTGATGAAACAGCTCCTCTTCCAGAAGAGATTCCAGCCATGACTGAAAGGTAATGGGAGGGGACAAGCCAAGCTGTGGAGGTACCTGAAGAGGTTGGATGCACACCAGGTCGATCCTAGGGGGTCAAGCTACAAAAGACCCTGGCATAGACTCTGAGGGAGACGGTACCGTTGTGAGTGATAGAGTGTCTGACTCAGTGCAAGAGACTGATGTGACAAGAAGTTGTGTGCAGTCCAGGAAGAAAGATGCTGTAGGTGAAACATGGCTTGTGAGATAGAGAAGAATGAACCTGAGACTCACATCTGAAAGAGAACCTGCACCAAAAAGTGAAAGTTCAGAGTCGGATCTGAGTGAGACCATCAGGACACAGTAGGGGTGAGGAGGTCCAGAAGAGTTTGAGGGCCTTATCGAAGGTATTCCTCTCCCGAGTGGACTGATCTGGTTGCAAATGCCGGGGAGAGCGAGAACCAAGATCTCGGTGCTAGTGGTCGAGATATTGCTGAGCGTTTCTGGGCTTGAAGTAAATGCACTTTTGTCGTTGACTGTTCCTTTTCCACCAAGGCTAAGGGACTGACGGACTCTGATTTTGGAAGACATGGAATTCCCGAGTTTTGGAGCGCCACAATCTCCTCAAGAAATTGCAGCATTGAGAGCTGAACTGCTACAACGAGCTATTGAGGAGATTGGCTCTGACCTGATAAGTGATGTGGATTGAGCTGTGAATTGTAAAGAATTTGTTTGAAGCATATAACCTAGGCCCAATTAGAAGTAGATTAAATTTAGGGATTCTTACTAGAAGAAGAAGAAAGAGGGCTAGGGAGGACTTCTGAACTGTGTAAATACTGTAAAGAAGGGACTGTTGAAAAAGAACTTTCCAAGACTTCAAAAAGTTGCTTAAAAACTTTGTCATACATGGAGAGTGGCGGAGAAAAGAGCCCCTGTGTGCTATTCTACTCCTTGAACAGTCATCCTAGCTACTCTAAAATGGAGTCTGGAAATTTGATTCGTAGGCACAAATGTATGGTAGGTGCACTCATTAGTGCGGTGATTGTAGTAATAGCTGTAGTCATTATAGAATCAGTTTTACACTCAACCGAAAGCCGGGAACATGGGGTGGGATTAGATGGGACATCCACACCTTCTTCTGCTGTCTCAAAGGAGGGTACATTAGGATCTGAGAAAGGCTTAACAGAGCAAACTAGCCGCTACCTTCATGTAGACCTGTCTAAGGGAGATTATACATTAAATGCTTACGCTAAGTTGCTATATGAGTATGTAGACACCATGGAAGATCGAGATTGTTATGTGTGCATGCAATTACCCGCATCAGTTGAAGAGGGAATCACTTACCATTACTTGCCTTTAACCTATGGTATTAGTTGTAGTTTACTCCTAAGTATGTTCTATGGAAAGGGCCATTATGAGCACTACTTCTCCAATTATGATGTGGTGCTTTCAGAAATAACTGTATATAAACATCTGAATAAGAGCAATATGCAAAGGAGAATAGAAAGAATGGAAAATTATTTTGCACCAATTATAACATTAGACACTGCTTACACGCATAGACATAGTTTAATTTGCATACTAACAGATATAGAAAAGAAATTTATAGATCAGGAAGAAGATAAACGTAGAAGATTAGTTAATAATGTTGATAACACGGATAAGGATTCTGACTGGACCAAGGAGGAATTGGCTCATAAGGCTAAAGAGAGTGCTGGTCTGATAGCTCTAGATTGGCAACAGCGAGGAAAGCTTTGCATATGACAGGGTGAGAGTAGTCAGAATTCTCTATTTGTAGGACAGAGTGTATGCGATCATATATTTTTGGGCAATGGGCCTTGGAAGACGTTTTTGCAGAAGTCAGTTTGCATGGTACCAGGAGCATATTTTGTGTGTGGAAAGAATGCGTGTGTACCTTTACCAAGCAAATGGTGTGGTACGTGTTATTTGGCGGTTGTGTTTCTGAAAATATACCATGTGGATGATTTGAAGAGTCCTGAAGGAAGATCAAAAAGCAGGGAAAATGTGGATTGAGTGCTGGAGAGGTTGTTGGAGACATTTTTGGATCGATAATACCTAGTTTGGAAGTAGTGCTTAATGATGTCAAGACTATACTGTTGTCTACTGTAGTGAATAAGTTGCCTGATAACACAGCTAAGTCTTTGCTACTCATTGATGGGTAGATGGTCTCGATAAGGGCGATGGTGATGCAGAACCGACATGCATTAGATGTCTCACTCGCAAAGGAGGGTGGAGTCTGTCGGATGCTGAAAGATCTGAAGGGATATAAAAGTAATATCATTGATATACATCAGCAGATACAAGATTTGGCAGCTTGAAGGATTTTGGGATAAAATTGGAAAAGCATTTGATGCAGTTGGAAAGTGGTTGTCAAATCTGGGTAGTGGAATCTTTATGTACACCATATAACGGATATTAATTATAATAATCAGTATCAATTTTTTAGTTGGGAAGATGAGGGCATATAAATGGCATAGAGCGAGGCAGTTGGAGAACTCCTTAAGGAAAAGGGAAAGAAGGATGGAGAGACTGCAGGACAGTTACTATGGGAATTTGGGGAGAATGGAGGAGTTCAGGCAAAGAAGACTAGCTACTACATCTGTTTAGGTCGGTCTGGATAAATAGTTAGAAACTCAGACTTTCAAGTGCTGCTGTACAAAGAGTTAATTTATTTGTGTATTTGTATTAATTTTTTGGGGGAGGGGGAATTGTATGCATTTTGTTGTTTATTTATATATATTTTTTCATTTTATATTTTCCCTAATACTTCAATCTTGAAGCACCTATAGATACAATTGATATGATTATATTTACACAGATACGCAAAATAAAATAAAATAGAGATCCACAGGCATCTAATCAAATACCTTATATAATGGATGCTTGAAACTAGTCTAAGCTACTGGCAAATTCAATGGGTAGCATTCTAATTCACTGTCTTTCTCCCACTGTGCCCCTCTAAACAGAAGAACACCTTACGCAAGTCAGTACTCACCATGTTCCTAATAGAAACAGTCCATCCTGAAATTCCTGGTGCAGGGTCAGTAATAATCTGCATAATATGCGCCTCTAATGCATAACACAGTGGGCAAAAAATTATAGGTTGAGTCGCCAGTGGTATAGATTATATACAACCATTCCTTCCATCCTTTTTGAGAGTCTAATGTAACAATGTAACAGTTTATGTGTCCAAGTGTATGCCAAGACGTGGTACCTTGCTTGCTGTACCACAGTATCCAAGTTATACCTCACTGACGAAGACTAACAAATTTGAAACTGGCCAGGGGTTGCTTGTGTTCCCTTCTGGGGGATGGTTCACCTGACAGGTGGTGTTGAACTGTTCCCAGTGTGAGTGCTGATTTGAATGAGGAAGACCTCTGTCTAGAGTGGCACAGTGGGCAAAAAACAATGGGTTGGAATGCTAACCGGAGCAATTGCCAAGTGTTTAGACTATTTACAATTGTTGTTCAAAACACTTTTTGTGTGTTTGACTGGTTAAGAAATGCCATCAAAGTAGACCATTTTGCCATAACTTACACCCTCTCCTAAAACAACAATGAGTAAACTGTGTGCTGTAATAGCACAAATGAAATGTATCGCTATTCTGCATCTGCTGTAATCTAACTTTTTTAAGATCACATGAGTAGCAGGATAATCAAAAACACTATTATCTACCTTTCCAACACTTGTGTTGGAAACTTTTGTGTTCATCCCTCAACATTTGCTAAATGCAGTCACAAATGCACATTCTAAAGGCTTCCTTTTGTGTATTACATGTATGGTTATGGATTTAAATAATGTGAACTTAGGTGTGAACGAACAGAATGATGTAAAGTGCAAGCAATGGGGTAAAAGCAGTGGCGAGTATGGGAAAGCTGACAAAAGGTAGGTTATAGGAGGTAGATGACAAGCATAGGATGGTTGTTATGTAGCTGCTGCGGTGAGTACAGCTAAAGTTTGGGGAAAGAGATAGAGTGAGCAGGTTTTACATAACATGACGCTAAATAGATGTTATCGCAATTTTCCACACTTCATGAGTGCTTTAGATTGTACCTGTCACATTCATATCAGTTGCAGACGCTATGGGAATTTGGGGCTAATGGAGGAGTTCAGGAAAAGAAGACTAGCTACTACATCTGTTTAGGTTGGTCTACTCTACAGTGGATGTTGGAGATTATTATTATGACTCAACGTCAACAGAGGGGGAACTGATAGAGTGGAAATTTAATATTTCATTTTTCCCATTTATAGGGGGTGCATCATAATCACGTGTAGAACACACTCGCATATAATCGTGTTTTGTATAAATGTAAGTGTTAGAATTATGAACCACGTTAACGTATTTACGTGACATATTTTAGTTTATTGACAAGTAGTATGAAGAGTTAACGTAGGAAATGGATTAACTAGCAGAAAACGCTAACATTACTCATGTACTAGATGTGTTTAATAATAATAATATTTCCTATAATTTGTTAAATGTGATAGCTGAAATGAAATGTAGTTATGCAACTCGTAATGTTTAAATGATACGTTCTTATGTTAGCTAAAGCTGTAGGCCTGAAATGCAACCCCCTGACAAACTCTTGCTTTAGGATTAATGTTCTGAAATTCATGTGCACTGTGGAAGCTGTTCTTTCTTACCTTTTGCATTGCAGGTGGCTTTAGGCAAAATAATGTCTTTGTTTTAGCAGCTAGGCAAAGATAGAAGAAGTTAGAATCACATGACTTGGGGGCGATAAAGGACAGAAGTTGGTTTCACACGGGACAAGGCATGAGCACCAAGGACGAATTGTTGCAAAAGATGTACATGGAGAACACTGTGGAAAAGTACTCATGGCTGTACCTATTGTGGAGTTCGTGCGAGAGCTGCACTATGGGAACTCGAACTGTGGATAACTGGTAGTTGGAATTAGGGAAAGTGCCCACATCTTCCTTGCCTTTGGAGAGGGAGCATCTCAGAACAAACTCTTTCTCTTGTGATAGTGGCTTTATGCTGCACAACCCATCTCAATGGTGGAGAGACTTCTTAGGAAGACTCCACGACTAACACCTTTCCTCCTGATTCGAAATGCTTATTCATTAATGTAGTGATGTCATATTAGCAATAGAGTAGGGATAGATTTAAATGCTTTACAGGAAAGCACCTCAAATACTCTGTGGCATAATAGTGGTGTGTTGCACACTGCATAACTTGGGTATGCATTGTGGAATGCACCTTGATGAGTACACATACAATGAAGTAAAGCATGTGGATGGCTGAATGTACAAACAGTCCTCAAGATAGAGGATGATAGAATGACAAGGCTGGAGATCACACATAAGTTCTCTACTTGTGAGTCTGTCAGCAATCTTAAAAGATGGCTGATATCTGTGACTGCCAAAATGCCCATTGGCACCTTGCTAAACTAACAATTGGGCTGTATGTTCTCTGGTTGCAATTTACCACACCCATCATCACTAGTTTTGGACACATGGAGATGTATGCATCTGTATTCTGACAAGATAGATACACGTTCACACATGTTTTGCATGTGCAACTGAACACAAATAATACACCAAAAAAGAAAAACAAATATCTGTGAGACACAAGGACAACATATAGCAAGTCGCAACATGTTTTCTGTCTTCCCTGTCATAGAATCATGTTGTACTGCAAAATATTTCTTACATGGCCTGTCCTCACTTTCCTGTCCTCTTGTGGATGGTGAATTTTATTGTAATGCCCTCTATTTGGGCATTAACAAAGGCCTGGTGCGACGTTTGCAGCTGGTGCAGAATGCTGCAGCCAGGCTGGTGATGGATCTTCCGAAATACCACACAGTCTTGGCTTCCCTCATCATGCTGCACTGGCTTCCTCTGGACCGTAGAATTCTCTTTAAAACCCTATGCCTGACCCATAATGCCTACTATGGCTTAGGCCCTGAGGCCATTAAAGCACTATTTCAGCATTATGCTCCTACTAGGCAGCTTAGGTCGGCAAGTAAGAATCTACTAACAGTTCCGAGGTTTAAAAATGCTAGATGGGGAGGAAGGGCTTTTTCTACCGCCGCTGCTAAGCTGTGGAACTCCCTCCCTGACGATCTCTCTGGTCAGGGGTCACACTCTCTCTTCCGTAAGGCCCTGAAAACTTGGCTTTTTACACAGACATCAGTCTGAGCATGTCATTTTATGTCTGTACATCAGTCCTTCTGCAGCGCCTTGATGCCCTTGGGCTAAGTTAGCGCTTTATAAATCTAATATTCATTCATTCATTCATGAAGGCTTTTGTGATCATAAGCCACTGAAATCAAAGGAGGTTTTGGTGGGGGTAAACCTGTCATACTGTTTCCACCTTCTCAGTAGGAGCTGTTGGACAACATAAACATTAGGATGGTGCCAAACTGATTCTATGACCCTTTCAGGATATGTTGGCCTATAGTCCTGCTAGCTCACAGTGCCACCATGAGTACCCCTAAACCTAGCAAGGCAACAAATGGTTTGGGCAACCTCAGAACATGACAACCCTGACTCTGCAAGGATTGGTGGTAACAGATTTAGAATATTTTCACTCAGTCACTTGTGCATACTCAAAGATACCCAAGAAATAGCTCCAGCAAAAAAAAAAAAAAAATCTTATAGCCATAAGACTAATCCTTCCGAACCCTGGTTTAACGACAATCTTAGACGGAAAAAACAGGAATGTAGGAGATCAGAACGTAAACGGAGATCTCAGCATATATCAGTAGGTAAAGAAATATATTTAACCAACTTGCAGACTTATAAAAAGATGATTTTAATGGTGAAAAAGAACTATTTTGTGGCTAAAATAGAATCAAAACTTCCAGACCCTAAGAACCAAATAATAATCAACAATTCTGTGACAAACTAGCACTTCATTTTCAGGATAAAGTTAGGTCTGTCTATGATTCCTTTCTAAACATGAGCCAAACGGTTGACTTAAATACTAGATCTCCGAAAGGCACACACAACATCAGTGCTTTATCCCATTTTGGGCCTCTGACGGTTGATCAGACACAAAGAATACTTATGCAGATTAAATCAGGTTCACCACATGACCCATGCCCGGCCAGAACAATTCATTTGGCCCCAGAGGTGATAGCCACACACCTCACGACCATATTCAACAATCTTTTTGAAGCAGGTTTTTTTCCGATATATTGGAAGGTAGGGTCTATTTTGCCACTATTAAAAAAGACTAATTTAGACACCGGTGACCCTAACAACTATCGACCAATAACTCGATTACCATTTCCTGCCAATGTGGTTGAGAAAATCGTCAATAAGGAACTGACCATCTTTCTAGAAAAAAACCAAGTCTTGATTCTGCACAGTTCGGTTTTTGAAGTCACCATAGTACCGAACTGGTGCTGATTACAGCCATGGAAGAAATTAGGCAGACAATAGACAGTGGGGGAAATGCGGCCTTGATCCTTCTAGATCTTTCCAGATCTTTCTAGATCTTTCCACGATATTTGATACGGTCAACCATGCTCTTCTTATTGATCACCTTGAGATCAAGGATAACGCACTCAAGTTTATGACTTCTTTTTTGGCTAACCGCATTCAAACGGTCTCTCTAGGTGATTTCACCTCACCAGCCTTTTCATTGCCCAGTGGAGTCCCTCAGTGCTCATCTTTGAGCCCCACTTTGTTCAATCTTTATGTTACCCCACTTGCAGCTTTAATTAAATCATTTGGCTTTTCCTTGGTTTCAAATGCGGATAACACGCAGATTGTTGTATCCGCCACCAACAATCCCGGATCCACAGCAGCCCAGTTTCACGACTGTATGCTTCATATCAGGAACTGGATGAGCAGCAACTGCTTGAAATTAAACTCCTCAAAAACTGAGGTCCTGCTGTTTGGCAACAACCCTTCTTTCTGGTCAAACAACTGGTGGCCCCAGGAACTGGGGAGTTTGCCTACCCCCAGGGAAAAAGCAAAAAACCTTGGGGTGATTATTGATACTAAGTTATCTATTGAAGGACAAATAAATCACATCACTTCTTCGTGTTTCCTCATTCTGAAAACCTTAAGGAAAGTACTACCTTTCATTCCATCAAGCCTGCAAAAGAGGGTAGTCACGACTCTTATCTCGTCCAAAATAGATTATGGCAATGCACTTATTATCAAAATTCAAAAACGTTTTTTACATAAGTTACAAACGCTACAGAATGCCGCAGCTAGGCTACTGCTGGGCATTCCAAAATATAAATCTGCCTCTCAAGCACTCATTCAACCACACTGGCTCCCCATTGATAAACGTATACAGTTTAAGGAACTCTGCATTGCCTTCAGGGCACAACATGCTGTTGGCCGGACTACTTTATACAACATTTTCAGGGATACATCCCAGTGTGCTCACTGCTCTCTTCCACAAGTGGAAACCTGGTAATCTCCAGATTTAAGAAATCTAACTGGGGTGGGAGAGGCTTCATTGTATGCACATCAAAACTGTGGAACTCACTTCTGGCAGAACAATAACTCAAGACAAATTTACTGGAGTTCAGGAAAAGTCTGAAAACTTGGCTTTTTCCTCAATAATTCTGCCATCTTCTGGATCTTCCTAGCCTGTCAGGTTCTGCTTAGTGCCTAGATACCCCCGGGTGATTGTCACGCTTAATAAATTTTGTTTTAATTTCATTTCAAGAAATACACAAAGGGGCATTTCAATATTTATTTAACCATTGTGATTCTTGTATAGAAGATATGCGTTGCAATGATTAATAGACAGAAGCAGTTCAAAGTGATTAGCAGTATAAGAACAATGAAAAGGATAAACAATTCCAACAGTGTATTTAGGCGGGCATATAAGTACTGTGTATAGTGTACTCCTACCATGTGCTCTCTAACCTAGGTGCCTAGGGCGGGTGTTCTGCCAAGAATTCCCTACTGAATGATCTAACTCCCCATTATCTGAAGGTAAGTGTATGCAGGTCCCTATCTTGGTCAAAAGTTGGACATCCCTCCTTGCAGAGAGTAAACAGGAATCAGCCAGGTTGAGACTCCTACAACAGTGACCTTGCAATGACAGCAGTGTGCTCCTCTGATTTGTACCTGAAAATGCATGTGTATTTATAATAACAGTATCCATGCTTCCGTGTCGAGGCTTCAGCCAGACTGACATTGTTTATTCTCTTGTCATAGGCATGTCACCTCATGGACGAATAACAAACAACAACATTTGCACAATGTATGTTTAGGCCTTGTACTAAATGTTCATGGTGTCGTGATAGTGTATTTACGAACTGGAATTGTAAGCAATGTGTTTTCAGAGAAACTACTCCTGCAATGTCACTCAAGCAAATATGTGTCAAAAGTCACTGTGTAGAAAAGAAGGCAACTTAAGAAACGTGTGCATGTAACTTGGCAGTGTTTCTTCATGAGCCTAACTCAGCCACGTGACAAAACCATCCAAACCCATCCAGTACCTCAAATATTCAGTATAAGAGCTTTGTGGGAGTATTGTGGGATGTGACGATCTGAACACTGATGATCAAGTTGTGCCATGACAACGCACGTCTACATCAAAATGACAGGTGATGCTATTGTGGATTGCTTTATTGGAGCCCCAATATAAGAATATCTTGTTTTTGCTGTAGAATGTAATCTGATATTTACACCACCGGTTTGATGAATCTACCAGGCATGTCTTGTAGTATTCTTTGAACGTTATTTAGTCTAGTTTCATCCATTAATGTGTCTTCCAATCCAGTCATGAAGGTGTTGTCATATTTTGCATACCTACCCAAGGAATACAGAGCCATATGTACAAACAGACTGAGGCTCGGTAATCGGTCGCAAATAGGTTAGTGCCTGGTAAAAGGTCATGTATTATAGGGGTTTGTCTGCAGTAGCAAAAATAGTGATGAGAACTGAATGTTACTGATTTTTAGACCTGGCATCCTTGGCGTAGCTTTCCTCTAACTTTTTGCCTTCAGTCCTCCAGTTTATGCTGACTTCGTTTTTGCAGGCCTTAGGATTCTGCACACTTTACCACTGCTAATCAGTGCTAAAATGTTTCTTCTCTTTCCCCAAAACATGGTAGCAGTGGCGTATACCCAAATGGTATATTTAATTTGCTTGTATGTCCCTAGTAAAGTGGCATTACATGTGACCAGAGCCTGTAAATTAAATGCTACTAGTGGGCCTGCAGCACTGGTTGTGCCACCCACTTAAGTAACACTTAAAATATGTCTCAAGCCAGCCATTGTAGAGCCTGTGTGTGCAGTTTAAACTGCCACTTCAACCTGGCAAAATAAACCTTTTGCCAGGCCCAAACCTTCCTATCTAAAACATATAAGCCACTCCTAGGGTAGGCCCTGGACAGCCCAGAGGGCAGGGTATAATGTATTTAAAAGAAGGTTTATGTACTTTTAAGTTTTACATGTCCTGGCAGTGAAAAACTCTTAAATTCGTTTTTCACTACTGCAAGATCTATGTCACAAATAGAATAACATGGGAGTTGCCTTATTACATCTCATAAGCGTAATTTCCAAATGAGAAGAGATGACGAGGTCATGTTTGGTGTCTCTGGAATCACAATTTAAAATACTAACTCATGGCGAAGTCAGATTTTTATTGCAATTCTTATAAATGCCACTTTTAGACAGTTGGCATTCTCTTGCCTTAGCCATTTGGTGCCTGTAGCCTATCTCTCGATCACATGACTGGGTGTTGCACAGTAGGGCTTTGTGTATTCCTCCTAGACAGCCACACACAATGGGGATCTTAGGTGTGGCTGGATGGGCCATCACTGGCAGGATGGGAGGGAGGAGCTTGGCACAGCCCTACTCACACTTAAATAGGCAGTGTCCTGCCTCCACACAAAGGGCTGCATACCTCCTGTAGTTAGTCTGTAGCCAGGAACAGGAAGGCAGGGCATCTGTGCACTTCAAAGACCTGCCTCTAGAAGCTTCTCCCGACTTCAAAGGCACAACTGTGTATAAATACTGGACCTCATACACAATCAATAAATCAATCAGGGGTTTGTTAAAGCGCGACTACTCACCCGTAAGGGTCTCAAGGCGCTAGGGGTGGGGGGGGGTGCAGGTTCCATTCCATCAAGGAGGGGGTCTGTCAAAGAGCCAGGTTTTGAGGTTTCTTGCGAAGATGGGGAGCGATGTTGTCTGTCTGAGGTGGAGCGGAAGGACGTTTCATGCTTTGGCCGCGAGGAAGGAGAAGGAGCGGCCTCCCGATCTGGTCTTTCTGGTGCGGGGGACCACGGCGTAGGAGAGCTGGGCTGATCGTAGGGTCCTTTGGGGTGCGTGGAATTTGAGTCGGCTGTTCAGGTATGCTGGTCCGGTGCCGTGGAGGGCCTTGTGTGTGTGGGTGAGCATCTTGAAGGTGATTCTCGCCTCGACGGGGAGCCAGTGGAGTGTGCGCAGGTGCAGGGAGATGTGGCAGTGTTTTGGCAGGTTGAGGACCAGTCTTGCGGCGGGGTTCTGGATGTTCTGTAGCTTGCGGGTGAGGTTTTTGTTTATTCCGGCGTAGAGTGCGTTGCCGTAGTCGAGTCTGCTGGTGACCAGGGCGTGAGTGATGGTTTTTCGGTGTTCGAGGGGGATCCATTTGAAGGTCTTACGAAGGAGGCGGAGGGTGTGGAAGCAGGAAGATGAGACGGAGTTGATCTGGCGGTCCATTTTGAGCTCGGAGTCCAGGATGATTCCCAGGTTGCGTGCGTGGTCCGTGGCGGTTGGCGGGTTTCCGAGGGCGGGGGGCCACCAGGTGTCGCTCCAGGCGTCTGGGTTTGGGCCCATGATGAGTACTTCTGTTTTGTTGGTGTTTAGTTGTAGGCAGCTGTTTTTCAACCATTTGGCAACGGCTTCCATGCCTTCTCGAAAGTTGCGTCTGGCGGTGTTGGGCTCGTTGGATAGGGAGAGGATGAGTTGGGTGTCGTCTGCGTATGACACGATGTTGAGTCCGTAGGTTCTGATGACGGGGGCGAGTGGAGCCATGTAGACGTTGAAGAGCGTCGGGCTGAGGGAGCAGCCTTGGGGGACTCCGCAGGTGGTAGGTGTGGGGTCTGAGAGGAAAGGGGGGAGTCTGACCCGCTGCGTCCTGCCGGAGAGAAAGGAGCGGATCCAGTCGAGGGCCTTGTCCTGGATTCCTGCGTCGGAGAGTCTGCGTATTAGGGTGCAGTGGGAGACTGTGTTGAACGCCGCTGATAGGTCGAGGAGGATGAGGGCTACTGTTTCTCCTTTGTCTAGTAGTGTGCGGATGTCGTCTGTTGCGGCGAGGAGGGCGGTTTCCGTACTGTGGTTTTTTCTGAAGCCGGATTGGGAGGAGTCGAGGATGTTGTGTTCTTCAATGAATGTGGCGAGTTGGCTGTTCATGGCTTTCTCGATGACTTTAGCTGGGAACGGGAGCAGGGAGATGGGTCTGTAGTTTTTGAGGTCGGTGGGGTCCGCTAAGGGTTTTTTTAGGAGGGGGTTGACCTCAGCGTGTTTCCAGTCGTTGGAAACACACCACCACTTAGGTACACTTCTGGACCTGTGGATACTCTGCCAAGAAGAAGGACTGCTGTGCTGCTACAAGGACTGCCACTCTGTTGGACTGATGCTTTAAAGGAACTGCTACCCTGCCATGCTGACCGGCTACCTGCTGCCCTCTCGCCTAGGGAAGAAGGACTGGACCTGCAACTTCATCTCGAACCCAGGACCCCAGAGTGACTCCAAAGGCTAGTCTGCAGTCCTCCTGATTTGAGCTTCAAGGACATAAAAGGCTCTCCAATCAGCTCCTGGACAAAGCGGGAGCACGTTCGTGACCCCCAAGTTGTGCCTCTCCGGTCCAGGACCCTTGGTAAAGCTCATGGGCTCTTAAATCAAGCTTTTGTGATTGTGAGCGGGCCCGTAAACACCGAGACACCACCGCTCGTACTGAAATCAGACGAGAGCCGCCACCAGTCCGTCTCTTCACACAGCAATATTGACAGCTCACGGGGGACTGTTAATGCAAAGCACCAGCCCAACCTGCTCTTCTCGCCATGCCGACAACCACACGCAACGCTCTCCTTGATCCCCACTACCATTTTCAACATGAACGAGACTCTTGGCACAAAACTTGAGAAGCTAAAACTTCTGCAGGACTAATCTAGCTTTTAGGTTCTATTTTAAAGTTTTATTTTTTTTTAAATCATAACTCCAGTTTTACTGATTGGATTTTTGTCATTTTGGTTTTGTTTTATTTATTAAATCTTGCTCTGTCTATCTAACCTGCTGTGGGATCTTTTTGTGTGGTGTTTCCACTATTTTATTGTTTGAAATGTTGCACAAATTCTTTACACATTGCCTGTACGTTAAGGTTGACTGCTCTCTGCCAAGCTACCAGGAGGTTGAGCACAGGTCAATTTGGGGTTTGCTTGTGCCTTACCCTGACCAGGATTATGGCTGCTGATTGACCAGGGCTGACATCCCTGTCAACCAACAACTCAATGTCTCACACTGATTTGCTATTTTTGTGGCTGGAATTTACGGTAACCTATTAGTGGTTATCAATTTGTGTTTCTTATTTTGGAATGCACTATTGATTTGCTAATTGTGAACAGTCGCAAAAACAGGTTTTTGCACTCCCAAATTAGCATAATTTGGGAGCAGATGGTAATCAGGTGAAAAGTATAAAGGCGGTGGAACCATTGCATTTTTTTCCACAATGGTTGCTCTGCATGCTATGGTAAGGAGGATGAGGTTGTTTGCTCCACCCCACCCCAGGAGAAGGCAAAGAAAGGAGCACATTTTCAGAGTCAGGGTGAGTTTGTTTCAGCAGACTGAGGAGGAGATATACAGCACTGTTATTTTAGATTTAATTGTTGAGTTAGACTCTGTGGTTTGTAGGGACACACACAGGAGTTTTCCTATACCTTCCCACATTCCGGTACTTTTCTGCCTACACCTTTTAGCCTCAGGAAGATAGCTACCAAGAGGTGTTTCCTGAAGTACTTTGTCGCGATTCTTTTGCAAATTCTTAGATGCAATGCTGCTAAACATTCAAAGATATACTTTTCTCCAAGCTCACAGCAAGACTTGCAGCAAACTAAATTAGATTTTTTGTATGTGGCACATTTCCCACAGGCTATAGGCTGTGTTGATGGGACATATGTCTTAATTTCCTCTCCTTGAGCTACAGAGTTTTTGTATAGGAATAGGACGAATCAGCCATCACTCCTTAAACATTCAAATAGTTTGTAATGCTGGCTCTTTAATTACTGCCTTGTGGCTAGATTTCCAAGCTCCACCCATGATTCCTGTATATTTTGGCACTGCTTCCTATACAACTGGCTTGCAAGAGGAGCCTTTAAGGATAATTATATTTTAGGTCTTTCTACATTTCACATTTATATATGATAATTTCATACTATATAGGCATGTTTTTAATTGTGTTTTCATTCGTGTTAGGTGACAGTGCTTATGCACTACACACATGGATTTTGACCCCATACCGCAATGCCACTACAAGGAGTGAATACCATTATAATATTGTCTACAAGCGGACAAGGGCAGTTATAAGGCATACCTTTGGGCTGCTTAAGGCAAGGTTTTGCTGCCTTCATATGAGTGGGGGAGCCCTTCAGTATTCATCTCCAGTGCATGTAAGATTGTGGCAACGTGTGCTATGCTCCACAATATAGCTACAAAGAAGGAACTTCCAATACAGCCTGGGGAGGACATAAAGAGGAAGACCACACCCACCAAACACATCCCAGGATGCCAGCAGACAAGCAGATGGAAGGGAGAGACTCAGTTACATTTCCAACTATTATTGCTAAAGTAGGTGTAGTTCAAGTAAACAATGCAATATATAATGAGGTAGTCACAGTCAGAATGCAGAAAAGTAATTTTTATTTCCATTTTTCTTCACAGGAAATATGAAGAATTACATCAGGGACTGTGTAAATTGTTTGTTTTTCACAACATTTTTAAATGCACATTACTGTAACAAAACAAATATCGCTTTCGGATTTGATACAAAACACACATTCAATGCTCTTTCTTTATTTGCTGGGAGTTGGCCTATAGGCCAGTTGCTAACATGTCCACTTCTAAATCAGCAGCCTGACTGCAGGTACGCCTAGATCTTATAATATCAGAGATAATACTGTGGCTAGAAGCCGCCGTACTCTCTATAGCAGGGAAAGCTGTACCACTAGAATGTGTTTTAGTTGTTTGTAAAAAGGCAAGACATGATGTAATCAGCCCTAAACTTTTAGCTACATCTTTGCAACATTGGAACACTTGCTGGATATGTATGGTGTGACAACTAAGTATCCCTGTAGCAGTTGCCAATTTTTCCACCCTTTTTCCAAAATGTTGCATTTTAAATACACCGTGTCAATGTCTTCTATTTTGTTGCTGTGTCTCCTCACCAATAGGCTCTCTTGGTAACTTAGGGCCTAATTACGACTTTTGGCGGTGTGGAGGCGGGCGACATGCCACCACCACGCACGCGCACAGCCAAGACTCGCTGGCGGCGTGGTGGTCCTGAGGAGGTACCTCTTTTAAAGGCGGTGGTGCCTTTGAATAAGGTAACGCAATGGGAACGCCACACAAGGTTCCTGCACGGCATGGAATGTTAAGTCCATGCCATGCAGGATCTGGTGTGCATGCACACAGGGGGGCACATGTTGTGCCCCCCTGTGTGCATACCAAGGGCGTGAGGCATCAGGGGGCCATGTAGGGCCCTTTTTGTTTCCTCTGCGCCACGGTCGCCGCCATGCAAACCGCGGCGGAGCGGAAACTTGTAATATGCTTGGCACAACCACGGCGGTCCTGCCAAGTATGTTGCGGCCTCAGGACCGCCGCGCCACTTCCAAGGAATGGCATTTCTCTGGTAGCGTCTGCGGTCCCATGGCGGTCCAACCGCCCAAGTTGTAATGGGACGGTCGGTCAGCCGGTGCTGCGGTGGCTAGGCCGCCACCATCGTGCCACCACAAGGCTGGCAGTCCTCAAACCGCCAGACTCGTAATTGGGCCCTTAATATTTCATTTAAATTGCCAATACTATCCACCATAGCAATCATGCCTTCATCCATGTTTCTTGAAAGCATGCTAATTGGATCAAATTGTTTAATTTGAATGTCTAACACTGAGTTTTACATTTTTCACAAAATCTGCTCTAGATGGTGTGGCATGTGTATCAGCAGGTCTTATTGGAAACCGTAGTCGGAGTGGTAAGAATCTTTGTCTCCTGAGTCTAAGTGTGAAAGAGTTTGATCTATGCTGTGTAGTTGCCCTGAGATTTCTCCTAGATCTAGATGTGTCTCTTCTTGTAGGCAAAGTTGTTTCAGACAATATTGGTTTTGGTTTGAACTTCACTATTTCAACCATATCATTGCTGTTAGACTCCTGCTTGGATACATCTTCCACATTGTGACTATCATTATGTTTTGTAATGTTGTCACAATATTTAAATCTGGATTCTTTTGAACTGCTAAAACCCCTAAGACTGTCACTGGTCTACAAATCCATAATGCAATTTATTAAAAATAAATATTAATGGACTGAGGAGTTACATGACCCCAAACAAATTGTATCTGTTTTTATAAAATGCAATAACAGTTATAATAAAAACATTTTACAATCCAACAGTTGTATTGTGTTATTTAAAAAACAAAAACACCAACCTGTGTGCTTCTGAGGAGTTTCTGATGTATTAATATTTAGTGACACCAGATATAGCTTTCAGAGTGAGTTTGCTTTTGATGGCCTCTTCTATTGCTGTTAGTGGTGGTTGGGTAGAAGATCCCCCACCAGTGCCAGCAGCTTCCTTCATCCTACAGGCCAGATTCTCCTTCATGCTTGAGCGAAGGTTGTTCCACAGCTTACAAATTTCAGGAATACTGCCAATTTGTTACACCCACAGCATCAATGCTTTCTTGGACTCCTCTTTCTTGTACCTTCAGGAACAGTTAGGGGGGCTTTGCCTCGAAGATTTTGGGCTGTGTTAGCTACGCACTCATCCACCAGTATATCTAGCTCATCATCTGAGAACTTGTGTTTGCGCTTTCTGGAGTAGTCCTTTGCTCTTTCTGAGCTGGCATTTAAAAAACAAAAAGTAGCAGGCCTTCCTTGTAGTTTCCTAGGCTTCAGAATGGCAGGGCAAAAGAATATTTGCTGGTTGTGATGTCATCAGTATGTGTCTGGGCACCGTTTGCAATTTGCTAACACATAGAAATTGCTTTTGGAGACTCAGTATTTTTAGAAAGCGAAACCTAAGAAATCAGTAATAGGAACATATACCCAACGGTACATTTCATTTATCGAATCGCAAAATGTGATTTCTTTGGAATCACAGTTTACGATTTGATAAAAAAGATAATAGTACAATCTGGCCCACAATGTCAGCTGAATCAATGTGAATTTTTACCAGATGCCAAACAAAGCTGTGTGTTTGATCAGGAATTTTGCTCCCATGAATATTTAGTAGATGCTGTAGTGCCTCTGGTCATATATTGACAAGTCGTCCTCTACTAAATGCAGAAATGATCCTAACCTTCTGGGCCATCATCCTCATAGGGCTCTTCAACAGACATTGACTTTTAATTCTCATCACTGGAATGTGTGTACCACTATGTGATGTTTGCCTCTGCCTGCATGCAGGAAAAACATACTTCTGCAAGTCGTTATGAAATGAAGATTCATGTCACATACATGACTTTATAGATATAGGGTGTGAGGAGACATATACACCACACGTTATTACTGTGGCATTCTGACTTTTTCATACCTGAATTTCATCCAGTGTCAAGTGTTAATTCTCACTTGATGTGTTGAGCTACATGTATGAGTCAGTGATCCAATAGCACAATCACTAGTGATGACTAGTGATGAGATTTCTGTCCATTTGCACAGCATTTCATGATGTAGGACTTTGATGGGCACCATGTTCATAACTATGCCTTACTCAATCTGCTCATTTTGCTTGTGACAAACAAAAGAAAATTCATTTAAGTTACAGATGTTAGGGCTATGGGTTTCATACATCACCTCCCCAATCATTGGTACAGCTAGAGAGGAGGAGGTGTTCTGGCATTACATACTATTTGTATGGCCACATAGTATATGCCATACTGAGATAAATGGGATTGTGATACATCAACAATTTAATCTTTATGTACAACCACTTTCACAAAGTATTAGAGGTTTTGACATTCAATTGTATGCTTATTCGGATGATACAGAGCTGATTTGCCATCTCAATGGCAAACCTTCGAACTAATATCAGAGAATGTGTCTTGCATCAGAGAATGCCTGACTCAGGAAACAAGTGAATAGAAATAAACTGTTAGAAAATCAATCTAGATAAGATGGAAGTTCTGGTTACTGGAGGTAGCTCTGCCTTCTGTTCTTTATGGGTCTGGCCTTTAGACATTGGTCCTTGTCCCATACCAAATAACACCAGTAGTGAAGCAGTGGTGCCATGGGCTCTAGTGTGAGCATGAAAAATGTGAACCCCCCCGCTTGATGGTGATCCAGCGCTACTAATATAATTTCTTCTCCTGTGGACATAACATCCAGGTTGAAAACACTCTTTTTAACAACTATACCAATATGACGGTGGGGCCCATAACACTGCATATACATTCACTCACTCAAATATTCCCTGGATCCCATCCACTTTCACCTAGGAGAAAAAGTTATGACTGCTGGAAGAGCACGGGATACCTTTTAAAGCTTGACAAGATGGTTTCTCAAATATCATACATAATCAGTTTTAATCCTGTCAGTTTCTAAGACATCAAGGTATTCCGCTCTTTGGTCGATGGACCAACTAGTAGGAATCAGTTGATGGTGATTAAGACCAGCTCAATCACATTTAAACTCATTAAACATTACACTTTTATTGAGCTAAAGAACCACAGACTCGTAGTTTTAATTGTAATAAAGTTTATCTACTTCTTTTAAATGCATGAATAAGTTTTCAATTTTATTAATCAGTTTAATACAGTTTAATATCATTATAAGAAATAACTTTTAAAAGAATTTATGCATACCCTTTTAGATGAGAAATAAAGTTCACCTCGGCAGATAATAACTCCCAAAAACTGAATGTCTGTCCCGCTAAACAGGCCTCCTCGACGGACCACCTATACAGGTTTCCCGCAACGTTCTCGTTCCTTCCCAGTCAGATTTAAAAGCAAAAAGATTAATTATTTTAAAAGAAAATGGCCTATAGAAAATAGCAGCAGTTCTCCAGCGTCAACGTTCAGTGCTCAAAAATTATGTATGAATAGCGATCCTCCTACCTAAGAGTAGGTCCTCTTATACCCTATTACTAGCTTACTAAACAGAAATGTTTCATTCTTTGAGGGCGAGATTCACGCTAATTGGTCCATTGGAGGGGTGGCAAGCATCTCCTCATTGCCCTCCTTGCTTAAACCGGTTCCGAAAATGTTTATAACTTTTGTCCTTTCTCACGGCTTTAGGACATTACTAATCCGATTGACAGTTCCTCACATGTATCTTCTTTTGTAACTTTATTTTAAACAGTTCATTGTTAATTCACAGCTGCATCTTGGGTTCTCATACATTCTCGCTGAGTCCTTTTTGGCACCCATTTGGTGACAGGTCACGCTGTCCTTGACTCGCTTCACTCTGGGCTTTACTTTCAAATCACGTGACATATTTCTGCAGCTTTCTTCCACTTGGAAGCCATTTTGCACTTGCGCATTAAACTCATCTGCCTCGGCAGCCATCTTTACAGCGCGTCTTAACAGGCCCAAACGAACTATCATGAAAACAAACACAATGATAATTAAAACAAAGAAAATAAGCCTTTTCGTTTCCCACCCATCATTCTACGTACCCCAATTAGGTGTTACCTAGCAAAAGCGACATGTAAAGCTATGTTTACTTACCATCCGCATTCTTTAGCCACAATACAATTTTCTACATAGCACAAATCATGCAACATTACTCTAATTAGTACGCAAACCATTATGTTAATATTATTTCACGTTGACAAATGTAAGTAGGTTAACTTTTGCACATAAATTGCGGTTACCACTTATAAAAGATGTCTATAAGAGACGTAAAGTGTTGATTAGTCATCAAAACAATTAATAGTATTAATTATTAGCTTTAATATTAGGGGGTTCAAAACTTTCTTATTTACCTTGCTCCATCAACTCTCCCCTTTGGTGATTTTTAATATCACCACAAAAACCCATGTTACACAATTTTACAGATAGCATGTTTCTTGTTCATTTGCTTCTTGTTAGTTTTACACATCAGTATCCCTTTCATCTTGTCTTTTTGTTCTCTCATACATACTTTCTTTTAGTTCTTCAAGTTCTATTTCACCTAATTCTCGTTCTCTTTCTTTATTTATCTTATTTTCTCTTTTCATTTTGTTTTGTCTTTTTCTCCTTTTAATACATATAACAACAAATTTCACAAATAACACCACTAAAATTACTACTGTTGCTGATATCAAAACTTTCCCTACAATAGAACTACCTATTTCAGTGAACCATTTTGGGTTTTGAGGAAAAACTCTTACCAAGTTTCTCCCAAGCATTTTCAACCTCCAGTGGAACAAGTTCTTTGTGCAAATTAGTAATATTCTTTATATACTTTTGTATATTTTCACTTTTATCTGGAATGTAAGTGCAACAATGTTGGACTTTCAGCATTCCACAGACTCCTCCCTCTTTTGCCAAAAGAATGTCAAGGGCAAGTCGATTTTGCATCACCATAGCTCTCATGGCAACCATCTCGGTATTTACCATCAAGAACCCTCCAGCAGTATTCGTTGATAAACGATCTACTACTGTGGACAATTTTCGAATTTTAAATGCATTCAAAGATATTCCCACTGCTGGTATCATTGCTCCAAAAATGTCACCCACTATTTCTGAAAAACTTTCCCTCTTTCTACGTGTGAATGTTTCACCCATTTCGTGTGTTCCTTTTTCTTCTCTATCTACATGAAAGATTTTTGGAAAGACAAGGCCTAAGTAGCACGACCCATACCAATGGTCCGGCAACCTGTAATAAGCTCTGTTTCCACAAATATAATAGATCCCTGGAAATATTGGATCTTTTCCTCCTTTGAATCCCCATCCTCCTAAAATTTTATAATTGTCTTGGCAGTCACTGGAACCCACGAAATAGTTGTCATACCTAGTTCTATTTCTACTAATGCTCAACTTTCCCTGTTGGGGCCAATCTAAAGTCATAGCTACATTTTTCTTTTTCTTATCATTACTTTCTCCTTCAAATGTCCAAAGGGGTGTTTTCATCTCTTCCTCTACTATTTTTCTTTGAAATTTTACTCTTCTACTTTCTACCATCTCTATAAATACCTTTTCCTCTTTCTTTAACTCACAAGTAAGGTTGTGTTTAACTACATCATCTAATGTCAATTCTTTATTCTCTAAGAAAAATTCACCAAACATCTTTGCTACTTTCACCTTGTTCAATTCAGGAATTATAGGAATTTTTGCAAAAATCTTATTTATGTCAGTCTAATAATATTCTAATCTACCTGTTTTATAAAACAAACTAGCTAAAACACTACATGTTATTCCATACGTCAAAGGAAGGTGATGATAGGTCACACCTTCTGAAACAGATGCAGGTAATTGCATACAAACATAACAATCTCTTACATCCATTGTTTCTACATATTCATATAATAATTTTGTGAAAACATTCTTTGAAAAATCTGTTATGGATCTATCCTTATGTAACTCTGCACTATCTATTAATGTTGCTGTATTTTGTATGTTAACTTCCTTATCCTTCTTTGTGTTGTTCTCTAATATGGACGTTTCTTCTACAGCTAATCTAATTGGAATGGTGATTGCTAAGATAAGCCATACAAACATTAATAAACCTGTACAAAAGAAACACATCCTACACCATCTACGTAAAAATGCACATCTATTCTCTGTGTCTACCATCTTATTCTATTACCTAAATATATATATTTGTACAGTAAATGTGTCACCACACCTCAGAATGACGTTTCAGCCACTCTACTCTCTCACTTTGTCTCGTTTGGTACTCTCTTTAGTTCCTCTCAGAACTCTTTCTTGTCTTATTCAGGTTTTTAATGTCCAGTCCGGCTTTTCTTTTCAATCTCTTCAAACTTGTTGCACTTCACTTTCACCCATTGGTTTGTAGCTTTCTTCGGGTTATCGTGAGTGATTTCTTCTTCTTTGATATCAGTCAATGCGATGTATAGCCATTCAGGTGACTTATATTTCAAATTAACTTTCTTTATTCTTTTTGTTTTCTGCAATTGTTTTCCACTTTGTTTTTCTTGTTCCTTTTGGCTTGTTATCTCATTTACTTGTTCTGCATTATCTCTGTTTATCTTTATGATTTTATTTCTTAATCTTTTGACTTCATAGGGCCAATTATCTCCTTTTCTCGGCCTTTTCGGTTCACTTTCTTTTTCTTCTCGTTCAGCTCTCCAAGTTCTTTTTCTTGGTCCTAGTCTCTGTTTTCTCTCTCCTTCACTTTCTTCTGATTCTGTTTCAGACCTTACGTCATTTCCTCTTATTTTGAACTTTATGATTTCACCTTCTTTGTCTAGCTCCTTTTGTTCCTGTGTCTTTTCCGTTCGATCACTTGTTTCTATCCCTCCTCGATGTTCTTCCGAATTTTCGTTGATCTCTCTGTCTGTTTCTATATTTCCCTGTTCTTTTGTTTGTTGGTCTGTCCCTATTGCTCCTCGGTGTTCTTCCGATTTTTCTATCTCTCTATTTGAATCTATCCCTCCCTTGTCTAATTTGACAATTTTTGAAGGATTTTTACCATAACTTGTGCTTGGCTGATCACTGTCACTGTCTCTTTGTTCAGTTTCTTCGTTTATGATGTCATTGTTCCATTTATTCTTTAGCTTTCCATCACAATCTGATTGATCTGTATCAGATGCTGAACTGGTGTCTGATATTTCCAGATGTCGACTTACAGGTCGATCTTCAGGATCTGGAACTCTGTTTGTTTTGTCTTCTGCATCAGATGCTGAACTGGTATCAGATATCTCCAGATGTCGACTTACAGGTCGAGCTTCAGGATCTGGAACTCTGATAGTGTGGCTGGCATGTACCCAGTTTTTCACTCCTGCACATTTGACTGCAGTTGTTGTCACCAGGATCACTTGTTATGGTTGGTCCCAGCGAGGAACCAAACAGTTTCTTCTTCTGTGGACTTTTATGCGGACCCAATCTCCTGGACTCAAATCATGAGCTGGTTTTCTTTCAAGAGTGGTCGCATCCGGTCCAACCTGATGAAACACAGAATGTACCACATCAGCTAATCCTTTGCAATAATCCAACACAAGATCATCAGTTATAGTCAGCAGTTTGTTGACAGGTACATGTGCTTGTCTCATTGCTCGTCCCATGATTATTTCGTGGGGACTCAGACCTGTTTTCCTATCAGGTATGCTTCTGATAGTCATTAGTACCAGTGGAAGGGCATCTGGCCATTTGAGTCCTGTGGCTTGACACATTTTCCCTAACCTATTCTTTATTGTTCCATTCACTTGTTCTACCACTCCAGAAGCCTCTGGTCTGTATGCACAGTGCAATTTCTGTTGAATACCAAGAGCTTCACATATCAATTGAATTAGTTTGTTTTGAAAATGTGTTCCTCTATCTGTTTCAATCGTTACTGGAAAACCGTACCTTGGAATGAATTCTCTCAGCAAGAGCTTAGCTACTGTAATCCCATCATTCCTTCTGGTCGGATAGGCTTCCACCCAAAGAGAAAACAAACAAACGACCACAAGAACATACCTCAGTCTATTGCTTGGGGGCATTTCTATGAAATCCAGTTGCATTCTCGTGAAAGGACCTCCCTCTCGTCCTATTGTTCCTAAACTTACTACTGTTTTCCTTCCTGGATTTATCTGTTGGCAAATAAGACATCTTTGACAAAGACTTTCAGCTATAGCTCTGAATTTTGGGTTATACCATGTTTGTCTAAAAAGTCGGATCATAGCATCCCTTCCAATATGAGCTTGTCCATGGTACATCCGTGCCATATTAGAAATCATGCTATCAGGCATAACTGGTCTTTCATCTCTATAAACCCAAACATCATCTTCCTCCCTTTTCCTGTATCCTGCTTTTATCCAGCTATCTTTTTCCTCATCATCTGCAGCTTCTTGTAATTGTCTCACCTCATCCCATGTTTCGATAATGTTAGTAAACAGCAAAGGACATGAAACATGCTCTCTTTCTCTTCTCCTGTTCAACGAGACTACATTTTTGGCACAATACTGAGCTATTTTGTCAGCATATTTGTTGCCCACAGTTATGTAGTCTTCCCCATTTTTGTGCGCAGTACACTTCACCGCGGCAATCTGTTTAGGCAGCTGTATCGCCTCAAGTAATTTCTTCACAAACTCACCATTTCGAATTGGAGTTCCTGCAGACGTCAAGAAACCTCTTTGGGACCAGATCTGCCCAAAATCATGGACCACTCCGAAGCCATACTGGCTATCCGTGATCACTGTGATTCGAACATTCTTTCCCAGTTTGCATGCCTGAATTAGAGCAATCAGTTCAGCCACTTGGGCGGAACGTATCCCTCTCAAACAAGATGCTTCCATTACTGCAGCTACTGTACATACAGCATACGCTGCACTCAAAACTCCTTCACTTGTCCTCAAACATGAGCCATCCACAAACATCACATAATCTGATTCTTTTAAAGGCTCATCTCTGATATCTGGCCTTGGTTTTGTACAGTATTCAAGTACGTTCAAGCAATCATGGTCAACCTCATCTTTGTCTTTCACACTCTCTTCATCCGGCAATGATGTCGAAGGATTCATGCTTGTGCATCTGTCAATGGTTACAGTTTCTGCACTTAAAATCACTTTTTCGTACCTAGTCAGCCGACTACGTGTCATGTATTGAGTTTTGGTTCTTGTCAAAAGAATTTCAACCGAATGTGGAACATATACTTTCAGTGGCATCACAATGCCTTCACTTTGTTCCAGACTCACACAAGTAGCAGCTACTGCTTTCAGACATCCAGGCAATGCTTTTGCTACCGGGTCTAAAACAGCTGAAAAATATGCAATAGGTCTTTTCATATTTCCATGTTTATACTAACACTGAAAATGCACATCCATCTCTCTCACTACAATACAGCTCAAATTCTTTTTCATAGTCAGGCATTCCCAATGCCGGTGCTTCACACAGTCTCGCTTTCAATTCTCTGAATGCCTTCATTTCTTCATCATTCAATTCAAACAGATCTTTAACATCCTTTTTTGTCAATCACTGTAATGGTTTCGCAATTAGTGAAAATCCACTTATCCACTGCCGACAATATCCAACCATTCCCAGGAACATTCTCACCTCTCTGTGTCATTGGATCTCTCATTCCTCGGATAATTTTTATTCTCTCAGTCGTTACCTTTCGCATTCCTTTTTCAATTTTATGACCTAGTGTAGGAGAGTAGGATCTGCTTCACATGGGTACCCCCACTTTTTGCTGATGCTTCACTGTTTTTCGACTTTAGTCTGGCTGGGGCCCTGCTAATCAGAACCCCAGCCTAGCTGCCTCCTCTCTAAAATGGTTTCCATGTGCCTTAAGTACATCTCTAATTGGAATCTGGAGTGCCCTTATAAGTCCCTAGTATATGGTATACTATGTACCCAGGGCATAGGTACCTCAGAGGCCTACCAGGGGCTGCAGCATGTATTGTGCCACCCCTGGAAGGCCATCCAAAATGACACCACAGGTCTGCTACTGCAGCCTGGGTAAGGTGGTGCATGCACCCCTTACTGTGATATAGGTTACCTATATCACTACAAACATACACACATACAAACCTATAAGTCACTCCTATGGCAGGCCTTGTCAATCCTGAAGGCAGAGTGCTTGGTTCCTATGTGAGAGGGTGCCTCTGCATGAGCAGAGCCCCTCTGCAGCGTTCGGAGACCCTTCTCTGGTGCTGTTTGTAGTGCAGCCTGACCATATACTCTTAAGCGCATTATAACCTCGCGTTAAATGCTAACTTTGGGATGGCTGCACGGAAACATGTCGTGTTTGGTGTCAAACATCTTGGAATACTACCCCCCCGCCAGTTCTGGAGGTGGGGGTAGCATTCCACCCTTCTAGAGGGAGAGACATGTACACACCGGCCTGCCCGGTAACTTCTTTCCAAGCCCTGGCATCACAAAATGGATGCCGCTGCCACAGACACGGGTCTGGCCTCCTGCTGCTGACTGAAACTCCGGCAGGGAGGCCTGGACAATAGGTTTCCTGTCCCAGGGAGGTGTAACCACCTCCCCAGACAGGATAATGTGTATTGGGGCTGGGCGGGAGCACTCTCTGGTGCTTTGAAGTCCTGCACTGGGGGCACACTTGGTGTCCCTGTGCATACCCCAGTTCAAACTGGTTCAGGGGCTTCCAGCCCCTGCTCTGGCGTGAAACTGGACAAAGGGAATGGGTGTAACCACCCCTCTTCCCTGACCCTCCCATAGGTGGGTCCCCAGAGTATGTCCAACCCCCTAACTTAGTATAAGTATGGGACCCCAGTCCTTAGGACTTTAGATTTACCTGGACGAAACTCTGATACAGAATCCTGGACCTTCGACGCTCTACTTTAAGATTAGAGGACTGAAGAATCTCCCTTGGGGTCAAGGAGTGACTCCCCTGCTTGGCAGGCACCAATGAAGCAATTGTCCGGCCTGCATCGCTGAAGCTCCCGCCGGACGCCGAAGTTTTTGCATCACCAGAGGTAGATTTCCAGACTTCACCGAGGCTGCCCTGAGTCCCCAGCAAAGCTGAGGCCCGTAGCTGTCGTGGGTAACATGGAACCGTGACCCCTGGACACCGAGCACATTTGCAAGTGCATCCTCTTCCTGGTCTCCCACGAAGTTGTGCTTTGGGCTTCGAGTAGCCCTCGCCTCCAGCACCGACTGCACTGAAGATCACTGGCCTCCACTCCACGAGTGTCCCGTGAGCCAGCTCTAAGTGCGTCCACTTAAGGCTCCTTCACGGTCGCTAGTCTGTTGGCTAGTAGGCCCTCCCGAAGGCCAATCTTCTTCTGCTTGGACTTCCCTGGTTGCTCCAGGCGTGCCCTGACTTACCCTCGCTGGGTGAGTCCCTCAGACCTTGCTGGTCTGCACCACTGTCCTTCTTCTATTTCCATGAGACTTGCCGTTGCCAAGGCTTGTTGGGTCCAATCCGGTCGCCGACACCCTTGCAATCGACAGACATCGTGGGACAGCTCGAATCCAGCTCCTGGTCATCGTCGACGCCTCCTGGACCTCGTGGCTGAAGAGTCAAGATGACCATCAACCTACCTGAAGCACCCGACCTCGGTGGGCATCCGCTCATCGCGTTCCTGGTCACTGGCTAGTGACCCAGACTCTGTCCCCTCTGCTTTCAGGTTCTTCAGATCTTTGATCCACCTTTGGATCCACCCGAACACTTTCGACTTGGCCGCCAGCAGCACTTTGCAGCAGATCGCCATTGAAAACGACGACGAAACCCGACCCCGAAAGACACCTATGCACCCGGCTTCCCTGGGTGAGGTAACTCGAGTACTCCGGTGCTCCCGTGGGTATAGACTCTAGAACAACCCAGTTCTAAAGGGATTTGCTCCAAGTCCTCCTCTAAGTGTCCCTTTTCTTTAAAATTCCAACCGCGACTTTCCCCATAGAAGTCAACGGCGATTCGCGGCTGTGTTCTCACACTGCACGCGTCCCCCATGGGTCCCCTGTGTCACTACCTTGGGTGGTTCCTTGTGGTCCAAGCACTTCTACAGGCTCTAGGCCTTGTGTCTAGCTCAGTCGTGGTTCTTATACCACTTTATTGGTATATGGTTTGGTACGCCCCTAGGGCTCAAACGTGTATTTGTGCTATTACTGTTGATAACTAACTTATAACTTATGTACTTCGAACTCTAGCCTCATAAAGAGACTAGAGATGTGTGTTTAGCAATAAATACATATATTTTGAATATATACCTGGTGTGGTCCTCTTTCATTTTGTCACTCAAGAGATTATAGACTGGTAAAACAAGCTGCTTTACATTCCTTCAAGACTTAGCCTGAAGGCTGCTCTCCATAGCTACCACTAGGATAGCTTTCAATAAAGGTTGTCTTTAACCTATCTCCAATAAGGGGTTGTTTGGACTGGTGCAAGCTGCCCACTATAATTAGTGGACAGCATATACCAGGCCAACTTCTCACATTGGTGTGCAGCGTGTGGGATTCCAGCTTGCTATTGTTTTACCAGATAATCTCAATTGAATTGATCAACTGAAAACCACTAAGGGTACCCTAGGTACATATAAATCAAGCTTAGTATACAGTAAGTTCTACTGAACTTAGCGTTGTGTGTAAAGGGATAGCACACCCTTTCTACAACTCAAGAGAGTTTAGTAGGCCACACTAAAGTCGGTAGTGCATACACCACACCTCACTAGTAATGTCTTCAAAGCCAGGACCCAGTGAGTCCTTGCCAGAAGCCAGTGGGCTTCTTCCCTCCAAGTATGATAATCTCCCATTCTTGGAATTGAGAGCATTGTGCAAAACTAGGAAGCTGAAGGCAGGCAAAAGTGCCAGCACCCAACACCTCAGGGAGGTGTTACTGGCTGATGATCTCAGCAGGCCCCTAGGGTCTGAAGGGGTAGGCAGAGAGGGTGGGGCAGAAAATGAGGAAGGGGTCAGGGGTGAAGAAACCCAGGGCCCCCCTCTGAAACTGGCCAGGAAGGTGAAAATGACCTTGACCTGGAAAGCCCAATTCCTCCTGTGGAGGAGGAGGAGGATCAGAATGGCCTCCCCTTTGTCCCCCAGGAAGAATTGTGAGTGTGCCCAGAAGGCCTAGATATCCTTCTCAGGAGTCTAACCACTCTGACACCTCAGTAGGGACCTCTGTATCCTCTCATGGAAGGGATTCCTCTCATGAGAGAAGGAAGAGACTGATTCAGTATGAGCAAGCCCAGCTTGAACTCAGAAAACAGCAATTGGCTATAGACAGGGAGTCCCTAGATCTCTATAGAGAGAGAAAAAGTTGGGACTAGAGTCCCATGGTGGCAACAATTTCCCCAGAGATAGGGAAAGGTCTTATGACCATAGAAACCTGAGCAAGATTGTCCCTCCCTACCAGAGTGGGGATGACATCCACAAATGGATAACTGCACTGGAGAGGGCCTGTAAAGTACAGAGGGTCCCTCAGGAGCAGTGGGCAGCAATCTTGTGGCTCTCCTTTGCAGACAAAGGTAGAGACAAGCTCCTCACTGTAAGAGAAGAGGATGCTGACAATTACAAAGTCTTGAAGAGTGCTCTGATTGATGGGTTTGGCCTAACAACTGAACAATACAGGTTAAAGTTCAGAGATACCCAAAAATCACAGACTCAAGACTGGGTAGACTATGTGGATTGTTCTGCTAAGGCTCTGGAAGGCTGGTTGATGGGCAGTAAGGTGTGTGACTTCACAGGATTGTACAATCTTATCATGAGGGAGCAGATTCTTAATAACTGTCAAAATCAGCTGTTGCATCAGTACCTGGTGGACTCTGATCTGACCTCTCCCCAAGAATTGGGAAAGAAGGCAGACAAATGGGTCAGAACCAGGGTGAGGCAGAAGGTACAGAACCAAGGTGGTGACCCACAGAAGCAAGATTCTAAGAACTCTGATAAGGGTGGGGAGAAGGCCAGAAGTCTTCACAAGGCCCCCAAAAATCTTCTTCCGGTGGGGATTCACAGTCTAACAAAGGGAAAGGCCAAAAGAAACCATGGTGCAAGGTCTGTAAGTAAAAGACCCACTGGACCAGTGATTGCACCAAGTCCAAAGACTCTATTCCAGCCCCCATCAATGCCCCTAAGGCACCTGTTCCCCCTAGTACAGTTACAGTTGGTGGTGGGAGTGCACAGGCCAAGGGTTTAGTAGGGTTGACCCTGGGTAAGGAGATGAGCTCTGAACTAGTCAGAGAACTCACTCAGGCTGTCCTAGTCTGTGATGGAGGCATGGATGTGACCTCCTCTGTGAGTCCCAGTAATCTGGGCAAGTACAGGCAACAGCCCTTAATCAATGGAAAAGAGGCTTTGGCATTCAGGGACACAGGGGCAAGTGTCACCATGGTGACACAAGACCTTGTGGATCCTGGGCAGATTATACTTGGTGAAATGTACCAAGTGACCAATGCTAGCAATGTCAGAACAGACCATACTCTGGCAGTTGTTAACTTCTCCTGGGGAGGGGTAACTGGCCTTAAGAAGGTTGTGGTAAGTGCAGACCTACCAGTTGAATGCTTGCTTGGCAATGATCTAGAAACTTCAGCTTGGGCAGAAGTGGAGCTCAGGACCCATGCAGAAATGCTGGGCATCCCTGCAGATGTGTTTGCTGTGACCAGGTCACAAGCCAAAATGTCTAACACTGAACAGGCCTTGGATTCTGGAATAATGGACCAAGTGCCCTCCAAGAAGAGGAGTAGTAGGGTAAAGGCAGTGCCTTCCCCCTTGGCTCAGAAGGAAGATCAGTCTCTTGAGGGGGATGATCTCAGTCCTGAGGAAGGAACTGTCCCAGAGGAGCTTGAACCTGACCAGGTTGAGTTCTTGGGGACAGGGGGCCCTTCCAGGGCAGATCTGAGCCAGGAGCAGCAGAGCTGCCCCTCTCTTGAACCCCTCAGACAGCAAGCTGCTGCTGAGGCTGCTGGGAAAGCTAGTGGTCCCCATACAGTGTATTGGGATGATGGACTCTTGTACTCAGAGTGTAGAGACCCCAAGCCTGGTGCCACCAGGAGGTTGGTTATACCTCTGAAGTTCAGGGGCTTCCCATTGACCCTAGCCCATGACATTCCCTTAGCAGGTCACCTGTGCCAGAACAAGACTTGGGACAGAATTGTCCCTCACTTTCACTGGCCCCACATGTCTGAAGTCACCAAGGAGTTTTGTCGCTCCTGTGTAACCTGCCAGGCCAGTGGCAAGGCAGGTGGCACTACAAAGGCCCCCCTGATACCACAACCTGTGGTGGGGGTTCCCTTTGAAAGGGTGGGGATTGACATTGTTGGTCCCATGGATCCCCAAACAGCATCTGGGCACAGGTTTATCCTGGTGGTAGTGGATCATGCCACCAGGTACCCAGATGCTATTCCCCTTAGGACCACTACAGCACCTGTGGTGGCAAGAGCCCTCCTGGGAATTTTCTCAAGAGTGGGCTTCCCTAAGGAGGTTGTATCAGACAGGGGTGCTAACTTTATGTCTGGATACTTGAAAGCAATGTGGAAGGAGTGTGGAGTGACTTACAAGTTCACCACACCCTATCACCCACAATGCAATGGTTTAGTTGAGAGATTCAACAAAACCTTGAAGGGCATGATTAAAGGGCTCCCAGAGAAGCTTAGGCGAAGATGGGACATACTCTTGCCCTGCCTTTTATTTGCATACAGGGAGGTGCCTCAAAAGGGGTTGGCTACAGCCCTTTTGAACTTTTGTTTGGTCACCCTGTCAGGGGTCCATTGTGCTTGGTGAAGGAAGGATGGGAGTTACCTCTCAAGCCCCCAAAGCAAGACATAGTGGACTATGTACTTGGTCTCCGCTCCAGGATGGCTGAGTACATGAAAAAGGCAACTAAAAACCTTGAGGCTAGCCAGGAACTTCAAAAAGCCTGGCATGGCCAAAAGGCTGTACTGACTGTTTACCAGCCAGGACAGAAGGTGTGGGTGTTGGAGCCAGTGGCCCCAGCAGCTCTCCAAGACAAATGGAGTGGGCCCCATACCATTGCCGAACAGAAGGGTGAGGTTACCTACTTAGTAGACCTGGGAACACCCAGGAGTCCCCACAGGGTTCTCCATGTCAACAGATTAAAACCATATGTGGACAGGGCAGACATGGGCTTGCTCATGGCTACTGATGAGGGACAGGAGGAAGAGAGTGACCCACTCCCTGACCTGCTCTCACAGAACCCTGATGATGGGTCAGTGGATGGTGTAGCCTTAGCAGGCAGCCTCACTGCCCAGCAGCAAACTGATTGCAGACAGGTGCTCAATCAGTTCAGGCACATATTCTCACTGACACCCAGTCAGACCACCTGGTGCACTCATGAAGTGGACACTGGGGACAGTCTGCCTATTAAAAATAAGATTTATAGGCAACCTGACCATGTCAGGGACTGTATCAGGACAGAAGTCCAGAAGATGTTGGATTTGGGAGTTATTGAACCCTCAGATAGCCCTTGGGCTAGTCCAGTGGTCATTGTGCCAAAACCTCACACCAATGGTGGGAAAAGAGAGATGAGGTTTTGTGTGGACTACAGGGGTCTCAATGCAGTCACTAGGACTGATGCCCATCCAATACCTAGGGCAGATGAGCTAATAGACACTTTGGCCTCAGCCAAGTATCTAAGCACATTTGACCTGACAGCTGGCTACTGGCAGATCAGACTAGCTGATGATGCAAAGCCAAAGACAGCATTCTCAACCCCTAGTGGGCATTATCAATTTGTGGTGATGCCCTTTGGTCTGAAGAATGCACCTGCCACTTTTCAGAGGTTGGTGAATACAGTCCTTACAGGTCTGGAAGCCTATAGTGCAGCATATCTAGATGATATTGCTGTCTTTAGCTCCACCTGGGAGGATCACCTGGTCCACCTCAGAAATGTTTTGCAGGCCCTGCAGAAAGCAGGCCTGACTATCAAGGCCACAAAGTGCCAGATAGGGCAGAGTCAGGTTGTGTACCTGGGCCACCTTGTGGGTGGAAGCCAGGTTCAACCACTGCAGAGCAAGATCCAGACCATCATGGACTGGACTGCTCCAACTACTCAGACTCAGGTGAGAGCCTTTTTAGGCCTGACTGGGTACTATAGGAGATTTGTCAAGGGGTATGGAACAATAGTGACACCCCTGAATGACTTATCTTCCAAGAAAATGCCCAAAAGGTTCAGTGGACAGTTAGCTGTCAAAAGGCATTTGATGACCTAAAGCAGGCCATGTGCACTGCTCCCATTCTACAGAGTCCTGATTACTCCAAGAAGTTCATTGTCCAAACAGATGCATCTGAATTGGGGGTAGGGGCTGTACTGTCACAATTGAATGATGAAGGTCAGGATCAGCCAGTAGCTTTTATTAGCAGAAGGCTGACCCCTAGAGAGAAACGTTGGTCAGCCATTGAGAGGGAGGCCTTTGTTGTGGTCTGGGCTCTGAAGAAGTTGAGGCCATACTTGTTTGGTACTCACTTCCTTGTTCAAACAGACCATAAGCCCCTCTTATGGCTAAAACAAATGAAGGGTGAAAACCCCAAACTGCTTAGGTGGTCCATTTCCCTACAGGGGATGGACTTCACAGTGGAACATAGACCTGGGAGTAACCATGCCAATGCAGATGGACTCTCTAGGTACCTCCACTTAGAACATGAAGACTTAACTGGACAAGGTTAGTTTAATGTCCCTACGTTTGGGGGGGGGGTCGTGTAGGAGAGTAGGATCTGCTTCACATGGGTACCCCCACTTTTTGCTGATTCTTCACTGTTTTTCGACTTTAGTCTGGCTGGGGCCCTGCTAATCAGAACCCCAGCCTAGCTGCTTCCTCTCTAAAATGGTTTCCATGTGCCTTAAGCACATCTCTAATTGGAATCTGGAGTGCCCTTATAAGTCCCTAGTATATGGTATACTATGTACCCAGGGCATAGGTACCTCAGAGGCCTACCAGGGGCTGCAGCATGTATTGTGCCACCCCTGGAAGGCCATCCAAAATGACACCACGGGTCTGCTACTGCAGCCTGGGTAAGGTGGTACATGCACCCCTTACTGTGATATAGGTTACCTATATCACTACATACATACACACATACAAACCTATAAGTCACTCCTATGGCAGGCCTTGTCAATCCTGAAGGCAGAGTGCTTGGTTCCTATGTGAGAGGGTGCCTCTGCATGAGCAGAGCCCCTCTGCAGCGTTCGGAGACCCTTCTCTGGTGCTGTTTGTAGTGCAGCCTGACCATATACTCTTAAGCGCATTATAACCTCGCGTTAAATGCTAACTTTGGGATGGCTGCACGGAAACATGTCGTGTTTGGTGTCAAACATCCTGGAATACTACCCCCCCGCCAGTTCTGGCGGCGGGGGTAGCATTCCACCCTTCTAGAGGTAGAGACATGTACACACCGGCCTGCCCGGTAACTTCTTTCCAAGCCCTGGCATCACAAAATGGATGCCGCTGCCACAGACACGGGTCTGGCCTCCTGCTGCTGACTGAAACTCCGGCAGGGGAGGCCTGGCAATAGGTTTCCTGTCCCAGGGAGGTGTAACCACCTCCCCAGACAGGATAATGTGTATTGGGGCTGGGCGGGAGCACTCTCTGGTGCTTTGAAGTCCTGCACTGGGGGCACACTTGGTGTCCCTGTGCATACCCCAGTTCAAACTGGTTCAGGGGCTTCCAGCCCCTGCTCTGGTGCGAAACTGGACAAAGGGAATGGGTGTAACCACCTCTCTTCCCTGACCCTCCCATAGGTGGGTCCCCAGAGTATGTCCAAACCCCTAACTTAATGTAAGTATGGGACCCCAGTCCTTAGGACTTTAGATTTACCTGGACGAAACTCTGATACAGAATCCTGGACCTTCGACACTCTACTTTAAGATTAGGGGACTGAAGAATCTCCCTTGGGGTCAAGGAGTGACTCCCCTGCTTGGCAGGCACCAACAAAGCAATTGTCCGGCCTGCATCGCTGAAGCTCCCGCCGGACGCCGAAGTCTTTACATCACCAGAGGTAGATTTCCAGACTTCCCAGAGGCTGCCCTGAGTCCCCAGCAAAGCTGAGGCCTGTAGCTGTCGTGGGTAATGTGGAACTGTGACCCCTGGACACCGAGCACATTTGCAAGTGCATCCTCTTCCTGGTCTCCCACGAAGTTGTGCTTTGGGCTCTCAGTAGCCCTCACCTCCAGCACCGACTGCACCGAAGATCACTGGCCTCCACTCCACAAGTGTCCCGTGAGCCAACTCTAAGTGCGTCCACTCGAGGCTCCTTTGCGGTCGCTAGTCCGTTGGCTAGTAGGCCCTTCCAAAGGCCAATCTTCTTTTGCATGAGCTTCCCTGGTTGCTCCAGGCGTGCCCTGACTTACCCTTGCTGGGTGAGTCCCTCAGACCTTGCTGATCTGCACCACCGTCCTTCTTCTATTTCCACAAGACTTGCCGTTGCCAAGGCTTGTTGGGTCCAATCCGGTCGCCGACACCCCTGCAATCGACAGACGTCGTGGGACAGCTCGAATCCAGCTCCTGGTTGTCGTTGACGCCTCCTGGACTTCATGGCTGAAGAGTCAAGACGACCGTCAACCTACCTGAAGCACCCGACCTCGGTGGGCATCCGCTCATCGCATTCCTGGTCACTGGCTAGTGACCCAGACTCTGTCCCCTCTGCTTTCAGGTTCTTCAGATCTTCGATCCACCTTTGGATCCACCCGAACACTTTCGACTTGGCCGCCAGCAGCACTTTGCAGCAGATCGCCATTGAAAACGACGACGAAACCCGACCCCGAAAGACACCTATGCACCCGGCTTCCCTGGGTGAGGTAACTCGAGTACTCCAGTGCTCCCGTGGGTATAGACTCTAGAACAACCCAGTTCTAAAGGGGTTTGCTCCAAGTCCTCCTCTAAGTGTCCCTTTTCTTTAAAATTCCAACCGCGACTTTCCCCATAGAAGTCAACGGCGATTCGCGGCTGTGTTCTCACACTGCACGCGTCCCCCGTGGGTCCCCTGTGTCACTACCTTGGGGGTTCCTTGTGGTCCAAGCACTTCTATAGGCTCTAGGCCTTGTGTCTAGCTCAGTCGTGGTTCTTATACCACTTTATTGGTATATGGTTTGAGTACGCCCCTAGGGCTCAAACGTGTATTTGTGCTATTACTGTTGATAACTAACTTATAACTTATGTACTTCGAACTCTAGCCTCATATAGAGACTAGAGGGTGTGTTTAGCAATAAATACATATATTTTGAATATATACCTGGTGTGGTCCTCTTTCATTTGGTCACTCAAGAGATTATAGACTGGTAAAACAAGCTGCTTTACATTCCTTCAAGACTTAGCCTGAAGGCTGCTCTCCATAGCTACCACTAGGATAGCTTTCAATAAAGGTTGTCTTTAACCTATCTCCAATAAGGGGTTGTTTGGACTGGTGCAAGCTGCCCACTATAATTAGTGGACAGCATATACCAGGCCAACTTCTCACACCTAGGTATTGAACTTCTTGTTGACAAAACTGTAATTTCGATGGGGACACCTTATGTCCTCCTCCTGCTAGATGGTTCAGTAAAGCAATTGTGTCAGTAACACATGCTTCTCTAGTTTTGATGCCACCAGTAGGTCATCAATATACTGAACCATCACAGATTTGTCAGGCATTTTTAAATCTTCAAATGATTTCTTTAGGATCTGATTAAAGATTGAGGGACTCTCTGTATACCCTTGAGGAATTCGGCACCATGCCAAAATACGCTCTCCGAACCTGAACGCAAATAATGGCTGGCTATCTGGATGTAACGGGATAGAGAAAAATGCATGGCACATATCAATGACAGTGTACCATTCCGCCTCATGTGGAATCTGATACAGTATTACAGCAGGGTTTGGTACAATTGGACAACAAGGAATGACAATTTTATTAACCTTTCGTAAATCTTGCACTATTCTATATGTTCCATTCGGCTTTTTCAGTCCCATTATAGGCGAATTACATGGACTGCTCATTATTTCTTTCAAAATTCCTTGTTCAATCATTTTATTTATTACAGGTGTTATTCCTTCAATGATTTCTGGCGTCAATTTATATTGTGGAGTATTTGGGTAATTTGTTCCTTCTTTAACAGAAATTTTAACAGGGTCTACTCCTCTCATTAACCCAATGTCTTCGCCTGTAAAATCCCATACCTCCTGTTTGACTGTTTCTTTTAACTCAATTGGAATTTTCTCTACATCGAACACAGGAAACATGTCATTCACTCCTGGCTCTAATTCTGCCATTGTCATATTATACAATACATCTTCATCTGGTGTCTGAAATGCAATCCCATCCGGAGTACAATAGATGGTGCAATTCATTTTGCAAAGTAGATCGCGTCCAAGTAAATTTACAGGACTGCAATCACACACCACAAATCGGTGCATTTTTCTAAATGGTCCAATTTTTACTTCTACTAATTTAGTAAGTGGCGCCTTAATTTGCTGATTTGAGACACCAACGACTTGGATATATTCACCTGAGAGAGGAAGGTTTGGAATTTCCACTGATCTGACAGTAGAACGGGTAGCTCCAATGTCCACAAGGAATGTTACATTTGCACCATTCACTTCTCCATCCACAAATGGACCTGCCTGATCTACCTCTAGAGTTGCACCAAGTACGCACTCTTCTTCCTCTCCTAGGCACGTCATAAACTTTCATCCGATTCATTCCCATCCTGTCGTAACCAATACTGCGTTATCGCAGCTGCGCGCGGCAATTGTGTTACCTGCTCTCCTCCGTAGAATCCTGTCTCTGCACTGTATCTCTGTGGATTTACACTCTTGGGAAGTGGTGGTTGTGGCACCTGACTCTGCTGAGTAACTACCTGCGGTTGCTGCAGCTGTTGGTAACTCACCTCACTCTGCACCTGTGGATTTAATGATTGATTTTCCGTAAATTTACACTCGTTTCTCCAATGCCCTAACTTTCCGCAGTTGTGGCATGGCCACTTCTTCTTTGCTTCTTCTATACTCATTTGGCCTTTGCCTTTACCTATATTCGGTTTGGATTTAGTTTGTCCTGTCTCATTACCCTGATTATTTAGTTGAGCTTCTTGTTTTTCTGCAACTTTCACTTGTGCCCACATTGCTTTCTCCTTTAATTTATGCTGTCTACATTCAATGTCATCACTACAATACTTGGCATACCTCAACACTTCATCCACTGTACTGTTCTGCCAGCATATCATATGCTGTTTAATCATTTCGCTTATTTCTGGTTTCAATCCATAAACAAATCTATATACAAAATGACTCATGTCCTTCTCATTCAGAGTCTCATAACTGCTATACTGTTTGAAGACCAAAAGTAGCCTTGTGAGAAGTTGGCCTGGCATATGCTGTCCACTAATTATAGTGGGCACCTTGCACCAGTCCAAATCGACTCTTATGGTAGGTAGGTTAAAGACAACCTTATTGAAAGCTATCCTAGTGGTAGCTATGGAGAGCAGCCTTCAGGCTAAGTCTTGAAGGAATGTAAAGCAGCTTGTTTTACCAGTCTATAATCTCTTGAGTGACCAAATGAAAGAGCACCACACCAGGTATATATTCAAAATATATGTATTTATTGCTAAACACACCCCTCTAGTCTCTTTATGAGGCTAGAGTTCGAAATACATAAGTAATAAGTTATTTAAACACAGTAATAGCACAAATACACGTTTGGGCCCTAGGGCGTACCAAACCATATACCAATAAAGTGGTATAAGAACCACGACTGAACTAGACACTAGGCCTAGAGCCTCTAGAAGTGCTTGGACCACAAGGAACCACCCAAGGTAGTGACACAGGGGACCCACGGGGGACGCGTGCAGTGTAAATACACAACCGCGATACGCCGTTTACTTCTATGGAGAAAGTCGCGGTCAGGAAATTAAAGGAAAGGGACACTTAGAGGAGGACTAGGAACAAACCCTTTGAGATCTAGGACTTTGAAGAGTCTCTACCCACGGGAGCACCGGAGTACTCGTGTTACCTCACCCAGCGAAGCCGGGTGCATAGGTGCCGTTCGGGGTCGGGTTTCGCTGTCGATTCCTATGAAGATCTGCTGCAAAGTGCTGCTGGCGACCAGGAGGAAAGTGTCCGGGTGGATCCAAGAGTGGATCGAGGATCTGAAGTACCTGAAAGCAGAGGGGACAGAGTCTGGGTCACTAGCCAGTGACCAGGAAGGCGATGAGCAGATGCCCACCGATGTCGGGTGCTTCAGGTGCGTCGTCGGTCGTCTTTGGTGCCTGCCAAGCAGGGGAGTCACTCCTTGACTCCAAGGGAGATTCTTCAGTCCTCTAATCGTGATGTAGAGCGTCGAAGGTCCAGGATTCAGTTTCAAAGTTTAGTCCAGGGATATCTAATCTTGCTGTGGCAAGGGTTCCCCATTTTAACCAGTAAAACAGGGAGGGACTAACTCTATGACCCCACCTATGGGAGGGTCAAGGGAGGGGTGGCTACACCCACTTCCCTTTGTCCAGTTTCGCGCCAGAGCAGGGGCAGGTAGCCCCTGAGCTGGTTTGAACTGGCATATGCACAGAGGAGCCTTTTGCTCCCCCAGTGCAGGACTTCAAAGCACTCTAAGAGTGCACCCACCCAGCCCCAATACACATTATCCTGTCTGGGGAGGTGGTCACACCTCCCTGCAACAGGAAACCTATTGTCCAGGCCTCCCCTGCCGGAGTTTCGTCCAGCAGCAGGAGGCCAGACTTGTGTCTGTGGCAGCAGCATCCATTTTGTGATGCCAGGGCTTCAGAAAGAAGTTACCGGGTAAGCCAGAGTTAACATGTCTTTCCCTCTAGAAGGGTGGAATGCTACCCCCGCCGCCAGGATTGGCGGGGGGTAGTATTCCAAGATGTTTGACACCAAACACGACATGTTTAGGTGCAGCCATTCCAAAGTTAGCATTTTACCGCGAGGATATAATGCGCTTAAGAGTATATGGTCAGGCTGCACTACAAACAGCATCAGAGATGGTCTCCGAACGCTGCAGAGGGCCCTGCTCATGCAGGGGCACCCTCTCACATAGGAACCACGCACTCTGCCTTTAGGATTGATAAGGCCTGCCTTAGGAGTGACTTATAGGTTTATATGTGTGTATGTATTTCGTGATATAGGTAACCTATATCACAGTAAGAGGTGCATGCACCACCTTACCCAGGCTGCAGTAGCAGACCTGTGGTGTCAGTTTGGATGGCCTTCCAGGGGTGGCATAATACATGCTGCAGCCCCTGGCAGGCCTCTGAGGTACCTATGCCCTTGGTACATAGTATACCATATACTAGGGACTTATAAGGGCACTCCAGATTCAATCAGAGATGTGCCTAAGGCACATGGAAACCATTTTACAGAGAAAGCAGATAGACTGGGGCCCTGAATAGCAGGATCCCAGTCCAACTAAGTCATAAACCAGCAAAACACCATAAAAAAAGTGGGGGCAACCATATAGTCAGATTCCACCTTCCTACAAGCCTCTCATAGTAGGCATGTACAGACTCCTTACTCTCCTGCGTAGTTCTGTCAATTTTTACCCAATCAGTTTCTTTGGGTGGAATTTTGTTTTTCAAAAAGGTAATAGCCTGTTCATATTTCCTCATCACTTCTGGTCCTGGCGCTCCTGTCTTTGCGTCTCTTGGGTATTCTACAGTTGGCCAATCAATGGTGATTTTACATTCTGTCCATAAATCGGCTGGTACTACAATGTCAAATAACCCATCCAAATCTACCCATAACACCTTCGAATCTTTGACAAACCTTTCCACTTGTCTGTACCATTCTACAGGTTTTTCTCTCAATTTTGGAAAGTCATTTGTAAATGACAGTATATCTTGTCTGGACCAAGGGACATGTACATAACTACCTCCTGGAGTTTCTCTCATCGGATACTCCTTACAACTGGTTCCTTGTCTGTCACTGCAAACGCCAAAGAAGCTTTATCTGTTATTCTCTCATTCCTTTTAGTCCACCTGCTTCTCCATCTGTCCACATCACCCCATTTTCTCAATAAAACAATCAGTTCTTTTATCTGTGTTAAACGTCCTGATGTGTTCAGATTTTCTATATCTTTCTCACAAAAATCTACCCTATACGGTTTCTGCAAACTCCTGACTTTTACAAATTCCACTCCTAGTTCATTCGCTGTCTCTTCCAATTTGTCATGTAGATTTCTAGCTCTCCAAGTAATGCTTTTGCACAAGAACATTATCTCGTCGTCCTGGTATGTTTTCAATTTTTCTGTACCAATAGTCCCTAAAATTAATTCTTCCATATCTATCTTTAGCCTAATTACATCTAATGGTTTCGGTTCTGTCTCTTTCTTCTGCAGGTTTCTTATCCATTCACTTAATTCGTCTGGAGTTGGACCTACAGGTGTGCTATTTATTTCTATCCAATTTCTATTCCTCTCTGGTGTTTCTGATGCAGACTCAGTTCCCATAGGAATCCTCCTTATCTCACTCTCGTTTACTGTCAGGTTAGTAGGTGGGCTCGGTCTATATGAACTGACCAAATTTCTTGCCCCTTCATTTTCTAGTTCCATTCCTTCTCTCATTCTTTGCAAATTTGAGTTCATGGGGATGACTAGGGAATGCTCATCTATTTTCTGGTTCTCAAAAACTGGTATTACTGGTCCTATTGTCACTGGCACAGTCACAGCTTCCATGTTCATTGTTAACTCTCTTATTTTCTCAGTCAATTCTTTTGTAGTTTTTGCTAATTCGGCTGCATTATCACTGTCAACTTTTTCACTTTGTGGGGTTTTTAGCTGTTCATTTGACCTATTTATCTCGTATCTTCGTTCTGGACTTTTATTCCTCCCAGTTTCTATTGGCGGTGCATTGGGTGTCACCACCGCAGAATTCTGTTGATATGGAGGTGGGTTTCTGTTTAAAATGTCTTCCAGCAACTCATCCTCTGTCTCGCTACATCCATACCCGTACCTTTCTGTAACTGTATGTTTCTTTTTCTCTGCACACTTCTTTCCTGTACCCTCTTCAACTGTAAAAGCTGGAAACAACCCTTCTGTCATATTAGCATATCTCCAACGCTTCATTCTGTCCTCATGATTCACTCCCCACAACCTTCCAGGAACTAAACTATGATTCTTTGCACCTCTGTACCTTTCTCGTTCATACATCTCGTCTTCCCACTCACCTAACGCTTCAAACTGTGTCGGTCTAGGTCTTGGCTCAAGCTTCGTCATCTTCTTTCTCAAATTTCGAAGTACCGCTATGCTAAACGAACCAGTCTCTGGAAAAGCCAATACTCCATCATTCTGAGTATATTTTGTCCAATTTTCTAACCAAATGCAAGTATGATAACCGTATTTCAGCATCATATGCGAAGCTGGTGTTTTCGGCGGAGGAATTACCTGTCCCTCTCTAGTCACTACCTTTTTGTCTTTCTTAAAGAAGTTCTTAATTTTCGCCATCCATGACGGTTTCTCTCTACCATATTCATAATAAGCCATTCTTCACAATTTCCTTTCCTTCTGCAAACCCGTAACTCTGCTCTGATCTCTATGTGCTATTCGGACCTATCCCAGCGCGTCTCACACCAACGCACCAATCCGAAGCCTCTACGTCACTGCTTTTCAGACCTATCTCAGCGCGTCTCACACCAACGCACCAATCAGGGCGTTTTCCGTGTTTCTACTGTACTGGCCAATCCCAGCGTGGTCTTTTGTCAACGTCAGTTCTACTCCTGACCCCTCCTTTACAAAATTTATCGGCAGTCCTTTTTCTTGACTAAATCTTATTAGTTACAACATAAAACACATTTCCATTGTCTGTTTTCGCTAAACAAAAGTGATAGTTTACTCTATTGTACAAGAATACAGTTTCGTTCGATAAGTGTAGCACTTCCCTCTACCTTACCCTTCTTTCAAGCAAGGGGTAAACCCGTTTCTCTGGTGATAAAACACATGTGGAGACTACACTGCTCCTGAGAATTAAAGCCAGAGTTTCACAAGAAAACCGGTTGCTATTTCACTCATACACGTTTTATACAGAAAATGTCCCTATCATAACACAACCTGTGATATCACCAATTTGAAAAACCAGACAATGCACTATTCCATGTGACTTCTCTTGCCACACGTGTCCACTTCCTACTTCCCGGAAGCTTCAAAATTTTCAACTTACATATAACGTAATACAACTCGACATGAAGTGTTAGACATGAAATAATCAAAAATCAATAATCACCAAACTAATCTATAGAAACCATAACTCTGCTACCAAGAAATCTGATCCAGCGCTACTAATATAATTTCTTCTCCTGTGGACATAACATCCAGGTTGAAAACACTCTTTTTAACAACTATACCAATATGACGGTGGGGCCCATAACACCGCATATACATTCACTCACTCAAATATTCCCTGGATCCCATCCACTTTCACCTAGGAGAAAAGGTTATGACTGCTGGAAGAGAACGGGATACCTTTTAAAGCTTGACAAGATGGTTTCTCAAATATCATACATAATCAGTTTTAATCCTGTCAGTTTCTAAGACATCAAGGTATTCCGCTCTTTGGTCGATGGACCAACTAGTAGGAATCAGTTGATGGTGATTAAGACCAGCTCAATCACATTTAAACTCATTAAACATTACACTTTTATTGAGCTAAAGAACCACAGACTCGCAGTTTTAATTGTAATAAAGTTTATCTACTTCTTTTAAATGCATGAATAAATTTCAATTTTATTAAGCAGTTTAATACGTTTAATATCATTATAAGAAATAACTTTTAAAAGAGTTTATGCATACCCTTTTAGATGAGAAATAAAGTTTACCCCGGCAGATAAATTGCAGATCACAGCATAGAACTCCCAAAAACTGACTGTCTGTCCCGCTAAACAGGCCTCCTCGACGGACCACATATACAGGTTTCCCGCAACGATCTCGTTCCTTCCCAGTCAGATTTAAAAGCAAAAAGATTAATTATTTTAAAAGAAAATGGCCTATAGAAAATAGCAGCAGTTCTCCAGCATCAACGTTCAGTGCTCAAAAATGATGTATGAATAGCGCTCCTCCTACCTAAGAGTAGGTCCTCTTATACCCTATCACTAGCTTACTAAACAGAAATGTTTCATTCTTTGAGGGCGAGATTCACGCTAATTGGTCCATTGGAGGGGTGGCAAGCATCTCCTCATTGCCCTCCTTGCGTAAACCGGTTCCGAAAATGTTTATAACTTTTGTCCTTTCTCACGGCTTTAGGACATTACTAATCCGATTGACAGTTCCTCACATGTATCTTCTTTTGTAACTTTATTTTAAAAAGTTCATTGTTAATTCACAGCTGCATCTTTGGTTCTCATACATTCTCGCTGAGTCCTTTTTGGCACCCATTTGGTGACAGGTCACGCTGTCCTTGACTCGCTTCACTCTGGGCTTTACTTTCAAATCACGTGACATATTTCCGCAGCTTTCTTCCACTTGGAAGCCATTTTGCACTTGCGCATTAAGCTCATCTGCCTCGGCAGCCATTTTTACAGCGCGGCTTAACAGGCCCAAACGAACTATCATGAAAACAAACACAATCATAATTAAAACAAAAAAAATAAGCCTTTTCGTTTCCCACCCATCATTCTCACGTACCCCAATTATATGTTACCTAGCAAAAGCGACATGTAAAGCTATGTTTACTTACCATCCGCATTCTTTAGCCACAATACAATTTTCTACATAGCACAAATCATGCAACATTACTCTAATTAGTACGCAAACCATTATGTTAATATTATTTCACGTTGACAAATGTAAGTAGGTTAACTTTTGCACATAAATTGCGGTTACCACTTATAAAAGATGTCTATAAGAGACGTAAAGTATTTACCTTGCTCCATCAATGGGTAGTAAAACGCAGTACTTTTCAGGCTGTTTTGGGCCTCTCAGCCCTTTGCGCCCTCGAACCACTGAATCTGCTGCCCTATTGATAGCTCATCTCCTGAATAATAGAGTAAAAAGTCCGGGAGTCATAGTCCACTATAATCGAAAGATGAATGGAAGTGTCTTCTCTTGACTCTTCCTATTGTTCCTATCCATTCTGGACTGTGATTTGAAGCTTTATGTATTGTAAACAAATATCTCCTAATGGGTAAGCATTATCTTTCCATGCCCCAGGATTTCCAGAAATGCGCCCATTCGTTCTTTATAGTCTTCCCACCTCCATCTTCTCAAGTGCCCACATTTTCTCCAACTTCTAAACAACCTGCATTTTCATAACAATTCTTTTGTAGGACGTTCTTTTTCTGCTCTCTTTTCTCAATTATGGAACTTGAAAACAATGTCTTCTCACTCCGACTTTAGGAAAAAACGTAAGACCTTTCTATTCACCAAATAAATCCGTTATGTGACTCTACTAGTGCCAAGAGACATTAGGTGTAAAAGGCCTTTATAAATCTTAGTAACACAACATTAATTATCACATGACTTGTACATGACACAACTTCTTTAGAATGTTGAAGTATGTTTCTCCAGCCTGATGATCAATGTCATGTTAGCTATCCGACATACACAGAAGAATGTGATAATGTTATTTTCATCCTATTTGCTGTGAGTTATTACTCTAACTCCAAGTCTCTATTTTGTAATCCAGCAAACCCTTCTGGGGGCAGAGATGGCTACAATGGCAGAGTGCTATTCTTGTATCTCCGCTTTTGAGTGTCTGAGACCCCACCTGTTCCCTGTGCAGACTATGGGGTCAATTACGATCCCGTTCGGAAGGGCGCCAAATCGGATTGGGGTTTGCCGAATCCGATTCGGAACCCTTGTTGCTGACCGAATCATACACAGTTCCCAATGACCGATTACGATGCCCGTAAACCAGCAGGGCTGTCTGAATCGTTTCCGAAAGGCATTTTCAGGTAGGTCGAGTCTTTCGGAGACGAATCGTACAGCTCCATGGACTCGTTTTCCGAGCGAGCGAGTACGATGACCGATTCGGACAGTCATTCCGAATCGGTATCTCCGGAACAAATCGGCTGCCGGAATCTATCTTTGGAGGCCCATTGCTGGCCCCCCTTCACCCGGGGCCCTCTGAATCGGGCCCGTGGGGGTACCCAAGGGACCCCCCTTTCCAACCATGCACAATGTTGCAGGCACCATGGGGTGCCTGCCACAGGGTGCAAGGTTTTCCCCAGCCACCCCTTACTTCAATGGGAGCCTGTGTTCTCCTTTGGAACACAGGCTCCCATTGAAGTCAACGGGAATCCGACTGAATCGTATCCGGAAGCATCCGGATACATCCAAATCGCTCGTTCAGACTCACCCAATCCGAGTCGTCAGGAAAGTAACCCGGGACCGATTCGGTAGGAATGCTTTCCGGACAAGATCGTAATCGGCCCCTATTTGTTGTTAGACAGTTTTTCTTTGGCTCAGCAGTTTATCTCTCACTATTTTTTTGCTCTTCGATCTTCTCAGTGGTTTGTAGTGCAATAGCATTATCGTTAGAAGTACAGTGCTAAAAAATAAGCTATTTTTCAGGTGCAATCCTTTGGCTTACAAAAAGATGCTGTTTGTATGTTTGCGCCCCAAGAGGAAGGATTTCTACTTTTCATTGGTTTAATTAATTTGAGGCTTCCTTTCATCACTATCTTCACATTCTTGGGCTATTTCCCTCTTGCCACTCACTCTCCGTGCTGTGTTGTCCAGGTTCTTTATGTTTCTGTGAACCTCGAGGTGCTTCTTGTGGTTGTGACTTGGTGTAATGCTTTGTCTCTGTGTTCAAGGCAGCACTTTTTGTGCTTCGCAGTGTACGCATGGGCCCACTTATGCCATCCGATGCACGATATTCCTGCATTTAAGTGCACACACGTGGTCTAAATTATCATTGAGTGAATGTGCACCATGATTTCTAAATCTAAAACTCTAATAAAGTCACTAAAGTAATTATCGTTGCTGAAAAAACATGACACCTTTTTAGGTGCTTTGATTCCCAAATTTTGGTGCCACACATTCTTCATTCACAGGGGATGGGCACCTCCACATATGCATACCTTCTTTTTCCTCTCGCTGAATCGCAAACATATAAGCAATATGCACTTTCAACATTCACATTGAGTAAATCGCCTACTGGCCCTTTCAGGGTTTTGTTAATTTTGATGTTCTGATGTTGTCTTTTCTCATTTGGCTAAACACAAACTTTGATACGCTCTAAGAGCTGGTTAGACTCGAACACCCAACCTCCATGTCTATTGAGATTGGTATTGGTTTAGATTTGTATGTCAATTTGGTTTAAAATGTTATTAATTATTTTAATTTATTGCACAAGTGAAGGCATTCCATGGCGACAACACTTAGGCTACCCTGGAACATATGAAAGAAACTGTTTAAAACATATTTACATGGGCAATGTGGTGGAAGGTTTTAGCAGATAGAAAATAAACTGTATTGCTCAAAACATTTGAAGAGTGTACAGTGCTTTGCCATAAATAATAGAAGGAGATGACGAAAGTGATGCTGTAGATATGTTGAAAATGAACATAGGTTAAAGGATAAATGTGGTGAGGGTATTTAGGAATACAGTAAAAATGTTCAAGGACCAAATGAAACAGTAATTAATTATATTATTGCCTGTCTTTGGTGACTTTGATAATTGCAACTAATTAGTTTAATGTTTTATTACCATCAATACTACAGAAAACAAATTCACCTAGAACTCAACTTTATGTGAGGTTTTCGACAGCACACAAACATATTGCATTGGAGAACTTAACATGAGCACGTTTCCTCTTAATGTTGGATTTAAATATTTTAGAAACACATTTTCTGAGCACGGATAAAGGCAGCCCACAGAAAGGGAGGTGTAATTAATCAAATATATATGAATGCAAGCTTAAAGAAGTTGATGTGGTAAGGTAACGTCCGTCGAATGCATTGCCAGTAGTCCAATGTGAAGAACAACTGCTTTATTTAGAGGTTTCGAAAAAATGGGTCTCCTTTCCATATGTGTGCAAGAGTTTGCTTTTAAACTTTGGAGGCCAGTAAATTGCTGAACCTTGTTGTAATATCAAATGGTGTAAAACAAACAATGTCTCATATTCTTTATACTCTTTGAAAAGAGAAGACATTTGTTAACATTTTACAATGAGGTCTGAAATGTATATGTGAACTACATATCTGTACAGAAGTACCAAAATTTACGTGTGCTAATACATGGGGAAAAGAGGCTCTGAAACTCAATAATAATATGATCCTGTAGTCTCACAGGATTGCTCGTTCCCCTATGCAGGCCATCCTTACGGATGCCATAAAAGGTATGTGGGGTACAATCTGTTTGACTTCTTGAACTCCAGGGGCCGTATTATACATGCGGTGTATTCTCCTTCATTGCGCTGGGCGCACCTTTTAAAAGGTGCGCCTGGCGCAATGAAGGAAAACGCGCCATATTGTGATGAATGCACTGCCCCCAGGGCAGCCACGAACTTGCGCTGCCATGGGGGCCGTGCATTCATGTGAAAAATGGAACGGGTGCTTTGAAGGCACTCCATATTTTCACAGTGCAACCCGACTGCACTTTGAAGGGGGAATAGAGATCCCCTTGCAGGCGGGTGCAGTGAGGGACTGCATCCGCCTGCAAGGGGATGTCTGGGGGGGTCCATGGGACTCCCTTACCCACCTCCAGAGGGCTGCCATCAGGGGGCACACCGACAGTGCGCCACCTTTTAGATGGCGCACTGCCAATGCACCTCCTGAGAGCTTATTTGCCTCTGAGCCCGTGTCTGTAATACGGCGTGGGTGCAGAGGCAAAGGGATTCCCTCATTTGCATGGTATTTAACGTCTAAAATTAGGCAGGAATTTTCTGGTGAACCTGTAAAAACATATCAGTGCTAGAACATTAATATACTTGTATGCAAAGCATCAGATATTAAACTGAACTTTTTTACTGGGTACCAGTGCAAGGATTGCCTGTCTGCTGCAGTGTGTGATCTCCTTTCCTGATTCCACGATGAAGCAGACAGACATATTTTGCACACTCTGTAACTGAATCAGAACAGTAGGAAGACTTGCATATAAGACATCACAGTAGTCAATTTCTGAATATGCAGCTGCCCCTACCACAATGCCTAGTGCAAAGTAGAAAGCAGCATGAGTATATGTGTGAGCTTGTAGTTGGAAGAAACAACTGCTAGCTAAGGGTCTGATTTGTCTGCTGAAAGGTCAGCATCAAAATGGCACCTAGGTTTTAACCTTATCCACTGCTGTAATGTATTGTATGAAGAGCTTTAGTGGAAAGGACAATATAGAAGTTACATCTTTCTCCCCTATAGTGATTACGGCAATATGTTTTGTGGTTGACCTATTTATTTGCAGGCTGTTATCCTCTGTCCATTTTCCTTCTCACATCTAAATGAGGATTATAAGTAAAAGTCAATTGAGTGCATGTTGTCTTGAAGGCACCATAGCTAGAAGATAGAAAAAAACTCAGGGGTATATTCACAAGAACGTGTGCTAAACATCTCCAAAAAATGTTAACGCAACTTTACACATCGCAGCCTATCGCGTGAAAATAACCCCTTGTCAACCAGGAATTCACAACACGGCGGTACTATGCGATAGTCCCCCGAAAACGCAGCCAATGTCCGCGATACAATCACCGCGACCGTGATAAAAACACAAACCTCAACGCGAAAAAACATGCGATGGGCCAAAGCGCGATGAGGAAATCAGCGATAAGCAGCGAGAGGCCAGCAAAACCCACGCGTAATGCGGGAAAAAGCACAAGAACAGCATACGGAAAATGCCACCACAAACGAAATCAACTGCGGAGTACCACGGACGCACCCTGACCGACTGCAGAGGACAACATGAACCCCACAATCCCCACGGAGGAACACCCAGGAATACAGGGCACGTGGAAGGGCAATGAGAAGAGGAAGAGGAAGACGGGGTACAGTCTACAGGAAAACCACATGATCACCACAGATGAGACAGAACACCACCACCAACTGTACGTCACCTCCAACGTGTCATTGGCAACAAAGAGGCAAAGATGGCACACCACCTCGGACCATGTGAATGCCGCCGCATGGCAGAGGAGGACAATGGAAGAGCACAAGAGGCGTTGGACTGATGTGAATGGCAAAACCAAGCAGAAACTCGCTGCCAACACGAAAGCAGCAACGCACCGCGGAGGAGGGGGGTCAGCAAGACACCAGGAGCCGAATGACATGGAGAAGATGGTGGCCACATTCACCAGTCTGGAGATGGTGACATGAGTTGGTGATCTGGACACTGCCCAACATGACCCAACATCACATCAACATGGTGCGTAGCGACCTGGGAGTGGGGGGACGGGTGGAGATGGGGACAATGGCACACATGCACAATCCAGCAGGGCACACTGCACACCCACAAGGACTCTGGTACATGTCCCTGATCCCACGGGAACACTCCAGCACACACACAAACACCAAGTAGTCCCACGAACAGCCTGTGCCCAAAGGGGCACCCACCCAACACATCAACAGTCACACAACCAACACAGGCCCACGTGCGAACATGCGAACATGCACATACATCAGCCACACTGACAATGCAAGAGACACCACATGACCAGTAGCTTGGCTGCAGTCCTATCATCATGGCAATGTACACAGCACGACACTGAGGTGGCTGAGTGCGGACAACACCCGAAAAGGAGAAGGTCACACTCGGACACAACCACCTGCACAAACAACCCCTGACGTCAACGACACATCTGCGGACAAACCATGCCCAAGAGTCACAACTCGACAAAGAGCACAAGTTACCCAAGTCTGCAACATCTCAGCACCCTGGAAGCACAGAACTGACAGGCACACCACCTGAAAGGGATCAGTGGCAGACAAATCAGAGCCGCAGGAGCAAATCACCCACCGTGCAGCATACGCACATAAGTATAAGTGCACCTCGACATTGACAACATCCCGGTACAAACAGCAACACCTCCACAACAGAACACAGGACACAACTGGTGCCGCAATTGTGCACAACATGGCAAATCACATCTGGCACAGCAGGAAACTGCGACATGACAATGTACAAGTACAACCTGTAACCTGCAAATATGTTTTATTCACACATACTGTGCTTGTGGTCATTTTGTACTGTCCCATCATTGCCAGGGACGGCCACAATGTGACGTTCTCATGAGAAGAAATTGTTAATGATGGTGTTCCTACGGGCCATTCCTGCCGCAGCTGCAGTGGGATGTGGGCCACCTGCCCCATCGTCCCCATCATCGTCCGGTACTTCTGGAACTGGGATCCATGGGGCATTGGTGCGTACACAGATGTTGTGCAACACACAACATGCAACGATCATCTTGCACACGATGTCTGGGCTGTAGAGGAGCCTTCCACCTGTGACGTCCAGGCACCTGAAACGTGACTTCAACATGCCAAATGTGCGTTCAACGATGCCCCTGGTGCGTATGTGGGCCGCATTGTATTGCCTCTGGGCGGGTGTGTTCGGGTCTCGGAGGGGTGTCATCATCCAAGGGCAGAGTGCATATCCTTGATCACCTGGGACAGTGCAGAAAGAAAAGAGTCAATACTTGGTTCGGCATGATGTGATGGCAGGCCCACTGATCCAGTGATGCCTGTGCTGGCTGTGTGTGGGGTGAGTGTAAGCCAGCCCTCAGGGAGTAGCTGGTGCTGGCAACAACTCCAACAGTCATCAGGCACTCAGAAATGCAATGTCAGATCCACAAGGGAGCATGACTTGAGTCGCACAGGGTTAGTGGCCCCGGGTGCACAGCGGCCGACACGGGCCCACCGCCACGGGACTCTGACTTGCGGGAGACTGGGGTAGGGTCATGAGAGCAGAGCAGGGTCTCGTATGTCTCAGAGGTGCCTTCCGCGGAGTATCTCGGGGGAGAATGGGAGGTGTACCCCCAGGGCATGATGCAGAGGGCACATGCCAGCTGTGACCGGCAACATGGCGGATATGAATGCCACAGACTCATGCCAGACACCAAGTCCGTACCTGCCCATTGCTGATGACAACCCCCAGGCCACAGGCTCAGACACCAACGATGTCCCGCCGGAGGCTGATGGTCACTCACGGCGCACAGGGTTAGTGGCACCAGGTCAGTCCTTGCTACTGGTTGACCTCCTCCGTAACCATGATCCGTGTTACCACCGGACTGTGACACATCTCCCTCTCAGTCCTCCCCCTGCGTACACTGGCATGGACCCTGCCATTGATTGATGATGATTCAGTTCAAGATGTGGGACATGCTGGACTGCAGTGTAGCCGGGCTGCAGCGGTGGGGTGTGTCAACGAATGGGGACCCCTGGGGGCCTGTGTCATGGAGGACAGCGATGGCCTGAGGAGGCCACCAAGGTCACGGGCATGGGTCTTGGAGCTAGCACTGGCACATGGTGGGCCCTCTTTGACACACGAAGGTGTCGGCAGGTGAGCAGTGCGGCCTTGGAGCGCTGGTGCGGGCAGGCCTGGTCTGGGTATCAGCGTCCTGGGGTGCAGCAGGCACACAGGCTCGCAGGCCCTGCTGCTCATGGTGTCGGCCTCGTGGCGGACTGCGAGGCACCGCCCTGGCAGTGACGTTGGCCTTTCCAAGAGTGAACCACGCTCTGCGCCACAGGGTTTTTGTCCACACCCCTGCGCAGGCCTGGCGTACTCCGGGCCAACCCACTACGCTCACGCACACAGGGGGGGGACGCAGCGAGCGACATTTCCACGATCTGACCCACGGCCTAGGGTGACATGGTTGCGTCCAATGTTCACTACTCTCCAGTCACCAGCAGTTGATGTCTGCATGGACATATCTGTGGTTTGCATAGCCATGTCTGTCCAGCACATCCACGCCTCACTTGTCGTTGTGTACATTCCCGGGTCACTTGCATCCTTCGCACATGGCTGCATTCCGCATCTCCACACGTTCAGCTGTTGTGTGGCTGTGGTGCCATGATATAGCTGTACTGTGTGCAGGGGAAGCCCAGGATCCCCATGGAGTTGTGTTGTCGTGTCTGGTAGGTGGGCATGTTGATTGACATGTTGTATGTGGTTTGGTCACGTGTGCCTTCCCACAGTTGTGCGTTGTGTGATGGTGGCTTTGAGGTGTGTGGTGTGTTGATTTGGCACTTACCAACGAGCAGTCCAGTTCCATAGATGCCATCCTGGAAGCGCTGGTTGATGATGGATTGTCGGAAGATGTAGGAATCGTGCACACTGCCTGGGTAGTTTGCGACGACATTGGTGAACATTCCCCGGTGGTCGACTATTGCCTGCACATTGATGGAATGCGTGTGCTTTCTGTTGCGGTAGTGGTGTGCAGTATCCGCAGGGGGCACAAGTGGGACATGTGTGCTGTCAATGGCCCCCAACACGTGTGGGAAGCTAGCAAAGGCGTAGAAGCCTTGCTTTGTCTCCAGCTGTTCCTGCGCAGTGTGGGGGAAGTGAAGGTACTGGGGTATGAAGCTGATGATGGCATCCAGGACAGGTGTGATGAACTTTGACAGGGCTGGCTGTGAGACTCCTCCGACTCTGGCAGTTGTTGGTTGGAAGGTACCAGAGGCCAACAGGTGCAGCACAGCCAGCAGCTTTGTCTGCGGAGGGATGTTGGTTGTCCGCTGGGTTGGGACCGTCAACCTGTGGGCGATGTGGGTCATGATGCGGATGATGGTTCTCCTTTTGATCCTGTAGTGGGCGATGACTTCCTCGGGCGTTAGGTCTGTGAGACTGGTGCGTTTTCGGTAGGTCCGCTGTCTTACTCTGCGCTGCCTATGTGGTGGTCCGGGGGGGCAGTGCGGGTCCGGGTCCTGGGGGTGGGTGGCGGTCCTGGGGGTGGTGGTGGTGGGTGTTGTGGCCCTATTGGGGCTCCGAGCTGCATGATGAGTAGCTCCATGGCGTTGTTTGTTCTTCGGGTTTGGCTGTGTGTGGGGCTCCGTTGCCTACTGCAGGCAGTCGTCCGGCTTTACACCAGCCGAAGGCAGGTGTTAAATACCTGCTGCTACCGCGGCTTATCGCCTGTTTTTGGTTCGCATCGTGGATCTGGCAGTTTGTTGTGAAAGTGGTGTTGTGGTTTTTTCGTGTGTTTTTGCACGGGAACGCCTACTCTGCATCTCATTAGGGTTAGTTGGTGGTGTCCACCGTGGTGTTAAATTTTGGGGCAGTTGTTGCGGGAATACTGGTGATGTCTGCAGTTTGCACCCGCTTGTGAATGGGGTGTTAAATCTATCTCCACTTTTGATGAGTTAAGGTGGAGATAAATCGGAGATAAGTCCTTGTGAATATCCCCCTCAGTGCATAATGTTGTAAATTTGTTGACAGTTTTTAGTCTAAAACATAAGCATTTACAGCACATAGGAAAGTCTGTGGCACTGCCTTTGGTTATGTAACAGATATGCAACAAGATAAAAAAACAGCATTTGCTCCTCCTCTCCTAATAAGGAGAAAATACTATTTTCACAACTGATGACAATGTTAGCATGCTAGGTGATAGATTAGCAGAAAAGAAGATGGAAAACAATCAAAATTGTCATAGCATGAAGTCAGCAAATAAATCATAATGATGTTTGCCTGATGTTTGTTGAGGAGAACATACAATAAATCTTTAATAGTCTTGCTAGTGGGCAACAAATTTATTTTAAATTGTGCATGAGGAGTTTCAGTTTGTAACATGAAAACATCACGATTCCTTATTTTATGAGTCTACCACCAAAGGGTGGAGAGCACCACTTTCAAAATTGAACAATTGATTTTAGGTGCAGCAGAATTCGCCTCAACACTACAGTTACTACTTAGACTATACGATTCTGCACATTACTATTAATCAAGGTTACCAGCAGGGTATATGAATGAGCAGCATTTGAATCAGTTCAACTCTTTAAGGTGAAATCATAAATCAACAGGACTGTGAGCAGCTATGCAGAAAGACAAATGTGTAAAATCATGGCCCATGCTGTGTAACCCTATACAAATAATGGTGGTACAGAAACAGATATTGTTTGGTATTGTTGACATTAAGTTCATTGAGGAAGCAGAATGACTCTGCCTAGTTGTAAACAGGGACATTGTGTCCCTGTTCCATGATTTACATTTGGATAAGCGTATTACCAACAGAATGGTATATGCTGAAGGTATTGGTGGCAAGAATGGATGCATAATTGAGAGATGCATTGAGGGACCGCGCGCAACTTAAGATAGTGACAAATTACACGAAACCTCCTTATCACCTATGCAAGAATAAAACACTGGGACAAATTAGCACTGGACGTCATAGTCCTTTTAAACATTTAAGAGGAGTTCAAGAAGTTTAACCTGAATGTTATTAAACTACATTTTTTAAAGGGGGTTGGTTGGGGATGTGGGAGAGGTAACTGTCAATATTATTGTGCATTTTCCCAGGAATTTGTTTTGAGGTTCAACTCATAATTGGTTCAGTTTATCTCAGAAATCATTAAAAGTGTATTAAAGATGTCTGAAGTGGCACAAAAAGTGCACATATATATTTATTTGCTTTAAGTTGATGGCCTTACATCTAGCTATTGCTAACACTTCAACTTGAATAAGAACTTTAGATGAGTTACTATGAGTGTATAACACTGTCCCAAAAGTGTTGCAGAAATCTTGCGCCTTGTGACCTGTAAGAGAAGAGAGAATTGATTGAAATTAGTGCCAGGGCATTTAAGGACCAACTGAGTACAGATTGACAGAAAAGAATGGAATAGTTAGGCAGAGATAAATCAATCATGCTACATACAGTACTTTTATGCCCATAGAGGAGTTAGAAAGATGCAAGTTGTCTTGAGATAATGGACTTCCTCAAACACTTAGCCCTGGCCACCTTAACGTGAGAACAAGCCGGATCTATTGATAAGCCTCTTACGGAAGCAGAACTACGCAGGGCAATCAAACGAATGGCTACTAGTAAGATTCCTGGTACGGATGGTTTTACGTCAAAATGTTACCATATGTACAGGGCCTTCTTGGTGCCCCGCTTGCGTTCCATGTATATGGAGGCCTTTGAAAAAGGAGAGCTACTGACCACCATGAAGGAAGCGCTCCTAAGATGATGGCTGAAACGTGATCTGGGCTCGCTAGATGTAGCCTCATACTGTCCATTCTTCATGCTCTACACTTAAAGTGTTGGGCAAAATCCTTGCAAATCGCCTGCTCCTCTTGCTACATAGATTGGCCCATTCAAACCAATCTGGGTTACTTCCCCATAGGTGCTCCACCTGCAATATCAGGAGATTGTTCAGGGTTTTGGTGGATCCCGGCACAGATGGGAGCACTCCTTTGGCAGTGTCGCTTGACACACGAAAATCGTTTGACTCGCTTGAGAGGAACTTCATGTTCATGGTATTTGTCAGAATGGGATTAGGACCTGGGCTGATAAAATGCATGTGCTTATGTTATTCTCATCCCCTTGCTAGGGTCAGAACGGGTCCCTGGTTCTCCAGACAATTTGCATATTTACATGGGCAACGTAGGTTGAAAGGTTTTAGCAGATAGAAAACAAACTGTATTGCTGCAAAATTTTAAAAAATGTTCAGTGCTTTACCATAAATAATAGAAGGAGAAGACGAAAGTGATGCTGTAGATATGTTGAAAACGAATATAGGCTAAAGGATAAATGTGGTGATGGATATATAGGCACACATTAAAAATATTCAAGGACCAAATGAAAAAGTAATGAAATATATTATTGCCTGTCTTTGGGGAATTCGGTAATTGCAACTAATTCGTTTATTGTTTGATTACCACTAATACTAAAGAAAAACATTCACCTAGATTTCCATTATATGTGAGGTTGTAGACAGCACATAACAGATTCCATTGGAGAGCTGAGCATTTCATCTTAATGTTGGATTTAAATATTTTAGAAACACATTTTATGAGCATGGATAAAAGCAGCCCACAGAAAGGGAGGTGTAATTAATCAAATATAGATGGATGTAAGCTTAAAGCATTTGATGCGGTAAGGGAATGTCAAATGCATTGCCAGTACTCCAACGTGGAGGACAGCAGCTTTATTTAGAGTTTTCAAGAAAATGGGTCTCATTTCAAGGAATTTTAATGAAATGGATACAAAATAGGTATGCATGGTTGAAGAAATGAACATATGTCTGCAAGATTTTGTTTTTAAACCTTGGAGTCCAGTAAATTGTTGAACCTTATTGTAATATCAAATGGTGTAAAACAATGAATCTCTCATATTCTTTATACACTTTGGTAAGAGAAGACATTTGCTGACATTTTACAATGAGGTCTGAAATGTATTTGTGATCTAGATGTCTGTACAGAGTACCAAAATGTACGTGTGCTAATCCATGGAGAAAAGAGGCTCTGAAACTCACTAATAATATAATCCTGTAGTCTAACAGGATTGATTGTTCCCCTATGCAGGCCATCCTTAAGTATGCCATAAGAGGTACGTCGGGTACAACCTGCTTGACTTCTTAATCAGGCATAGATGCCCACTATCTCTCTTTCTCTTCTCTTTAGCTAAGGAGCCCCTGATGGCAGTCTTCAGGCAGGCAGCTAATGAATGGGGCATTAGGTGCAGAAGATCCCTGGATGTCACATCATTATATGCAGACAACATCATTCAATGCATCTGCGATGGGGGTGACCATTCTTCCAGCTGTGCTATTGCCTATGCAAAGGTTTGGTGCTTAATCAGGGCTTCGTATTAATACCTCCAAATCTTGTGTCTCCCCCTAGAAGCTCCAAGATTCTGATTGGCTGCCCGTATTGCCACTATGCTGGGAGGTAAAGTTGTTTAAGTATTTAGGGGTAAGTATATTCCACTCCAGTACAGATATATTTGAACGCAATTTATAAAAATCATGGGTTGCCATGAGGGCGTCTGTGTTCTTTTTTGTGACATCTCCAATGATCAGTAATGGGCAGAATTGCAATTTCTATGATGACCACCCTCCCTTGGTTTCTGTATTTCTTAATAACAATGCCACTGCCTTTGACTGCCCGAATATTCTGGTACCTTCACTCGCTTCTCGAGGGCTTCTTGTGGAAATTGGCTCTCACTAGGCTCCAGTGTCCCATGGATGGGGGGTTGGCAGTCCTGAATTTTGAACATACCTACTTGGCTGCCTAGTTACCAGTTTGTGGCAAGCTGGTTGTCGACAACGGCACAGATGGAAACCGAGAGACTTCGGGCACTGCTCGGGGATGAACCTGTACATTGGGTGATCCTAGCTACAGAGGACAGTGGATTAAGGGGTGACTATGGTAGTGAGTCACTGCTGGAGCAGAGTGGTCTGTAAGATGGCCCCTCAAACTGCATTCTCACGCAGATTGTTGGTGTGATATCTGCCGCATCTTCAGGGTTTATTTTCGGTCTCTGATAAGCACCCATGGATAGAGACAGGTATCTTCCTATTAGGTGGCCAGTTTACAGATCAGGGATATCAAACATTCGAAATCCTATAGCAGAACTCCTCTGTCCCTTCTGGACAGTTTCTAAATGTTTTGCTGTGATTAATGCACTCAAAAGCTTCTGGCCCTCACGGCCTGAGCCATCCACAATGCATCAGGTCCTGGAGCCTCAGTTAACAAATGGGACTAGTAGAAAAGCAGTCACAAGGTTCTACTCTGCACTTACACTAATGGCAGGTTTTGATTTTGTCAGACTAAAAGGGATCTGGGAGACAGATCTTCACACTCAGACAAACAATGGACTCAAAAATTAGCCGCCCTCAAATTAGTTTCCAGAGATTGCTGATTCAAAGTCATACAACATACCCTCACTTATCACCCTTATTTGACCCCCTTCTGATTACACAGGCTGTTTCCCAAGAACTTATCCTCCTGTCCTTGTTGCCAATCCCCTAGGGATGGCCTTCAACATATATTTTGGGATTGCCCCATATTAAATAGATTTTGGACTTACATTTGATCTACTATTCTCAAGTCACAGTAATTACTATTAATGTAAATTGTGATCCTAAATGTTTCCTACTAGGTGTGATGGCTCGTTCCAATAAGTACAAATACCAACACTGGATGACAGCCCTTGCTTTGATAATGGGTCAGCATCTTATTGTGCAAAAGTGGAAATCCCTCCATACTCTTTTGTGTAAAACTTGGGACGAAGACTTATATAAATGGGTGGAATCTGAGGCAAATGCTATTGACTCTTAACAGATGCTGACATATGGTCCTACTTAATTGATCCCCTGGGATAGAATGATGTTGCACCTGCCAAGACCAAACACAGTGAATAACCCTCTCAAATCTGACAAATTATATATAGGATATAATATATCCCTCCCACTTCCTCAGACCTGAAAAGCGATTCCGGGACACACGCTCATGTTATCTCTTATTGTCTCCATGAGTACTTGTTTTACATCTGCAATTTACCCATTGTTAGGACATCCTTCATGTATTGTAATGATTGAGGGAATTGAAATTGAGATGAAGTTTGATTCTTGCTCACATCTTACCATGATTTCTATGGATACATATGACACTCTGTATAAAGGAAAAGGGAAGTTGCCCAAGGTTGATATATCGGGTATGGTGGAGTACCGATTATAATGCTGGGGGGTTGCACTGAACTTGGTGGGAGAGTGACAGTAGGGAAAGTGTATGTAGCACATAAAGGAGATGCCTTACTGGGCTGGCCACATCAGCGTGTGTTAGGTGTTCTATTAAATCCTAATGCTGTTCCACAAGTAAAAGTACAAGAGGTTGATGACTCCTTTATTTCTTTTGACGAGCAGTTTAGGGATGTTTTCCAGGATGGTCTAGGGTGTTTTAAAGGATATAAACATCATATAAAGTTGAAGGAAGGAGCTATTCCAGTTGTTGCAAAAGTAAGGAGGATACCTTTGAATGAACAGGTTGCAGTGCAGAAGGAATTGGAGCGTCTAGTTGAAATGGGAGTAATTGTACCTATTGAGGTGACGGAGTGGTTGGCTACCATTGTTGTCGCTAAGAAATCCAGTGGTGAAATTCGTTTGTGCATTAGTTTACGTGCACTTAATAGAGAGGTGGTTGTGGATAGATATCCATTACCCAATATTGACGAGATCATCTCTACTTTAGCAGGTGCAAAGTATTTTACTACTTTGGATCTAGCTTCCGCTTGCCATCAGGTGGAGCTAGATGAAGCTTCTCCGGTGTTGACAGCATTTAGCACACCCCTGGGAACATTTACATTTTTGAGAATGCCGTTTGGTTTGGTCTCAGCAGCCTCGGTGTTCCAGAGGATTATGTCAAAGGTTCTAAAAGGTGTCACAGAGGTAAAGTGCTATCAGGGTGATTCGTTGATTTCCGGTAGCACTAAAAAAGTATCATTACTTGCGAATGTGTTCTGTTTTGGAAAGATTGGAAAAGGCCGGATTAACCTTAAGGACAAGTGTAAATTCTGTGTGGAAGAGGTCAACTATCTCGGTCATTGTATTTCTGGACAAGGTGTTTTCCCAAAGAAGGAGTTGGTAGATACCATTGTGAAATTACAAGAACCCATTAATAAAGAGGAGTTAGTCTCTTTCTTGGGAATTGTAGAATATTATTGCAAGTTCATACCTTATTATGCAGATAAAACACAAAATCTCAGGAAATTACTTGCGAAAAATGTGAGTTTTGGGTGGAGTGCTGAATGTGATATTGAATTCAGATCAGTGAAGGAAAATCTAAAGAATGCACCCTGTTTGCAGGCTTTTGTCCTGGGTGAGAAAACTTATATTATGACTGATGTGAGTGCAAAGGGCATTGGTGCGGTGTTACTGCAAAAGAAAGATGGAATGGAACATTTGATATCCTGTGCCTCTAGGTGTTTGAGGGGTTCAGAACTAAATTACTCGGTTATAGAAAAAGAGGCATTGGCAATTTACTGGGTGTTAAGAAAATACAGGAATTTGATTTGGGGAATGAGGGTCATGGTACTTTCTGACCATAAACCCTTGAAGGAAGTGTTTTCAAAGAAAGGTTTGGATGCCATATCCTCGAGAATCAGGAGATGGATTATTTCACCCCAGGAGTTAGATATTTCGGTAGACTATGTACCTGGAGTGATTAATTGTTCAGCTGATTGTTTGTCACGATTGGTAGATGTGAATGAAATTGACTAGGAGGATGGAAAATTTGTGGATGAAGTTGTGAATGTGTGTGAGGTCACACTAGGGGCGGTTGAAGAAGAGGAATGGATGACTGAGATACTTAAGGATCAGGAATTAACAAAGGTAATTGAGTTAATTGCATCGGGAAAAAGTAAATATTTAACAAAACCCTGGTCCTTGATCTGTGAAGATCTTTCTGTTATGAATGGTATGCTTACTCATGGGACAAAACTTGTACCACCGCTTGGTGTGCGTAACAAGTTACTCAGTTTTGTGGATGATGGTCATTTGGACATTGTAAAGACAAAAGAGAGATTGAGGTTGCAGTTTTGGTGGGCAGGCATGGACAAGGAAGTCGAAAGATTGGTCAGAGACTGCATACAGTGTTGTGTGAGTGACAAGATCTTGAAATGTAAACAAATGCAGAAAGCTTCCAAAATATCCATGGGATGAAATTGCTATTGATATAGTAGGACCCTTGCATGGGGAAAGCAACACTCTGGGGTCGATTCTGATTCGGGCCGGAAAAAGCACCGACCGACTCGGATCCGGAAATAATACCGACCGACACGTACCTTTGGCGCCCGTCACGCCAAGTACGATGCAAGGCGTGCAAAATCCGACCGACACGTACCGAACCCAAGTCGACCGACCGAGCCGCACGGAAAACAGCAATCCGGTCGGAAAAACACGCGAATCCAACCGACCGACACGCACCCGGAACAAATCTGACCGAAACGTACACGCGAACTCCAAACCGCAAAGTACGATGCAAGGCGCGAAAACCACGAGCGAGTCGGACGGAGGCCAAGCCGTACGACCGACACGCATACAAAACCGAGCCGAAGCAACACAAAACACCGCGACCGACGCGTACGCAGCATAGAAAACTGCACATACACAGCGTGAACAAAACGGAGAAGACCGTACGAGACAAATGCAGGGTCCGACTCGGTCACAAGAACGTTTCCAACATACACAGACAGTACAAAGGAAAAATCACCCAAAAAAAGGCCAAACAAGCAATTACCAAGCCAATAAATACTGGGGGGTGGGGACAGAGAACAAAGACACACCCACAACTCCACCCATATAAAGGACACAAATCACAACCATGAGCCTTTGCAAATGCCATTCCACTGCCAGCACCCAAGAGAAAGCAACCACACACCCACAGCTCATCCCTCACACAAGCCACACACCATCAGCACACCAACAAATACCTACCTCACATACACCCAGCAAAACACACACTCACACACCCTCACCTGCACACCAACACACACATCACTCACCATCACCACCCATCACCATGCCCCCAAGAAGAATCCCAAGTTCCTAGATTGTGAATTGGAAGTCATGGTAGACGAGATCCTCAGGGTAGAGCCACAGCTGTTTGGCACACTGGTCCAACAGACCCCCATCTCCCAGAAAACCAAGATGTGGGAGAGGATCATCAACAGGGTGAACGCACAATCACCATGTCGGCGCACAAAGAGCGACATCCAGAACAGGTGGTATGACGTGCGCAGGAGGGTACGGGACCTGCTCAAAAAAGACTACATCAACAGCCAACACACCGGCAGTGGCCCTCCTGCCAAGCCAATATACCTCAGGCCCTGGGAGGAGAAGGTGCGGCCATCCTTCCGCCAGCGAGTGTATATGGACTAGAGGACATCCCAGAGCCTGGTGAGTACACAACAAATGTACACAATATACTGCCACAAAACACACACACATCACTGTCAAGGGAGAGTCAAACCATGCACTCATAGCAATTACACAGCAACCAGAACAGAATCATCCCAAAATGTGTATGTCAGTCAGATAAACACAACACATGCCATCAAAAAAGTCACATCCAACTGTGCCATCACATGTACAAACACAACTACAACTACAGCTAGGCAGTGGCACAAATAGAACTAACAAACACATCCAGACATGTAGCCACCACAACAACACCAACACACAGTGAAGACCACTCAAAGGAAGGAATTCTGTGTATGCTGGCCAAGTCAGTGTAGCCAATAGCATCATGGGAGTCGCAGTCACACATATTGCCCCCCACAACTGTCCCATCAACACCACCATGAACCATGCGCACATCACAGGGAGTGGAGAAGGACTCACAAGATGGCTGACACTGGCAACTGCTGTGGGGAGCACAAGGCCCTGCTGGCAACTGTGCACCAACAAACAGCAGGACACCACTGACTGACATCCTGAGAGACAACTTCCACTCCCTGCAATGCAAGCACGTTCCATGGTGGGATATCTGGCTGGCTGGGTGGGAAGGAGGACTTGCAGCACTGACCATAGTCACAAGCACCTCCCCTCACACCCCCAACACAAACTCCACAGAACCCACCTGGTAGAATGCAATGCCCCCATCCTAACACAAGATCCCACAAAGAACCACCACCCTGGGTTATGTTGTGTGAAGCACAGGGACACTCTTGGGACTCTTAGCCAAACAACTGCCAGGACAACACTCCCAGCCATCCTGTCAGCACAGCCAGCCCACCCCACAGGGAAGCAGAATCAAAAGGAAGGAAGCATGGGCATGCTGGGAAGGGGGTGGAGGCAATAGCATGATGGGAGTCGTAGTCACTGATATTGGTCACCCCACAACTGTCCCATCAACACCACCCTGAACCATGCTCACATCACAGGGAGTGGAGAAGGACTCACAAGATGGCTGACACTGGCTACTGCTGTGGGGAGCACAAGGCCCTGCTGGCAACTGTGCACCAACAAACAGCAGGACACCACTGACTGACATCCTGAGAGACAACTTCCACTCCCTGCAATGCAAGCACGTTCCATGGTGGGATAACTGGCTGGCTGGGTGGGTGGGAAGGAGGACTTGCAGCACTAACCATAGTCACAAGCACCTCCCCTCACACACCCCCAACACAAACTCCACAGAACCCACCTGGTAGAATGCAATGCCCCCATCCTAACACAAGATCCCACAAAGAACCACCACCCTGGGTTATGTTGTGTGAAGCACAGGGCCACTCTTGGGACTTTTAGCCAAACAACTGCCAGGACAACACTCTCAGCCATCCTGTCAGCACAGCCACCCCACCCCACAGGGAAGCTGAATCAAAAGGAAGGAAGCATGGGCATGCTGGGAAGGGGGGTGGAGGCAATAGCATGATGGGAGTCGTAGTCACTGATATTGGTCACCCCCACAACTGTCCCATCAACACCACCCTGAACCATGCTCACATCACAGGGAGTGGAGAAGGACTCACAAGATGGCTGACACTGGCTACTGCTGTGGGGAGCACAAGGCCCTGCTGGCAACTGTGCACCAACAAACAGCAGGACACCACTGACTGACATCCTGAGAGACAACTTCCACTCCCTGCAATGCATGCACGTTCCATGGTGGGATAACTGGCTGGCTGGGTGGGTGCGAAGGAGGACTTGCAGCACTGACCATAGTCACAAGCACCTCCCCTCACACACACCCCCCAACACAAACTCCACACTTACCCACTTGGTAGAATGCAATGCCCCCCATCCTAACACAAGATCCCACAAAGAACCACCACCCTGGGTTATGTTGTGTGAAGCACAGGGCCACTCTTGGGACTTTTAGCCAAACAACTGCCAGGACAACACTCCCAGCCATCCTGTCAGCACAGCCAGCCCACCCCACAGGGAAGCAGAGTCAAAAGGAAGGAAGCATGGGCATGCTGGGAAGGGGGTGGAGGCAATAGCATGATGGGAGTCGTAGTCACAGCTCTACATCCCCCACCACATGGCCCAGCAAGCTCATACTCACGCATGCACATCCCACAGAGAGTGGAAAGGCCCATCAAAGATGTCTGACACTGTTGCTGTGTCGTGGGGAGCACAAGGGCATGCTGGGTACTGCACACCAACCAACAGCAGGACACCACTGTCAGCCATCTTGCCATTGCTCTCACACCCACACACACTGAACTCCCCACAAAAGCAAGTAAGTATGGGAATGCTGGGAAGTGGGGTGGAGGCAATAGCATGATGGGAGTCGTAGTCACAGACATAGCTCACCCCCACAACTGTCCCATCAACACCACCCTGAACCATGCTCACATCACAGGGAGTGGAGAAGGACTCACAAGATGGCTGACACTGGCTACTGCTGTGGGGAGCACAAGGCCCTGCTGGCAACTGTGCACCAAAAAACAGCAGGACACCACTGACTGACATCCTGAGAGGCAACTTCCACTCCCTGCAATGCAAGCACGTTCCATGGTGGGATAACTGACTGGCTGGGTGGGTGGGAAGGAGGGCCGGCTGTCAACCAAACACAACCAATGCAGACCATGTTCACACCCCAAAAAATACATAGAAATGCCCAAATAATGCAGGACAATGTGCCACACCAATATCAACCCCTGACTGTGACGACTTAGGACAATGCAATGTACAGGCCCGCACCCAGAGGCACAGTCACAACTGTCATGTGTGTCAACCATTGATGCCTGCAGAAACATAACATACATTGTGTGTGTCTCCCAAAAACAGGTGATGATGGGGACACAGCAGCAGACGCTGAGGAGTCCCAGTCCCAGGCTCAAGAGGATGCGGAGCTCACTGGCGTCGTACAGCCTCTGTCCTCCTCGGACGATGAAGACCAACCTGGCACATCCGGTGCAAGTCTACATGCAGCACCAGCAGGACCACCAGCTGCAGCACCAGCAGGACCACCAGCTGCACCCCTGCACCCACCCCTCCAACGACTGTCACCACAAATACCATCCCTGCCAACATGGACAGAACAAGGAGCAACACCAGCACAGGGACCCTGGACCAACCTGGGGCCATGGACACCACCACCACCACCAACCCCCAAGGTGGACCAGGGTCATCTGTGCATGCCACTGCACGCACTGCACATGTCAGCAGGGGTGGTGGGAGGGGTGGGAGACAGAGGTCGCTGCTTGCAGAGGCTGCTGGTGTGCATGATGACCCACAACTAGTACGCATAGCTGATGCGTACCAGTCCAGCACCGGAGACCTCAGCCAGGTAGTGGGGCTCCTCAGAGACATGAAACAGCAGCAGGCTGCCCATCATGCCCGCTTGGACTCCCACATGTCCCACGTGGAGTCACACATGTCCCGCGTGGACTCACACATGTCCCGCGTGGAGTCCAAGTGGGATGCACTGCATGAGATGACGGCGGTGCACAGGGACATTTTACAATGCCTCCGCCAGATGAACAGCAACCAGTCCACACCTCCCTGTGTGCCAACAACATCTGGTGCCGAACAAACTGCAACTGCCACAGGGAGGGAGGATGACTCTGGCGGAGAGTCCCCTGCACCGCAGCAGCCTGTATTTGAGGGCCCCCCAAGAAGAGGGGTCGTCCGAGGAGGGGCAAGTGAGAGGCCGATGGCCAAGCGCAACTCCCAGGAAGCCTGAACCTGTTCTGGATGTTCACCTTTGTGCACAGACTGTTCACCCTGTTGACGGCAACACTACTCCCACACATTGCATGGGGAGTACAAGTTGGACCAATGTGTCAGACAACTGTGGCCTGATACTGGGGATTCTGTCTATCAGGACTTTCAATTCACCTAGGAACTTCGGATTGCAAGATTTATGTACAGCACTACCCATCCTATGCACTATTCACACAAATGTATCACAATAAACACACTAATACACCATACTTGCCTCTGTTGTGATTCCAACGTGGGTGCTGTTATGGGGATGATGAACTGCAAAATTACACTGTGTATGCGAACTGCAACAGCAAGGACAACACAGGCATGTGAGTAAAGGCAACGTGACACATATGAGGGAGACACACCACCAGGGCTACACAACACATACACACCTAGGCCATCTGACTCATTGCCTACACTGATGTTGCCAGGGAAGACGGTGCAATGCACAGACACCACACCCATTCGAAGTTGTAGTCAAGTAGCCCACAGGTGCAGTAAGCAAATGGCAGTCAAATGTGTGACCACAGACAACGCACATCACAAAGTGAAGCACAGGTTTATTACACAGTTGCAACATGTCGTAACCACTACAGATGCAAGGTAATCCCACCTGGCAGCGGGCACACAGTCAACAACTGTAGACGGAAGGAAGTCCATGGGTGTGGCGCACATCACCTGTAGGGACACAACAGCTACCAGCCTGGAAGTGCAATCACGTCGTCGGTGGACACAGTTGACCAAACGAATCTGAAAGTACCCTGTGAAGGACAGAAATGACACACAGTCAAAAGCAATGGAGTACAGGACAGAACAGCAAAACTCATGCACAATACATGTTACAAGATACCCACCCAGAACCAAGTTAGCATGTCAACACTGTTGGGGAGTACAGCCCACCTTTAAGCACACATCGCAACACACATCCAGTCAAGTAGCCCATGGACACACTCCAACATCACCAGAGCACCACCTACACATCATGCCAACTCACATCATTGACATGACACCTCAGGATACTCACATTCAGCTAAAGAAGTTGGTGATGAGCTGTGTGCGGACATCACCCTCATCATCATCATCATCATCGTCACTGGCATCGTGGTCCAGGCCAGGATCCTCCACAGGTGGCGGATGTTGGTCATTGTCATCCTGGATGAGAGGCAACTCCTTCCGCACTGCCAGGTTGTGGAGCATGCAGCAGACGATGATAATCTTGCACACTTTCGCAGGGGCATATGGGAGGGACCCTCCGGTCTTGTCCAGGCAGCAGAAGCGGCTCTTCAGGAGACCAAATGTCCGCTCAATCACTCTCCTGGTCCGACCATGTGCCTCATTGTAGCGCATCTGGGCTGGTGTCACAGGGTTCCTGAGGGGTGTCAGCAACCACGGCATGTTGGGGTATCCCGAGTCACCTACGGACAGACAAGTGCACATTAGCTGACTTGGAAAAGTGGGCGGAATACTACAGATCAGATCACACACAATGGCACAAAGTCAGTACACACCGACAAGCCAGGCACGCTGGTTCTGCATCTGTGCCATCATCCTGGGGATGCGACTACTCCTCATCACAAAGGCATCGTGTGCTGAACCAGGGAAACGGGCACACACGTGTGTGATGGTCATGTCTGCAAGACACACCACCAGTGCATTGACCGAGTGGTAGTGCTTGCGGTTCCTGTAGGCCTGCTCCTGGGCCTGTGGTGGTACCAAAGCCACATGTGTCCCATCAATGGAGCCAATGACATGCAGCATCCTCCCCAGGGCATAAAAGTCACTCTTCACGTCAGTGAGTAGTCGCAGTCTAGGGAAATAGATGTACCGGTTCAGGAATAGCAACATTGCCGCCAAAACATCGCGGAGCACACGGCTCAACATGGTCTGTGACATCCCACCAGCAGTCGCCACAGTATGTTGGAAGGTACCGGTGGCAAAGAAGTGTAGGGCTGCCATCACCTTCACCTTGGGGGTCAGCGCTGTAGGATACGGCCGGCCAGGCTGCAAATGTGGGGACAACTGCACTGCCAAATCCTCAATCAGCTGCCTGGTGAAGCGGTACCGTCGGATGCTGTCCCGTTCCACCATCGTTGCCAGGTCTGGGAATGGTCGATGGACAGCAGGAGCCCTGCAGTGCAGAGGAGAAGTAAGCAAGATTGTCAGTCACCCCACATATGCGGCATTGAACACACTCAATATCCCAACATACATCATTATGAGGCACAACTACATGAAGTGTGCAGTTCCGTAAGGACATGTATGGTACATACATGGCCAACATCTGTCAACACGGTCCAACAGGTGGCATCAATTAGTCCCAGGTTGGCACATTGGATATCATGAGGCCGTGTCACAGTTCCCATCTCCTGCTGCCGTGTCACAATCACCCCCACAGTGACATGTGAGGACAGATGTGCCCCAGGCACCACAGCTCAACGACAGGTACATTCCCAGGGACCCTGTATTGCCACATGGACACTGGCATTACATGGAGTATCATGTATACACCACAGCAAAACAACCATGACCCCCACAGGTAGTGGTCCCACTTGCCACGGCAGGACAGACATGGACGTCTGTGACACACACACGCACAACATCAAAGTCCATGCACACACAACGTGGATGTGGAGACTGTCTCCCATTGTGCACATGAAATCAGAGACATTGTAAACACTACATGCACAAAGACTGTGGAGGACCATCACTATTGTGCCACTGGGACACCCTGGCTCAAACATACCGTCCCACATGGGACTCACGGGGTATGTGACATGACATACACATACACCACCGTGAAATGTGACCATGGCACATATACAGATATGAACAGTTGCACATCACAGTGGTCATGTACACATAACACCCAGGATCCTGTCCCCATTAACACGTGCACAGCCTGGGGGTGGCTGCCCACAGGTGACACCCACAGGACAACATGTACACCAACATACACACAATAGGAAATGCAGCCTTACATGCCTTATGATAAAGTTTGGACAGGCTGTCATGATGTAGGTGTGCCCCTCACTCCCTGGGAGCTATCTGTGGCTGGCATATGTCCATCTGAGACAGGCATGCTGACATATGCCAGTCACATGTACAGTGATGCGTTGAACAGCAATGGACCGATCGGTGCCCCGGCCGGCCCATTGCATTCAATGTGTGCGGGTACGCGTTGTACCCTATGCAGCGTTGTACTGCAATGGACCGATCGGTGCCCCGGCCGGCCCATTGCATTCAATGTGTGCGGGTACGCGTTGTACCCCTGTACGCGTTGAACTGCAATGGACCGATCGGTGCCCCGGCCGGCCCATTGCATTCAATGTGTGCGGATGCGTGTTGTACCCCTGTACGCGTTGTACTGCAATGGACCGATCGGTGCCCCGGCCGGCCCATTGCATTCAATGTGTGCGGGTACGCGTTGTACCCCTGTACGCGTTGTACTTCAATGGACCGATCGGTGCCCCGGCCGGCCCATTGCATTCAATGTGTCGCGGTACGCGTTGTACCCCTGTACGCGTTGTACAGCAATGGACCGATCGGTGCCCCGGCCGACCCATTGCATTCAATGTGCGCGGATGCAGCGTTGTACCCCTGTACGCGTTGAACTGCAATGGTCCGATCGGTGCCCCGGCCGGCCCATTGCATTCAATGTGTGCGGGCACGCGTTGTACCCTGTACGCGTTGTACTGCAATGGACCGATCGGTGCCCCGGCCGGCCCATTGCATTCAATGTGCGCGGTACAGCGTTGTACCCTGTACGCGTTGAACTGCAATGGACCGATCGGTGCCCCGGCCGGCCCATTGCATTCAATGTGTGTGGAGTGCGCGTTGTACCCCTGTACGCGTTGTACTGCAATGGACCGATTGGTGCCCCGGCCGGCCCATTGCATTCAATGTGTCGCGATGCGCGTTGTACCCCTGTATGTGTTGTACAGCAATGGACCGATCGGTGCCCCGGCCGGCCCATTGCATTCAATGTGTGCGGTACGCGTTGTACCCCTGTACACGTTGAACTGCAATGGACCGATCGGTGCCCCGGCCAGCCCATTGCATTCAATGTGTGCGGATGCGCGTTGTACCTCTGCAGCGTTGTACTGCAATGGACCGATCGGTGCCCCGGCCGCCCATTGCATTCAATGTGTGCGGTACGCGTTGTACCCCTGTGCAGCGTTGAACTGCAATGGACCGATCGGTGCCCCGGCCGCCCATTGCATTCAATGTGTCGCGGTGCGGCGTTGTACCCCTGTACGCGTTGTACTGCAATGGACCGATCGGTGCCCCGGCCGCCCATTGCATTCAATGTGTCGCGAGTGCGCGTTGTACCCTGTACGCGTTGAACTGCAATGGACCGATCGGTGCCCCGGCCGCCCATTGCATTCAATGTGTGCGGGTACGCGTTGTACCCTGTACGCGTTGTACCCCTGTACGCGTTGTACTGCAATGGACCGATCGGTGCCCCGGCCGCCCATTGCATTCAATGTGTGCGGTGCAGCGTTGTACCCTGTACGCGTTGTACTGCAATGGACCGATCGGTGCCCCGGCCGGCCCATTGCATTCAATGTGTGCGAGTACGCGTTGTACCCCTGTACGCGTTGAACTGCAATGGACCGATCGGTGCCCCGGCCGGCCCATTGCATTCAATGTGTGCGGGTACGCGTTAGTACCCCTGTACGCGTTGTACTGCAAAGGACCGATCGGTGCCCCGGCCGGCCCATTGCATTCAATGTGTGCGGTGCACGCGTTGTACCCCTGTACGCGTTGAACTGCAATGGACCGATCGGTGCCCCCGGCCGGCCCATTGCATTCAATGTGTGCGGGTACGCGTTGTACCCCTGTACGCGTTGTACCCCTGTACGCGTTGTACTGCAATGGACCGATCGGTGCCCCGGCCGGCCCATTGCATTCAATGTGTGCGGGTACGCGTTGTACCCCTGTACGCGTTGTACTGCAATGGACCGATCGGTGCCCCGGCCGGCCCATTGCATTCAATGTGCGTGGTACGCATTGTACCCCTGTACGCGTTGTACCCCTGTACACGTTGTACTGCAATGGACCGGTCGGTGCCCCGGCCGCCCATTGCATTCAAAGTGTGCGGGTACGCGTTGTACCCCTGTATGCGTTGTACTGCAATGGACCGATCGGTGCCCCGGCCGGCCCATTGCATTCAATGTGTGCGGGTGCAGCGTTGTACCCCTGTACGCGTTGAACTGCAATGGACCGATCGGTGCCCTGGCCGCCCATTGCATTCAATGTGTCGGGTACGCGTTGTACCCCTGTACGCGTTGAACTGCAATGGACCGATCGGTGCCCCCGGCCGGCCCATTGCATTCAATGTGTGCGGGTACGCGTTGTACCCCTGTACGCGTTGTACCGCAATGGACCGATCGGTGCGCACCCATTGACAATGGGCTTGCCTGGCAACGGACGCGTTTCGAATTTCGAACGAGTCGGCTGCTGGAAAATCAGTTGGTCACCCACAACAATGTTGCAAAATCATGTATGTCATGAAGTTGAAGATTTGAAGGATGCTGTGGGCGTGTTTTGGTGCTGCTATTCCATGGATTGGCCAGATTCAGAAGATGCAAACGACTTGGACCTATCACTTTGGACACAAGGGACAGTATCTGCCTCTCCAGCACATATATATTGCTGGCTGTTCCCCTGAGAGCTCACTTGCCTGCACTACATGCTCCAGGACGACATCTGCCACTGCACTGCTGCTGTCTCTGCCCCTCTGGACCCTGCAATGGCACGTACTGTGGAGAGAGCCCCAGCCTTCAGCCTTGAAGAGAACCAGGCCCTGCTGGACAGCCTACTTCCACAGTACAGCAAGCTGTATGGGACACCAGGGGAGCAGGTGAGTGTTCTGTGCACTGCCTTTCTGAATGTGCATATTTTCTGACTAGCAAGGCTGAAAGTCTGCACGCCACTGGCTAGCAGGCTCACTGAGTAGTTGTCACCCCCATAGTGTGTAGTGACATGCACTGGACAGGTATGGTGCAGTGACAGTGCATTTGAACAAGATTTTACTTCCCATGCAATGATACCATGTAGTGACGTCTGGCAAACTGTCCATAGGCAGCTTTGCACTGCCTGTGTACATCATGTGCCCCTGTGATTGAGACATGTATATACAACTGTGTCATGCACGGATATGTTGCATGTGTAGTAATGGCCTTTTCACTTTGTCATCCTGACAGGTTAATGCCCATCGGAAGCAGGAGATCTGGAAGGACATCGTCCGGGCTGTCCGGTCCGTGGGGGTCTACAAGCGCCGGATCCGCAACTGCCAGAAGAGGTGGCAGGACCTTCGGGGCTGGACCCGGAGGATTGCACGGGTCCAGCTGAAGCTGTCGCCTCCTCGCAGGAGGGGCGGAACACGGACCCTGACCACCCACATGCTCCAGATCCTGGCGGTGGTGTTTCCAGACCTGGATGGGCAGCTGAAGGCCAGACAGCAGCAAGGAGGGGGTGAGTCAAAGACTGCACTGTGAACTCTGTATTACATGCTTTGTGCCCTCCTCTGGCCTGGTTCAACTGCCACAGTGCAGCAGTCATGTTGTCCAGGAGCCATGTCCCTCTATTGTGCACTGCCCACTGCTCATCTGATACCCAGGTGTGGCCCTTACATTCAGGGAATTGTGTCACTTGGGACTGTGTCCTTGCAGTTTGCTTCACTAAAGGTGGGGGACAGCATCTGTTTCCCTAACTCTGTTGTGGGCATCATGGGTGGGTCCATTGTTCACACAACGCCTGTGTTCGGACATGTAATCTGCTTGTTGCTTTGATATGCGGTCCACTTGCTGAGCTGAGCCACCACATGTGCCTGGGGTATGTTCCACACGCCCATGCAGCGGGTGGGAACAGTGTTTGGGCCCCAGGAGTGTGCAGATTACGTGTGTCACACATACATAGCCAGCTATCCACTGTCCAGGCCTCATCCCTCATTCATGTGGAGCAGGACAGTCATGCCTACTCCAGGCCATGCAATGCACTCTGTACTCCCACTCCCGTGTATCAGCTGACATATTGTGCGCAGTGATTTTACCCCTCAGGTGTCTGCCTCTGTGTCAGTGTGCTGTGGATTACTTGCCAGGACTGCTGGGGTGTTTCTTGGTAGGGGCTCAGCATGCCCCTGGAGATGTGACCATAGGAGACGATACTTGTGTGTCACATAGGTGTTTGATCAGCTGCCCGTGCAGACTGGGGTATGCGAATGTGAAGTTCAGGCAGCTGTTCCCCATTCACAGCAGATTGTGAGGGGCTCAGGTTCAGAGGGTAGTGTCACAGGTCTCCCATATGTCCAATAGGTATGACCTGGACAGATGAGGGTTAAGATGATGTGTTGTGTGGGGGATGTACATGTGCACTTGTGCAGCTCCAGGACTTGCATTCCCCATGACCTACTATTGTGACACAGTGCATAGTGTTGTTGTCTGGCTGCCAAGTCATACATCACTGAGACAGTGATGTATGACTTAGCAGTCATGCCTCTGCCATGGCATGTGTCAACTTATTGGTGGTCCTGCAGGGGAGTGACATGTGCTACATGCACACCATTGTGGCGATGGCTATCAGGACATGGGTGCATCATGGTGTCTGTCGCTGGTATGCATCACATGCATTTCCTATTTGACTCTGGGCATCCCTTTCATCCGGAAACCTGTACTGACTCAGTGGCAAGAGCTGTGATGTGTGCATGTCCACATGCCACACCGTGTCCTCTGCACTGTCCAACTACTGTGTACTTGGTGCATGTGTCCACACTGGGGTGTTGCAATCCAACAGACACCAGACAGATGGGTGCAAGGCCATGTGGGATGTGAGTGCCATGCTTGGCATCAGACTGACAATTGGCTTCTCCTGTTCAGTTAGGGCACTTTTAGCAATGTACAACTAATGATGCCAGGGCTTGCTCTGTAATGTGCTGTGCTCACAGTGGTGTGTGCGTTTGGTGCAGGTGACTGATGTCTGTCTGTTACCCCATTGTTTGCAGATACATCCACGGCCACGGAAGGGGACAGCTCCACGGACCAGGAAGAGCCAGAGAGCCAGACTGGGTCAACAGCCGAGGAGTGGTCGGAGGGACCCAGTGGCATGGAGGGCGAGGGGAGCCACACCGAGGAGTCCTCAGCACCATCCACCTCAGCTGAGGACCAGAGCAACTCGGAGGATGACTCCCTTATGGAGGCGGGTGTCAGCAGCCACCACACCCCAGCTAGTGTTGCTGTCCCCGCCACCACCAGCACCACCACCGCCCTCCCATTGGCTCCCATTCCCCAGGTCCGTGGAGGCTCCCATGTTCGGGAGCGTGTCTCCTTTGGGCCAGGCACCGCACCCCCTGCCCCTGTGTCCCCTGCTGCCCTGAGTGAGGAGTCTGTGTACCTCCTTCGCCAGCTCCATGTAGGGCAGACAGCCATGCTGAGTGTCCTCCATGCGCACACCGCTCTGTTGACTCAGCTGGTGTCGTTCATGGAGGGCATCTCATCGGGCATGTCTGACCTACAGAGGGGCAATAGGTCCATGGACTCCTCCCTGACGGCAGCAGTGTCCCTCCTCAGACAGTCCCTCACCCCTCCTGCCTCTGCTCCATCCACACTCCCCAGCACCTTACCCGTCCCAAGCACACACACACTGGCACAGGCACACACCAGCACACACACGTCCAGCACACAGACACACACGCCACAAACAAAACGCACACGCACGCACAGTCAGGGGACTGAAACCAGACTCACAGGGGATGGGGCCCTGGTACACACACACGCATCCACGGGCCCTGCGCAGTCCTCAGTTGCCTCTCCCTCCAAAACACCCTCCCTTGCCTCACCTGCAACCCCCAAGACCCAGCGCCTCTTCCTCAGTGACCTCGGCCTCTTCCCCTCCGATCCAGCTGCTCCAGCATCCAGGGGAAGAGGAAGCCCCCACACGGAGCAGAGTGCCCCTCGCCCCCGGACACCCTCCCCCAGGCGCAGACAGACTGAGGCCCCCACCCGCAAGTCCCCCGGAGTGGTAAGAGCAAGACCCCGCCGCCGCCCTGCAGCTCAAGCACCAGGTCTCCTTCCTCCATCCCTCAGGCCCCCACTCCACAGGTGCCCCCACCACACCCTGCCCCAGGTTCCCCCACCCACAGATATACCATCCCTAAGAGGCTCCGGCCTTCTCCCCTGCCACTTGCTCTCCCGGCACCACACCCCCGCTGCGCTTGTCTGTGCCACTGATGTGGTGAGGGTGTCCTCCCCCTCTGTCCAGCCCACCTTGCCTGTTCCCCATTCTCCTCCCCTGGTGGTAGGCACTGCAGTGGAGTCCACTACCACCCTGTCTGACTTGGGCACTGCAGTGGCGGACCTGTCCACTCCATCTGCAGGGTCCACTGCAGTCGTGCCGGCACCCACAACATCTGAGCCATGCCCCCAGTTGTGCCGGCACACACCATGTCAGACACCTCCACTGCAGTTGTCAGTGGCTCTCCAGCACCCACCACCCCTTCCCTGCTTCCTCCTGGTGAGCCCTGATCCTGTCCCTGCGGTGCCTGGCCTACCCCCCGGTTGCCCCTCCTAGTGGATTGTCCCTGGTTTTGTGCAGGCATGTGTAGGGTGGCATCTGCCACTGTCACCCACTTGTGACTTTGTTGATGGACTGGCCATTGGCCTTTGTTTATTTTCTACCGGACTTCTACTTTTAATGCCACATATGCTGAATAAAGCAACTTTCTGTTCTCTAGTGCTTTTGCTTCTGATGTACATGATGTTGATGATGCTAACCATGCCCTTGCTGCAGTGATGGTGATATTTGGCCTCATGATAATGAAGTGTTACTGTGCAGGAACCCATGTGGTCCAGGGGGAATGTGTCCTATCCTGTGGTGTATCCATGTCATCCATAGCAGCATCTGAGGGTGTCATGTGTTCAGTATTTGGCAATGGGATTTCCTACTTAGATTGCCTATTTCACATCTGTGGCTTCCACCCCTGCACATCTGTTGTGCCTGCCATTGTTCAATTCGTCTACTTCCCTGACCGTGTGGCCATCTCCAGTGGACATGCAGGTTTGGGCATCAATGGGGAAGGACTCATCTGTGTTGTCAGTGCAACATTGCTATACAAGTGTGTTGGATCTGTGCTGATGATTCCGTTGGCACTTCCATGACCAGGCTGATGTTACGGGAGCCCTCATTTGGTGCTAATTGTTGATTGTGTGACCAAGTGCTCAGCTGACATGATGGGGCCCTACTGAGGCAACATATGGCACAGCTTTCCTCACACAGGAGTGGAGTCCCCTCATGGCAGTGTGTACTCCTGTGACATTGCCTGCGCCCAAGGTGTGTGTTGTATGTGCATGTCTGTGTGTTCACTTCCGTTTAGCTGTGCATGCTGTGATCCCTAGTGTTGTACCTGTTTGTGATGCTAGCTGAGTTGACCTATGTTCCCCCAAAGTCTTCGCCCTGGGTTCTCTGTGATGTGGGTGCATGGCACATTACTGGTCATCAGGGTGTCACCCATAGGTGTGTTTGCTGTCAGGGCTGAGTTTGTGTGCAGACGCAGATGGGTCACAGTCAGGTTTCCCCTTGGCACTTGTTGTTTGCCCCTGTCATGTGATTTCCAGTTTGTGTTATCTTTCAGTGATTGTGACACGTTGTGTGTGTGACTGCTGGCACTCCTCAGGGTCCGGGCTGCAATGTTGGTTGTTGTCTATGTGTGTTCTTTGTGGGTGACCTTGGCTTCTTCATTGGTGTGTGACTGTGGCTGGGATCCCATTGGTTGGTGTGGTATTGCCGTCATGTCCATGTACAGCGTAGTGTGCAGTGTGTCAGACATTCAGGAGTCTTGTTGAGTGACCATGTGTGATGTGTTTCTGCACCTTGGTTCCCACCCACCACCCTGGAATAGTCATGGGTGCATGTGCAATGTCACCAGTGCATGTGTGCTTCACTGCTGCACATTGTTGGAGGTCGAGGGGTGTGGTGTTGAGTGTGTGCAGATGAGAGTTGTTGCCCGGCTAGGCCCCTGCCTCCATGTTGGCCTTGGCTTACTGGCCATGCTGTTTGATTTGTGCTTGTGTAGGTGTGATGGTAGTTAGTTGCTCAGAACACATGTCTGTGGTTCACAGTGTGAACCACATTTAGCTTTGTCATCACAGTGGGATTGTAATGCAGCCCAGGGTCACCACATTGTGGGGGCCCTGGGGGTGGTGCTGTGGTGTGTCTGTGTCTTGCTGTGTCAGTTGCTGTCCCTACGTGCCTGTGTGACATGTGTGATTTGTGCTCCCTCTCATCTGACAATGCCTGCTTGCCCACATAGGGGATTTGGATCCATGAGTTACCTTTGTGTGGCACTGTATGCACATCTGTATGATTGGTATTCAGGTCTCCTCATGTGTTGTGTGGTTGCCTGGGGACACTGGCACCCCCCTCACCTATTGTGTATGATGTGCAGTGTGGGTCTGCCTGTTTGTGTTTGTGCATCTGCACCACTGCATTGGCATGTCTTGGGTGTGCCATTGGCTGTATGTAGTTTGGTGGGTTTCCCCTGCTGTCCCTGGGACTCCTAGGACATCGGTCAGCACAATGATCATGGTTTGTGTGTCCCATTGCTGCCATGGTATGGTATCTGTTCACCTCACATCTGCAGTCTCCACAGGGTATCTGCATTTGTGTGCCCATTGGTGCAAATATGTGAGTCTGCATTCTGATGGTCACTTCTGTCATTGTGTCATTGATGATTGTTGACGGTGTCATCCCCCATGGGTGTTGTTTGTCTGCACATGGCCAAAGGTATGTCTTATTTGCACTGCAGTATTTGGCTCCCCCAATTTATGTTGCAATGGGACACATACACTACTTTGCCACTGATGTGTTTGTTGTTCTGTGACCAGGAATCATCCATGCAGTTTGGCAGTTGCACCTCTTTCTTTGTCAACACTTACCTTTTGGTCACTGTGATGATGGGGGTTTGGACCCCATTGCCACAATGTTCAAAATGTGCTTCAGCTATGGACCCCACACTTACATTTTGGTCACTGTGATGATGGGGGTTTGGACCCCATTGCCACAATGTTCGAAATGTGCTTCAGCTATGGACCCCACACTTACCTTTTGGTCACTGTGGTGATTGGGGTTTAGACCCCATTGCCACAATGTTCAAAATGTGCTTCAGCTATGGACCCCACACTTACATTTTGGTCACTGTGATGATGGGGGTTTGGACCCCATTGCCACCATGTTCAAAATGTGCTTCAGCTATGGACCCCACACTTACATTTTGGTCACTGTGATGATGGGGGTTTGGACCCCATTGCCACAATGTTCAAAATGTGCTTCAGCTATGGACCCCACACTTACATTTTGGTCACTGTGATGATGGGGGTTTGGACCCCATTGCCACAATGTTCAAAATGTGCTTCAGCTATGGACCCCACACTTACATTTTGGTCACTGTGATGATGGCGGTTTGGACCCCATTGCCACAATGGTCATGGCCTGCTTGCATTATGGGTGCCACACGCATATATGTGTGGCACATGTGCTAGGGGGTCACATTGTATGTTCAAAGTCATGTTCGGTGTTGTAGGCATTTGACACAGTCTACACACGCTTGTCATGGTGTTGGGGGGATGTCTTCTTCTTGCATTCCCTAGGTTGTGGTGTGCTGGTTGTGTCATGCATTGTCCATCCTATGAGTGGGGGTGGTAGTAGTGGTAGGCATCCAGCCCCCTGGCTGAGGGTGGTAGTAGTGGTAGGCATCCAGCCCCCCTGGCTAAGGGTGGTGGTAGGCATCCAGCCCCCTGGGTGAGGGTGGTAGTAGTGGTTGGCATCCAGCCCCCCTGGCTAAGGGTGGTAGTAGTGGTAGGCATCCAGCCCCCCTGGGTGAGGGTGGTAGTGGTGGTAGGCATCCAGCCCCCTGGCTAAGGGTGGTGGTAGGCATCCAGCCCCCCTGGCTGAGGGTGGTAGTAGTGGTAGGCATCCAGCCCCCCTGGGTGAGGGTGGTAGTGGTGGTAGGCATCCAGCCCCCTGGCTAAGGGTGGTAGTAGTGGTAGGCATCCAGCCCCCTGGCTAAGGGGTGGTGGTAGGCATCCAGCTCCCCTGGGTGAGGGTGGTAGTAGTGGTAGGCATCCAGCCCCCTGGCTAAGGGTGGTAGTAGTGGTAGGCATCCAGCCCCCTGGGTGAGGGTGGTAGTGGTGGTAGGCATCCAGCCCCCCTGGCTAAGGGTGGTGGTAGGCATCCAGCCCCCTGGCTGAGGGTGGTAGTAGTGGTAGGCATCCAGCCCCACCTGGCTAAGGGTGGTGGTAGGCATCCAGCCCCCCTGGGTGAGGGTGGTAGTAGTGGTTGGCATCCAGCCCCCTGGCTAAGGGTGGTAGTAGTGGTAGGCATCCAGCCCCCTGGGTGAGGGTGGTAGTGGTGGTAGGCATCCAGCCCCCTGGCTAAGGGTGGTGGTAGGCATCCAGCCCCCCTGGCTGAGGGTGGTAGTAGTGGTAGGCATCCAGCCCCCTGGGTGAGGGTGGTAGTGGTGGTAGGCATCCAGCCCCCTGGCTAAGGGTGGTAGTAGTGGTAGGCATCCAGCCCCCCTGGCTAAGGGTGGTGGTAGGCATCCAGCTCCCCCTGGGTGAGGGTGGTAGTAGTGGTAGGCATCCAGCCCCCTGGCTAAGGGTGGTAGTAGTGGTAGGCATCCAGCCCCCTGGGTGAGGGTGGTAGTGGTGGTAGGCATCCAGCCCCCCTGGCTAAGGGTGGTGGTAGGCATCCAGCCCCCCTGGCTGAGGGTGGTAGTAGTGGTAGGCATCCAGCCCCACCTGGCTAAGGGTGGTGGTAGGCATCCAGCCCCCTGGGTGAGGGTGGTAGTAGTGGTAGGCATCCAGCCCCCCTGGCTAAGGGTGGTGGTAGGCATCCAGCCCCCCTGGCTGAGGGTGGTAGTAGTGGTAGGCATCCAGCCCCCTGGGTGAGGGTGGTAGTGGTGGTAGGCATCCAGCCCCCCTGGGTGAGGGTGGTAGTAGTGGTAGGCATCCAGCCCCCTGGCTAAGGGTGGTGGTGAGGCATCCAGCCCCCCTGGGTGAGGGTGGTAGTAGTGGTAGGCATCCAGCCCCCTGGGTGAGGGTGGTAGTAGTGGTAGGCATCCAGCCCCCTGGGTGAGGGTGGTAGTGGTGGTAGGCATCCAGCCCCCCTGGCTAAGGGTGGTAGTAGTGGTAGGCATCCAGCCCCCTGGGTGAGGGTGGTAGTGGTGGTAGGCATCCAGCCCCCTGGGTGAGGGTGGTAGTAGTGGTAGGCATCCAGCCCCCTGGCTAAGGGTGGTGGTAGGCATCCAGCCCCCCTGGGTGAGGGTGGTAGTAGTGGTAGGCATCCAGCCCCCTGGGTGAGGGTGGTAGTAGTGGTAGGCATCCAGCCCCCCTGGCTAAGTGTGGTAGTAGTGGTGTAGTAGTGGTAGGCATCCAGCCCCCCCTGGCTAAGGGTGGTAGTAGTGGTAGGCATCCACATATATGTGTGGCACATGTGCTAGGGGGTCACATTGTATGTTCAAAGTCATGTTCGGTGTTGTAGGCATTTGACACAGTCTACACACGGTTGTCATGGTGTTGGGGGATGTCTTCTTCTTGCATTCCCTAGGTTGTGGTGTGCTGGTTGTGTCATGCATTGTCCATCCTATGAGTGGGGGTGGTAGTAGTGGTAGGCATCCAGCCCCCCTGGCTGAGGGTGGTAGTAGTGGTAGGCATCCAGCCCCCCTGGCTAAGGGTGGTGGTAGGCATCCAGCCCCCCTGGGTGAGGGTGGTAGTAGTGGTTGGCATCCAGCCCCCTGGCTAAGGGTGGTAGTAGTGGTAGGCATCCAGCCCCCTGGGTGAGGGTGGTAGTGGTGGTAGGCATCCAGCCCCCCTGGCTAAGGGTGGTGGTAGGCGTCCAGCCCCCCCTGGCTGAGGCTGGTAGTAGTGGTAGGCATCCAGCCCCCCTGGGTGAGGGTGGTAGTGGTGGTAGGCATCCAGCCCCCCTGGGTGAGGGTGGTAGTGGTGGTAGGCATCCAGCCCCCCTGGGTGAGGTGGTAGTAGTGGTAGGCATCCAGCCCCCCTGGCTAAGGGTGGTAGTAGTGGTAGGCATCCAGCCCCCTGGGTGAGGGTGGTAGTGGTGGTAGGCATCCAGCCCCCTGGCTAAGGGTGGTGGTAGGCATCCAGCCCCCCTGGCTGAGGGTGGTAGTAGTGGTAGGCATCCAGCCCCCTGGCTAAGGGTGGTGGTAGGCATCCAGCCCCCTGGGTGAGGGTGGTAGTAGTGGTAGGCATCCAGCCCCCCTGGCTAAGGGTGGTGGTAGGCATCCAGCCCCCTGGCTGAGGGTGGTAGTAGTGGTAGGCATCCAGCCCCCCTGGGTGAGGGTGGTAGTGGTGGTAGGCATCCAGCCCCCTGGGTGAGGGTGGTAGTAGTGGTAGGCATCCAGCCCCCCTGGCTAAGGGTGGTGGTAGAGCATCCAGCCCCCCTGGGTGAGGGTGGTAGTAGTGGTAGGCATCCAGCCCCCCTGGGTGAGGGTGGTAGTGGTGGTAGGCATCCAGCCCCCCTGGCTAAGGGTGGTAGTAGTGGTAGGCATCCAGCCCCCCTGGGTGAGGGTGGTAGTGGTGGTAGGCATCCAGCCCCCTGGGTGAGGGTGGTAGTAGTGGTAGGCATCCAGCCCCCTGGCTAAGGGTGGTGGTGAGGCATCCAGCCCCCTGGGTGAGGGTGGTAGTAGTGGTAGACATCCAGCCCCCCCTGGGTGAGGGTGGTAGTAGTGGTAGGCATCCAGCCCCCCCTGGCTAAGTGTGGTAGTAGTGGTGTAGTAGTGGTAGGCATCCAGCCCCCCCTGGCTAAGGGTGGTAGTAGTGGTAGGCATCCTGCCCCCCTGGGTAGGGGTGGTGGTGCGCATTCAGGCCCCTGTGTGCATATGTGGCATTGGTGATGGGCATCCCGCCCCTATGGTGCTGCTGTTGCTGGTGTGAGTATATTCTGCATCCCTCTGTGTGTGTGTGATGTGTCGTGTACGTGTTGTATGTGTTTTGTGGTTGGTGTCTGGCTTACCTTCTGCGCCGTACGCGTCCGTGCCTGTTCCGGTAGTAAATGTAGAATATTGGTATGATCGGGACGAAGGGATTCATGGTTGGTTCGTGTCGTTCGTCCTTCTCGTTGCTTCGCCTCGTCCTCGTCGCTTCGCCTCGTCCTCGTCGCTTCGCCTCGTCCTCGTCGCTGGCGTGTTCGTCTCGTAGCCGTGGATCGTGTTGTGGCGCGAATCGGAGCTTATGTGCGCCTCTCCCGGATGCTTTGACGTGCCGTGCGTAGCGACGGGTTCGGCGCGTACGGAAAGCGCATCGTACTCGTTCGGCCGGACGGAGCTGCATTTTTCCTTCCGTGCGACTCGATTCGGCATTTCCGGATTCGCCTCGGTCGGGGAACAGGACCTGGTTACTCGTTCGGTGTGCTGTACGGATCGGTCGGGAAACAGGCTTTCGCATGGCTTTTTTCCCGACCGAATGCTATTGGGTGCGCCTCCGACCGAGATCGGAATCGGCCCCTCTGTATTTAATGGTTGTGTTGGATTTGTACTCTAGGTGGATTGAAGTTACCTGTGTTAGAGATATTTCTTTGACAAATGTTACCAGATTTCTAGAACACATATTCAAAAGGGAAAGTTATCCTAATTCTCAGTTGTCGGATAATGGCGCTCAACTTTGTTCAACAGAAATGCAGAAATTCTTAAAAGAATGCGGTATTATTCATAAAAGGAGCTCAGTGTATCACCCAGAGACCAATGGAGCTGTAGAAAGGGTGAACAAGACATTGAAAGAAAGTATTCAGCTAGCAAGGGAGAACAATTTAAATTGGAAATCAGTTCTGCAAGACAGGATAACAGCTTATCGTTTGGCACCCCATTCCACTACGGGAAGATCACCTTTTGAATTATTCAAAGGAAGAGCAGCTAACTCTAAGATGTGTCCAGGGTGGATGGGATGGAATAAAGGACTAAAGGAAAATGACATTGGTGAATGGAGGAATAAGGAAATCAGACATCAAGAGGTCAGAAAACAGCATTTTGACAAAAGAAAATTTGTAACAGACAATTAGGTGCGTGTGAATGACTATGTCAAAATAAGGGCACCAGTAGGATGTCAATCCTGGTCAAAACACACCAAAGTAAGAAAAGTTGTTATTTAAGAATGCGGTGAAGGTAGATGATGGGCGTATTTGGAACAAAAGTCGGGTTGTGGTAGTCCAACCTGTTTCTGACTCTGCTTGTATACAACACTAGTAGTTGTATACAAGCAGAGTAGTGATGCAAGGCAAACAGAGTCATGCTCACATGGTAGGGTTCTTAGGGACAAATGCATGAGAGTAAAGAGAAAACCATAATATTTGGAGGATTACATTTGCAATGTCTTATTTTAGTAATCTCTCTGTTCTCCTTGTAGATATATACACATATGTGGTCATTTTCAAATTCCTCCTCTATGTTTTTAGACCATTTCATGGTAGAGTGGTAGTTCAGTTAATTTTATCTGTTCTTTTTCTCTGAATTCTTTATGTCATTTAGCTCATGCTCTTAAAAAAAGGGGGAAGAAGTGTGGTATGTCATAATAAAGGGTTCTGTTCTCTGTGAGGAATGTTATGTTACAAGGATTCCGTGGAAGTTAGTTGCCTGCAGTCGGTTGGATGGATGAGGTGAAATAAACCTTACTTGCGACATACCTGAAGTTCTAGTGTTCTTTTATGTGGTGAACACCACCGTTGTCTTTGTTTGTTCCCAAGAGTTTATTTTCTTGGCGTTGCTGAGCTGGGTTGCTGGTGTGTGATGAATCACAGCAATCCTTGTTGAATGTTGAAGTGAATCCTCTAAAGGCGGGTGGATGGTGCCTTATTTCTCTCTGAATCCTGGGTCAACCACAGAAGCAAAGTAACAGAAACCCAGAGAAGGAATTCAAGTCAGCAGATGCTGGAACATTCACACAGACTTTGGCAGGAAGACAGAAGTAAGGCACCATCTAGCTGCCTACGAAAGATTTACTTCAACATGGTTTGCTGTGATTCATCAGACGTTGTCAATCCAGTTCAACAACATATGAAAAATAAACTCTTGAGAACAAACAAAAATCTATTTTGACTAGCTGGACTTGGATCTAGAGAAAGGACCCACTTAAGGATATTATCATGAATGCCCATCTGAGTTTGGAGTTGTCGTTGAGTGTTTAGTGACAAATCGTGTTAAAGGCTGCTGTGAGGACAAGAACAACCAAGAGGTATGCATCTCTGTTGTGTAAGATGCTGTGTGCAGAGAGTATCTGAAGCATGGCTGATTGCATCACAGACTCAATTCTGTTTGGACCTGAGCATTTACATGCTGGCTAGTAAGTCTCCTTGTTGAAAATCCTCCAATTTGCCGAATTGCTGAATTGCTGCCTCGCGGCTCCCGCTGATTTTGCCGATTTTTGCCTCTGCGGAGGTCCGGGTAGTCAGGAGCGACGGAGAACAGCCGAGTTTCGTCGATTTTCGCCCCCCCACAGTGCTCCTGTTGATGCTGCCATTGTGGGCGGCGCAGCGCGTGGATCTAGTGCTGGAGTAGCTGAGGAGTGCCTGAGGGTCTAAGGGCTGACAAACTGCGAGTTTAAGCAGCAGTTTAAAGCAGCAGTGTGCAGCGAGCAGCAAGCGGAACCTGTGGCGCTGAAGAAGGAAGGACACAGGCGGGTTAAGGGGTCCGGCGGTGCACTGCCCGCCACCCGCGCTGTGCCGGCACTCCAGCGCTGCCCGCTACCCGCCGCCACCCACTGCCGCCTGGGAACCGGCGAGAGACTGACTGGTGAGCCAGACCTAGAGATAGCAGCAGCCTGAGAGCAGAGCGGGAGCAGGAGCAGGAGACGCTGAAAAGAAACGCTCCAGCCGCTCTAACAGCCCCCTGCCCCCTCGTGGATTGTCCCAACTGCTCAGATTATCCCGACAGCCTCGCATAGGACCCCCACCAAGCTGGGCCTGAGGAAGCATTCGACGCACCCGACGCCTAGAGCCCCGGAGATCTGACCCAGGGGGCGAGAGGCGAACCGGGAGCGGTACGTGTACCCCAGGCAAGTTGCCGCAGCGAGCTGCGGTGCACTATAGGGCTGGTGGGACAAAGCAGGTAGAGTGCTACAGTGCTACAGCAGGGAGCACAACAAGCATAACAAACAGAGAGCCACGGTCGGGCCGCCGCGCACGCATGAAGCGAGTGGTGTGAGGCGGAGTCCCGCTGAGAGGCGAAAGCAGCAGGAGGAGAGAAAATAGAGGGTGGTCAAGGAAGAGCCCCGGGGGACTAAAGAAAGGAAAATCTACCGGTCGGGCTGACCTGTGTTGAGGACAGAAAAGATGGAGTAAAGTTTTGACCTTCCCTAGCACTCCAGAAGGGCCTCTAGTGGTACAGAGATCGTGCAGAGGCTGCAGCCTTAATCTTACACTGCTAATGGTGAAGTGAACAGGGGACAAAGCGAACGAAGAACACGAACTGAAAGGCGGAGTGTTTAGCCTTATTCCCCTAGGAACTTGCCATTTGCTTTCCATCTCCCCTAGCAAGGACTGCGAGGACTGGGAAGAGGACTGGGAAGAACACGCGGACACAGACCTAACCGATCAAAGAAAAAATTATAGAGGGGAGAGGAGTGAAGCGAAGGTAGAAGGCACTCTTTCTCAACACATCACCTTGGAGCGAGAGCAGAGAGCGGTTGCTATCAGTAGTGACTGCAGAGTGAGTCCCCAGGCGACCTTGCGGAAGTGACCCAACTAGATTGGGTGCGGCGAGCGATCGCCAGGAGAGCCTTGCTTTCTGACCATTCCACCTTGCTCTCCGCCATATCTTTATTTCTCACCCACAGTTGGCGGTGTGCGCAAGAGACATAGACAGAACTTGCGACGCAATATGGCATATAAAAAACTGAGATCGCGAACAATCTTTATGAAAGGATTGGGAACAGAGCAAGCAATAAGAAGGAGCGCTGGAAGGATGGCACACTTAGGAAAAGCTGATTCAAATTATGGAATAACTAAATTTTTTACAAAACAAAATACAAAGGAGCAGGAGGAAACACAATGTAAACACGAAAAAGAACTAGTGAAAGAAACTGAAAAGAAAGGGAGGTCTCTAACAACTCCACCCAAGAGCAAACAGGATGCGAGGAAACTTCAAATAGAAACTCTAAAAGTGTGGAAGAGCTAAACAGCAAATCTATAAACATGGAAATATTAAAATCAGAAGCACAACAAACCCGACAAATTATTGAATTTGATATCACTTGCCCAGATATCAGTATTAAGGACCTTGTGTTTAGTCTGGACCCACAAAAGGAGCTGCCAAAAATCCAGAACAGCACACCCCAAAAGTCATTTGACCCAGAAGGGTCTCTTTCTCACTCACCAGACTTTTTATTTTTAAAATCTATAGACCCCTCTAAAGAATACACATCGGTGGCTAAAGCCCTATCCACACTCCAAAGAATTTTGGAATCAGTCCTCTCCCATTTAGGAAACATTCTGGAAAACTCTGAGCAGATGCTGGATACCCAGTTAGGAATGTTAAAATATTTAGTAGAAAAAAAAGGAGGAAACAACAAACAAAAATACAATCACCTGCAGGAAAAGAAGAAAAAACAAACAGAGGAAAACTGTCTCAAATCAAAAGCCCTTTCATCAATAGTAGAAGACACTACATCAAAGAAAGAAACAGCAACTCAAACAGGAAGGAGTAAACAAAAAACAAATAAGGAAAAAAATATACAAACTTATTCTTTAGGGAAACTTTTAAGGACTCAAAAGTGACCGAAACTAAATTGCCAAGTATTGCATATTATCCAATCTTCACCAAACAAAAATCCAAAACCTTACCAAATTTGAGATCCACTCCAGCGACCAAACAAAAAGCAACAGAATCATCTATAAACAAGCCCGTAGTCTCCCCACCCTAGAAACCTTAAGAAAAGAGAGGAGACTAAATAAAATCAGTCGGAAACGTGCAAAGAGAAGGGCAACAAGAAGGTTCGCAAAACAGAAGAGCCGGAAGACAAGGTTTCCAAAAACTCTAGCCCCCGATTTTATGACCTCAGGAAAAGAGGATAATCAAGAACTAAAATCAACCACGATAAAAAAAGATCAGACTTCTTCATTTAAAAAGCAAAGGGCAAAATCCACTCATCTTAACCCTACCGCTCTAAGTTTCGAACCTATAACGACTATAAGTCAATCGCTGGAACAAAAGGACATCCATCTACAGGATCAATCGACAGGGAATACATCTGCTAAGAAGCTGAAGATCTTACCATGCAGTGTGGAAATTACGGACCTATTCCCCTCGGGCGAAGATCCCCTAAACAGAGAGAGAATAATAAACCTACTTCAAAGAATTCAACCGCTACAGTCACTAGCAAGAAATGAAATAAAATTAGTATCTTTTCCAGAAAGAACTAAAACCACAACAGCTGTCGTAGAATTTTGGTCGCCTGTAATCCCGGGAATTATATTAAAAGAAAGCGAGACTTTACACAAAAATGGATTCGACTTGGTTGCAGTAAAAGATAAAAATGAAAAAACAGAAGAAACCGCCATAATGATAAGTCAGTACCTTCGCAAAAGTCAAAATTGCACAAGCAGTCCCTTAAATTTCAACAAAGAAAATATAACAGTCTCGATTACGAACGGAGTAAGGAGAAGCTGGACCAAAAATATACAAAAGAAGGAAAATAAAGCCACTGAAAATACATGGGCATGGATAGCAGAGAATTTAAATAGCAATAAACAGGGACAGGAAAACAAGTGCTCTTTTTAACAATTGTCTGACTATTTCCTCCTGGAATATAGCTGGGAAAACCCAGGAGAAACTAGCAATAATTACAGAGGAAAGACCGGGAATCATGGCCTTACAAGAGACCTGGGCAACCTTAACGTTTGACCATCCCGACTACTTAGTATACGATATTCCAGCAGAACCGGTCGTCCGAGGACATGCTAAAGGAGGGATAGCAATTCTCCTGTCCGAAGAATATTTCTGGGATCAAGAAATCATCCCTATGAGCTCAAAGAACATCCAATGCATCAAGATCAAACTAGGGATGGAACGGAGGGAAAGCTCAAACAAGTTGCTCATTTTTAATGTCTATATTCCCCCGGGATCAAAAATGGATGCATTAGCGAAAGAAATATTCGAGGGTATCGAAAAGGTGGTAGAAGACCAAGATTTTCCCTCTGTTCTCCTAGTAGGCGACTTCAATGGGCAAATATCTGACGATATATTGGAAAAATGGGAGTATGGAGAAAAAGAAGAAGCTCTGGCAATACCTATCCCACAATTTCCAATAGGAAGCAAAGCTGACAAAAGAGGGAACATTTTATTATCATCACTTCCTATCCTGAACGGAGTAATATTAAATGGTAATATAGAAGGAGATATTCCCGCCTCCTATACAAGAAAAGGCAACCACAATTCCTCGATTCTTGATTACATGATTTGTAGTCTAGACATGTTCGGATCCGCCTTACAGTTAAACACCAAGTTCGAGAAAGGAAGTGACCATGCAATATTACATTTAAAAACAGACTTAAGACTAAAACCAACATCTCCTGGACATATCACAGACGTGGAACGTACAGTACTGGTAAATCAGGCCCAAGGGCGGCTGCTGTGGAATCCTAGATCGTTTAACAAAATTATACAAATAATAGAGATGGAACAACCTTTACAGACTACTCACTCAACACATCCAATAACAAACTTTGAGGCTGTAGTCATTTATCTGACTCAACTTATGCAGAACATTTCACAACAACGAATGTTAAAACAACGGAAAAATAACAGACGGAGCCCAGATATACAGTCAATTGAATTAAACAAATTAATAAGGGCACAATTTCTTCAATTTTCTGAAATAAGAAAACATGAAATCAACAAACTAAAAAACCGTCGAAGGAGAGATACAGGAAAAAAGAAAAAAAAGATACAGGACAAAAAATGGGTGGACCTACAAACAGCAGCAAAACAAAAAGATAAACGCTCCTATTGGAATATAATTGCTACTGAGATGGGTCCAAAAAATTACTGCAAGCAAATCCAGTCCCGCCATCGGAATGGGAAATATATTTAACTAACTTATACAAAACAAATGAAAAGACAGAAAGCAAGACACTATTGCAAACCAAGAGTGGAAGGGAAGAAGGTACGGGTAAAGAGGCTACATCGCCTCTCCAAATCGAAGGATACATAAAAAAGGCAAGATCATCGGCAGCAATGGGACCAGACCAAATTCCCATCAAGGTCCTTAAAAGTAACCCTAAAGAGTGGAGCAAGTTTTTAGCCAGCCTTTTTTCTACATATTCGAAACAGGGGAAATCCCAAAGTCCTGGAAAGGGAGTATCATTATCCCAATACACAAGAAGGGATCAAGACTGTCGCCCTGTAATTATCGGCAGATCGCTCTTCTAGACGCAACTGGGAAGATATTTGCAGCAGCTGTTTTAAATCATCTTAAAGAGTGGGCATTTTCATCTGGAGCAATTCCGGTAAATCAAGCCGGGTTCAGATCTAAACACTCGGTCACCGACAATATAGCAGTGCTACAAACGATAATGGACAAATATGTCATTAAAAAATCCCAGGTAGTCTACGCAGTCTTTGTCGATTTTACGACTGCATTTGACAGGGTAGACAGAGACATGCTATGGAAAAAACTCCAAAGAATGGGAATTCCGGATAATCTCCTACAATTAATAATATCATTGTACTCAGGGACATGGTGTCAAGTCCAAATGGGGAGGGAGAAGGGTCTTACCAGCCCAATACCTACCCCTAATGGTCTGCGGCAAGGGTGCCTTCTTGCTCCCTTACTGTTCTCTCTATACCTAAGTGATTTGCCGGAAAGACTTAATCAGGTCAATAATTTTCCACCTAAAATTGCATTTTATAAAATCCATACTCTGATGTACGCAGACGACGTAGTCATTCTAGATCTGACTCCTTTCGGTCTGCAAAGGAATCTGCAGGCACTCACTAAGTATACGGAAGAAAACTATTTAATACCTAATGTCACTAAAACAAAAATCGTCCCGTTTACAGGAAGGAAGCGATATGTTAATTACAATTGGTCTCTAGGGGAAAACCGCTGGAAATAGTAAAGGAGTATACATATTTAGGGAGAATTTTTCACAATTGTTGCAAAACTTGCCCCACTTACTAAACCTGGGCCGTAAGGCTGATGTCCACCTCGGGGCCCTCCAACGACTTTACTCCTCCACTGGACAAAGACATTTTTCATCACTTCTACAAGTATATAGCTCAAAGATTCCAGCGGTATTATCATACGCCATAGAATATATTCCAATAAGCCAATGGAAACAACTCGACCTGAGAGAAGGGAAAGCCCTCCGGAAACTGACCAAGACGTCACAAGCTGTGCCGGTACAAGCTCTTCGTCTCGAACTTTCTTTAGTCAGCTCTTTTGCAAGAGGGATCGCTAATATAATAAGATGGGCCTACAACCTTGTTCATGCGGATCAGGGAACTTTACGATTCCTACTAAAAATAGAAACATTTGAGCAAGACCTTTCGAATTATGTATTTTGTAAAAATGTCTCTACCGCTTTTAAACTATCTAAGGTTACCCTCGACATGTTAAAATCATGGTCACCAGCACATCTGAAACTTTTTTAAAACATTTAACGCCAAGGTTAAGTATGTATCTTGATATCCAACACTGCACCAAACTATCTTTGTATAAGCAATATGCGGAAACTATTGATTTCAAGAAAACGCAACAGTATATCTCTTTAACTTAAAACACGGAGTCAGGCGAAGTATTTTATTACTCCGACTAGGGATGCTGCCTTTGAAATCATTCACATATAAGTGGTATCCAAATGAAAAGGTGTCTAGTCTTTGTGACCTATGTAAAGGCGGAGCGCAAGATTTAGAACATGTGTTATTAGCTTGCCCAAACGTGATTGTCGCAGAGGCTAGGAAAAGATTCTTAAAACCAATTAGAACAAAATGCAAAATTAACACTGTTCAGAATCTGATTCTTCTTTGTAAGGAACCGCCTAATGAATTTGTGTGTATTAATATGTTCAAATTTTTAAATCATTTTTAACTTTGTATTAGAATGATAATTTTACTATTTAAATGTAAATTTTATAAGTAAAAATGTTGTTGTTCTCAGTTGAGAACTAAATCAAATAAACTTAAACTTGTACTGGAGGAAACTCTAAATGCATCCACGTGCTGAATTTTCTCCATGATGTGGGTAGTGAATTAAAGGAAATTCAGCCAGTTGACTGTACTCAGCCAGTTGAAGTTCCCTTAAAACTTTAAATCCTGTTCTGAAAATCTCCCAAAATGGCTGAACCGTAGTGCCTGTGTGCAAATGTTGGAATTCCTATCAATAGGCTTTCCTATGGAGATTAAGAAACTCCCCTGGAAAACCAACCCTGACTGGCTGTGAGTCCAGCCCTCCCACTCCATTGTTAGAGGAGTCAGGCTGGCTGACAGCAGAGTAGCTTTAAAGGCACTTCAAGTACTATAGAACTGTTTAACTTAAACATGCTAGTCTGGTAGGTTCCAGCCAGTTCTTTAAAATTGCTATCTCTTGTTCCTGTCTTTTCCCCTCCTCCACATTTCAAGATAAGTACCAGTGGATGGTCTCTAACTACCTCCCCCTACCTTCCTGCGAGCAAGCCTATTGTTCTCTCCTAGGGATGGAATTTCACAACTTATCAAAGAGCTAATTAATCCCACTGAAAAATGGAGACACTGGTCAGAACATAATTAATTACTGTTCAGACTTTCAGGCAGAGACAAGAAGGATTTTCTATAATCACCTTTGCCGCATATTTTATTTTTAAATGTGTGTTCGTCAATTAATTAGCTTGTTGATAAATATTACAACGAGATCCCAAACTTCCCATATTTTATTTTATTTTAATCATTTATAAATACTGAACTGGGAACACAAAGTCCACCAGAAAGATTACCATGCCAACCATTAGCATTCTTCACGCCCAGGTTCCTGGAGGCTGCAAATCTGTCATCCAGAATATCTAAGTTGTGCCCAGTGGCATATTAACAACACTGCCAATTTCTCAGAACTGTTTCCAATAAAAACTTCGAAGATTTGTGAAAAAATAAGTGAATAACAGGCACAGAGAATGCAACTGACACTACAGTTCTGACCCACCAGTGAATGCTGCACAGAAAACAGTGAAACAAATAAGGGAATGAATGGAGCACTTCACAGAATTTCTAACTAAATAAAATAAGTAATTGGCACAGCTCAAAAAAAAGATGTCTGAAATTATATGCATGCTATTTTTCAAAGTGCAACGCCACCTCTCAAATATTTATATAAAATGTTGGAACCTTTCACCTATTCGCAGTTATCACCACCACAAATTTCCCTAATTTTAGGATATATGTAAAAATATTTGTTCTCATACCAAAACCCATACTTTTAGAATAATTTAAGGGTTTTTACCCGAGCAAAATCGAGCTGGTCGCTCAAACGTGGACAAAAAACCCTAACCTATTGTTAGACAGACAAAAGGCTGTTGTTGGCAGTGTTTTCTTTAATATTTTAACATTGAAACAGGACAAATCACGGCCACTTCCCTTCGCAGTAAATTGTGACTTTTACAGACCAGAATGATCAATAGTTTGTATAGATGTTTATCCTTGAATTACCAAACGTAGTTCACTTATTTTGTATCACACTGTCTAAGTGACTGAAATGAGTTTCAAACCGCACAGCAGGCAGCCCACTTCATGGCGAGTTTGCGCTGCAAATCTTATTTTCAAAGAAGTAAACGTATTAATTTCTGCAAGAGATTGGTTGGGTTCAGAGGCAATTACTATTTTTAGGGAACAGCCAGACGGAGTATATAATTTATTAGGTACTGTCTGACAGGGAGACGTACAAGTGATTCATAGGCCTCGTTCTCTGTAGTCTGCCTGTGATAATAAGATGCAAGTGGAAAGTAGCAGGCCTTCAGCCTTTGGCTTCGAATGCTATTGAATTTTTTTTCAGCATACATTCACCGGATGCTTTTATCTTAACCTAAAATGTTGAGGATTATAGAATAGGCACTTACAAGTCTGTACACCTCATGAGACAGATATGTCTCACTGACTATCATGAAAAAGAATCTGTTTCCTTGACGGTACTTCCTGCCTTTCGTCACACCGGAAGACATTTTTAGGTCTCGCGCCTAGCGTTGCAGGGCGCAGCCCTGCTCGCGCAGAGCGAGACCTCTAGAAAGGGCTTCTGAAAACGACCTACACGCTTGTGCGTGTGGTTTTGTTTTCAGAAGCCCTCATTGGCTGTAGCGTGCGTTTTTTTAAAAAAAACGGCACGCGATTGGGCAAAGGCGGGCGTATGTCCCGCCTTCGCTCCTCCCATTCCCGACGGTGGCCAGAACGCGCAGCAGCGCGCGTTCGTCTCGCTGCCGCGCTCCCTGGCCCCGCTCCTCTGTGGTGCGCGCACCACTGGTTTAGACAAGTGCCGAAACTAGGACTAGAATACAGGAATCCTTACTCCAATGACAGCCACTCAGCCGCTGGTTCGCACTTCCGTCATCCGCTATCACGAGCGGCACTTATTATTCACGAAAGCTACTGTGCTAACAGCCAGTCAGAGATGCAAGAGACGATTACTTCCCGATTACTCCTAATGATGGTCATAAGGATTCCACTGATAAGGGAGTGTCCGTTCTTCTCTGTGACTAGTCAGTCATGTGTTGGCCCACTCCAGTCATGAGAACGCCGAACACGAGCAAATACGGATCCGAGCACTCCAAGAATTGGAGCGACGTGACCGGTTCTGCAAGTTCTGCGTGCGCGAGATACGAGCCGGAAGCCGCGCACTTGAAGGGAAATGCTCTTTGAGGCTCTGAAATAGGTTACACTCGCGGTTCTGTTTACCAACAGGTTTTCCTTAGAAACAAGGAATCTGCTTGGAACAAAGTCTTGGGAACGGTTATTTGCCCTCAGTTCATCACTGTATAGAAGAATGTTACAGAGTGCACTTAACTTACCTCCCTTGGGTACGAACTGCAAAATATGCCATTTCAACAAGCAGAGGCTCACCTTTCACTAAAGTGCACTACCCACCAAGAAAAGTAAAACGTTAACGTAAAGGATTTCTACAGAAAGTCTGTTGTGCATTATGCTAATGATTATCAGCGTGAAAGATGCATTTCGCCCATTAGACCAGATACATTGGAAACCGTCTTAATATTGTGCAGATTTTATCGCAGCAATAGACTCCATTTATTTTATGCCTGAGGTCAATAGCACAACTGGGAGCAGGGGCGCTTTTGCCTCGAGGTTTTTGTTTAAACCCCGCGCGCTCTCTGAAGGGTGGGGCATATTTTTTTACCGAGAAATGAATCCTGAGAAGTTGTGTGCACAGTTGCGTCACCAAAGATAAGCGGCATGCCAAACAGAAACCTCCAAATTGGTGTGATACGGTGCACAGTCACACGAAATGCGTGGAGTGTTCCTTCTCAGTGAGCACGTCGAGATGACAACTCCCCAGTAAACTCCGACTTCACCTCGAGCTGAAACCTTTCTTTCTCCACACGTTTTATATTTATCAGCTTCTCTAATTTTTTTACGTTTTTCTTAACTGTGATTTTAAATTAATTGATAATGTTATATTGTTTCCCCACCAACTTAACATATAGTAATTTCTCCTTGGAATTCACTATTCTAATGTGTAATATGAAGCTCACGCGCAGCACTGGCGTCGCCGTGTGTTTGAACTGAAACCATGATGGAGATGCTCAATGGCTGGAGCCCTCCAAGTCTGATAGACAAGCTGCCGAGAGAATGCCAGGGGGAAATGCGTGGCTAAAAACAGGGCAAGTATCTGAATGGTAGCAGCTTGTGCCTAACAGCCATTGCAGCACTAGACAGCCTGACAAGTTTTAGGTTTTACTGTAGAAACGTCCACGGAACCGCGATGTAGGCTGCAAAGATAATTAGAATGACGAGGAGCAGAAGATGGACGGGGATAGCCAGAGTTCTGAAGCTAGACCAGTGAAGGTTACAGTGCCTGCAAAAGGAGTGGCAGTGGTAGAAACAAGCTAAACTGGCAACAATAGGAGATTAACAAGTAGTGTTTATATACAGCATTTTACTGAAGGCTATCATTTAGAAGCACTGTTAACAGCAGGGGTTACTATTACCCAACTCAAGGGTACACTTTATCAGCCTCAGAAGAACGAAAGTAATTTCTGCTGGGATGCGAATGTCAAACCTCCAGCGACAGTCAGACAGATGTCAGACGTGTGCCCTTAACTTACTGACCTATTTTACCAGTGAATACAGGTGACAAATTGGGCATATCATAAATAATCAGATCAGAGAATGGAAACATACAGAAGTCGTGCTTTGCACATAGCACATTTCTCGTTGAACAATAAATAGTCTTAAGCAAAGTCTCTAATAAGTGTTCTTCCATTTTTCAATGAGCTGCAGTTGGAAGCAAAGCACACACCTATGACTGTAAAAAGTGTAAATGGCTTACCTTGGTTAATGGAGTACCAAAGTACATACCCTTCCCCTTAACCACTTGCTTCAATGGCTGCAGAAGCAACACAAAGTATAGCCAGTTATGGGCAAGAGCAGCAAGAAGCACAATGCGAGCAGAAAAAGTCAGAGGAGGACTAAGGAGCTTCAGAAGAGGTATGGATTAGAACAGAATGGAATCCCAGTGAAGTGGAGGCTGGAAAATCATCAAAAGGGACAAGGACCTAACAATCCTGACCAAGAAGTTCACATGCAGGAAATAGAGGAAGGAACTCTAGGAGGATAAGAAGAAAATCAGAACAAGCATTTGCAATGCAATAGGTCTCGCATTTACACAAGTTTAAGCTATTGGCATTGTAAATGACAATGCGTTTTAGTTATGTTTTAAAAACATAAATAAAAGGCATTGTCATTTGCAATGTCAGTAGCTCAAACTCGTTATATATATGCTTCGCTAATGTTGCCCACTTTTATTTCGGTGCCCAGACCTATGTTTTTGTGCCAGTCCAACCCTGCCTGCATAGACAGGAAGGCCTGAAAAGGACTCGCCATGATGGAGCAGCGTGTGGGGTGAGGTATCTACAGCTCCAAGTACAATGAAAGAGGTTGGTGCCTGGGGGGTGCGTGGGAAGTCGAGAAAACGAACCTGCACAACCACGAACAAGAGGCAGGGAGGGTAGGTGAACCTGCCCACATATGAGCCAGCGCCGGAGGGAGTCTGCACTCATTAAAACAAAAGAGTCACATAAAGGCAGCAAATGCTCATCTCTGTAGACAATGGAGCCACACCCTGAAAACGTAGAGATGGTACAGCCAGGGCGGGGCCTGTCTTGTGTTTTAAGAGACAACAGTTGAGTCTGTGGTGGGGATTCACCGCCCCTGCCCCCCAGGCTCTGCTCGCTTAGGTGTGTTTGGTGCTGGCTCTCTGTGGGGGCGTGTTCGTGGTTGAGGGAGGACACGGTTTCTGTGTTATCCTTACAGGTGGGGGTTTACAGGGATGTGTCACTGAGACGTTCCGCCAGCCAACTCTGGAATTTCCTCTGACTAGATTGCACCAATTGTTACTCGAGGTTAACTAAATAAATTGTATTTTTAATTGCGCCATTTTAAACATTCACTCATATCAAGCTTCAGTTGTTAAAAAGCAAGAGCTGGGGGTCTGACAAAGGTCACAACATGCACAAAGATGGCAATGTCTCTACTAGGGTAGTGTTAAACAATTGGGTTAACAGCAAACCGGGTAAAATCCTATTTTTTTAAATTTCTACTTAAGGATGGAAATTGGGCTAAAATACAGGAAACGGGCGGATTACTAGGCTGTAATGTACGAACCGGTTAAAAGGTAATTTAAGAGTCGTCCACAATTTTTTTTTTTTTTTGCCTATAGTAGGCGCATGGCGATCCATTATAAATCAAGGACTTGTGTAGACACTGGCCTCCGAAAAATATTTCGGCCAACCCTAGTTACAAGCTTTGCAAAGGCTTCGCATACTGAGGACAGCTACATCATGTTCAGGCATGGCAGGGGGATGGCGCGGTGATGGGGTACCACCCTCCTCTCATCTGTCCACATTGGTATGCCAGACGCAGTGTCAGTAGGCCTACTATGCCACATAGCCGCAGGTGGTCATAAGACCATGCAATGCTAGGGTTGTCACAACTGGAAATATAATGTGTCCATATGCTTGTATGGCAAAGGTATGAACAGAAGCCCTGGTGTCCGCTGAGGACACACTGGTATCTACACCTCAATATCTTAGTGGCATCATCAAATATATTTCCCCATTGGTTCTTTATTATTTGACTTGAAGCCCTGTAAGGGAGATAACATTAGAAATACATTCCCAACATGCGGAGCCAATGTGACTCCACAAGAAAGACCAGGAATCAATATTTATGATTAAATGGGATTAATTTAGAATAAAATCAGTACAGTATATAAATAGAATAAAATAAATTCACAAAATATAGCAATATAATTTGCAGGCTGAAATGTCTCAATAAGTTAAATCGTAATAATACGAGATACAGAATGGTAACAGCCACAACGAGAATAAAGCAAATTGAAGCAAACAGGAATTTTATAAAGAAACTTCCCTTTTCTATTCTAAACATAATTAGAGACCAGAATCTCTAAAATGAATTTCCATCCAGGCAGCATAGAAGGTGTCAATAGAGAATTGAACTTCTGTAGAAGTTCAAGACAATAAAAACAAGCATTGGAAATGCAATAGGTCTCGCATTTTTAAGTTAGAGCTATTGGCATTGTAAATGGCAATGCCTTTTACTTATGTTTATGGAGTGGATGTATGTGGTGTGAGGTGGAATTATGTGAGTTGGATAGAATTGTGTGGCGTGGAATAGTGTGGTGTGGAGTGGATTTGTGTAGAGTAATTATGTGGCATAGTGTGCAGTGGAATTATGTGGATAGTAATTATGTGGTATTGAGTGTACTGGAATTATGTAGAGTGGGATTGTGTGGCATGGAGTGTAAATATGTGGATTGGTATTTTGTGTTGTGGAGGGAAGTTTAATTATGTGGTATGCTGTTGAGTTATGTGGCATGATGTAGAGTTTTGTGGTGTGGATTGGATACATGTGGTGTGTTGTGTGATCATGTGGTTGAGTTGAATTACGTGGTTTGTTGGTGAATTATGTAATGTGGAATGGAAATGTGTGGAGCTGAATTTAAGGAGGGGGGACGTAAGGGAACGGGGTGCTGGGTAGGTGGTAGCCGTTTCCTCACTGGCCACTGGTTGTAGGTGGGTGTGTGTGCTTAATTACCTGCACTGGAAAAAAATGTAACCATAAGGGATTGGTTAGCCATTTTTTCACACCCAGACACTATTAAAAAAGCATTTGCAATGCAACAGGTCTCGCATTTACGTGAGTTTGAGCTATTGGCATTGTAAAGAAAATGCCTTTTATTTATGTTTTGGTTTTGAAACATAATAAAAAGTATTGTCATTTTCAATGCCAATAGATTAAACTTGCGTAAATGCGAGACCTATTGCATTGCAAATGCTTGTTATCAATTGATTGCTCTCAATAGGATGCACAAGTTCCTGTTGGAAACTACTAAAAATAATATCAAATTGTAGGATTAATAGCCCATAATATACGTAACTCATCTCTGTGGTTCTCAGTGAATATTGTAAGCACATTCTTATTTATTGAAATGTAATTGACATGCAAAGTTTGCACATCAAGTTTACTTCTCGCTGTTCATTTTGGAAAACAATGCTCATCGTCTTACTGAAATCAGCTACAATGTGGATCTTAAGAAAACCTTTATATAAAACCGTTCCCTTCGTGACAATACCAAGCTCCAACATTTTCCAAAAGTTTGCTGTTAAGTTGCTCATTGGCGTTTACCTCCTTTGCTTTGTTATATGATCATAAAGCGGCGAAAACACTCAAGTAAGTGGAATACCCGCTTTGGTTCCCACAAGTTGTAAAAAGAACTTTTCTAAACATAAAATCAAAAACAAACGCAAAACACAACCAAGTATTGTAATTCATTTGTATAGTGCTTCTAACTCCATTGAGGGGCGCCAATGTGCTTTATCAGGTGTGTAGCATGCTAAACCAGAGGAGAGTGCTTGGTTGGAAATACGTTGTACCTGCAGTAGTCTATGTAGGAAGCGTGTTGGTGGCGTCGTGAGTGGCCAGAGAGGTTGCAGGATCTGTACTGTGATGGAGGAAGGGTAGGTGAGAGATAGGAGGTATACCTAGCTGGCAGTTGTAATTTACACCGCAGGCCCCATGTTAAGTTTATGCTGCTTACTCCTGTGCGGTATACAGCAGTTGGGGCATCCGCACTGTGATTTGTTTGGGTCTGAAAAGGTGAGAGACGGAGCAAGACAGGCAGAGATCCTCTTAGAGGGTCTGCATTACAGTCGTTCCCTATAGGAGTAATGCTTTAGGATGTCCAGGTTTGAATATGGTGAGAGGGGTGGGACCTGCGGGCATAGACACTTTTAGAGTCTTCCATGGTAGATCTCTTCATGCATTGGGTGCATGTCTTGTTCCATATCTGTTGACTTGGTTTAGGTGGATTGGTGGTGGTTTTTGACAGTATAAGCATGTTCTGTGGCAGTCGGGTCTTTTATGAAGAAGCCAGTAAGGCAAGTCCGGTTTCATCAGGAATGCTGAGAGGAAATAACTGCCTTCCAGCATGCCTTCTTACAGTTAGTTGTAGTAGAGTCCAGTTGTGACGATTCATGTGAAATTTGGGCACCACTGTCATTCCACCTCTGCTAATTACCATGGCTGGCTTTAGCGCTGGTGGCGCCCAGTGCAACAATCATTTTTGGCGCCCCCACACCCATGACTGCCTCCTCGGATTTCCTCACTACCACTGGGCAAAAGGGCCCCTCATCTCTCCAATCACAAATCATTGCTAAACACATCAGCCCCCCTGAGGTCAGCGACCCCTTCACAGGTCAGCGCCCAGTGAGGCCGCACTGGTCACACTGCCCTAAAGCCGGCCCTGCTAATTACACTCAGCCATGATAGAGTCCTTTTGTGATGTTCATCTGGCCATGAATGTTTTTCTACTTTGATTTCGGGGGTAACTCGTTCTCTTGATCTTCATCTCTGGGACAGCTAGGTTTTAACTTTGTTCCTGAATTGTAGATGGCCTCCCGTATTTTTGTATCTTGCCTTTCAATGAGCTACAAAGTTTTGCAGCTTGCAGAAGCAAGATTGAATCATAGTTAAGGTGCCCAACAGTTGCAGATAAATGACAGAATCAAAGCCTCCCCTATTATAAACAAAGTCTTCTTCAGAGTATAGTTAAAAACATGTTTATTGGGAGAAAAACAACACCACCTATTCACACTCTCGGGCAATTTCTCAACAGACAAGTATAGAACACTCATGAGAGGAAAAATCCAATGTTCCAAAGCAGAGTGTGCTGGAAAGAATTGTCTAAAGGACCTGAAGAAAGGTGAGGAGGAAAAGCCTGGGAAGGAGGGATAGATAATAAATACAGATAAAAATAACACATCTCCATCCCTACAGAAAATTAGCACTAGTAATAAAACAGCAACATTGAATTTCAGATATTATCTGTGTCTTTCGGGAGGACTAGAGGCTCTTTTGGGTTTGTTCGTAGTGGCATTGAACCTGCTTCCATCAGAATAGCTGCTCTCAGTATTCCTAACAGGAACTTTAGGGAAGTCTTTACAAATTGTGTTGTGCCCATACACCAGTATTAACCATTATTGAACAATGCAACATTTTTCAACACCTTGGCTATTTTGTGTGCTTCAGAACAAGTGGTCCCTTTGCTTACTTTCAACTTAAATCTCACAATTTGAACCACATCTAATGTCCATTTGTGCATTCTAAATCTTTGAAGCTTCTCATATCTCATTTTGCATTTCTATTGGTGCTCCTTAAAATGGTTGATCATGTTCCCTCTATCAATGTGCACCTTTCTGTTATATACCCAGGAGGGGTAAAGTTTGGTGTAAGGTCCCTTTTCTTTGAAAGTGACAAAAGAGGATGCTCTTGTCACAGTATGGGGGTGGCCCAGTATGCCCACACCATATTTTGCAATACATCTTATCTATCTGAATCATTAATCCTGGCCATTTGGAGGCACTCTTTAACCATACAGTTAACACACCAACCAACCTGTTTGCCCTGGGGCAATATAATGCTGTTTTATGATGCATAATTTGCAACTTCTGTTAAAATGGTTTCATTTCTGTTGGTCCCCTTTGTCAATGGCACGTGTTTCAGGAATACCTTTCTCCATGAAAGTCTCCCTGAGAAACTCAATTAGTACTTTGGAGGAGGTGTGTTTAACAGCCTTGAGGAAAACCATCACTAAAATGAATTTCTCTTCTATTCCCTTGACAGACCCCAGTTCTAGTTCACAATATCAAACCCTCATATCTCTCCACCCTCTTCCTCGCCCTCCCCCAAAGTTCTTAAATCGAACTGCTATTTGAATGAAAAGTGAGTTTATTTGCACGAAATAGTAAGCTGATATTTGAGTACAAATATTATTTTAAAACTAATTAACCTAATTATAAATAAAACGTGTCCAATTAACTCACTATTTCCTGAGAATAAACGTATTTGGCCTTAAATAGTGGCTTATCTATTCCTGATAAACATTCTTATGTTTCCGCCCTCTTTCCCCTTCTGTCCCCAAAATGTTCTTACAATAAACATTTTGGTCTTCCAAACACCAGCTTGTAATTTTCATCTAGTCTCACTTTCCACAGCATACATTATTTAGCAAACATCACCTTTTCAATTTTGATGAATAGACTTCTTCGAAACCTCCCTACTAAGCACATTTTCTTTCAGAAAACAGACTCTTTTGCTCCCTGACCAATCATCAGCTTGCTATTTCTATCAAATGCTCACCGGTAATAGGGCCCAAAAGGACAGGGTTTGCCTGAAGGGCCTATGTGTCACCATTCTATGCTAGTGATGCCACTCATACACCAAGGGATGACCACTATCCACCAGACATTCCTGACCAATGCCAGTAAGGCTGTTGTATGCCGAAATCTCCACCAAATATTCGGGATGGGCAATAGATATCATGAATGGCATCAAGTTGACAGGAATCCTCATCATCTATCATGTATGTCTGACGGATTCCATGGAAGGATACCAGATGTTAAGGAGGATCAACAGATGTCATGGATGATCACTCTATGACAGATTAGCCCATCGTATGTTAGGAATTACAAGTGTCTGTCAGGGATGGTTAAATAATGCCAAAGATGTCAACCTGATCTTAGGAGGGGCACCATATGCAAGGGATGCCCAATAGTGGTTGTATTACTTAAAGTGCCTTGGGCACAGCAGGAGTGTCCACCCATTTTATGCAACCCTGGGATATGGTAATGTTGCAGAAGGAACCACAGATGCTTGCGTGGCCCCTTCTGTAATACAGATAGAGCAGGCGCACATGTAGAGCTGGCGCTATCCAAAGGGGCGTTCCCTCATTATCATGGGGGCACGGACACATGAAAATGAGGGAAACACTTTACCCCTGCACCCCCACAGTATTATGGATGTGGGCATTGAGGCATAATCGTCACTAACTGTGGTGCACACAAAGAGGTTGGTTCATCCCCCACCCTGACTTGCCCCTTTGGAGGGCAGAAGGCTTCCCATAGAGCCCCTAGACATCCCCAGGAAGGCAGGTGCAGTCACTAACTATACCCACAGTGTTGCCCAGGATGTCTTTCCTTAAATTCTGCCGGCCACTATAGGGTGCCCAAAGTCGATGGCTGGGCCGTGAATAGTCTCATTCTGGTGCACATGAAAAAGAGAGCCTGCACACCCAGCAGGGACACTGGTGCAGGGTACTAATGGGCTATAGCTGCCTTCAAAGTTCCACAGACTTCCAAAGTCCACAAGGCAGGGAACACATAGCAGTTTTAGTGCAGCATAGGTCACTGCTGCCCCTCAAATCACCTGAGGACAGATCCATACCGGATCCTTTGCAAAGAGAGCCCCCGAAAGGATGACTGTATCCATTCCCGCAGGCAGAGAGAGAGAGATGGTCTTTTTCACACACATTCAAACCAAGGAGCGGGGCAGGAGGATGACTCCTCTGCAGCCAAAAGTAAGAGGCACAAAAGGTGACCAGCCCTCACTCGCAGCATATTGGGGCAGAAGAAACATTATTTAGAGACTTTGTTGAGAGAGTCTACTCTCGACCACCATTCTCCCATGAAGGAAGTGACCCGATTAGGGTCACCCGGGTCACTCGCGACCACCTCTCAGCCTTCCATACAAATGAAGAGTCGCTCAGACAGTAGAGAATACAAACCAAAGGTATTTATTAGAGGTACACTCGAGTGGAGTCCGGACTGACCAGCCTCCTTAGATTGAGGCAGAGGGACTGACTTCTGCCAACATGGTTACACATAATGTACATCTTCAGAACCACTAAAGACACACCCAAACTGGAAATTTCCAGTTGGTAGCTAGTGAACAAAGGAGATACAGAAGGATGAGCTACCATCCCGGGACCGGGTACATGCTATCTCAGCGTCAAAGTTACTCTGCCTGCACCCGCCGCTCTAAGGGTGGAAGCAGGCCTATCTAGTGAGAAAGGCATGTGATGACAAAACAGTCTATTCATTAGCACAGCGAAGCTTAACCTTGGAGAAATACAAAAAAAATATCGCAGCAGCTTTCTGCTGAGGCAGACAGAGTGAGACAGAAGTTAGTTTCAATCATGGCTCAAAATGGCGGCTCAACTTAAAATGGTGCCGCGAATGCTAACTTTACATAGTGCAATATGTTAGCAAAACGAGTGCATAACATTTACATTTCAACAGACCCTCCTTTTAGCATGAGCTAATCATTTGAAGTTGAGGGAATATGAGTTGTAGCATAGCACGTACATAACAATTGATCTTCAGAATTCAGAGCATTCCATGTATTCAGCATCAAGGGAAGATGAGTCCTCAAATATACCCTCATCTATCTGCATAAAACTATCTATTTCTTCCTGAGTCATAATCTCAGCATGTGTATCATGGACAGGCGTCTTCTACTTTGGAGTGAGAAGTGTAGCACAATAAGAGCAACAGGCCGGGAGACATTGTATACAGATGCAACTGGTGAGAAAATGCCAGTGACTACGGCCAGGAAAGCAAGGATCTTCCAACCCCAAGACGTAAACAGACCCCAAAACCACCCAAATAGGGTCCAAGTACCATTTTCCTGGTGAATGTCAGAGGAGAGTCTGTGCAACTTCTGGATGGCAGCATACACATTAGGGGCGTGGTCTGGGATGTATACACAACAGCTACTGCCAATGACGCGACAGGCCCCACCCCGATCAGCGAGGATGACGTCTAACACCATCCGGTTTCGTAAGGCAACAAACCTTGTAGCCTGGAGCTCAGCTGTTATATTCACCAGTATCTCCGCTGTACTATTAATAACCCCTTCTACAACTCTTGTGAGTCGACGAATATTAAGACTATTGGACATGGGGCCCCAAAAGGGTACAATACCCTTCATGGTGTCTGTGAACTGTTGCAAAGCGGTATCTGTCCGATCTACATCTTCTGTGTTAATAACCCTTCTAACTCGGGGCAGGTATGCACTCCTAAGCTGCAATCGATGGTCCTTATGGTGATTGGACGGTGCTATATACACTGGGGGAAGAAGAAAAGAAAGAGAGGTAACATATACCTGACCACCCCCTAGGAAGCCAAACATAAGCTTGGGATACACAAACAAAATAGACATTATATGGTGGGAGAAAAGGCGGGCTACTAATCGTACTCAGCGTATATGTGTAATTGCAATTACTCTCTCCCACTTTCACCTTCCCAATTCCCTGAACACAGAAACCAGCTGTTGTGTTGACTACTGACACTGGCATCGCTTTGTCCGTAGTAATTATGCGGGTTAGGAAAGATCAGAAATATTCAGTGGCATTGAACCCTTGGAAATCGAACATTTCATTTCGAAGCCATGTTTCGTTCTTTACCCTCTCATATACATTTATACAAGCTGTTGGAGACAATGTACCAGGGTCCCTTGGTCTCTTGGTTTCCATCAAGTAAACCCTTGATGGAAACGTATATATTCTACCACAGTGCGAGAATCAGCAGATGTCATATTTATAGCAGAGAATTGAAAGTGATAATGCACCATAGTAAACAGTTCAAACCACCCTTCACAACTTCCGAGATAGGATAATGGCATCGATAATAAAATATCACTCTTATGTGTAACTGAGGGGAGCAATCCACAAATCCAGCAATTAGTAGCATTGGACATCAAAAATACATTGTCTACGTAAGTTTTTTGATGTTCTCCTTTGTGAGGGGCCAAAGTAACAAACGTGTTCAGGGGGAACAGGTGTTGTCCCAACCAAAGAGTGTACAGGATACTTCTCATCCAGGAAGTAGGATATCCCTAATACAATTATTAGTGCAATAACAAGTATTGATGCAAAAACTATTTTACTCTTTGTGGACCAACCCTGCTCTGGACGCGGAGGTGCAAAGGGCTGTTCTTCCTCAGTAATGGGCCGACCAAATGGATACATTGTAAACAAGGGAAAGGGAATGCAATGAAACTGATGACAAAAGGGGGCAAATGTTCCCAGTGTCCGTATGAGCCTCACTGGTAGACTCCTATTGTTCATCAACGTTGGCACTCTTGAGCACCGGTGGTGGAGCTGCTCAGTCCTAGCTCGGATCCGTATACCACGTTGCAGGGTAATGTACTTCCCTCCTGGGGAGCACACTCAGCTTACCCTGTACAATGTCCGAACAATGCACAAATCTCGCCTCTCCCAAAACTACTGTTGCCTAACTTGTGCAGTCCGTCCTTGCTAATCTGACTTTTCCTTTGGTGCACTGTTCCTCCGTCGGGGGCGCAAATTGTACCGAGCTACTCCAGGCACAGAAGAGTCAGTAAAAAGGGGCTCAGACACAGACGGGCCAGTAGAGAGGGGCTCTGGAATTGCCTTAATCTCCGGGGGCACTGCCACATTTAGAACCTCCTCATTCTCTGCCTCTGTTTGGGTCCACGTGAGTTGGGCATCCAAAAAGGGGATGAACCGTGGGACTTGCTCCCACTCTGAGTCCCCTATTCCATCTCTGACCCACTGATCATAGGGTAAGGGTTGAGGCACTTTGTGGCAGTGTTGACTATGAATCCAGTTCTTTCGGCCGGTGACCTTGACTGCAGTGCGGGAGGCAAGGAGCACCTGGACTGGCCCCTTCCACCTCGGCTCCAGGTTCTTCTTTCTCTGAAAGTTCCGGATTAATATGTAATCTCCAGGCTGAATATCATGTCCTGGCCCATCAGGTACTGGCGGTAGGGAGTCTTGGATCTGTTGGTGAATAGAACGCAGACTTTTGAAAACTTACAGTATGGACAGTGGACCAAAGCACATATACAGCACCCATACCATTAATCACCAAGCATTTTATATCAGATAATATTGAACATCTTTATGTGCACTTCTCCGTATGCACCTCCTGTCCAAAAGTGCCCCCCTGCACAAGGAGATATAAAACAACAAAGCAGAGTCAGAGCTGCACCACAGTCAAGCAAACATATGTATAGAATGAGAAAATGTTACAGTCAAATATATCACTACTATATAAATACCAATGTAAATGTGATCCATATGTTGATTTCTTCTTTTATTAAAGTATTTTCCATTCATATAAAACATCAGCCAACGCGTTTCGTCCGTTTAGACATCGGACTTCTTCAGGGCTGTAGTTAAAATAAAATACATTGGAGACGAAATGTGCAATATTAACAATACATATATATACACATCTATATACAAAGAGAATCCATAACAATGCAATACATTATGTACATCTACATACACCAAAGACCGATGAGGATTCAAAGGCCAAGGAAAAACAGTTAAAAATTAACCCAGAAAAAACATCCCATTTTCGTTAAGCTACTATTTAGACAAAACCTCCCTGGAAAATCCGATGTTCCGCGATCACAGAAAGGTTTAGCCTGTTCAGAAGTATATACAAATTCCATAAGGTTCCTTCACCATGTTCTTCAATCAAAAGAGGCAAGCAATCCCCAAAGTGTGTCAAGTGAAGAAGAGACGCCACCAAAGAAAGAGGACATGCATGCTCATGCTGTAGACCCATCAGCCTGGCCTACCTCAAGTTGAGGCCCGCAACATTACCCACGTTATACAGGAAGAGAAAAGACAAGAAGAGAGAGAAAAGAGAGAAAGATTAACATAGTGCATATTGTTAAGCATGTATGTATAAAGGGCATACCAGTAAAAGTGTAAGGCGCCTGTGCCAGTCACAAAGGTGCACCTTGGTTAAAGGCACTTGCCAAACGCATATGCCAATTTATGGCATCTGTAACAAGAAGATATGGATTCCGTAAGGATGCAGTCTGTTGCAAAAAGTGCTTGTCCATATGAATAGCAATTAATATGAGTATGTGGCCTACCTGAATGGAACTGAACGAACAGTCCAATCAAAGAAGCAATTGGAATCAAATGTCCAGTAGGCAGTAAAATAATAATGGTCATATAGGTGATGTCATGACCAAAAATCGAAGATAGACGTACGAGTCAAATCAGACTAGCACTCCGTGGTGGAGAATATCCACCATGCAATATGCACCTAAAAATAGATAAAAAGAATGTGGAGTCAGTACTGGGATAGGCTAGTCAGTCTCAGAGAGTACCGGATGCAAAAGTTCCATACAAAGGTGCCCCTAATGAGGGGCGCTAACAAATAGACTAAGCAGTTAAACCAAAAGAATCCAGTTGAACGCAGACTTTTAGTTAACTCATACAGATAGTCCACTAACAGAGGATATTCAATTTCGGAAAACCTACAAGGACGCAGGACGCCCCAAACATTTGCCGGGCGCCCAAACAGGACCTCGTAGGGTGACTGTCCTGTCCAAGAATGCGCTGTAGTTCTTGTGGACAAAAGGGCTAATGGTAAAGCACCTGGCCACTGCAACCCTGTGCTCTCCTGAATCTTTGCCAATTTCAGTTTGAGAGTACCATTGTACTTCTCAACCAAACCTGCTGACTGGGGATGATTCGCAGCATGAAATTTTTGTCTGATATGTAGTCCATCACAAACCAACTGGATCACTTTAGCATTGAAGTGGCTTCCATTGTCACTCCAAATCAAACGGGGCAAGCCGAAGCGAGGAAAGAACTCCTTCAGGAGTACTTTTGCAGTCGTTATGGCTGTATTTTCCTTTGTGGGATAGGCCTCAACCCATTTGCTAAATGCAAAAACAACCACCAACACATATTTCAAAGTGTTGACTCGATCCATTTCTATATAATCTATCTGAAGGACCTCAAAAGGGAAAGTGGGAGGTGCAAAGTTACCAGGTGGCGTAGGGGTACCTTTTCCAGGATTGTGCATCATACACACCATACAATATTTGACCAAATGGGCGGCAGTCTTTGGAATGTTATCATTTTGCCATACAGGGTCTAACAACTTACAAATACCCTTAACACTGATATGAGCTGGCCCATGCGCCATGGTAACTACAGGAAGAACATATGCATCTGGCAGCATCCATCTCTGCTTCCCTGACATATCAGTCTGTAGTGTAGCTCCTATTTCCCTAATAGGCTCTGCGCATTGGAATAATATACCCTATAGGTTTGACATAGGACTAAGGTCAGTATGTCCCTATTGAGTATATTAAACTTAATCACTTGTGCCAGCTAGCTCAGAGGCCACTAGAAACTCCTTGATAAACAAGAAGGGAGTAGTTTCTGGCAGCTGCAAAATATGACAACTTTGTTTCCCTTTTAGAATCAGAACGTGTCCCAGAGTCGTGGAAACAATAGATAACCATTTCACTCAGCTCAATCGTGCATGCTTAGTTTTCCTCAAAGTTACACAGAAAGAACAGACGGGCGTTTCAATAAAAGATTTATTGAACAGTCTTGTTTCTCGTGTAAGTAATATGTGCAGTTACGATCACAAGACAGTATGCAAGATAAATAATGTACAGCGTAAGCAGTAGAAATAAATAATACTGCGCTAGCATGATCTTTAGTAGATATTCATTTACATAAATAACATAGACTAAAAATGCGAGTACTCATACGATGCGTTTCTAAGCTAGTTCTACCCCAATGGACCTAACCTAACCTAGGTGTAGGGAGAGGTATGAAGTAGGTGAAGTATTCCTTACTATGGTATACTAAGAGTATGTTAAGCCGAGTATGCCTAGTATGCCAAGAGTCCCTCTAGGTTTCTAGTCAGCTCCATACCTTAAGAATGAGAGAGGTGGGAATCTCTTGCCAGACTCGAACTCCAACACCCCGCGAGGGAAGTCAGATCACTGGAAGCTGGACTCTCTGCGTGCAGGGATGACAGCGTCTTCTCAGTGCGTCAGGCCGGGAAACGGGCTCCTCTGAAGTCGAGGTCTCCTCTGATTTACAAGGGCTAGTGAAGGTATATTTATACCTGAGAGGTACCTCAGAATGTTAGCATTGATGTGAATCGGACAGCGGAAGACGTCATGAATGAACCCCTAAGGTATAACGGTTCATGCATAATAGATGAGTCCTTGAAGAAATCAATAGTCCTGTGCTAGGGAAACTACCGAAGCCTAAGGGTCTGTTCTTCAAGAACTCGTTGTGACGTTAGGGTGGACGGATGTCGGAGACCATGCCTGTATTTGGAGTGCACGGTTTAATGCCTAAATAAGGACTGGGATTTTATGCCTATATAAGGGCAGGGCGAATTGTGCCTATATAAGGACATGATACAGGAAAACCCATGTACGGACACCCTAAGAGGAATACAACACCCACTCCACTTTCGTGTGTACGATAATAATAAAATGCTAAACATTTAATATGCTAAACATAAAAAATGGAGTACCGCATATTTTTAAAGATATTGCTTAAAAGCATTAAAAAGCATTTAAAAACCTATTAAAAATGCAAAGGTACTGTACATTTTAAGCATTGCTTATCTCAGTTCAGGCATATATTTGGAAATAAAATGCAATTTGAATGAAATAAGCAGTAATATTTACATGTGACAAAAAAATGATCGATAAGTTGTTCAAAAATCAAAGTCATTTCATGTCATGAAAATTAATGAACCTTTTAGACAAATAAGATGACAAAGTGTCTGAGGAAGTACCGCGAAGTCTGTACTATAAGGTTAGTTCTACTTCAAGCAGATTGAATTGCCATTTATTTTGAAAAAACGGAAAAAAGTTCAATTTGGGAAGAGTTCCAAGTTTTTGAAATATGAAGGCCAAATTTTACTGTGTCTCTGGTACACTGTGGGTTGAATCAGAGTCAGTGTACGGGTCTGGTGTAAACATGAGATCATCTATTTCTGTAGACAAAATATCGTCCACTGAAGTTGGTGTCAGTTGGAACACCTCGTGTAGTAGATTAATTGCACAGAGATGTGAAGCATCGCTTCCAGCATAGGATGCCTCAGCAATGTTCGCGTCCGTTGTTACCTGTGTGCCTGTAGATCCATCTCGTACCTCAGCAGCAGCTGGAAGCGACTGTGAGATAATGAATGCCGTCATCAGGATTGGTAGCCTCTGGGGACAACACAGAGCATGGGCCGTTATCGGGTCCAGCAGAGTATCGATATCCGTTGGCGTTGCTGATGGAAATGTTAGACAGGTGTCTAACACGCATTCTTCACCGCATAGCAGGCATCGTAGAACAGGTAAGATGCAATCTTGCCAGATTGGTCTGAATGACAGGAACCACGTGGTATTAAGTTCCCGTAGACGATTCATGCCCAAAAGCTGTACTATTCGCTCACGGCACCTTCGTTCAAGGAGAGCTTTCTCCACTTCGCTCGGAGTGATGTCTGCGAATAGGCTGGCCATAGCGTAATAGCAGGAAGAGAAATAGAATTCCGGGAACAAGTGCTAGAATTAATGGTATGCCACCAAACACCGAATGTGCAAAGTTCGGGATGATTCCGAGTATTGCCTGGAAAGGTGCTAACAGACCGGAGCAGATGCTCTTAAATACATGTACAATTCCGCTTGTATCTGACATGTTAAAGATACGTCCTATCATTTCCACGAAATGTATAGGGCAGTTTGTACGTATTAAAGTCTGTATCTCAGCCGAAGTCCTTGCTACTTGTAGATCATAGGTTTCTTTGGCCGAGGTCAAAGGCACTGTTTGCTGTAAAAGCATGGCTTTCATTCTGCTCAAAGTATCAAATCTTATATAAGAGACGTTCAGCGAAGGCCACAAAGGTGACTCCCTGACTGTGTCTATTGGGGCAAACAATACTTGCATACAGCAAGTGACCCTGGAGTTGACCGTTACTAGATATGGGATGCCTGGCAACATGCCGCAGCAACTCTGATCATTCAACATGAGGTAACTCCCATTCAAAAGTTGTCCAAACGTTGGATTAATCACAGCAGCTGGTGTACCCTGCTGATGGCAAGACAAATTTGCCACAGAACCATTGCAAGCCCCGTGTAAAGAAATGTCCTGACATATAAGTGACCCGCTCAGTGCACTTTTACAGTGTGTACCACTCAAAAACACTTCACGATCCCCACTCCAACATCTATATGTATACGGTAAATCCCAAGATGTCTTAATGTATTCCTTACCCAACCTTTCATATTTGCCTGCTTGCATTTGTTTGAGGCAATACTGAAACTGAAAAGTAGTCACAGGTAGTGTGATTTTGCCATGAATGAGCCATTCTGTAGCTGGTTTTTCTGCCACTGTGAATGGTAACTTTTCCAGTTTTTCAATGCTCAGCACTGTATACTTTGCTCCTCTTTGTGCCAGTTCGATCTGTTTATCAGTTAGATTGTATTCTGCAAACAGAGCCGACGTGTTGATGAAACGCCAAGGCACATAGCCCGCACGCAAAGATTGCAGCGTCCAGCTTAATAACACAATAAAACGTAATTGTGATTGGCCTTGCTGTAACATCGCCAAATCTTGTTCTAGTATGTCGATAGCAGAGGATACAATGCCGTCCAATGAATATATTCTGGAGGACAAAGTTGTTAACCCATTGTCGCCCACAGTGAGTGTTTTCTCTAAATTAATACGATCAAGTTCACGTATTCGTTCTGCGGCCTCCATCTGTGACACTTTCCATGCTTCACTATAGGCAGCATAAATGCCGGCATATATGAAACGTTTTTGACGCGGTTTTCTTGGTCCAAGCAAGAATTCCCTAAGGTCTGCATCTTCTTTAAGTAAGGATAAGTGTTGTTTCACATCCGGTAGTGTAGATTTCTGCAGCCAATCGAGGCATAATTTTCCTACACTCTATGTTGTTACTACCCCCGGATGCTGTCTTTGGACGTATCTTGGGTCTGGCCTGTGAATAGTAAAGCCCTGAGTTTTATTCAGGAATCTTTCCTGACAGTTGTTCGTGTCTGTGGGCCAGATCAACCATTTTCTCCAATCAGGATTAGATCTGTTGAGTTGTAGTATTTGGTCAAATGTAACCGCTGCCTGTGTATTATTATCACTTGCAGGTGTTGCTACAGAAGGTGTTTTCATCTCTTTGATCTTGGCTAGTCCAAGACAAGATGTTTGTTGGACAGTTTCATTCAAAAACATTATTTGTTCAGGGATGATTCAGGCTCTAAATAAAGCTTCTATCCCCTGCACTTGCCAATCTTTAGTACCCCAGACAGTTTTTGTGTCTATTGTGTCTTTCCATAAGTCGAAACCCTGTCTAGACAGTTGGGCAATAAATGTTGCAGAGTAAATCTGTTTTGTATTAGTTAACATAATTTTCAGTCCTGTTTTGTTTACATTTTTATAGTAAAACGTTTCTAGATCAGATGTATTGTAACCTGAAAAATATGGAAACTTGTTAGCAAATGTTTTTGAACTACCTTTTGGTGGTGTAGGACAATGCTCCCATTGGTTAAACATAAACACATTTCTAGGGTTTGCAGATTTATGCAAATAATGATGACCATAGTGGTTATAGCAATACAGCTGTTCATAGTCTGATGAACCCTCTAAATATTCATTTTTAGAAAATGCAGCAGATTTTTCTAGGTCAAACATTATGTCGTTAACAGTCTCAAAGTCCCAATCATCAGAATAGGTACTGGACGAAATGAGATCACTTAGTGAAATTTTAAACAAATGTGGAATGTTCAATTGTTCCGTCGGGTCAAAGATATCAAATTCTGTTTTGTCCCACACTATACCATCCTGTATAGGAACGGCTGTGATGTTCACTGTTGACAAGTCTCTTGCTTCACGATGGGAAGATTTATGAGGTTCCAAAAGTACGTTCACATCTTTTCCTTCAGTGTTCACATGGATGTATCTGCCATTTATAAGCACGCTCACAGTTATAACCAAAGCTAGCCAAAGCAGGAAAACAAATATTCCAGAAATAATCCAGAGTTCAATCCATGGGGAAACCAAATAAGTCTTTTTCAGAAAGTTAAGAAAGTTTTGTACTTGCTGCTTGAATGTTAATGATGCTCGCGTCGTTTCAGGTTCACTCGGATCTTCTGAGAACCTATCAAAGTTAATGAAATAGCCAGAAGCAGTTCTGTCAATTGTTGGAATTGCATCAGGAATTGTTGAAATCGCTGGAACCAGTTGATCACTTGCTACATTGGTGTAGACAGGTGTATTTGGACGAACTGTTACTTGATTTTCAAGAGGGAAGAGTTCCATAGCATTGTTGCTTAGTCCTTCATCTGTTACTGCTGAATTCCCAATTGTTATCAGTCTTTCAGTCTGAACCTCTTGGATAGTAGCGAGAGGAGTTTGTCTGCTACTAGGTCGGAGTCCACGAGGCCTACTACTTAGGGGCCGATTCCGATTCGGGTCGGACAGCTCAAAAAGAGCCGTCCGGACGCTTACCTCCCGACCGACTCGTCCCGGGAGCCGGTCAGTCCTGCCGATCAAGTACGATGCGTGCATGTGCTGAAAACTCGACCGACACGAACTCGCCAAATAAATACTCAATTCACCCTACGACCCGGTCCCGTAAACGCAGAATCGACTCGCACGGGGGCTAGGTCAGAGCTGTTTCCGGCCGGACAAGTACGATGCGCACTTCCTATGCGCCGAGCGAGTCGACACGTACGGCACGTCACAGCATCCGGAAAAGCTGCATGAAAGGAACGATTCGCGCCACAACACGATCCCCGGACACGAGACGTACAAGCCTGCAACTGGGACGAAATGAACCAACGACCAGTGCAGACGAGACGGTGTCGACATGAATCCCATCGCACAGGCCATACCGATCCTCTACATCCATGGACTGATCCGGAACAGACGCCAACGACGGAGACGGTAAGAGACACCCCCCCAAACAAACAGCCGACACGTACCAGTAAACCTGTGACAAACACCCAGGCCCCCCTTGCCCATCACCCCCACCCATAGGGGGCCTCTTGCCTGTCACCACTACCACCCCCACCCATAGGGGGCCCCTTGGCTGGGACTACTCTCACCCCCACCCATAGGGGGCCTCTTGCCTGTCACCACTCACACCCCCACCCTTAGGGGGCCTCTTGGCTGGGACTACTCACACCCCCACCATAGGGGGCCTCTTTCCTGTCACCACTCACACCCCCACCCATAGGGGGCCTCTTGGCTGGGACTACTCACACCCCCACCCATAGGGGGCCTCTTGCCTGTCACCACTTCCACCCCCACCCATAGGGGGCCTCTTGGCTGGGACTACTCACACCCCCACCCATAGGGGGCCTCTTGCCTGTCACCACTCACACCCCCACCCATAGGGGGCCTCTTGGCTGGGACTACTCACACCCCCACCTATAGGGGGCCTCTTGCCTGTCACCACTTCCACCCCCACCCATAGGGGGCCTCTTGGCTGGGACTACTCACACCCCCACCCATAGGGGGCCTCTTGCCTGTCACCACTTCCACCCCCACCCATAGGGGGCCTCTTGCCTGGGACTACTCACACCCCCACCCATAGGGGCCTCTTGCCTGTCACCACTTCCACCCCCACCCATAGGGGGCCTCTTGCCTGGGACTACTCACACCCCCACCCATAGGGGCCTCTTGCCTGTCACCACTCCCACCCCCACCCATAGTGGGCCTCTTGGCTGGGACTACTCACACCCCCACCCATAGGGGGCCTCTTGCCTGTCACCACTTCCACCCCCACCCATAGGGGGCCTCTTGGCTGGGACTACTCACACCCCCACCCATAGGGGGCCTCTTGCCTGTCAACACTCCCACCCCCACCCATAGGGGGCCTCTTGGCTGGGACTACTCACACCCCCACCCATAGGGGGCCTCTTGCCTGTCACCACCACCAATAGTGAACTGTGTGAGTACCACTACCAATGCCCACACACATAGGATGGGTGATGTGTAACACATACCCCATACCCCAACATAAGGACTACAAACCAAAGGATATCCACAACAACCTCATGACCACAACATGTAGTCTGTGTACAATACCCACCACAGTGAACATGACCATGTACACACAATGTAACTCACAACAAGTGTCTGCAATACCATATTGTGGCTAACACAAGCCAAGCCTCACATGAGCACTGCAGTAATGTCCTCAACACCCATCACTTGAGTGTACAAAAGGTAACTGTGTGGTACTAAACAGCAGCATATGTAGAGCACTGTGCTAATGGGGTCTCAACCCCCATCAGCACAGTGACATGAAAGGTAAGTGTGGGGATCACACATGCAGCATATGTAGAGCACTGTGCCAATGGGGTCTCAACCCCCATCAGCACAGTGACATGAAGGTAAGTGTGGGGATCACACATGCAGCATATGTAGAGCACTGTGCCAATGGGGTCTCAACCCCCATCAGCACAGTGACATGAAGGTAAGTGTGGGGATCACACATGCAGCATATGTAGAGCACTGTGCCAATGGGGTCTCAACCCCCATCAGCACAGTGACATGAAGGTAAGTGTGGGGATCACACATGCAGCATATGTAGAGCACTGTGCCAATGGGGTCTCAACCCCCATCAGCACAGTGACATGAAGAGTAAGTGTGGGGATCACACATGCAGCATATGTAGAGCACTGTGCCAATGGGGTCTCAACCCCCATCAGCACAGTGACATGAAGGTAAGTGTGGGGATCACACATGCAGCATATGTAGAGCACTGTGCCAATGGGGTCTCAACCCCCATCAGCACAGTGACATGAAGGTAAGTGTGGGGATCACACATGCAGCATATGTAGAGCACTGTGCCAATGGGGTCTCAACTCCCATCAGCACAGTGACATGAAGGTAAGTGTGGGGATCACACATGCAGCATATATAGAGCACTGTGCCAATGGGGTCTCAACCGCCATCAGCACAGTGACATGAAGGTAAGTGTGGGGATCACACATGCAGCATATGTAGTGCACTGTGCCAATGGGGTCTCAACCCCCATCAGCACAGTGACATGAAGGTAAGTGTGGGGATCACACATGCAGCATATGTAGAGCACTGTGCCAATGGGGTCTCAACCCCCATCAGCACAGTGACATGAAGGTAAGTGTGGGGATCACACATGCAGCATATATAGAGCACTGTGCCAATGGGGTCTCAACCCCCATCAGCACAGTGACATGAAGGTAAGTGTGGGGATCACACATGCAGCATATGTAGAGCACTGTGCCAATGGGGTCTCAACCCCCATCAGCACAGTGACATGAGGGACTCCACTCCTGTGGAAGGAAAGCTGTGCCATATGTTGTCCATGCAGGCCACCAGCATGTCAGCAGTATACTTTGTCACACAGCTAACATATACCACACATTGGTGGCCCTGGTAACAGCAGCCTGGGCACGGGAGGGTCCCCTGAGTCAACTGCACAGAGTCAACACACATGTAGAGGAAGTAGCACTGAAGACACAGATGAGTCCATCCACATAGATGCATACACTTGCATGTCCATTGGAGATGGCCACACAGTCAGTGAAATGGGCCAATTGAACCATGCTAAGGCCAACAGGTGTGCATGTGTGTAAGACACTGATGAGACATTGCTAACAAAAGATAGATAACACATTTCCAAAGACCATAATCATGACCCCATCGGATTGCTGCAAAGGATGACATGGATACACACCCCAACAGGACATACCCCCCATGGGCCACATGGTCTCCAGCACAGTGACACTACATTTCCCAGCCATGGAATACACCATCACTGGAGCAAGGGCATGTCAAGTATCAACAACATCATGTACATCTGAAGCAAAACCACTAGTGAACAAAAAGGAGCTTTTATTCAGCCGAGTTATTTGTGAAATGGAAAACAAGAAGAAAAACATGAAGGCCTATGGCCAGTCCATAAACAGACCCAACAGGGTCAAGTGTCCAAATGCCACATTTGGCATGCCTGCACTGCCAACGGAAGGGGACATACCCCTGGGAGGGGCATACATAGAGGCCAGCCAGGCACCGCAGGTACAGGATCATGGGTCTACAGAAACAGGCAGGGAAGGGCTGGTGGGTGCAGGAGCGGCAGCTGCAGCGGAGGAGTCTGACAGGGTGGGTGCCGGCACGACTGGGGGGCACAAGTCAGGATCAGTGGGTGCCGGCACAACTGGGGGCACAAGTCAGGAGCAGTGGGTGCCGGCACAACTGGGGGCACAAGTCAGTATCAGTGGGTGCCGGCACAACTGGGGGGCACAAGTCAGGAGCAGTGGGTGCCGGCACAACTGCAGTGGGCAGGTCAGAGGGAGTGGACACGGAACCCACTGCAGTGCCCAAGTCAGACCGGGAGGGCAGAGACTCCACTGCAGTGCCCATCCCCAGGGGAGCAGGAAGTGGATCCAGTGATGTGGGCAGGACGGAGGGGAGGGCACGCCCTCCACAGCAGTGCCACAAACAGGCTGAGTGGGGTGTGGGGTGCTGGAAGAGCAAGAGGCAGGTGGGGAAGGCCTGAGCATCTTGGGGATGCGGTAGCGGTGGGTGGGTGAACCTGGGGCAGGGTGTGGTGGTGGGACCTGTGGAGTGGGAGCCTGGGGGATGGCGGGTGGAGACTGTCTGGTGGAGTGTTGGGCCGGTGGTGGGGTCTTGCTCTTCCGTGTGCGGGGGACCTGCGGCGTGGTGTCTCAGCCTGCCTGCGCCTGGGGGAGGGTGTCTGGGGGCGAGGGACACCCCCTCTGTGTGGCCGGACCCCCTCTTCCCCTTGTGTGCTGGTGTGGATGGATCAGTGGGGAAGAGTCCGAGGTCGACCAGGAAGAGCCTCTTTGCAGCTGGGGATGCAGTTGAGGCAGTGGAAGGGGCCGTGGAAGGGGCTGTGGAGGGTGAGGCATCGGAGGACTGCGGAGTGCCTGTGGATGCATGTGTGTGTGTGTCTGACCCATCCCCGGTGAGTGTATTTTCAGTCCCCTGAGTATGCGTGCGTGCATGGTTAGACTTTGGCTTGGGGGTGTGTGTAGTGCCTGGGTCTGTTGTGTGCAATGATGGTGCAGGTGTGTGTGTGAGTTGGACAGGTAGGGTGCTGGGAGTAGGGGATGGGGCAGGGGCAGGAGGGGGAGGGACTGCTGGAGGAGGGACACTGCTGCCGTCAGTGAGGAGGCCATGCCCTGACTGGTCCTCTGTAGGGCAGACATGGATGATGACATGCCCTCCATGTACGACACCAGCTGGTTCAACAGACCCGTGTGCACATGGAAGACACGCAGCATGGATGACTGCCCCACATGGATCTGCCGCAGCAGGTCGACAGACTCCTCACTCAGGGCTGCAGGGGACACAGGGGTAGGGGGTGCGGTGCCTGACTGGAAGGAGACATGCCCATGAACACGGGCGCCTCCACGGACCTTAGATGTGGGAGCCATGGGGAGGGCAGTGATGGTGGGGGCGGGGACAACCTCAACAGGTGTTTGATGGTGGCTGCTGCCACCCACCTCCACAAGGAAGTCCCCGTCACTGCTGCTGTGGTCCTCAGCTGCGGTGGTGTTTGCCGAGGAGCCCACAGACTCACTCCCCTCGCCCTCCATGCCACTGGGTCCCTCCGACTCCTCAAATTCCGACCCAGTCTGGCTCTCTGGCTCCCCCTGGTCCGTGGAGCGGTCTCCCTCTGTGTCCGTGTCTGTATCTGCACAGGGAAAATAGAATGAAAACACATTAGTCATCTGCACTGACCACACACACCACAGAAAGTACAGCACATCAGTGGCCAAGTGCGGGCATCAATCAGTTGAACTTTGCTAGGAGTGCTCACACAGATTTGCATAGGCCAATGGTTAGTCTGAGAGTCGAGCATGGCATTCACATCCCTCCTGCCCTTGCACCCATCTGTCTTGCGCATGTAGGATCCCTACACCCCACTGCAGACACATGCACCACCTACCCATCACTTGACAAGACCTGAAAATACGTAGTGGTCTGTCAACATGCACACATCACATCTGCTGACAATGGACCTGTACATTTGCCTGGACGTAGGGATGGCCAGTGTTGCATCTGAGAGGCTGGGGCTGAGTACATGCACCAGACATCCTGATCCCCGCAAGTCCTGCATACCTTGGCACAATGGAGTGCATGTTGCACATGACACACTCCTGCTGGATCACCCCTAGGTAGTGTAGTCCCATGGCTCAGCCATGCCTGTGAGATCATACATCACAGTCTCCAGTCACAGGGGGCAGGGCAGCCCTACAACAACTGTCACCACTGTGTCACATTCCCAAGACATGGGGCCTGCAAACTCTGCAGCTGACAACTACACATTACCATCCACAGTAACAACAGCGTCTGGATTCTGATGTGCCCACCCCAGATCCATTGGACGCATGAGAGACATGGGACAGGGCACTCTGAAGCTGAGCAACTCGCACTCTGCTGTGAATGACACCCAGCTGCTGGAACTACCCGGTTGCAGGCACCATTGTGCACGGTCAAGTCATCACATCCATACATGTCACAGAGGTATTGTCTCACATGGGCACATCTCAGATTGCATGCTGACCCCAAACCCATGTACACACCAGTGGGCCTGACAACGGTGCCACAGCACAATGACACAGGGGCAGACACCTGAGGGAACTGTTCACCTGGCACAAAGTGCCAACCGAGACACGGGAGTGGGAGTACAGACTGTAGCATGCCCTGGACTAGCCATGACTGTCCTGCTCCACGTGGAACAGGTGATAGCCATGGACAGTAGGCAGGTGGCTGTGCATATGTGACACACTTGAGGTACATGCTCCAGAGGCCCCAACAGTTTACCCAACCAGCAGCATGGGTGTGTGCCGAATGCCCCAGGCACATGTGGTGAGCCCGAGCTGTCAATTGGCCACATGACAGGAGTACATGCAGATAAATACCAGGACCCTGGCATGTACTGTACAATGGTCCCACCCTTGAAGCACAACACTGAGTCCCCTGAAGCAATGCTGGCCCACATCCCATGCACCTTCACATGTAAGGGCACAGTTCCCACGTGACACTATGCCCAGACAGAAACAGCAACACCTGGCAAACAGATGAGAAGGGGGCAAGTCACCAGAGAGGGACATGGGTCCTGGACTAACTGAACATGTACTGTTGAGGTGTTACCAGGCCAGAGGGGGCACATAGCATGTCAGACACAGCACACAGTGCAGTCATGTACTCACCCCCTCCTTGCTGCTGTCTGGCCTTCAGCTGCCCATCCAGGTCCGGGAAGACCACCGCCAGGATCCGGAGCATGTGGGGGGTCAGGGTCCGGTGTCCGCCCCTCCTGCGTGGAGGCGACAGCTTCAGCTGGACCCGTGCGATCCTCCGGGTCCAGCCCCGAAGGTCCTGCCACCTCTTTTGGCAGTTGCGGATCCTGCGCCTGTAGACCCCCACGGATCTCACCGCCCGGACGATGCTCCTCCAGATATCATGCTTCTTCTGAGCAGCAACCTGTGAGGATGACAAAGTGCAGAGGACATTACTACACTGGCAACATATTAGTGCAACACACAGGCAGTCACACATGTGGGCATCAGCAAGGCTAATGAGGTACACAGGTGGTGCAACTATGGTTGAGGGACCGGTGTCCAGCACTCACAGCTTTGAGACATGGCCTGGGAAGGGGACCTAGTGACAATACACCTTGCACTGCACTGCAACTGTGCAGTACATGTGGGTGCCCCATTTGTGGCAAGAGCAGTAGTCAGTGGGCAACCAAGCCACTGGTGTACACACTAATGCTGCTGCTGGTCAGACCAGTAGCACAATTAGCAAAGCAGTGGACAGCACACTCACCTGCTCCCCTGGTTTCCCATAGAGCTTGGTGTACTGCGGCAGGAGCCCGTCCAGCAGGGCCTGGTTCTCCTCCTCACTGAAGGCTGGGGCCCTCTCCACAGTACGTGCCATCATTGAAGCCAGAGGAAGCAGAGACAGCAGCAGTGATGATCTTGATGTGCTCCAGTAGCATGTGGTGCAGGCAAGTGGGTTCTCTGGGGGTCAGGCAGCCTTATATCTGTGCTGTGGAGGCATGTCTGCCCTGGGGTACAAAGGGATAGGTCCAAAAAGCTTGCATCCTATGAATTTGGCCAATCCATGGGATAGCACGACTCGTACACGCCTTCAGCATCATTTAAAACATCACCTCCATGACACACTGGCAATTGCAACAATGTTGTACGACTCCAACTGAATTTCCTGCACACGCCTCGTTCAAATTTCAGATCCGCGTCCATCACCATGACAGCTCATGGCCAATGAGGGTGCAGGGCCCGGCAAATGACTGTACTACGCGGATTTTGAATGGCAACACACACCCGTCTCCATCAGATTCAATGGGCAAGACGTGCGCGCGGCTCGGTCATACACGACCGACGCGTCACACGCGTCCGTCGCCATTGCAATGTGTGTCCCTGACATGCGTGCGGCTCGGTCATACACGACCGACGCGTCACACGCGTCCGTCGCCATTGCAATGTGTGTCCCTGACATGCGCGCGGCTCGGTCATACACGACCGACGCGTCACACGCGTCCGTCGCCATTGCAATGTGTGTCCCTGACATGCGCGCGGCTCGGTCATACACGACCGACGCATCACACGCGTCCGTCGCCATTGCAATGTATGTCCCTGACATGCGCACGGCTCGGTCCGAACAAGTTATTTGGGTTTTGGGGACATTGAACGTGTCGGTCAGCCTTGCTGTCAATTCCTGACAGATGCCATCCTCTGTCACTAGCTAGGGACTATGGGGCACACCAATGGCACCACTGCCTGTGCCACAGTGTGTCCCCGGTCATGTATGGCTGCCTCTTATGTGTGTGTCTGGGGGCACAGGATGTGTTTGGTCGTGTGCCACTTGTTGACAAGCACTCCCAGGCTGGACCCAGATGTGGGTGGACACATACATGTGTGGTGTGCCCATTGCCACAGGGGGGTGCAGCAATGCAGTACAGGACATTGGCAATGGACACAGTCCCAGCCAGGAGGTGCGTGTGTGTCGTGTCACATGTACCCTGTCTCATCAGTGTTAGTAGCTTCAACGCAGGGTGAACCAGTGTCGACATTGTGATGTCCATACACTATCTGTGTGCATGTGGTGTGATCTGTCAGTGATCCAATGTGAGCTGATCCACACATCACATTGGTTTGTACATGCACAGTGTTGTTGTGTGGGGGTGGCACAGACACCTACATATGTCCACTTGTGGCGACAGGGCACATGGACTGTGGCTAACATGCTTGTTGTATGTAATGTCAACGATACGTCACATCATGCCTGTGTAACTGTCAGTCAGGGAGCTGTGATGTGGAGAAAATATCTGTCCTCACTAGTCACTGTGGGCTTTGTGTGGTAGGTGGCAACAGGGCAGATGTACTGTGCTAGGGCCCATTGCTTTGTCATGGCACAACAGGGGCCCTGTCATGTGCACATCTTGGGCTTCAATGTGCGTTGATGCCATGTATGGGACATTAGTGTCTGTAACCTGTGGCAACCACCTCAGCTCATTGTGTTATGTGTTTGTTTATGATGGGCTGTGTTGCTGTGGCTTTGTGACATTGCTGGAGGGTGTGCCTTCATCCTTTGTTTCTGTCTGTACTGCAGGGCCCCAAATGTACCTAGGCCATTCCCGGACCTGGCAACGATGGTGGAACGTGAGTCCATCAGAAAGTACCGTTTCACCAGGGCAGTGATTGAGGAGTTGGCAGGGCAGTTGGGCCCACACCTGCAACCTGGCCGGCCATACCCGACGGCACTGACCCCCAAGGTGAAGGTGATGGCAGCCCTTCATTTCTTTGCGACGGGTACCTTCCAGTACACTGTGTCTTCTGGTGGAGGGATGTCGCAGACAATGTTCAGTCGGGTGCTTCGGGATGTGTTGGAGGCCATGTTACATTTCCTGGACCTGTACATCTATTTCCCCACACCCCAACGACTTGCAGACATAAAGGGTGACTTCTATGCCCTGGGGAGGATGCCAAATGTCATAGGCTCCATTGACGGGACACATGTGGCTTTGGTGCCACCACAGGCACATGAGCTGCCATACAGGAACCGCAAGCATTTCCACTCCATCAATGCTCTGGTGGTTTGTTTGGCGGACATGACAATCTCCCATGTGTGTGCCCGTTTCCCTGAGTCTGCACATGATGCCTATGTGATGAGGAGTAGTCGTGTCCCTAGACTGATGTCACGGATGCAGAATCTACGTGCCTGGCTTGTTGGTGTGTACTGACTTTTCCTCATTGTGTGTGCCTGCCAATTGTGTGCTACCTGTTTTTCTCCAACTCCTCTAATGTGCATGTGTCTGTATGTAGGTGACTCTGGATATCCCAACATGCCATGGTTGCTGACACCCCTGAGGAACCCTGTGACACCAGCCGAGATGCGCTACAACCAGGCACATGGTCGTACCAGGAGGGTGATAGAGCGGACATTTGGACTCCTGAAGAGCCGCTTCAGGTGTTTAGACAAGACAGGAGGTGCCCTCCCGTATGCCCCTGCTAAGGTGTGCCGGATCATCATCGTAGCATGCATGCTGCACAATCTGGCAGTGCGAAGGGAGTTGCCCCTCATCTAGGATGACAATGACCAACACCCGCCACCTGTGGAGGATCCTGGCCTGGGCCAGGATGCCAGTAGCGATGATGAGGCTGCGGAGGATGTCCGCACACAGCTCATCAACAACTTCTTCTCCTGAATGTGAGTATACAGTGATGTGTTGTAAATGTGTTGTGTGTGCATGTTTTGTGTGTGTGGTGCACCTTGCGTGTGGCTGTGTGCTACTTGTGTGGATGCCTGCAGTGATGTGTCCATCCAGTTTACCTGTACTCCCCACCAGTTGTGTGATGATTAGTATTTTGGGGTGGTGTAGTCTGTGATTTGTGTTTGCCATGTGTGTTGCAGTTGTATGGCGTCATGCAGTGTTAACAATTGTGTTTCTGTCTGTCCTTCACAGGGTACTGTGGCTGTCGTTTGGTGTACAGAGACCCCTGATGCCCATGCTCCACTGCCAGGATGGAGTCATTAGTGTCCCGACGAGTGATGTGCCAGGCACCCCAGGACTTCCGTAGTTATCCACTTGGTGACCGTGTGCCCACTGTCAGGTGTTGCTAGCTTGCATGTGTGTAATAAGGGACATGTGGCAATTGCCTGACAATAAACTGTGCTGCACCTTCTGATGTGTGTTGCTTGTGCCTACACATCAGACTGACATTGACGTACTGCACTTGTGGGCATGTCACCACTGACTCAGGTTGGCTGTGTAGTTTGTGCATATCACAGGCTTGCTTGTCAACATTGATGTTGGCAATGAATTGGTTGGACGTGGTGGGCATGTGTAAAGTAGACCTGGTGGTGTGTCTCCCACATATGTGGCACATTGGCCTGACTGACATGACAGTGTACTCATCACAGTACAGGTTTGCATGCACAGTGTTCTTCAGCACATCCAGATCTACATGCCACTGGCAACCTCTCAATCACCACAGAGTCACGTCTTGTGTTTAGGTGAATTTATTAGCACATAAGTGGGGATGGTGCTCAGGATTGGGAGTGTTGTCCGTTGGCTTTAGGATCCAAAGTTCACAGATAACAAGTTAGGAGTGTTGGTAGATGAAATGTCTAGAGTACAGTCCACAGTCATTAAGCACATTGTTCCAACTCAGACCCTCCATGTCATGTGGGGGAGTACGATGTCGTACAACAAGGTGAACGGTTTGCACACAAAGGTCACTGTCCACAACAGGTGTTGGTTACCTGGGGGATGTGCATGGGCATCTTCATCTCACTTGTTCCTCACCGGACGACCCCTCTTCTTCTTCTCAGGGGGAGCCTCACCTGCAGGCTGCTGCCGTGCACGGGGCTTCCACCAGACCCCCTCACTCCCTGTGGCAGTGGCAGATGTTGTTGCCCGAGATGTAGTCGTCGCACAGGGAGGTGGGCTCAAGTTGGTGCTGATCTGGCGGAGGCAGGTCAACATTTCCCGGTGCACCACTGCTATATCTTCCATGGTATCCCACTTGGACTCCATATTTGACAGGTGTGTTTCAACACGGGACATGTGGGAGTCCAAGCGGGCATGGTGGGCAGCCTGCTGTTCTTTGATGTCCGTGAGGATCCCCACTACCTGGCTGAACCCTCCGGTGCTCTCCTGGTACGCATCCATGATGCGTTCCAGGTGGGTGTCATCCTGCAGACCCGCACCCTCAGTGGAGCCTCTGCTCGGCCTCCCACCCTCCCACCACCCCTCGCCACACGGCCAGCACCTGTGGTGTTCCGCACAGGTGTCACAGGGGGACCTTGGATGTTGTTGCTGTTGTCAGGTGCCCTGGTGCCCTGTGACTCTGTGCCGTCTGATGGTTCGGTGGGTCTGTCCGTGTTGGCAGGGGTGGCTTGCGGTGTATCAGCAGTTGCAGGGGTGGTTTCAAGGGGGCAGGTGAATGTTGCCGAGGGGCTGCATGAGGGCCGAGACCGGAGGGGCCAGCTTGGGTGTCGTCCGACGAGGTGTGAGACTGGGCGCCACCGGAGCCAGGTGGGTCCACCGGAGCCTGGGACTGGGACTCTTCCTCATCTGTGGTTGAGTCCACATCTGCCCCTGTGTTTGGAAGGAAGACACAATGTTAGTGATGTATTCATGGACATCAATGGTTCATACACATGACATTGGCCACTGTGGTTGGTGTTGCATGCCTGTCCATTGCATCATCCTACTTTGTCACTGCGGGAGATTTCCATTAGTGTGGTGCATTCACCTGACACCCTGAGGCACTTTGGTTGTCAAGTCTAGCTGTCTGCCTGCCTGGCATCTTAATTGCACGCTGGATTGTACTGTGCCATTCCTGCACTGGTGCTGACACATGCCTGACACAGGTGTTTCATCCCTGTCAACATTTGTGCTTTGACGCTGGCATCCTTGCAAAGGCACCTAGTTTGGGATCTCTGTTTGGGGCATGTGTGATGCCAGTTTGTGTCAGTCAATGTGCATCACATTAGTGTGTCTGCACAACCTGGTCATAGTCCAGCATGCCCAGGTTGTCCTGATGTTCTCTTCTGTGTTGTCTGTGTCCCCAGTCCACATCCCATTTCACACAGGTGATGGTGTCACTGTTGCTAATTGAGTTGTGTGTGAGTTTTGTGTTTGCACACATGCTTTGTGATGTCAATGTCCTCCATGGTGGTATGGACTGTTCGCTGCGGCTGTCTTTCTTTACTAGAGTCGTGACCAGAGGTGTGTGTTCGGTTGCTTCAGCTGTGACTTGCATGCCTGCTCCAGTGCAGCCCATGTTAGTCCTTGTGTCCCCAGTGTCCATGTCAGTGAGTGCTGTGTGGTGTGGATGATGCCTACAATACTGGACAATGTCTGCGTTTCATGTGGCTGACAACGGGTGTTTGAGTGTATGTCAGCATGCTACAGTGTGAGGGATGTTGGTAGGTCCATTGTAGTCAGTCAGGTGTCCCCTGTCACTGCTGTGTATGTGAGTTGCTGTGTGTTTGGATCTCTGTGGTAGGTCTGCATTTCTGCACTTGTCAACTACAATCCGCGCCTACCTGTCCAGGCCAGAGGGGGTCCCTGGGACACTGCATCCCCGGAAGTTGAGTGCAAAGGTACATTTGCAATAGCTGGCAGTGTGACTGTGATTGGGTTGGTCAATGCGTGTGTGTGACTAGCAGCCTACTCATACATTGTATCCATGTGTCAGCCATCTTGCCCTGCTCTTTGGTTTGGCAGTGTGTGTTCCCAGGGCTGCTGTTAGTTTTTGCTGGATAGATGTGATTTGCAGCTGCCTCATTGGTTTTCTGTGTCATTGCAGTACCTCCTCCTCCCCCAGGGGCCAGGCAATTCACACAGAGACATGCTTCAATGTCGGTGAGTGTGGGTTGATGTTGAGGTTGTGAGTCAGTGGTGTAGTGGTGGTTGTACACAAGTGGCAACAGTCCCTGTACGTCACACAGCAGTAGCCAGTATGGTGGGTCTTGGGTGTTGTTTGCATGAAGTGTGGGTAAATGCCTTCTCCCAGGTGAGTTGTGTGGAGTTTGTGTTGAGGGGTGTGTGACAGCACATGGTGGTGGGCATGGTCAGAGCTGGCAGTGCTTCTCCCTCCATGGCCAGATGGGCCACTATTGTGTATGCTTCCCTTGCAGGGAGTGGCAGTTGACTTTCAGGATGTCAGGCTTCAGGGTCCTGCATTTGGTATGTGCACATAGCCCATCAGGGCCTTGTGCTCCCCACAGCAGGACCCAGTGTCAGCCATCTTGAGGGTACATTTCCACTGCCTGTGAGGTGCGCATGGTTCGAAGTGGTGTTGTTGGTCCATTTGTGAGGGGGGCTATTGGCTGTGACTACAACTCCCATCATGCTTTTGGCTACATTGACTTCCCAAACATCCCCGAGCTTCCTTCCTGTGGGTCAGGTTCCCTGTGAGGTGGTGTGACAGTGGTGGCAGACTGTGTGGCAGTGTCTGTTGGGGTTTTGTGGCACTGAGTTGCTCTGATTTTTGCTAAGTTTGTACACGTGATGACATAGTTCAATGTTGGTATGAGATAGCAGGTGTTGTGTTGCTGTGCCAGGCATATGGCTGTAGGGATGACTTTGTTTGTGTTACTGTGGCTTTGTTGACGGAAGTTGTTTTGCCTGTCCCCTTGACGGTGACATGTGTACATGGCCCCACAATCTTGAGTCTCTTATTTGTGTACTCACCAGGCTCTGGGATGTCAGTCAGACCATGTATGCTCTCCGGTGGTAAGATGGCCTGCACCTTCTCCTCCCAGGACCGGAAGTAAACGGGTTTGGCAGGGGGGCCACTGCCGGTGTGCTTGCTGAGCTTATGGTCCTTCTCCAGCAGCTTCTTGACCCTCCTGCGCACGTCATACCACCTGTTCTGGCAGTCGTCCTTTGTGCGCAAACAAGGTGCTTGTGCGTTCACCTTGTTGACGATTCTCTCCCACATCTTGGCCTTCTGGGACATGGGGGTCTTCTGTACTAATGTGCCAAACAAATGTGGCTCTACTCTGATGATTTCATCTACCAACACTGTCAACTCACTATCTGTGAACTTTGGATTCTTCTTGGGGGGCATGGTGGTGGTGTCGAGGGTGGTGGGGTTGGTGGTGGTGGTTGTGGTGAGGGGGGTGGATGTGGGAGTTGGGGTAGTGGTGTTGGGGGTGGTGGGGGTGGTAGTGGTGAGGGGGGTGGATGGGAGAGTTGTGGTAGTGGTGGTGGGGGGTAGGGGGTGGTGGTGGTGGTGGTAGTAGTGGTGAGTGGGGTGGATGGGGGGTTGGGGTACTGGTGTTGGGGGGTGGGGGTGGGTTGGTGATGGTGAGGGGTGAGTGGATGGGGGTTTGGGGTAGTGGGGGTGGTGTTGGTGGTGAGGGTGGGGTGGATGGGGGGTTTGGGGTGGTGGTGGGGTGGTGGTGGTGGTGATTGGTGTGTGTGTGTGTGAGGGTGCAAGTGAGGTTTGTGGGTGTGTGTGTGTGAATGCTGTTGGTGAGATGGCAATGGTGTGTGTCAGCAGAGTTGTGTGTGTGGAGGTTCTCAGGAAATGGCATTGGCTCATGGGAGTGATTGGTGGCCTTTAAATATGTTGAGTTGTGGGTGTGTCTCTCTTAATTGATTTTATTTTTTTAAATATATTTTCGTTGTCAGTGCTTGTTTGGTCCTTTTTTTGTGTTTGGTCAGCTGTTGTTTGTGTGTGTGTACGAGATGTTCTTCTGACCGTGCCGGACGCTGCTGGTGAGTCGTACAGGCTTCTCCGAGCCTTTCACGCTGTTGTTATGCTGTGTTGTGTATGTCGTGTGCGACTCGGTCAATGGGCGTTCGACTCGGTCGTGGGCGTTCGTTTCGCTCGCGGGAGTTCGAGTCGGTCGCGGGCGGAGTCCGTTGGTTTGAGTGTTTGTATCGTGTGCGTGTCGGTCGTGCGGCGTGTGCTCCATGCGAGTCGTTCTTGTTTCCCACGTATGGCATCGTACTTTGCAACTCGTACGTCACGGGTACGTGTCGCTCGGCTCCGTTCCGGGTACGTGTCGGACGGTACTGCTCGAGGGCTTTTTCCGGCCGGAGGCTATTTTTCCGTACGGCTCCGTCGTCCGGTTCATATTCGGGAGAGTCGGTTGGAATTCACAGGCTTTCCATCGTACTGCGCGGGTCGTACGGCGGCGAGACGTGTCGGTCGGTACTTTATCCCGGGACGTGTCGGTCGGTTCACTTTACAAACGGAATCGGAATCGACCCCTTAGTATTGGCCACATACTGTGGTTTGATGAGGTCAATGGACACAAATCTTTTCTCCTTTCTTCCAGAAAGGGGCGGCAGAAGTACTGTTCTTGTTCCTTGAACTGCTAGGACAGGTACTGGTTGTCTGTAAGAAGGTCCAAATTCCTTCTTGTCCGCAATCTTTTCTCTGACTAGATCCCCAACTTTTGGAATCCAGACAGGCCTTGCTGGGACAGCCGGTTTTTCCCCAGTGGTGGTTGGCTGCAGGAATACGTTGCTTTGTTTCGATCTTAGTTCATTGAGTTCCTGTAAAACAGCCGAACGATCTTTGATATCAAACGGTTTATTTTCCACCACTGTGCCTACGTGATCGAGGTCTGGTACCCACATTCTTGTCCCAAATAGGACCTCATATGAAGTGACCCCCTAGAGAACTTCTTGGCAGGTTATTCAATGAGCGTTGGACCCCATAAAGATGTTTGACCCACCCATCACCCGAACCTAATACCCTAGCTGTTATAGACTGCTTTATGTCCCGGTTTTTCCTTTCCACAACCGAATTTCCCTCAGGATGGAATGGAGAGGAGTACCGCAATGCAACGCCCAGACTGGCCATGGCTTCTTTGTAAGCCCGAGAGCTAAACGCAGGGCCCTGGTCAGAATGTAGCGTGCCTATTGTGTATGTGCCGATAAAGACTCGCAAATCTTTTATAACAGTTTGAGCGTCAGCCGAGCGCTGAGGCCATATCCATAGGAACCTTGATTTAGAATTTGTGGGATTGCACTTGTCCATGAGGACGCCTGTGCATAGATAGTCTAATGCTGTCTAACAATGGTGTCTGTAATGGGCAGCTACATTCGTAGCATGGTGTCTGGTGGCTTTCTCGCTGTAATTTACAGTCTAAGCAGTTATTGATGAATATGTGTATTTCTGTATTCATTCCAGGCCACCAGTACATCTCTTTTAACGTCAAAATTGTTTTAGAGATCCCTTGATGTGACAGACCCACCCCCAAATGTGCTTCATAAATCAAAGCTGCTCTACGTTCCATGTTTGGAATTACCCTATCCCCCACTCCAGGGATTCGAGCAAAAGGAACGTTGTTTGCATCAATTACATAAGAGTACTTGAGTGGAAACTTTTTTGGTAACGCTGCACCACTGCCTTTGCTTGTAGCATTGACAGCCAACATTATCTCACTGTCTATTTTTGTTTTTGAATGAGTGATCGCAGCTACGGAAGCCGTCTGAACAGCCCTCTTTGCGGCTTCATCAGCCAATGAATTCCCTGCAACGTGAACGCCATCACATTGATGACTCAGTGTGTGGATCACGTGAGCCTTTGGTAGTTCGTTTTTCAACTGAACTACTTGTTCCCAAAGCGTTTTGTGCTTTATTGTGCCACCTTTCGCATCTTTGAAACCATTTTCAAGCCAGCTTTGTATATATTCATTATACGACTGCACACAGTAAAAGGAATCGCACACTATTAGTGTGGGGAATTCTCAATCTGTACTTTCAAGTGCCAGTTTGAATGCTTGTAGTTCAGCTCGCTGAGCTGTACAATCTCCTAGAGATTGAGTTTTTGTGACCATAGGTCTGAAGATGCCATCTCGCATGCGACCTTTAACGATTGCACACGCTGCACTGTAAGCTTGCTTACTCCCTGTTGCGGGCTGTGCGAATCCGTCAGTGTAAATTATAAATTCGTACTGATTGAGAGGCAGGATTTCAGTGGGTAGAGGACATTCTTGTTCATATTGCAGGAATGCTTGTGTTTTTAAATCAGGATCAAAAACATATTCAACATCTGTTGCAGCAAGATAATTAACCCATTGTATCCATCTCGGATGTAATGCTTTAGCATTTGGAATGCTTCCTTTTGTGACCGCTTCTAAAGCTGGTACTGGGGTTACGACAATAATGCGTTTCCCTTGTGCTAGGGCTCTTTCTTTTGCTACAGCGGTTTGAACTGCTGTCAGAATTTTTTCAGTTGAAGTGAAGCGCATTTCCGCTTGTGTATACAAATGAGATTTGTATGCAATTGGTATCTTTTCACCCTCGTTAAATGTTAAGTAGGTGAATCCGCATTGACCCGAAATTATTCGGATCACTAAGTTGCGTTGACTTATGCGTGTTTGTAAGTGATTTGTTGCCAACATGTTAGCCTGGAGTGAATGCAAGATTTCTGTGTGTTCCTGTGTCCAGTTTTTGATTGAAAAATCAGGTTTGATTAATGTGTAGAGAGGTTTAACCCTTTCTGCGTAATTTAGAATGTATGTTCTTCCAAAATTGAGGAAACCCAGGATGGATTGTAAGTTCTTTTGCCTTTTTTGGAGGTTGGAGCAGCGCACATTTCTCCAGAAAGTTAGCTGCCAAGCTCTTGCCCTCACTTGAAAGCTCATATCCTAGAAATAGGACATTGAAATGGGCAATTCTGGACTTTTTAAAGTTGAATTTGTAGCCCTCAGAGGCGAATCCCAATATAATGGTGCTCACCCTGTTCAAGTGTTTGTCCAGGTCATCGTCTGTCAGATAGATATCATCGACATAGGACAATGCCTCATTGTCATAAATTTGTAGTAACTCCGTTACCCTCGCTGAGAATAACCCCGGGCTGTTCTTGAACCCTTGTGGGAGTCGACAAAATTGACGCTGGGTCCCCATTATGGACAAAGCTGTTAAGTACCTGCTTTCAGGTGCTATGTTTTGACAAAAGAAACCATTTGAGATATCTAATGTGGTTTTATATTTTTACGCACAATGTTATTCATTAATGCTGTGCTATGTGCATTTTGCACTGCAAATGTTTTAGAACAAGTGTTTAAGTGTCTGTAATCCAAAACTAGACAATATGTGTTGTCTGGTTTGGAGACAGGAAACAAAGGATTGTTCATTGAGGAGGTGCATGTTTCAATCACCCCTTGGTATTCAAGTTGATCTAAGATCTCCCTGACCTGTTTTTTAGCTTCTTGCTTTATTGGATACTGCCTCTGTGCAGTTGGTTCATGTTTCAGATGTATTTTATGGTGAGGGGTGTCCTCATCCCATCCTACATGATTTTTATATAATGCTGGGGCCTGGGCTACTGCCCATTTCCTGGCATATGTATATTTTAGGTGAATTGGAATATGGTTGGAGAAGGCAGGCATAATAATGTCCTCGCCGTGTGGGCACTCCCTGACAAATTGTGGTGGCCAGTCTTTTTCTGCTAGAAGTATGTCATAGCCCCTTGATAGTTTTTCCCAAAAAAGTGCTTTCACCTGTCTTGGTATGTCTCCCTCCATCCGGAGTGTTATTTCATATAACTTTTGTGGAGTACTAACCCTGGTGTCTACAGTCTCAACTGTAATGTACTCATTCAAGTCCACTATCTCCAGAAGTTCCTTCAGGTTCTGGCGAGCTATTGTGACTTCTGCTGTACTGTCCAGCATTGTCTGAGCCCATTCTCTGTTCTTGAGTTGTGTTCTCAGTATCCTCGGCATGTCTGATCTTTAGACCTGCTACTTTCTTTTTGGAGAATTGAGGTTTTGTTTTGTTTTTTGTAGCGTGTTTTTCGTCCTTGGATTTCACGCGTTCTTCTCTATGTTCTGACCGTCCTCTTCTTTCCGATGTCTGTGACGAGATCTGAAAGGTACGAGAGGAACGTGTATCAGTATCTTGATACCTGTCAGGCTTTTTCAAATTATCCCTATTCCTGAGGTTATACCTCCTTTCAGAGTGCTCCTTTTGAGGAGACCTACCTCGGGATTGAGAACGTTTCTCGTTTGAATTTTGTTTGTTAGTCTCCCACTTCTATTTAGACGATGTAGGAGTTTCTTTAATGGAGTCCTTCTCAGGACTTTCAGATAGTTTTGGCTTCACTGGTCTTCCACCCAAACTATCTCTGCCTAATTCTGCATAAGATTGTTCTATTATTCTGGGTAGCTCAGTTTGATGTTCTGTAACATCAAATTCCCTTAATTTTTGGCGGATCGCCACTGCTGCTGCCTCCCCTCTAATATTAGATAATATTATTGTTGAGACCTGGTCGAAATTTTTCAGTAATTTCATACCTAAATTTAGAGCAGGCTCTGCCCCATATTCGTTTTGAATTTGTTTCAGGACATCTGGTATTACCGCAATTGACGGAATCCCATGTGTTTTAGTATAGATGGCAGCAAAGACTGAGCCCCAAGTGGTGCAGTCTTCCAGTTGTGGTGTGATCCCCATCGGTAAACTGATGGTTAGGATTCTGTGTTTCTCATACGGGCTAGTATTTGGAAATACTGCTTCGATTTGAGTAATTTTTTGAGCTATCCAGAATGGAATTTGCTCACGTTTGTGGGCATTTTACCCATGACTGCGTATAGAGTCTGTGGTGTAAATTTTAGTGTGTTTCCCTGTTGAGGAGTTTGATTTGGAAGTGTCAATGGTGGTTGGACTGTGAAAGTCCGCATGACATATTGGACCAATTGTCTGTATATTTTTATTAACTCTTGTAGTTGAGTAAGTAGTTCCTCGTCTGACATTATATCAAGTTCAGGATGAGGTGTGTAGCCGGCTAGAATCGGCCATGTTGCTCCTGGTCTACCTAGTGGACCGAGCCTGGTAATGTTTCTGTGATGTTTTAGGGCGCCTTTAAACCAGAGCTGATGCTCCTGGTATGTTAATGGAATTTCTATATCCTCGAAAGGAATATATTCCTCTGGTGGATCATCTTCTTTGTAGAAGTGAAACAGTTTTGTTACTGGATTGGATTCAGGAAATATTACCCATGAATAGAATACCTCTGTCTGAAATGATTCGTGTGCCTCTATCACGAAAACTGCTCTACCGCCTCTTGGTGGTAGGCCGTGTTTTATGAGTTTTAGAGTGATGGCTCTTCTTAAGTTCGGATGGATGTCTATAACACCCTCCTCGGTTCCATCTAAACCTGTAATGTTAAAAGCTCTTAAAGCTGGCTGACCCATAACTTCACTGTTGTCGGAGTCAGGCATTTTGTTTTTCGAAAAATGTAGAACAAGTTTCAAGGAAACAAAGATAAGGTGCACAATATTGTGGAACACTGTATCCTCCAACGTTGAGCCAACCAAACAGCTAATATATAGGGTGCTTCCCTATGTAGCCGTGGCGGATACTTAACCCTGCCCACTCCAGACGTCTTTTGGAGTATATGGGTAGGGGTCTCTGAGAGAAAAGGCACGGCTGAGTTACTCAGTATCTAACGTTAAATTACCGCCTTACCAAACCGTTGGGCGCCATGTAGTGTAGCTCCTATTTCCCTAATAGGCTCTGCGCATTGGAATAATATACCCTATAGGTTTGACATATGACTAAGGTCAGTATGTCCCTATCGAGTATATTAAACTTAATTACTTGTGCCAGCTAGCTCAGAGGCCACTAGAAACTCCTTGATAAACAAGAAGGGAGTAGTTTCTGGCAGCCGCAAAACATGACAACTTTGTTTCCCTTTAGAATCAGAACGTGTCCCAGAGTCATGGAAACAATAGATAACCATTTCACTCAGCTCAATCGTGCATGCTTAGTTTTCCTCAAAGTTACACAGAAAGAACAGACGGGCGTTTCAATAAAAGATTTATTGAACAGTCTTGTTTCTCGTGTAAGTAATATGTGCAGTTACGATCACAAGACAGTATGCAAGATAAATAATGTACAGCGTAAGCAGTTGAAATAAATAATACTGCGCTAGCATGATCTTTAGTAGATATTCATTTACATAAATAACATAGACTAAAAATGCGAGTACTCATATGATGCGTTTCTAAGCTAGTTCTACCCCAATGGACCTAACCTAACCTAGGTGTAGGGAGAGGTATGAAGTAGGTGAAGTATTCCTTACTATGGTATACTAAGAGTATGTTAAGCCTAGTATGCCTAGTATGCCAAGAGTCCCTCTAGGTTTCTAGTCAGATCCATACCTTAAGAATGAGAGAGGTGGGAATATCTTGCCAGACTCGAACTCCAACACCCCGTGAGGGAAGTCAGATCACTGGAAGCTGGACTCTCTGCGTGCAGGGATGACAGCGTCTTCTCAGTGCATCAGGCCGGGAAACGGGCTCCTCTGAAGTCGAGGTCTCCTCTGATTTACAAGGGCTAGTGAAGGTATATTTATACCTGAGAGGTACCTCAGAATGTTAGCATTGACGTGAATCGGACGGCGGAAGACGTCATGAATGAACCCCTAAGGTATAACGGTTCATGCATAATAGATGAGTCCTTGAAGAAATCAATAGTCCTGTGCTAGGGAAACTCCCGAAGCCTAAGGGTCTGTTCTTCAAGAACTCGTTGTGACGTTAGGGTGGACGGATGTCGGAGACCATGCTTGTATTTGGAGTGCACGGTTTAATGCCTAAATAAGGACTGGGATTTTATGCCTATATAAGGGCAGGGCGAATTGTGCCTATATAAGGACATGATACAGGAAAACCCATGTACGGACACCCTAAGAGGAATACAACAAGTCCAACACCCCTCCTCATCCAAACGTGCTGTGCTTTCCTGCCAGACTGCTAATTCCTCAATCGTAGCTTCACTCTGTATCTCCTTGACGCTTTCCAGCATATCCTCAAACATGGTGACCTCGGGCACCCACCTAGCGGGACCTGCTACAAACATCTTTTTCATCTTCATTCGGGCTGTCTCCTTAGCTGTCTGGTCTGTAAAGGCAATCCCCTTACCCACATTGTCAGTAATTGTCTTGTGGGCGCTGCACTTTACTATCGCTAATTTCTTGGGGAGTGTCAAAGCCGACAAAAGCCTATGTATAAGAGGGCCATGCTGTATTTTTATCCCATGGGAAGTGAGAAACCCTCTCTCTGCCCAGAGCCGTCCAAAATTATGGGCGACTCCGAAGGCATACTGACTGTCCGTGTAGATAATGACAGCCAGTCCCTCACTCAACTCACAGGCTCAAATAAGGGCAACAAGCTCTGCAGCTTGGGCCGACTGATAGGGAACTCATGACATCTCAACTACCGTGTAGAGTGTTGTGATTGCATATGCTGCAGTGGTGGTCCCAGCTGGTAATTTGAAACAAGAGTAAAGTAAGTAAGTCTATTTTTATATAGCGCAGCTACTCACCCTTACGGGTCTCAAGGCGCTGGGGGCCGTTGTGGAAATTAAGTGAGCTATTGCCCAGAGTCACATGGTGCTGAGCTGAGCTGCCGCCGGAGCCGGGGATCAAACCGTGAACCCTGTGCTCTGAAGTCAGCTGCCCTGGCCGCTGCACCACACCTCTCCACCAAGAGCCATCAACATATCGTTCTCCTTGGGGGTCAGATAAGGGAACATCAGTCAAGTCTACCCGTCCCTTTGTCTCTTCCTCAGTCCGAAAAATGCAATCATGTATGTCAATTTCCTCACTCTCAGAAGGGAGGGGTAGTAACGTGGCTGGGTTCACAGTGGCACATCTTTTAATCGTGACATGTGGTGCAAAGAGAGTTAGCTCATAACCGGTCAGACGTGCACTGGTGAGGTGCTGCGTCTTGGTCTTATTCAAAAGGGTATCCACAGCATGGGGGGCCATGACTGTGAGGTCACCATCAAGTCCAAGCCCAGCCGATTGCCTTATAGAGACGGCCACAGCCGAGACCGCTCTTAGACAGCTCGGGAGGGCTCTTGCGACAGGGTCAAGAAGAGCAGAAAATAAGCACACATCCGTTGGTTACCTCCAAAGGCCTGTGTTAAGACAGAGAGCGCACAGCCAGCCGTCTCGTGTACGTACAGCACGAACGGCTTAGCATAGTCAGGCGTACCAAGCACAGGCGCAGAGCAAAGCCCAACTTTTAATTGCTCAAAAGACTGCTGACATTCAGGCATCCAAGGCAAGGGTTCATGCACATCTTTAGTGGTTAAGGCCAGCAGGGGCTTTGTTAGTAACAAATAGTTAGCAATCCATTGGTGACAATAAGAAGCAATGTCAATAAAAGCGCGCACATCCCTCTGAGTTTTAGGCATAGGTATTTTAACAATGATACTGATGCGCTCAGGGGTCAATCTCCAACCCTCCTTCGACAGTAGGTGACCTAAGTAGGTGACCTCCTGTCGACAATATTGAAATTTGGAAAGGGACACTTTATGTCCGTGGTGTGCCAAATGCAGCAACAATTTAACCGTACTGTCTTTGCAACCCTTTTCAGTGTCAGAAGCGATGAGAAGGTCATCTACATATTGGAGCAATACATTACCTGAAGAAAGGGTGAGGGAGTCCAATTGTGCTTTCAAAGCCTGACTATATATACTAGGGCTCTCAGTATAGCCCTGAGGAGCTCGACAGATTCTAAAGCTTCTGCCAGCGAGTGTAAAACCGAACAAGTGGCTGCTGTCTGGATGGATCGGAATACTAAAGAATGCATTTTTCAGATCAATGACAGAAAAGAATTTAACAGAGGAAGGAATCATCGTCAAAAGAGCAGTAATGTCAGGGACCACCGGGAACTGAGGAACCACAATTTTATTAATTTCGCGCAAGTCAATCACAAAATGATAAATATCAGGATGATCATCAGAGGAACCCGAAGGTGCCCTCTTAAGAATAGGAAGAATAGGGCTATTACACACATTAGCCGACGTCTCTTCAACTCCTAACTCAATCAAGTCCTGTATAATTTGCAACAAGGCTCGTTCCTCTGCTTGCGGTATTTTGTACTGAGGAATATGAGGCAAGATAGCATTATCTTTAATTTTAATGGAAACTGGAGGTATCTGCAATAGTCCTACATCCGTGTCACCCATTGCCCACAACGTAGGCGGCACGTCCTTAAATTCAGCAGGAAGGGGTGCATCTTTGGACAGATACTGCTTAGTACTGACCACATTCGGACCCATTGTCATATAAGCACCTTCCGGGGAACAATAAATAGTCGCGTGCAACTTCTTTAATAAATCTAAACCTTCAAATTTTCTCCGCAATTAGACGTCAACAAAAATGGCGAATCCACAGTAAAAGGACCTATAGTCAATGTAAGAGGCTTGGAAATGGGGCTCACAACCGGTACACCAGAAAATCCTACCGAAACATTATTATGGCCAGACAGAGCTGCCCTGGGGACCAGTGAACGAGAAATAGAGCTATTCATTGCACCTGTATCCACCAAACATTCCTTAGCTGAGCCATGCAAATCTGCAGTAACGTTAGGACCGCGCTGATTTACAGGTATCTGAACTGGTCCCTCACTCTGTCCCTGGCTGTCCTAGCTGTGAGACATTCCTGTCACCTCATCTATGTCATAATCATCATGGTAGTACTGTTTGCCCTTAGGGTCGTCAAAGTAGTTCTGGTCAGTGTGACCCTGTGAAGTCCCAACTGATTGAACTCTGTCCCGGCCACCGTCTCCGCGACCCAGTCCATGAGACCCTCGTCCCATTGGGACCGCCACCTTCTGCAAAAGCACAGAACACTCGCTGTGCCAGTGTCCCCCTTCCTCACAGTACGCACACTGGTTCGGTCCCACAGATGTACTATTCCCGCCTGTACGGGTAAGCTGTCAGGCTGTACCACCACGTCCTCTACCATTCCCTCGAGAAGCCTGTTGCAACAACACCTTCGTCTTCAATTCTTTATGTTTTTTCTCCACCTTTTCCTTCTCCTCATTTTCCCTGTGCTCATAATACTGTGCCATTCTCAATATTATAGAAGGGGAGGAGGTGGTCCAAGTGCTCTCCGAGGCCTGCAACCGAGTCGTGATCTCAGGAAGCAGGTTAGTAACAAATCTATTAACGAACAGTCGGACACCTCCTCCACCGACAAATCCTGGCCACTAAAATCCCAAAACACGCCTTCAAACCGAGTAAAAAAATCAGACACACTCTCATCTTTCTTCTGACGACATGCCGTTAACTTGTCCCAATCTACCCTTCTCAGTGGAATAAGAGAATGCATATACATAATAATTCGGCCAGGTAAAGCTAGTATTTCGACCTTAGGCTTCTCACCAGGCTTCCTGTCCTGGTCCCATGCTTTAATCTGATCCCAGGTACCACCCAATTCCACAACATGATCCTGTGTGTGCACCTGTCTCCAAATATCAACTGGCACCAGTAAACCAAAGAACATTTTAATATCCGCAAGAGTCATCACTGTCGATGAAGCGGCCTCAGTCAATTCCTTTTAATATGCAGTAGGATTTTTCCTAGGGTCGGGTAACGGAGTCTTAAGGGGCAAAACCTCACTCCTTTTCCATGGAGTATAAACCCATTGCTCTTGGAAACGGGCCTCTACCCTTGGTCTAATAACAGTATTCTGCTGATCCCGCAGCTCCGGTAGTTCAGGGTGATATATGGGGTGGACTTCCCTCATCGGAAACTGGGATACCATCTTCGGGCTTTTCTCAAGCAGCCTACCTCGATAAGCGACCAGCGTCGCTACATTACTAAAAACCTCACTGAGTGCCATATCAGCAGCATATACATGATCCCTAATATTATAAATAATCTGGGGTGCTACATCATTGAAACACTGTTCCCACAGTCCAATCAAAGTAGCCGACATGTGCTTAAGGGCATGCTGCTGCACAAATGGCTCATAATCTTTCATCACACCACACACATCTTCCACACTGTAAATGGGGTTACGAGCCCACTGGGTGGCCTTATTGGCTACCACCCTTTTCTCTTCATCTCCCACATCATATCATATCAATATCCATCCTAGTCGCTCCCTAGCTGCCGCCAGTCTCCGTCCACTAGTCCACGCACAGGCGTTCCGCTGCTCAGTAATGCACGGGGATGGAGTAACAGGGGAGAAGTAACAGCAGAAGTACGAGGCACCAACGTCGCTGCCGGCTGCGTCGTAGGTGTAAGGGCTGGCGAGAGAGATGCCGAAACAATAGGCGTTGCAGGGAGACTGGCAGTCATCGTAGCCGTAGAAGGCGAAATCAATGAAAGGGAAGGAGGCACAGTGGCCGAAACAGCTTGATCGAAAGCAGGAGAAGCAGAAGCAACAGAGACAGAAGGAAAGGATGTCTGGGGCTGGGGCATGGCAGGGTATATTCTCTGTGGGGCATATGGAGGTGGAGGTCGAGTATCTAACAATTCCTCCACAAATGCGTCATTTTCTTCTCGGGCAACATAAGACTTTTCACATTGTAATCGAAATCTCCTATCAGTACACTCTATTCCTTTTTTTATTTTCTCTCTATCATGCGCTGCAGCTTTTTGAGTCAATGTCTGCATTCTCCCCTTCCGGGACTCTTTCTCTGCTTTCATTCACCTCTGTTTAGCCTCCTTTTGCCATGTTCTGAGGGAATCAAACATCGACTGCCTACTCCTTTTCGCAAACAATTTTTCCTGCAGGAAATTAATTTTCTGTTCATCAAAAGTGCCCGTCAACGGCCACTGCAACTCGGCATTGTCCCTTGTATATTTGTGCCATAGCGTACTAAACATAATAGGGCCAATGCCATGTTTGACATACATGTCAAAATTTGGAGTGCCTTCCGGAGGCGCTGGCTGACTTTCTTCCAATTGAACATCAGCAGAACAACAACGACAGCCCAAACAAAACACCTTACTAAAGCACAGCATTTTTTAAAAGAAAACAAATTCGCTTAATTATGCCGAGCAGATATTTGCAAATATCTTTACCAAAGTCGGTCCACGGACCTCATCAAGTACAAATCAAAATGGTACCATGTTCATAAAGAACTCAAACAAATTCAAGCGCTTGTCCAAAGACGGTTTTCAGACCACGTCAAATACAAATCAACATGGCGCCATATTCACAAAGAACCAATGCAAACTCACCTGGTGCACACAGGTCAAACAAATGTATTCTCCACTGCTGACTCTTCGGACCAAACGGTCAGATCCTAGGGTTTCGCCGTTCAGGACCCCAGTCGGGATGATCGCTGGACGAGGCACCACCCGGTCAGACAGACGGGGCAGCTGCGAGTACAAGACTCTCTCGTGCAGGGATCCCCGGTCTGCCCATCCGACCCGACATGGCCCGACCTCCTCACCCGTCCGCAGGCAAGGATGGGTCACCTGATGGAGTCCCTGTTCGGGCGCCAAATGAAGGAAGTGACCCGATTAGGGTCACTCAGGTCACTCGCGACCACCTCTCAGCCTTCCATACAAATGAAGAGTCGGTCAGACAGTAGAGAATACAAACCAAAGGTATTTATTAGAGGTACACTCGAGTGGAGTCCGGTCTGACCAGCATCCTTAGATTGCGGCAGATGGACTGACGTCTGCCAACATGGTAACACATAATGTACATCTTCAGAACCACTAAAGACACGCCCAAACTGGAAATTTCCAGTTGGTTGCTAGTGAACAAAGGAGATACAGAAGGATGAGCTACCATCCCGGGACCGAGTACATGCTATCTCAGCGTCAAGGTTACTCTGCCTGCGCCCGCCGCTCTAAGAGTGGGAGCAGGCCTATCTAGTGGGAAAGGCATGTGATGACAAAACAGTCTATTCATTAGCATAGCGAACCTCAACCTTGGAGAAATACCCAAAAAATATTGCAGCTGCTTTCTGCTGAGGCGGACAGAGTGAGACAGAAGTTAGTTTCGATCATGGCTCAAAATGGCGGCTCAACTGAAAATGGTGCCGCGAATGCTAACTTTACATAGTGCAATATTTAAGCAAAACGAGTGCAGAACATTTACATTTCAACACCTATGTTGCCAAGGAATCCAGATGGTAAATACCGGTTCCTAGAGCACTGCCCCAGTACCCGAAAAAAAAGAGCAAGACAGTACAAACAAGTAAGAGTGTCAATGCCGGCAATGCCACCCAGTTAAGAAGAGACTGCAGTGGCCGGCCAGAGAAACCTCCTGGTACAGTCTTTTGCCCCAGCCAAGAGCCAACAGCAGCGGTCAGCCCCAGAGACACTAAGATACTGTCTGACAAGCCAGAAGGAGAAACTGTTACAGCATTGTGGCACCACCAGAGAGCCGGCTCCAGAGAGGAAGCGGACAGGGGCCTGTTTGCCCTGACGAGGATTATAGGAGCCGAGCAGCAAAATGAGGCGAGCGATCTGATGCTACCTCAGCACGACAGAGATGTGGAAGCATCCCAGGAAGGCACCCAGGTCACAAGGTGCAACATACGGGTACCACCCACTAAACAGATTGAGAACCCCATAGACATCACATTGTCTGTCTAAGATGGTCAAATGGACACAGCCCCACTTATAAGAAGGCACAAGGAGAGCAGGGCCAGACCAGAAGGTGAACAGAAGCACACTACAGTGCAACTGTGGTCCAGGCACTGGGACCATGTCATCCTGCACCCTCAAGGCAGACCGTGCAACACCCCACTAACCATACCTGTTGGTAGTGATGCCTCAAGATGCAAGTCTTGCACCACCCAGAGAAAGTGGGTCAGAACCACAGCTCCCTACTGCCCACAGAAGAAGACCTTGGAAGAGGGAACACCCTCGAGTAGGAGGTCGAAGAAGGTCCCTGAGGAGGAAATGTGAGACCCTGTCATGAACGTGAGCCTTGACCAGGACACATCTACCCCTGCGGTTGCACGAGTGACTAGGCAGTGGCTCCTTGGCGGTCTTGCAGTAGCCCAGATGCAGCACTCACGCAGTCCAAGTGTGGACCACACACAGTCGAGTAGCAAACCATCCAAGGGGCCTCCACAAGCAGGAGAGATGGACCTGACAGTGTACCATCAATGGATTTTAGGAGGTAGCAAGGCCTTGCAGCGGAGACTTCAACAGATTGCAGAATGCCAAAACTGTCTTCAAGGAGTCAAGCAACACCACCAATGCAAGCTTTGCAATGGACTCCGACAACATTCCTGAGGCACCCTGTTTTTGAACTGTTGACTAAGGGTTGGTGGAGTTGGTGGAGTGACACTACGCGGAGTTCCACAGAGTTGAAAAAAAACTCCGGTCCGCTCCCCTCCACCTACAATAAAAATTTAAAAAGTAGGAAATAAACACTTACCTCTTCTGGCATCTCTGGGCTGCTCTCCTCCTCGCCGTGGTCTCCTCCTTGCTGTCCGCCGTCCTTGCTTGTTGCAAACACTGACGTTGTACGTCTTACGAGGACTGCGCATGCACACGCGTGCATGCACAGTCCTCCCAAGACGTACAAACTAGGGTTTGTGACCAGCGAGGATGGCGGACGGCGTGGAGGAGAGACCACGGCAAGGAGGAGGGCAGCCCGGAGATCTTCTACCAATCCCATCACTTCATGATATTTCCAGACTATACAAAAATAGTGCAACAGTAGCATCAATCCTTCACTGCCGCCAAGCAAAGCCTCTAAGACCTAAAGATTCAGTACATGCTGCTATACCCAGCATGCTTGAGGGTCATCTTCAACTCACAAACTCTGCTCTCCGATTCCCCAGAGGCGGTCCTTGCCCGAGCGGATGAGTCAATGGTGTTGAAGCTGCAAACCCCGCCTCGTATGGACTCAGATTCAGCCAAAACTGATAGAAGGAATCACAATGCAAAGTCCAGAGTAAAGTGACAAAACTGATCCTGATGCTCCTGGAGGAGCACTAGCTGGGATGGTCCCTCCTAGCTTCGACCAGGCTGCCCAGCAGAACCTGCACATCCTCTGCGAATGGTTGGTTGCTATAATGACACAAGTATCCATTGGGTGGTTGGTACTTCCTGTGGGTTTGTGGTGTGGGACATACACATATGACTGTGACCCCTGGAGATACAGGTTTAATTATCTCTAGCATGGTTTCTTAGTTGGGACATGGGGATCCATTAGAGATACTCACTCGGCACCCCCTGTTGGGGTTCTGGGCAGGTCTCTTCCGCAACAGGTACTTCTTGTTCATTGAAGTATGGGGGTGGGGGGGGAGACATCCATTACAACGCAGGCATTACAACACAATGCCTTTACAATGCAACTATTACAACGCAGGAACCTTTACATTGTATGCCTTTACATTGCATGCTATTGCAACACATATACTTTTATAACGCATGGTAAGTATTGGATGGTAAGTGTTTCTTTTGTTGTAATTGGTTTTGATAATTTAATACTCAGGTATTAATATTATTACCTCTTTTTAATATAAATTAAAAAAAAAAAAATTAATAAGGCAATTTAATTTTTAATATGTAATGGTAAAAGGATGTAATTGTATAATTAAATACTTAGGGGCCCATTACGATGGCGGGCGGAAGCACAACCGCCGTGCTGGCGGATGCAAAAAGCACCAGTTACCGCCAGCACGCAGCAGTCCACACGCCCGCCCAATTACGATGCGTAAAGTAGGCCAAACACCGCCGGCAAGCCAGCAACACCGTCCGCCATCAAAGTGCGCCCGTACACGTAGCGGCGCAGCCCAACTGACACACACCGTCCGACGAAACACGCCCCGCCCGGCGCATAAATTACGATGCCGCAAACAAACGGCTCCCACGGCCAAGAGATACCGTACGACAAACCGAAGCGGTAACACGGACGCCGAGCACGGACAACGAAAAGCGGCTCCCCGAGCATGAATCCAGCACTGCAGGCACTCCCCATGCTCCTGCTGATGCACCACCAAGGACGCAACGTACCGCGGAGACGCAGGTAGGCACACACACAACAAGTGCACGCAAACAGCGCACACAGTGCAAGGGCGGAAAAAGCGGACAACCCCCACCAGCGCGTGTACACAACACATCCACCATCGCATCCACATATGACACACAGGCCAAATCGTAACATCGCAGAACACATGTGTACACACCACCTGGGACTAGGAACCAAGCACCCCGTCACGGCCCCAAAGCGCCGATGACGCCGCCACACATGCGCACAACGCAGAGGCCAACCGCAGCGCCATGCATGCGTCGCACACAGACACAGGGACACAACCAAGCAGCACACACATCAGCCCCACCCCGAACGCACATGACACGTGACAGGCCGGCCACAGACATGTCCCCAACGCCCAATTCACGGACAACACCCAACGCCACACAACCGACGCACACATGTCAGTGAAGACACGCAACAGCAGGACACACCCCAGTGTAACAAACATGGCGTAGCACACAGCGGCGGCAACACCAACTAGGAGAAGCAGGGCTCCTTCGGGAAGAGGAACGCCAGTACCACACAGAAACACCCATACCACCCTGCACATATGAACAAGACATATAAAACGGAACACCAAAGAGCCTGGGGACCGACAACAGGTGGCCCAAGAATAACATCCACACACAAGGCCCAACGCAGAGCGGAAAGGCAGCCTGCCGCCCACACAAGGGAGAGCAGACAGCACTGAATGACCTTCCATTCCAACTCCGAAACCACAGCCCTACGACAGAAGCCGGTGAATACAGCCATTGTCCAAGAATAGACCAACACAGGCATGCCGAGGAGACCGACCACAGGGCAGATAGCGCATATCACAGAAGCACACAACGGACGGGGAAGAAAGAAGAAAACACTCCCCCATGTCGGCCACATGCAAGTTAATTGGAAGGAGTCACACAGCACTGACCTTGAACTGTCTGAGAAGCATGTGGGAAGAGGGCCCGTGTCCTCCAAACAAGCCAACAGAACACAAGTCCTGTCTCCCTACGACTACACAGAGCTCACAGCAACCCCGGAGCGTGCACATTGCAGACTGCACACACAGCCGGAGCACGCCACCTCAACGAACCGCTGCGAAATGGCAACCGCAACACACCTACCCAACTACGCCGAACAGCTCAAGCTGTACAAAACCAACCTGTGCCATACATTGGGATGCGATCTCCTGTCCCTGCTGAACGTAAGTTACCGACTGACTTACCGCATCACATTGTTCAGCTGCGTCATGCCCGTCTTCTACTGTCGGAGGTGTCCCTACCAGCATCCCGTCGAGATATGCCTCTCCAACCCGGCATGTCTGAAGGCGGACCTGCTACCACTACTCCTCCCTCTGGACGCACACGACAGGGCCTGCTCTGTCTATGGGGGCATGGCGTATGTGGCCAACATCGCACCCGCACTGAAATGGGACCACTGTGCCTCCACACGACGGATCATCGATAACAGCTACATCGAATGTCACCCAGCATGCCCCATCATGGTCCTCCAAGGGACAACCTACGAACAACACCTTGACAGCCACCATCCGCTTCATTGGCTGGCAAACATGTACACCACCAATGACATGGAAGCCCTGCTGGACGGCATCGCATACCTGACAACCTGTAAATACGTCGGACCACAACGCAGGTTCCCCGAGTGACCTATGATGTCCAACCCCGCACCCATGCTTAGCTTCCGCACGGACTGGCCAGTCACCACCACAACAGCCATACCAAACGACCGGCAACTGTAACCACACCATCAACGACATCGCCATGACATCGGATATGACCGGGACATGCACACTGTTCCCCATCACATCCAGGAACACCGCATGCATCGTGGGAGGCAGTGGCATGGGCTCTGTGTATCGCACCCACATGGACGGAACTGCACGAACAACCAGGACACGACATGGATCCAGCGCCCATGGACACACACACCGCTCAGTGGACATGAATAGGTCGCCTGGAGTCTGTGGGTGCTGCACCCTCCCACCCCCGCCCGGGAATCCCATACCAGGACCTTTGCATGGACGACAAGTGCATACAACAACAACACGACCCCAGTGACTGTGACATGTCCAGTAACCACCACAGTGCAACAACAAGTGGCACGCCGCTGCATGCACGCAAGCACATGCCCTGATGTCATCTCACATGCACGCGTGCATGAGGAACAACCGCAGAAAACCTGTCACATGGAACTGAGATGGACTGTGCCCATGATGCCAAGCGGTCTGGTAGGCTACATGTATACCGTCTGTGTCAAAGTCCGCAGCTCCGCAGCTATACGTAAATGTACATTAGCACAGCCTTGGCCAAGCAGATGTCACTCTGAAGCCCACATCCCACATGCAACAGCCAATCACATGTAACCCCACTCCCTATCCCATTTGCAATCATGCTCAGTATATCCTCAACATGTATTCCGCTGCCAGTAGTGTCCACTATACTGCATCACAGAGGACAGAAGACTCAATATAATGTTTGAAACCAAAACTGTCTCCGCTGACTCATTTCACAAGTACGAATGAGAGAGGATGAGAGTATGTGAAGTACACGGCAGTCGTGACATGACCATGTAGTCCACTGGTATTGGATGTCAACGCAAATGAGTAGCACTACTGTGGAAGACACACATGTGTCGTGTGAAGTCGTATGGACGCAGTGCTCAGGTGGGTGGGTGCGACGGGTAGATGCGCACATGCTAAGTTGGAGCACGCCGTGTTGGGAGGGGTCATGAACAGTACACCACCGCTTCCCTGGGCATTGTGAGAGGACACCTGTCGGGGGAGTGAACACGTGTGTGCATAGCAGCCGGGCACACGTACAAAGCGGTACCAGGCGCACCTCAGCCCACCCTCTGTGGACAAGCTGGATCCTGTTGTGCGCCCGCCATGCCCCTGACAAGGCACACACAGCCCCAGTCGACCAGGTGTAACCCCAACATAGTCAATCCGCACAGGCGATACAGGGCACGGGATGGCAGTGGAGCATGGTGTGTGAGAGGTCTCCTCGCGCTCCTCCTGGTCATATCACGCAGGCAATAGAACCTCAACGTCTCAGCATGGCACAAGTCAGATGGAAGTGTAGGGGGACGCACCACAGCACGAGCAGCACTGACGTCACGGGAGGTGGTTCGCACCATCCCATCCATTGCCCATCAAACCAACCACGCCACATGCCATTGCGACTAAGTGCAAGCGCGTGCGCCACCACCCCCGAGCCCTCCCCAGAGAGGCCAAAGAGTGAATGTGTGGGCCATCAGCCACAGACGGACGCGGCCTGGCCGCAAGGGCAGCCACAGCCACTGGGTGTCGCAGGTGGCGGATCCGGAAGGCGAAGACTGTGATGCATAGTCCATGCAGGCCGGGTCTCCATTTGGGGCACCACGCAGGTGGACGGCGTCCCGCGACACATCATACCCTGAGACAGCCCACTCGTGCAACTGGACCCACACATACACTCCTTGCCCTCTCTGGTGCGAGCTTGGGGCTGCCTGTGCAAGCGCTAGCCTCGCAGGTGAGCATGCATATTGGGGGAGCGAGGGGAGGACATGAGGGCTGGGGCGAAGATGACTGTATCACTGTCAGTTAGTACAAGGGATGACCCAGATGTGGAAAGGAAGAGACGTGTCCCGTGTGTACTGCAACTAGTCGCCAATCCAACTACCCCCCATGTCCGGAATGTAAGCCCGCACCTAGGCCCGCCCATCCGCCACATCGAACATACCACCAGCACGACAACCTTCCCATTCGAAACACTGACTGGGGGTGGCGACCAGTGTACAATCATGTGTAGCCTACCCACGCGTACATGTGGGCCCTCCATGATCCATGTCACCTGCGGCAAAGTCATGACATGCGCAATGAGGGAAGTGAGGAGAGCTGTCCGCCCCACGCGCAGAAGGTGCATCAGCTCCACAGACCCAGCAGCGAGTCCAGCAGGGGTCACATGTGCAGGGGCAGCTGTGCCTGGTGTGAAGGCACATGCATATAGACAGCACATCGACCAATGTGTAGTCTGCCCACATCTACAGTCCATCATCATGCGGACATAGGAATTGAACACAGGGCAACACATCTTAGTTGGTGCACCCACCGTGACCAACAATGCGCAATCATCGACGTACCCGCCCTGTGCATGGCCCCCACCCAACGGAGGCACATCCAGTGCCACCATCCCACACACACAAGCCTTCCACGGTACATGCTGTGTCCAATGGTCAGTACAGAGTCAGCGCCCATGTGGTGGATCCTGAACAGGAGACACATGCACACACATGCCAGCTCCCACTGTGTACGTCTGCCACCTGGCACGTGCAATGTAACCTCTCACCTGTGACGTGTGACTGCAAGCACACAGCCGTCTTGGCATGGGGCTGTCAATGTGGACACCTGTCAATGTTTCGGGAGGTGTGATCCGTACAGTGCTGTACATAGGGTGCAGTGCTGACACCTACTACTGTCTCATATCCCCTCGTGCCACAGGTCCCACTTGTTTTGGCCTGCACAGCCTGTGCCCACATCGTCGTCGTCGTGTGCCATACTCATCCAGCCGCGGAAGCAGTTCCATGCTCAGCAGACATTCATGTTGCCGTGGCGTTGCCGCTTGACGGATATGCAGTCAGTCCCCATCAGCACGCCCGCAAGTCATTGGGGCCTAGATCCCCATGTGCATGCACATGGCAGTGGTTTGTATCACTAGCCATTGCCATTGGTGGGAGACCTGTGTAAGTGTATTGTGGCCGTGCCGCCCCAGCTTGACAGCTGGGCTGTGGCTCATGTGCTTGCACAGTCATGTCAGTGATGTGTATGCGAAATTGCTATGTGTCGTGTTGCTTTGACATGTGTCCTCTGCCATTGTCCCTAGGCGGAGACCGAACATTGACCGCCCATACCAATTGCTGGCAGACATGGAGGATACGGAGGTCATTAGGAAGTTTCGGCTGGACAGGCCAACCCTGCATCGACTGTGTGCCATGTTAGAACCCCATCTCCGTCCCCGCAGGGTGTATCCGACTGCTGTCACCCCCACGGCTAAGGTGATGGCCGCCATGCATTTCTTCGCCACTGGGTCATTCCAGCACACAGTGGGCAGTGGAGGAGGGATGTCCCAGCCCATGTTCAGCAAGGTGCTGAGGGATGTACTGGCAGCCATGATGCTGTACCGGAACAGGTACATCCGCTTCCCCAGGGCTCGTGAATTGGCGGCAGTGAAGGGTGCATTCTATGCCCTTGGCAGAATCCCACACGTCGTTGGAGCCATTGACTGCACACATGTCGGCCTTGTTCCACCACAGGCCACTGAGCACCTGTACCGCAACAGGAAGCACACGCACTCCCTGAATGTGCAAGTGGTGTGCCTTGCGGACATGGTGATCACCCACGTGTGTGCAAAGTTCCCAGGCTCGGCCCATGACGCACACATAATGCGCAACAGCATCTTGCCACGACTGATGTCCAATATGCAACAGGATCGTGCCTGTATTGTCGGTGAGTATGTGGAGTGGTGTAGCGTGCTGGCTGTGCGATGCTGTCCCCTGTCCAGTTGGATTAGCAACGGTTCTCTGTGTCCCTCACACCCAGGTGACTCTGCGTATCCGAATGGGGCATGGCTGCTCAGTCCATTGAGGAATCCTCGCACCCCAGCAGACGATCGCTACAATGAGGCACATGGGAGGACCAGACGTGTGGTCGAGCGTACCTTTGGCCTCCTCAAGTCCAGGTTCAGGTGCCTGGACCGCACCGGGGTGCGCTGGCGTACTCCCCACAGAAGGTGTGCCGGACAGTGGTGGCGTGCTGCATGCTGCACAATCTGGCCATTCGGAAGCAGATCCCCTCATCGTGGATGACGGAGATCAACCAGGGCCCCAGCCCGCAGACCAGGACAGCTCGAGTGAGGAGGACAGCGGAGAGGAGGAAGCTGGTAATGTGCGGCAGCAGCTCATCGCCCGCTACTTCACTTGACGGTGAGTGTCCATGTACGACGGCTGATGTGGCTGTATCTGTGCAGGTGTGTGTGTGCTGTGTCAGGGTGGCCGCTTGTTCACTGCGTGCTGTGTGTCAACGCTCCATGGCCAGGGTAGTATGCCACTGTTGGTGGCTGTGGCATTGTGCCCTATAGCTCTGTGCGATGTGTGTACATTGCTTGTAGTTGTTGACATGTACTGTGTGATGGGTGTGTGACACACTCATTGAATGTGCTCCTGTTCTGTCTCCCACCCCTAGGTCCCTACAGGCCCTCCGGATTCAAATGCCATGCCACGCATCAGGTGCCTTTCCGCCCATGGTGGCCGTTAGTATTCCGTACAAATAAGACACAGGGCACAAACAGCAGTTAGTGAAAAAGGTGCATTTATTACAAACTGTGACATGTGATTGTGTGTAAGGTGATGACAAAAGTGGTGCGTGCAGTGACAATGAGCTGTCGGTCATGGCTGCGTGATGATCAGGGTGTACCCACTGGTTCTATGTCCATAGTCCAACACACACATGCCATCCAGATGGCTGTGTGGAGTGGGATCGTAGTCCAAGTCAATGCAGTGGCTGGTCAAGGAAGGCTGGCGGAAGGCTGGCTGGCTACCTCACTTGCGACTGGAGCGTGCGAAGTCCTCCCGGGAGATCTGTTTCCTCTTCGGACGGCCCCTTCCACGTTTGCGAGGGGGTGCCTGCTTGCGACATGCTGGTGGTTGAGGTGTGATCACTGGCTGTGGACGCAGGGGAACTGGACACTGCTGCTCCACCCTGCGCCCCGGCAGGTGGTGGCGGAGGGGAGCTGCTGTCCCTGGCTGTGACCTCACCGCCACCACCAGCTGTCCCATGAGGTCCACGATTTGGCCCATACGGGCGTCCATGGACCTCAACACCCCCAGCACCTCACGCGTGTCTGAGGCAGACCGGACCCATTGTCCTTGGGCCTCTTCATAGGCCCCAAGGACTCTGGCCATGTGAGGCAGGGCATGGCTCCCAGGGGAGGCTGGCGTTTCCCTGACCCTGCTCCTCCTACCAGTCCTGCTGCCACCGGCCTGCCCACTAGCCACATTGCTCACCACGGTCCTCGCTGTGGCTCCCAGGGTGGATCCAGTCGTCCGGGCCACCACCTGCGCTGGGGCTGGTGCCAGCGGAGACGTGGCGGTGGTGGCGGCGGTGGTGGTCGGTGCGGCGATGGTGGCGGTTGCGGCAGTGGTAGTGGCCACAATGACCGTGGGTGTGGCCGCAACGACAGTGGCAGCAGAGGGCTGTGAATGTTCAGCAGCCCTGGATGATGGGTTGGTGGGTAGGAGGGGTCCTGGGGAGCGGCTGGGCCCTGCCACACCAGATGGGCCTGCTTGGTTGTCCGTGTCCGAAGAGGAGGACAGATCCTCCAGATCCGTGTGTCCTCGTTGGGGGCTTGTAGGCTGGCTGTGCTGGCTGCTGGCTCCATCCCCAGCATCCAGCAGTTCGTCACCTGTGGAGAGAATGAGATTAGTTATTGTGTTGCACCTGGCGAAGTATGTATTTGTCGTCTGACATTGACAGTTCGTGCAATCTCGTACATGGGTTTCCCGGAGGCGTGTGTGTGGCTGTAGCATCTGTAGTTGTGTGTGCTTGGCAATGGGACTGTGTGCTGTGCACATGTGGCATGGGACGGATTGGCCATGCCGATGGGTGTGTTGCTGTGCCCCTACTTATTGTAACTCTGGTGTATGCGGGCTCCTGGCCCATCCTGGGTCTGGTTTGTACTTTGCTTTTGGGGTTCAAATGGAACGCTTAGGAACGCATATGGCAACATGGGGGCCATGCCCCAGATTCGCATTTGGGAGGGAATATGCTTTTGGGGTTCAAATGGAACGCTTAGGAACGCAAATGGCAACATGGGGGCCATGCCCCAGATTCGCATTTGGGAGGGAATATGCTTTTGGGGTTCAAATGGAACGCTTAGGAACGCATATGGCAACATGGGGGCCATGCCCCAGATTCGCATTTGGGAGGGAATATGCTTTTGGGGTTCAAATGGAACGCTTAGGAACGCATATGGCAACATGGGGGCCATGCCCCAGATTCGCATTTGGGAGGGGATATGCTTTTGGGGTTCAAATGGAACGCTTAGGAACGCATATGGCAACATGGGGGCCATGCCCCAGATTCGCATTTGGGAGGGAATATGCTTTTGGGGTTCAAATGGAACGCTTAGGAACGCATATGGCAACATGGGGGCCATGCCCCAGATTCGCATTTGGGAGGGAATATGCTTTTGGGGTTCAAATGGAACGCTTAGGAACGCATATGGCAACATGGGGGCCATGCCCCAGATTCGCATTTGGGAGGGGATATGCTTTTGGGGTTCAAATGGAACGCTTAGGAACGCATATGGCAACATGGGGGCCATGCCCCAGATTCGCATTTGGGAGGGAATATGCTTTTGGGGTTCAAATGGAACGCTTAGGAACGCATATGGCAACATGGGGGCCATGCCCCAGATTCGCATTTGGGAGGGAATATGCTTTGGGGTTCAAATGGAACGCTTAGGAACCCATATGGCAACATGGGGGCCATGCCCCAGATTCGCATTTGGGAGGGGATATGCTTTTGGGGTTCAAATGGAACGCTTAGGAACGCATATGGCAACATGGGGGCCATGCCCCAGATTCGCATTTGGGAGGGAATATGCTTTTGGGGTTCAAATGGAACGCTTAGGAACGCATATGGCAACATGGGGGCCATGCCCCAGATTCGCATTTGGGAGGGAATATGCTTTTGGGGTTCAAATGGAACGCTTAGGAACGCATATGGCAACATGGGGGCCATGCCCCGGATTCGCATTTGGGAGGGAATATGCTTTTGGGGTTCAAATGGAACGCTTAGGAACGCATATGGCAACATGGGGGCCATGCCCCGGATTCGCATTTGGGAGGGAATATGCTTTTGGGGTACATGCTGTGAGCCATGGGTGCCGAACGTGACATGTGTTGTGGCAGCATGACAGTGCATGGTTTGAGGTGTGTGCATGCTTGACATGGCCTGCATATTTGCTGTCTGTTGTGATTACTGGACATGGCATTGGACGCATCGTTATGAGTGAGTGATGGTTGTGTGCCAGCCAACGTATTGCAGTTGTCCCATCTCCTTGGTGTGCGTGCTGCCCTGTGCCATGTGCATCACTGCAGTGCTCGGGGGGGTGTGGCCCATGTTGTGTGTTGTTGCTCACAGTGTGTCGTGCACTTCATTGACTTCTGGCACATGGTTGGTAATGGGCATGTATCTTAGCGTGACTGCTGTATGTGTGGCAGCTGTGCGGATGACATGCCTTTCATGAGACTGGGGCTGACGGATGGGATGGATGGTATGTTGTTTGTGCATGGTGTGTCTGTGTGTTTGATGGGTTCAGTGGTGTTCGTGTGCATTTATGTTGTTCCGCTCTGTTGCGTCTAGTGTTGTTTGTCTTACATAGGCGTAGTTGTGGGGTGTGTGGTTGACAGGCAGTTGGGGCTACATGGACAGGACTTCAATGGTGTTTCGGTTGTGTGTGATGAGTTGCACAGTGGCTGCCGTGTGGTACTATATTCAGTGTGGCTTGTGCATGCAGACGTGGCTCCTTGGGTGTTGCTATGTCTGTGATGGGTCATGTGGGGTGTGAGTCTGTTGTTCATGTCCGTGTGCACATTGTTCACTTGTTCGTGACGGTGGGCGGTGCTGCGTGTTCTGTCTGCTACGTGACATGTCCCATGTGTTGGTCGTGTTACGGTCCTCATGCCTCCAGTAATCCAGCCCTGTCCAGTTTCCCACCTGCAAGTTGTTCGTGCGTGCACTGTACTGGATGCCACATGGCTCTAAGCGGGGGTGCTCCATGTTGCAGGTCTGTGGGGGTGGGAGGGTGTTGTGGGTCGTGGGGTGGCTGGATACCCACTGACACCGATTGCTGTGGACCGTGATGTCTGCCTTTCGGCTGTCGTTGTGCACTGCGGTGGCTGACACGTGGGTGTGGGGTGTGGGGATGCTCCTCCTTGCTGTGCTGTGGGACTGGGGCCTGGTGTGTGTTGTACTTGGGCTGTCCACCGTCCCACCCACTGCACTTTGTGTTCCTGCCACTTACCTGTTACTTGTCGGTTGGTGCAGCTGTGGCGGACACATGGGTGTGGTGGGTGCTCGTTGTGGCGCTTCTGGCATATTTGGGGACCTGTTGGTGGTTACGTGGCTGGCTGAGTGTACACATGTCCCCACGCATCTTACAGTTGTTCGGTTTGGGCTGTGTGTGGTGGTGTCTGTTGCATGTGTGTGTGATGTGTTGTGTATTGTGTGCTGGACATGGGGGTGTTTGTCCCTGGGAGCTGTGGCATGGTGGTAGTGCATGTGAGTACATAGCGGTGTGCTGGTATACATTAGTTTGTACTTACCAGCCTCCACTCCTCTGCTAATCCGGCGAGGATCTCCGGATGGATTACGACTCGCACCTTCTCCTCCCACGCTTTGAAGGTCTTAAAGAGCGCGGGATTCCCTCCACCAGTGACGGCAGCCAGCTCTCTGTTTTTGCCCTCCTTCTTCTTGACCAGGCTCTTGACGTCATTCCAACGTTTGTTAATCTCGACTCTGTTCCTGGGCAGGGTCCCGACTGCATTGACCTGGTCTACGATCCGGTTCCACATTCTGTTTCTGGTGGCTAGTGGTGTGTGCTGGACCATGTTCCCATAGATTTGTGGGTACACCTTGATGATCTCGTCGACCATGACCGTCAGCTCCATGGGCGTGAACTTGGGCATCCTTTGTGGTGCCATGGTGTTTGTGGTGCTGGTGCGGTGTGTGTTGTGTAATGTGCAGGGGGTTTGTGGTGCCGGTGTTTGGTGGTGGTGGTGGTGGTGGTGGTGGTGTTTGGTGGTGGTGGTGGTGGTGGTGGTGGTTGTGATGTGTGCGTTTCTGTGGTGTGCTGCTGTCCTTGCTGTGTCACTGTGTCCTCTCCTCTCCTCTCTGGTTTGCAATGTAGCAAGGGGTTGTGGTCTGTGGGAGTGCTGCTTTTGTACTCACCTATGTGGGTGTGTCCTCATGGTCTGTTGTTTTCAGGTGTGTTGTGTCTGGGGTTCTGGCCTTTGTATTTTTTGTTTGTCCGGGGGTGTTTTCGGGATATGTACTGTGCTTGTGTATTTGTGCGTGCCTTGCTGTGTGGACTTGTTGGCCATGTTGTGTGCTATTGGTTTTGTGTGCGGATGGTTTCTGTGCAGGTACGTGGGCGCCATGGCTTCTGCCGTGTCGATTCTCATCGGCGTTGTTTGCGCTGGCGGGCGGTATATTTGTGGTTTTTCCGCGCTCATGTCGGTGCGATCGTAATTTCACGTGCGGTGTGTCGGCCGTGAGGGCGGGCGGTTTTGTGTTGTCGTGCGTGTTTCCGTCCGTGGCGGGCGGTTTGTCTCCGACTCGGACGTTGGCGGGCGGTATTTTGTGTGCTTTTTCCGCCGATGGCGGTATTCGGTTTGTGTAATCGTAATGGCGTGGTCGGTGTTCAGGCGGTGTGTGCGGGCGGATTTTTGCCGCTTCCATGCCTGGCGGAATTATTTACGCCGGGTATCATAATGTGCCCCTTAGGTATTATTTTTGTACACTTTATAATATTAAAAAAGATTATATTTAATAGCAACAAATAATAATAAATTTCCGAAAAATTAATACTAAGGTATTAATATTAATAATAAACTATACAATTATTTAATTGAATATATTAAAATAATGAATACTTTTTGATTATTTAATACTCAGGTATTAATATTAATACTATTAAAAATTAAAAATGTATTTAAGGGTTTTGTGATGTATTAATATAAAGATGGACAAGAGTTAAAATTCTTTAAACAAATATATAAATATAAACTAATGTTTAGTTAATGTAAATTAATACTCAGGTAATTAAAAAGTACTAGAGTTAAGTAAGTAATTAATGATAGTAAAAATATTTAAATATAATAATAATAACATAGGGGTAATGTAATATATTTAAAAAAGAATTAATAAAAATTACAAAAAAAATATTTTATAATGTGTACTTTATTAAAAAAATATTTTGCATTTTTAAAAATATAAAATATAACATAGTATGAAGGAAGAAAGACAAGACATGTAATGTATTAAGAACATATTTTTATTTTTATTACATTTTTTTATAATATAATTTTATTAACAAAAATGTTACATAAAATAGAATACAATCAAAAATATTTTACAAAAATATATTTGTAATTTATTATGTACATTTACAGTTTATAATACATTTTCAAAATATTTTCGCATGGTTTTACATTGAAGTCAATGGGAGAAAATGTCCTTTTTTAATTTTTACAGAAAGAGATGACGTTGATGCGTAAACGTAACTTTCGTCATTACGGGGATCGTCGCGGGAGAGAACAGATGCAAGGGAGAGCTCCGTTAAGGTAAGACAAATTAAAATTATTAAAATGCATAGTGTAGTGGTAATGTTTATTGTAAGGAGAGAGGAGGGAGGTAGTTAGATGTTGAAAATGTGTTTTAGGTACTTTTGTTGTGTGTTAACCAACGATTTCACTCCATTACAGGTTGCAGTAGTAGCCCACGTCGGGTCTTGTTTTTTCAAAACAATTATTGTTTAATAAAGTTATTAATAAGATATATATTAAAAACTTTATTAAACAATAGTATTTCAAAAGGTATGCTTTTTTCGTTTTGCGACGCGTTTTAAAAAAAAAAAGCCTTTTTCGTCATCGCGGTTAGATGTATTTAGAATATGATTTAAAAGACAAAAATTCCTAATTGCAAATTAGAAGATTGGATATTTTTACATCAATCTATATTTAGTTTTTGGATTTTGGATCTGCGAATTACAATTTTTCGAGATGGATTTTCTGCGATGGTTTAAGGAACTTGGAATCAAAAAGGGATTGTTTTTGAAATAGATTGGATTGCAACGTTGGAATTTGTTGCGTGTCTTGCACAATAAAAACTATTTTTCGGGATTTTTTTCGGGTGTTTTTTTACAGATATGCACATATTTGTAAAAATATATTTGTGCACATTTAAATTTATTCTAATCGGGTTATGAAATTTCAAAATGGAATGTGGATTTTTGGTAATGGATTTACAAAAAGAAAAAGGACTCTTGGTGAACAAATGGAAGGAACAAAAGTCAATGACTTGAAAAAAAACATCTGAAGGTAAGGAGACCCGACTTTTATTATCATTTTAAAAAGTTTAGTTAAAAAAGCCAATTGATTCAGGGGTCGATTCCGATCTGGGTCGGAAAGCCCTCCGACCGAGCCGGATCCGGAGTGTTTTCCGACCGAGCCGTACCCCTGGAGTCCGACCGAGCGAGTACGATGCTGCCGCATGCTGACGGACTCGTCTCGGTCGTATTCCCATTGAAGTCAATGGGAGCCGGTCGTACGACGCGTGCATGGCCTCGCATCAGCTGAATAGGTACGTCTCGCACAAGGGCGCCCACTGCAGTGGGTACGCGTTGGTGCCATCCGCACCGTACATGCATGTGAAGGGGGGACCCTTGGGTCCCCCCTGTGTTCGACTCGTTTGGCTAGGGGTGAAGGGGGTCCGGCACGGACCCCCGAAGTCCGCTTCCCGGAGCTTTTTCATCCCGGAGACTCCGACTCGATCCGGCTGTCCGAATCATGCATCGTACTGGCTCGGTTGGAAATCGACTCCATTGCGCGGTACGGTTCGTCTGCGACCGAGTCGTACGGAGCGGTTCGGACCCGGAAACGAGTCGGTCGGCGATTTCGCGTTCGTTCGCATCGTACTTGGGCGTCCGGACCTCTGTACGACTCGGTCGGAAACAAAGCCTCCGACTCGGATCCGGTAAAGCCGAATCCGATTCGGAGGCCTTCCGACCGAGATCGGAATCGACCCCTCAGTGTTAAGTTTTTAGGGCAAAACAGGCAAGTAAGAACATAGGGGCTCATTATGATGACAGACGGACTGGAGTCCGTCCGCCATCGTGGTGGTGACCGGGACCGTCCGTAATACATGCGGCGGTTCTACACACCACATTAGGATGCGACCGTCACCAAACACGAACAAAGTTCACTTTGTTCGCGTTTCGGAGCTCAGGTGAACTACACAAGAATTGACCCCCTGACGAAGGGCAGGAGGTTGCCTGAAATGCATTGGGGCTAATGCACACTTGTGCGCTCTACTATGGATTTGCATGTTACATGAAGAAGAGATATACATAATCCATGAATTAATGAGATTACAGCATTCATGTTTGAAATAAACCACGAATTGGAATAATCACTCATTTGAATTACGTTTTGAACTTGGATTTTATTTCACTTTGAAAAATTCCATTCAGGACTTTAGGTAGTGCGTTCCGAGGGACACTTCCCAGCAGGCAAGTGCAACAGTGCTCAATATATATACACCCAGGTTTAGAGGGTGATACCTCAGTGCACCCCGCTATAACGTTCTATGTTGACAATATTTGCATGTAACCACATTTGATACAAACGGTGTGCAGGAACCAATATCTGTTGATTCATTAGAAACAGTGACAGAGAGTTCAGTTGGAATGATTATGTCAGAATAGGTTTAGGGTGTTTCTCTTTGTGGGTTACTTGCCTGTTTTTGACGTTGAATAATTCGTCTCAAATTAGGAATTGTGGGCATACTACTTGCAACATGTGGAGGAATGTGTTGGGCTACCTCCCTTAAAACTGCACCACAGGGTTCATTGGAGGTGGATGCAATGTCTAAAATTTCATTTATTGTTTGCCTTACTTCAATCTCCATTGCAGAGGCAGAGTGGTTATGATCTGTGGTTTTTAAAACAGAGTCACCAAGAGTAACCACTCTGCCTGTGCAATGGGTTGAGTAGTATTGCACACACCTCCAATGACACCTGGGCTCAGATAGTCTCTCCTTACAATAAACATACCCATTATGATTTAGCAAACGGTTTCCCCGGCTTGAGGTGATGTATTTGGCTTGATTAGATTACATTTTCTGTTATGGATAGAAAAAGAAAAAAAGAATGAAAAAAAATGTTAGTTTTTTATTATTGATTATGTTTACCTGTTTACAGGAAAGAATATAGGGGCATATTAGCAAGGAATAGCGATATTTATCGCTAACCGCGCTTAGCGCGACTTTGGTTAACGCCGCCTATCGCTGGAAAATATCGCTGAGATAACACCCTATTAACAAGGTTTATCTCCATAGCGATAAAATTTCCAGCGATAGCGGCAAAATGTGAGAATATCGCTGGAAAAGCAGCGATATTCTCGCATTATCGCTAAGGTGGATTCAGCATTAGAATCCACCTCCTATACTTTAAACAGGTAAGTCATCCTCACTAGCAGGAGATAAAATATAGCGATAAACGCGCTTAGCGCGAATTATTTTATCGCTCGCCTGCCTTGCTAATAGGGGTAGTGGAGTTAGCGACTGTTTCCAGTCGCTTTAGTAGGGAACGCCTTCCTTGCATGTCATTAGCGATAATTATCGCTGACATGCAAGGCGATGTGAATCCCGGCCGCTAACGCCTAAAAGCTGTCGCTAACGGCAGTTAGAGACAGCTTGCTAATAGGGCGATATAAATATCGCCGCTTTAGCGGCAAAAAGTGCCGCTAAAGCGGCGATAAAGCCCTTGATAATATGCCCCATATAGTTTAATTTAAGCAATTCCAACAACATTTTAAACTCTGCTTTTTTAAGTTATATTTAATGCTCTCAACGTGTAAAATTTCTGTATTGGAAGAAAGGTTCTTTCTAAAAAAAACTATTTTGGGAGAGAAAAAATGTTAAGTTGGTGTATTGATAATATTTTTAGTGGCTTACCTTTTGTATAGATGTTGCTTGATGGTTAGAAATTGGTGAACTGATGTTTTTTTGGTAGATTCTGTAAGGAAAAAAAGGAAATGTGTTTGATTAGAGTTTTGTTATACTAATAAAGTTGACTAGGGATGAGAAACATTGTTAAGTTATTTTATTGTCAGTTGGGTTTTTGTAATCTTACCTTTTTTGAAAGCTTTGTGTTGTGGTTTTCGGTTTTAACACAATTTATTTATGGTCTGCAAATGAAAAAGCAAATATTTTGTTAGGATTTTCTGTACTTTTAAACATGTTTTCCTGGAAAATAATTACAAAGGAATTGTTATAGAATAACATTTGCATTTATTTTGCAAGATTTAAATTGTGAAAGATAAGAGACGTATTTATCTTACAAAAGTATTTTACATCAGAAAAAGAGCATGTTATTTTTCAAATGTTTTTTTACTTATTTTAAGTTTCAACAACTGTCTTTATATTTGAAAGAAATACAATTTACCTTGTGAAGATTTTAATTTTGATGCTCGAGGATTATTAAAGTTTAGATGTTAAATCTGGAATAAAAGATATATTTCAAATGTTTCATATTTTATACTATGTATGTTTATGTATTTTGCAAAAAGAGTTTTTCATACCATATAATTGCCTTAGTCCTTTTTAGAAAAAATATTTAGAAAAATTACCTTTTAAAAATTTTGACAAAAGCTGTTGTGCTGAATTGAAATTTTGGAGAATATATGCCTCTTTATCACAGTAGTTGAAGGATGCTGTAGTTATCTGTTGAAATATTAAAACATATAAAAATACATTAAAATTTTAAGAAAATATTTATAACCAAAAATAAAAAGATTGGTGATTTTGTCAGAGCTAAACACATGTTGGAGTAGGATTAGTAAGTTTTTAAACAGTACTATCTAGCATTTTCTCAGAGGCAAGCACCCCTTGGAGTAAGAATAGTAATTTTAACCCCACCACTATCCAGCATTTTCCCTGAGGCAAACACCCCTTGGCGTTGGAATAGTAATTTAAACCCCACTACTATCCAGTATTTCCCCTGAGGCAAGCACTCTTTAGAGTTGGGATAGTAAATTTAACCCCACCAATATCCAGCATTTTCCCTGAGGCAAGTACCCTTTGGAGTTGGAATAGTAAATTTAACTCCACCACTGTCTAGCATTTTCCCTGAGGCAAGCACCCCTTGGAGTTGGAATAGTATATTTAACCCCACCACTATCCAGCATTTTCCCTGAGGCAAGCACCCTTTGGAGTTGAGATAGTAAATTTAAACCCACCACTATCCAGCATTTTCCTCGAGGCAAGCACCCCTTGGAGTTGAAATAGTAATTTTCACCCCACCACTATCCAGCATTTTCCCTGAGGCAAACACCCCTTGGAGTAGGAATAGTAATTTAAACCCCACCACTATTCAGCATTTTCACTGAGGTAAGCACCCTTTGGAGTTGGAATAGTAATTTAATTCCACCACTATCCAACATTTTCCTTGAGGCAAGCACCCCTTGGAGTTGCAATAGTAATTTTCACCCCACCACTATCCAGCATTTTCCCTGAGGCAAACACCCCTTGGAGTTGGAATAGTAATTTAAACCCCACCACTATCCAGCATTTTCCCTGAGGCAAGCACCCTTCGGAGTTGGAAAAGTAAATTTAAACCCACCACTATCCAGCATTTTCTTTGAGGCAAGCACACCCAGGAGTAGTAATAGTAATTTGAACCCCACCACTATCCAGCATTTTCCCTGAGGCAGGCACCCCTTGGAGTAGGAATAGTAATTTAAACCCCACCACTATCCAACATTTTCCCTGAGGCAAGCACCCTTTAGAGTAGGAATAGTAAATTTAACCTCACCACTATCCAGCATTTTCCCTGAGGCAAGTACCCTTCGGTGATGGAATAGTAAATATAACCCCACCACTATCCAGCATTTTCCCTGAGGCAAGCACCCCTTGGAGTAGGAATAGTAATTTTAACCCCACCACTAGCCAACATTTTCTCAGCGGAATGTACCCTTTGGAGTTGGAATAGTAAATTTAAACCCACCACTATCCTGCAATTTCTTAGAGGCAAGCACCCCTTGGAGTTGAAATAGTAATTTAAACCCCACCACTATCCAGCATTTTTCCTTTGGTAAGCACCCCTTGGAGTTGGAATAGTAAATTTAACCCCACCACTAGCCAGCATTTTTCCTAAGGCAAGCACACCTTGGAGTAGGAATAGTAATTTTAACCCCACCTTTATCCAATATTTTCCCTGAGGCAAGTGACTTTTTTGAACTTTGTTTTTAATGTTAATAAATGTTACATTTAATTTAAAATGATAAAAAACTATAGGGGCATATTCTCAAGGACTTATCGCCGATTTATCGGCACTTTAGTGCCGCACAAATTGGGATAGATTTGTCGCCCTATTCTCAAGCTGGTGCAAACTGCCGAAATCGCCAGTTTCCCAGCAATAGCTGCCGCAAAAAACACCGCCACGGATGAGAGCGACAACTAACGCTAATGATATGCAGAGTAGGAGTTCCCGTGCAAAAACACACGAAAACACCACTTCGCGATATTCCCAACGACCAGCCAGATCTGCGTTGCGATCCAAAAACATGCGATGAGCCGCGTTAGCACCAGGGATTTAACACCTACCTTTGACTGGTGTTAAGCAGGACGACAACCTGCAGTATGAAAGGGAGCCCATCCCAGAGCCACATCTGAAGACCAACACATGTCATGGAGCTACTGATCATGCAGCACGGAGACCCAAGAGGTCCACAACACCCACCGCCACCACCCCCAGGCCCCCCTCCCCCGGCCCCCCCGGACTACCACCCAGGCAGCGCAGAACAAGACAGCTGACCTCCCAAAAACGGCATGGCCCCTCAATCACACAATTGCAGAATGTGGGGAGGGGTGGGAACCAAATATGTGTGAAGAAGGGAAGTCACCCATGAATAAGAATGTACACGATGCCAAGTGTGGCGGTGATGTGCTGGACAGACATCAGTATGCAGAGCACAGACATGTCCATGTGGACAGATACTGCTGGTGTTTGTAGTGTTGTGGACAGTGTCACAACCATGTTACCTCAGGCAGTGGGGAAGACCTCGGTCATGTAGCTGTGTCATCCCCGCTGTAAGCGTAAGCGCAGTGGGCTGGTCCGGTGTACGCCAGTCCAGCGTAGGAGTGTGAATAAATAGGCCGGGGCTCTGGGCGTGGTTCACTTCCGGGACGGCCAACGCGTCTGCCAGGGCAGCTCCCCTCACACTGCCACGAGTCCGCTGCCGTGACCGCCAGCCTCCTCAGCCGAACGCTTGCTTCCACGACACAGGCCCCCAGCGAACCCAGCGGCACAGCACCACAGAGTAATGTGTGTGCTGACTACTGCCTTCGGCCTACACTGCGGACAGCAGGTCCCCCAATTCAAATTGAGTCTAGATTTATTCATGGTGCAGTTCAGTAGGCAACAGACATTGCTTCCAGTGCGGGCCGCCCGGACGACGCATCATCGCTGGCTGCACATCCGCTGAGCGCTTCAGGTGCCACTAACTCAGTGCAACACAAGTCATGGACCCTTTATGATTGAGTCTTGTGTGCGTGATGTCAGAGCTGGTGCCCCTACCTCAGTGCACCACAAGTCATGGACCCTTCATGATTGAATCTTCTGTGTGTGATGTCAGAGCTGGTGCCCCTACATCAGTGCACCACAAGTCATGGACCCTTCATGATTGAGTCTTGTGAGTGTGAAACGTTGATCACTGTTCTAGTTGTTGCCAGCACCAACCGCTCCCTGAGGGCTGGCTTACACTCACCCCACACCCATCCAGCACAGGTATCACTGGACATGTGACCCTGGTAATAAAAAGGGGCCGGGCGCACGTGCCTGTAGCCAGTTCCACTACCTATCAAAGGGGGTCATTATAATGGTGGGCGGATCGCACCTGCCGGGCCGGCAGTAGTCACCGCCGGCCTGGCGGGGGCGATCCGCCCGCCATCCACACATCAAAGACCCCCCGCCATATTATGATGGCTGGGGGGTCCGCGGCGGACGGAAAGACCGTCCGCCGCTTATCCGCCGGTCGACTCGTCGACCGGCGGAAAACAAGGATAATATGGTGGCGGTGTCTGCAAGACACCGCCATCCATATTAATTAAGATGAATGTGGAAAGCAGCCTTTCCATGGCGGCGTTGCCGCCATGGAAAGGCAGACAGTGTTTGCTTTTGGGGGCCCGTTGCGGGCCCCCAGGGTGTTGAGGGGGTGGGGGGTGCACATGGGGGGTACCATACATTTGTATGCAGAAGGTGGCAGGCACCGTGCAGTGCCTGTCACGTTGTGCATGCAAATGCACGACGTGCATTCACAGCATTGTGGCGGGCGGTGCTGTGAGCACTGCCCGTCACAATGCTGGAAATAGGTGTCCCACAGCCACGGTGGCAGTGGCATCCTAATGTCAGGTGCGGGACCGCCGCACCCCTTGCGGACGGTCCCGCATTCCGTTACGGTGGCCATCGTAATGACCCCCTAAGTGTGTCCATGTGGTCATTATGTATGCTTGATGGCCCCGGGCCCACCACCTCACATTGTGCTGTGGACAGCGGACGCAGCCATGTCACCTCAGGCAGTGGGTAAGACCTTGGACACGTAGCTTTGTTGTCTCCCCCTGTAAGCGTAAGTGGAGCGGGCTGGGCCGGCATACGCCAGTCAAGCGTAGGGGTGTGAAGAATTCGCCCAGGGCTCTGGGCATGGTTCAGTTCTGGTCTGGACAAGGAAGTAACTAATGCGTGTGGCTCTGTTGTAGTGTCTGTGCCACCCGGCCCGCAATCGACAATGTTGCAATGTAGCATGCACCCGGAGGGCCGGCTCGCACGAACGGAGCAATGAAGGAGCGCAAGACCGCTCGGGGTCTTGGCTCATACATGCCAAGTGTTGTATGTATCTGTATTGCCGCAGCATGTGCCAAATGCCTAGCCTTGATCGCAGCACGAGTTCAGCCAGGCATGGACTCTACATCTGTGTCCGCCCTATCCTTACCATAGGCCTACACTCACGTGGCCGCCCACATTCAACGGCCAACATCACAGTGTCGTTGTCAGGCTTGTGGACATGCGCAGACAGGCATGACAATGGTTTGCCGTAGGAGTGCAAGTGATGCAACCGCGCAGCGCACACAAGTAATTAGGCTCGGGGGGAGGGAGGAGCAGCTGTGAGGCAACGTAACACACAGTGATGCCGCTCATTTGCCAAATGCAAGTCATGTCAAACATGAATCCCAAAGTCGCACGCATCCCAACCCACCCCCATCAAGCCACATAACATTTCCTGAATGCAAGCAGATGACGAACTAACATTAGGGATGAAAGCTCCATTGTCTTAACTATCAGGCGGAAGCACATCTGCATCTCCGACCTCGGAATTGCATGTGCCCGGCACCCCCTAACAGATACTATAGCAGCTGATGACGACTCCCACACTACGCACAGCCCGACGAAAGACCAAAGTATACACACCCCACACACAGAAGTCCTTGCTCGAAGTTATCTTGCATGGAATGGCCTTCACACTTACTCCCACACCATCCCAGGCGGACAACCGTTGCACACTGAAACAACTCAATGAACCGAGCTGTGGCATCTCATCCACAGAACTGGCGCAGGTCAAAACAGTGCCTCTTCAACCAGAGCCACTGACACAATGGCAGAACATCCCAGACACATGCACAACCCCTGTCACATGGAACTGTACCGTGCACTTATGCTGCATTTACTGGGGGCACTGCCATTGGCAGTGCTGCGGATCAGTTACCGGCTAAGCTTCCGCCTTGCCAACGTCACCTGCATCCAGCCTGTGTTGCATTGTCGATTGTGCATATTCGAGTGGTCCATGGATGTCTGCTTATCCAACAGGACGTTGGCTGAACTGGATTTTGACATGTGTGTGCGCCCCCTGTTGGCCCACGACCAGGAGTGTCACCGTGATACCCGTTTATGGGATGCCTTGATACTTGGCATACATGCTGACAGCTGGACCTGGGAGATTGCACAACTCCTCGTGTGCAGTGACCACATTGAACCGCTCCCCTATTGGGCTGAAGTGCTAATTGGTGAAAGGGGGTGGACGCAGCACATCTGTCCGGACCTGCTAATGGATTGCCGCGGCGTCCTGTTTGATGAAGTCGACAACGACCTCAAGTTGAAAATGATAGCCTACGAAGCTGCAATCGCTTTCATGGACGAGTACCTACGTACCTGCATCCACGACAGATTGGAACCCATTGCACATGTCCCGACACCTTGTTGTATCTTGGAGATCTGGTCACATATCCCACGACAACAGTGGACATGACTGCATTCACCTGGACTCCGAATACATGAGCGGACAACAACGCGGGTTAACACACACCTGTGAAAGGTGAGGCACTCCCCCGGAGTGGACAGCGGCGCTTGGCAACGTTCCTCCTTCTGACATACTGCTGCATTGGTCTGCATGTTGTGGCACTTATCTTGTCCGTACTGACACGCATATGCTAATAAAGTCTACGCACCTTCATTTGTATTCAACTGTGATGAGTGTTGATTTGAATGACAATGTGTATCTCACTGCCTATCTGGGTCACGGCCATACATGCGCATTGATAGCATTACCCAGGGAGTACCTTTTTGTGGAATCACTGTCCCTACATTCATCCATACTTTCATACTTGATTGATCATAGCCATGACACATCTGTGTGAATTGGAATGTTTTATTCGCATTCAGTGGAGTGTTGAAGCTGGAGCAGTACAGGGCCATGCAAACCCCACTTAACATTGTTGCCCCATGGGAGGCCAGCCAGAGTCCTTTAGGGATTGACAAGTTCATCGGAAGAGGAAGACTTCCGTCCGCAGTGTGATTGCTGTGTCATTGGTAACCAAACCAGATATGGCAGTCCATGTCGTGGTCCAAGGTGAGTGTCGCTGAGTGTATCGGTGGACAGTGGAAGGTGTTATTCCAGGGTATGATGCAGAGGGCAGAACCAAGCTGATATAGGCCAAATGGCGGAGATTAATGCTACCACTTCATTCTTACCACGAAGTCAGATTCATCATCATCTTCGTCCTCTGATGTGTCAGGTGACTCACATGTGGGGGGTGGTGTTTAGTCTGCATCACTGTGTGGCACTGACACTTCGGGGGGCGGAGATGTGGATGGAGTAGTAGCAGCAGCATTCATCCGTGCCAGGCCATGACGGGGATCTGCAGGGCATGGAAGATCCCAGCTACATCTCGCTGATGTGCAGCCGTGGCAAACATTCTTTCCGCCTGCATCCGCTCCAAGCTCTCCGTCATTCTCCTTATGTGTCCCAACTCCCGGCTGACATCGCTGGAGCCACTCTGACTAGACAGTTGTTCTTGGCTCAGAGTCATGACTCCAGCGATGTCAGCCATGAATTGTTGGAGGGCATGGAGCGGACAGTGGGTGTCCATTAGGGGCTGTAAGTCATCTCTGATGGGACTTAGACACCCACATATGGCATCTAGTTTGGCTGCCAGGAGGTTGAACCCCACCCGCAGCTGACCAGCCATCTTCTCCTGGCACCCTAACACACGGCGTTGGAATGCCATATGTTGGTCGTGGGGGTCCTGGGAGCCAGCCGTGGTGGTGGGTGCTTCCTGCTGTGTGGTCTGTGCAGGGGGTGGGGTCTCCTCGATGCAGCTGGGCTGCCCTGCTCCTGGAGGTGGGGTGCCGAAGCTGTCCATGGGCTGTTGGAGGGCGTCGGTGTCGATGTTGGGGAGGTCCTCTTCATCATCAGTGCTGAGTTGTTGGGTCTGCTCTGCAGGAGGTGTTGATTCTCCCTCTGCAATGTGAAGGGGAGATGCATATTGACATTGTGTTCACATGTATGTTCACGCATTGTACAAGTTTACTGACAGACTGCATGACAATGTCCATTGTCACTGTTTGTGTGGAGATGCCTATTTGATGCGGGACAGTTGACATTTATACACCATCAGGGATGTGAGGTTGTACTTGTGCATTATCATCTCACAGTTTCCTGCTATGCCAAATGCGAATGGCCATTTTCTACACACATGCAGCAGCAGTTGTGTCCTCTGTTCTGTTGTGAAAGTGTTGCAGTTTGTACCACATTGTTGTCAATGTTGAGGTGCTCTGATTCTTATGTGTGTGTGCTGCATTGTGGGTGTGTTGCCCCTTCAGCTCTGATTTGGCTGGCCCTTATCCCTTTCAGGCTGTGTGCCTTTCACTTCTGTGCTTATACAGTGCTGAGATATTGCAGACTTGGGTAAATTGGGCTCTTGGTCGGAGTTGTGACTCTTGGGCATGGTTTGTCCGCAGATGTGCTATACTTAATTGTGCATGTGTGCCATTGTGCCCATCTCCCCCGTCCCCCAGTCCCTGGTCGTTACTCACCCTGTTGCTGTTGGCTCAGGTCATGTTGTGCAGTGTCCGGTCCCCCAACTCCTGCCACCGTCTCCCCAATGATGACTCGGGTCACCATTTCCTGCATCTCATCCAGCTCCTGGTGTGTCGCTGGACTCCCACCTCCAGTCTGCATTGCTGCTTTCAGGTTGGCTGCGAGTTTCAGCTTGGTTTTGCTCTTCACATCAGTCCAGCGCTTCTTTCAGTCGTCCACTTCCCTTCTCTTCACTCCGACTGCATTCACCTTGGCCAAGATGGACTGCCATATTGTATTTTTAGTTGCCAATGTCACAGTGGAGGTGATGAACAGTTGGTGGTGGTGTTCTGTCACCTCCGTAATGAGGATCTGGTTTTCCTGCGTACTGAAACCCGGGTTCCTCTTATTCTTCTCCTTGCCCTTCCCTGTCCCCGAGATCCCAGGCTGGTCCTCCGTGGGGCTTGTGGGGTTCTGGTTGTCCTCTGTACTTGCTCCGGCTACCTCCATGGTGCTTCGCAGTTGTTTGTGTTTTGTTGGTGTTTTTTGTTGTCGCTTTTATAGTGGTTTTTCCCGCCTGACTTGTGGGACTTGCAGGCCTGGCGCTGCTTATCGCTGGATTTTTTATCGCAGTTGGGCCCATCGCAACTTTTTTCACGTTAGGGTTTAGATTTTTATCGCCGTTCAGGGAAATTTATTGCGGACATTTGTTGCGTTGTCGGGAAACTATTGCATGTTACCGCCGTGTTGGGAATACGACGTTAACACAGAGTTATTTTCCGGCGATAGACGGCGATGTGAAAAATTGAGCTAACCTATTTTGGCGATGATTATCGCACGTTCTTGAGAATATCCCCCATAATGTATATAGTTTCTTTTACTCACTTTATATATATTGTCGAAAAATGTGTTTTTAAATCTGTTTTATAGAAGTTTGACAATTTTTCCAGAGAAGCTAAAATAAAAATAAAATGCGTTATTCTAGTATATTTGCGTTTGGATTACTTTGCAAATATTTTACAATTCCTATAGATTTAACTTACTTGGTATTTTAGATGGGTTAGTTTGATGTAGTAAATTCTCGGGCAGCAAAACGCGTGTGGTGTATCTGGTAGTCAGGTAACTACTGTTTTTAAAATGGTGGACGGCTCCTTTTATACGTTTTGTGGTGTTGAACGTTTTTTAAAATGAAAATATGTTTTGTGCATAGTTTTTCGTTGTGTTTTTAATGCTGTGTAAAACTGTAAATTCTTTTTTGTTATGTTAATGTTCGTTACTTTTTTTTTATGTATGTTATGACCGCCATTTTGGCGACCTGCGGGTCAAGGTGATTTTATTGAAAGAGTTGTAGGACTTTTGGTTTTTTTGCATTTTAAAATGGTGGGTTATTGGTTTAGATTCGGATTCGTTTTGTGTTATTGGGCTTTAAATATGTTTAATATTTAACATAATTAATGTTAAATAGTTATGTAAAATGAAGTGTACTAATATTCATTTTTTGGGCTTGTGGTTATTTAGAAAATTGAGTGAAAAATTAGAAAAGATGTGTATTTAATTAAATTATCCGTATTAACATTATTTTGTATATTAATTGTTTTTTAATATTTAAAAATTGTGTTTTGATTATATTTGAGTTATGTTTTATAGAATTATATTAATAAAAAATATTTAGAATAGTTGATCTTTTTAAACATTACGCGAGTAATAATTTTAGTACCCGAGTATTGATTTTAATACTCAGGTATTAATTGTAAATGCCCACGTTTTAATACACTACCCCACCCAAAACCTCTATTTTCCCTGCATCCCGTCCCAAGAGTTTATTATACATATTTAAAAAAAATAAAATGCGTTGTAATAGTATGCGTTGTGCTAGTATGCGTTGTAATGGATCATTCAATGTATTAATATACTTTTGCGTTGTAATGGTATGCGTTGTTAAAACATGCGATGTCATGGTACTTGCGTTGTAAAAACTGCGTTGTAAATGCATGCGTTGTTATTGTTTGCGTTGTAACGTTATATATTCGGGTGGGGTATGGGGAGGGAGAGGTTATTTGAGTTTCTTTAGTTGCAATGCACAGACCCAATACACATATCTCCCCTAGTCCATATGTGGAGGCCCAAACTCAATCACCATAGTCACAGATGGGTGACACCGGTGCAACCAGTCCCATGGGACATCTCCGTGTTTTTATGTGGAATGTGCTGGGGGTTCGCAACAAGATTAAATGGGGAACAGTTTTGAAACAGGCCAAGAGGCTGAATGCTGACATCCTACTATTACAAGAGACACATCTCTTGGGCTCCAAGGTCTCTTGCTTGGCCAAATATGGATACACTCAGACATTTCACTCCGGATTTAAAAGGGGTTTGAGGGGTATGTGTATTCTGATCCATCGTGGTGTCCCCTTTAAGCCCTTTAAAACCTGGATAGATGGTCATGGTAGAGATACAATAGTAAGAGGGACCCTATATGGATAACCCCTCAAGCTTGGTAGAGTGTATGCCCACCCCTCTGTTAGGGCAGACATTCGTTGACCTGGTGATACGCTTGTGGGGAGAGTGCCCGGTGGAACGGAGATGGGAGGGTCCAAGCTGAACTCCCTGATGTCTGCGTTAGGCCTGCTTGATACTTGGAGGGCATACCATCCAACTGGCACTGAATACACATGCTATTCTGCGGTTCACAGCTACTTATCGAGTCAGGACTACTTCCTGATCACCAATGGTTTCACTCATAGAGTGTCCATGGTGGACATATTGGCCCGAGGGTTGTCTAACCACTCCGTGGTAGCCCTCAGACTTCATGTGGGGCCAGGGAGGCCCACCTTCTGCTGGCATCTCTCACTATGGCATCTGCGGAATCCCACATACAAAACACTTCTTACTCGCTCCATAGAAGTATACATTACCCTAAATGCTGACACAGCAGCTTCTGTGACAATATTGTGGGAGGCCTGAAAACCGATGCTCTGCGGTGTAGACATTAGTTACTGCCCTAGGAGTGCATGCATAGATCCTGCGATCTAGGAGACCTTGAGATGCAGATGCTAGAGGAACATGGTCACCACGTCGATGGCGGAGGCACGCGGTGCCAGCTGAGCTTTGCTCAGCAGCAGTACCAGCAGTTACTACTAGATGAGGCCAAACATGCATGGCAGGCAGCACCGAGTCACATATACCAGTGGGGTGACAAATTGAGTAGGATGCTACATCGGCTGTGACAGACCGCTCGTGGTGCAGCTCCAGTGCCAGTGATATGCGATGCGCTGGGGACAGTGTTTGTCGAGCCTCGAAGAGCTTTGCCACCCACGTCTGAGAGGTGTATGCCCAAAGGGAGACAGCAGTGGCCAAATTGTTGAATTTGTAGAGGCCCTGCCTCCTCGGTCCCTAGCTGACAGCGCATGGGCCTAGCTAGAAGAGGCAATAATGAAGGAGGAGCTCTCCTCTGCCCTGGCAGAGCTACAGACAGGGAAGGCTCCAGGTCTTAATGGATTCCCGAGCGAATTCTTTAGAGCATTTGGGTGAGGTGCCGCTTACTGATTTCAAGCACCCCCACAGGATATGTTGGCCTAGAGACAAGCTGGCTCACAGTGCCACCATAAGCCCCCCTAACCTTACCAGGGAGCGAATAGTTTCTGGAAACCACTGTACATGACAACTCTGACCACTCAGTGATTGTGATAATGGATCAGAATCTTTCGCTCAGTCGCTCGTGGTTACTTATGCTCAGAGAAATATTCAGAGAATACACAGTGAGACGTTTTTCAATATATTTATTGAACCAACTTTATTCTTGTATAGAATACATGTGCTGTGATAATCAGTAGACAGAAGCAGATGAAAGTGATTACAAACACCAAAAGAGTAAATAGTAGATACGGTTCTACCATGGTGCTAAAATAGTATATATATGCAGGCATATAAAACAAGGCAGTAATCCGGCGTTACTCCCACTATGCGAACCCTACTCTATGTGTACCTAGAGTGTATGTAGGTGTGAAGCCAAGAATTCCCCCAAGGGACGATCCAACCCCATTACCTGAAGGGAGAGAATGAAGGACCCCATCTTGGCCACAAACTGGACACCTCTCATGAGATGTAAGACCGCTGCATGGTGAAGTCTCAGCTTGCAGAGAGCCTCGGTGTCAGCTGAAGTGCCTTCTCTGCTAATCGTTTGGGATGCTCATTATTTATAATAGAAAGTATCCTTGTAATGTATGTACAGATTAACAATGTTATGGATATGTAGATAGCCCTGTCGCCCCGTGGATGAAGATAGAACGATATTTGTACATAGTGCGTAAAATGGCCTTGTACATGGTGTTCGAGGCATTGTGATAATGTATGTGAAGCTAGATGTATAAACAGAAGTAGTTTTAGAGAAACTAATCCAACTTTGTCACGCAAGCAAATATGTGCAAAAGGTCACAGCAGTAATGTTATTGTGCAAACTTAGGACAATGTAAGAGAATGTGCAGCTTCGTTACTTGGGCCTAACATGGGCACCTAACACCAGGCCTGGTCCACCCCGACCATGCGGGCTTCTTGCCCAACCGAGCTACACGCCACAATATTAGACGATTCTATAATGCTTTGGTTCTGGCTGGACATTTTGGGAGGCCAGCGGTGGTGCTCCTAGCAGGTATAGATAAAGCGTTTGATTCTGTCAGCTGGGAGTATCTGTTTGTCCTTCTTAAGAGATTAAACCTGGTTCCCAGATTCCTCTCCTATGTCCAAATATTTTATTCAGACTTGTCCATGACAGTTAGGGTCACAGGTGATGTTTCAGATTCATTCTCGATCCAGAGGAATATGAGGCAGGGGTGCCCATTATCCCCACTATGATTTGCATTGGCCATGGAGCCACTGGCTGCATGGGTCAGAGTGGATGCCCAAGTGAGGGGTTTCGAGTGGACTGCGAGTGGACTGCGGAATTATCTGATTGAATTGCCCGAAACTTCGTGACCCTGCATCCTACGAATCATGCAAATCTTTGGCAAAACCTTCAGGCTATATATGAGCACCACAAAATCCATAGTTTACACATTGGTGGCCGTGCTGGCGTTATGGAGTGGGAGTCTGGGCTGACGCTAGCTGTGGGAGGGTTTAAATATTTGGGGGTGCATGTCTCTCCAGATCCGTCATTGTCGTGGACCCATAATCTTGCCTCAGTGCTATCACGCGTTAAAGGAGAAGTGAAAGTCTGGTCATTGCTGCCGCTGTCTTTGCAGGCAAGATCGGCAATCTTCAAAATGGTCTACTTGAGATTGCTGTATCAGTTGCAGAACTTCCCCTATGCTATACCTCAGTTGTGGTTTCAACAGATCAAGGCTGTCCTCGGAGAGTTCCTTTAGGGGGAGAGGGGTAGCGGCACGCTTTGCCCTTCGGACATGCTTCCAGTCCACATATTGGAGAGACATTTACTCCTACTACTCTGCCTCTCACCTTCTGATTATAAATGATTGGTGGTACGCTCCCCCAGGAAGACTCGGCGTACACTGTTGAGAGATGAGTGGGATTCCTTCCACCTGCAACACAAGTGGTCATTGACGTATGAAGATGCTCTCTCCGGAAGATGGGGTGGTGGGGGAAATTGACAGAGTGGATGCCACTGTGGCAGGGCAGTGTACTAAAACAGGTGGCCCTGCTAGATGGCTTCCTGAAATGGGACATCATTGGAATCTCCACGCATGGAGATGTAATGTGGGGCACAGTGAAGAAATCATTTCAGGAGGTGCAAAGCGAATATCAATTACACCGCAGCCGATTCTATCAGTACCTTTAGTTCCGGCATGAACTCTCCCCGCATCTTTGGGACCTCACTAGCCTTCCAGAGTTTAGTCCACTGGAGGGCAAGCTCCTCCTGGGAGACCTGGGCGTTCACAAGATATCGAAGATATACCAGCCCCTAGTCACGAATAGGTCAAACACACTACCTGCACTGAGGGCGGTGTGGGAAGCAGACGTTGACACACTAGATGATGATGATTGGTCAGAAGCTCTAGGGGCTCCCTGAGTGGCTGTGATTTCTGCCCTCCTTTGCCTAATACAATTAAAGTACCTACACAGATCTTACTACACAAGGCGTTGCCTATGGCGCATGGGTATAATTGACCCTCCCATATGCCTCCACTTTAGAGCAGAGGATGGGACCTTTCTCCATAGTGTGGAGTTGCATGGCGATGACCAGTTTCTGGTAGGGTGGTGGCACCCTGCCTGGGGTAAGCCTTCTCCTGGGTTATTTCACTAGAACCAAAACTGGTCATTTAGCATAGTACAGAGGGCATAGGGTGCAACAGATATAAACGACAACTGTTGTTCCTGGGGCTCATATTGGCGAAAAGGGACATGTGGAAGGTGGACACACCTCCTTCCGTCAGGACATGGAAAAAGGGGATGGACTATTGTATGGGTCTTGAGATGGCAGTGTATCACGCAAGGGGATACCCCCCAAAAAACCCAAAATTTGACAGAGAAAGACCGACCACAGGGGTATGATCCTGGCCCCAGTTCGCTCTACCGACTCCCTGCTCGATGCAGAAATACAGAGATATGGCGTTAGGGAGCAAGGGACTTGTGTATAGGGCTAATGCTAGATCCTTCTAAGGGCATTCATAATGTCATGTGGTACTTAGGTGGGATAATTGGGATCAACTGTGCAAGTTTCTTTGTGGTCATCATTCAAAGGGGTTCCTATTACAATCTCCTGTATAAGTTTGTGGGCCGGCTAGGCCCTGATTTTGTGTCAAAACCCAATAAAATATTTTATAAATAAATAGCCTTCATGGTGCATTATGGTGCATCGTAGCCATAGACAAACACAGTGTAGTCAGTGTCAGACATTGAATACATTTTTACAACCAAAGAGAATGTGCTCCTCATGTAACGTTTTTAATGGTATTTCCATTATCCAATTAGATGTACCTGGGGAAGACATTGAAGGCCCAATAGATGATGGTGAATAACAGGCACAAATTGTGGAAGAAAAAGCAGGAGTGCTGGAGAGTCTGCCCACAACACCTCATGACCACTCCAGCAGTGTGTCCTTCTCCCCACAGCCAGTCAGAAGAGGCAGAGGATGCCATATAGTCACCCAATCCAACCATGCAACCAGTTGTCAAGTCCCAACAGCAGCACTCCACTGCGCATGTCCATAGGCGCCATCACACTTCGCAGGCTTCTGGGTCTCAGGCGACAGCGGAACAACAGGCAGTGTATGGTGGGCTTGAGGCATCGATGTTGCAGGTTCAGCACCTGCAGAACAAACAAATTAAAGTGGTCAAGCGAAAATTGCAGACAATGCAACAGTCCGTTACTGTTGGGTTCAACATAGTGGGCAATCAGTTGGCAGACAATCAGGCCAGCATGGACAAAAAATGATTTGGCTGGCAAGAGCCCTTGAGAAACTCTGTACTGAGATGTCTGAGGACAGGAGCACTCAAAGGTGCGGAGAGATGAGCTGTGCTATGTACATGGATGCCTTGACCAGGTCCATTAGAAGGCTCGCACAGGCCACCACTACACTATTGAAGCGTGCTGTGACGCTACATGTGAAAATGGGCCACTTCAGTGGGGATGTGTTGAGGGGCCTTGGCTAGATAACCACTGCAGTGGAGGCAATCCAAACTCAGCAAATTGCTAGTGGTGTGGGTGCAAAGGCTCCTGATAATGAGCCGTCCAGCGTCAGCAACATCTCTGCCAGAGATGCATGTGTGCTGCGATGCTGTAGCAGCCACACTGCTCAAAATGGTGGTACATCACATACTGGACGCAGTCAAAGGAAATAACTGAGGGACGCCAATCAGGGAGTGACCTTATTTGTTTTTTCATTTGTTGTTGGTGCTGTAACCGAAGTACATGACTTCATGGTATTAAAATTCATGAGAATAACAGCTTGTCTGTCAACTTTTTACTAACACCTGTCATTAAAGGTATCTTTACTTTGAGCAATCAATCAAGTGTGGTGCCATCTTGTTACAATATTGTGGGTATGAACATGTGTTACCTTGAGAAGTAATGTGTAGCAATGTGCTCCGTGCGCCTTCTCCCCTTCACTGCTCTGCACTCCTGTGATTGGTCTGAGCGTTGTGGATCGCCGCTCAGACTCGAACAGAAAGGCCTGTGCGTGTTCCTCACCAGGCTGTGTAATGCAAAGTGCGCATTACCTGTTTGGTCAGCCCAAGAGGGCTGGCCGACCAGTTCATGTGCACTTTAGGAGTGCAAACCACTCCTCCCCGGCTCTGGCCCCCCCCGCCCGCCCCCCCCCCACTGCACACAGGCCACTGACTGCATGCAATAGGAAAAATAAAATGACAATAACGATACGTTATTGTCATTTTATTTTTCCTTTTTGCACAGTGGGGAAACGCTCCTCCATCTTAGCGGAGGAGCCGCCACTGTATATTAGTGTGAGACAACATACATATTGTGAGGATAGGGCACTTACGTATCAGCATTTACATTTATTGTCAGTACCTAATAAGTATCCATCGTCAAACTCCCCACTTTCTAGTCATCTGTATATTCTGCTGGGCCTAAACATGAAGGAGTCATGGGTGCTCCTGGATATTGTGAGACAATGTCAGTTATTATGTTGGTGGCATTGCAAACCACTTGTATATTAAGGCAATGCATATTTTTCCTGTTCCTAAAAAGGTATTCAGGATGGGATGGAGGACATATGGACAAATGTGTCCCATCTATACACCCTATGACCTGGGGAAATTTTGCTATCCTGTGAAACTGCAATTTGGTTATATGTATTTTCCCGTCATTCCTGGTCATGTATATGTGGTGGTGGATGTTGAGAAGCTTGCGATGAGGAATGAGCAGAAGAAACGCGTAAGCACACTTTTGAACATCCTACTTGCAACAGTGACCACATCCTGGTAACTGCCAGTGGCTAATAGCTGTATAGAGCACAACAACTGGACATTGGTGGGGATGGAATTGCTGCACAGAGTATTGCTTTCTAGGTGTGGCTTTAGAAGGACAATTAACACCAAAATGACAGTGCTACTTAGCCTGCATTTGTCATATATCTCTTTCTCTGTTAGGTCAAAAATGGTCAGCCTGACTCTAAATGTCCTCTCTTGTCTCCCCTCCTCCTCTGCTGAGCAGCCAGTATGTGCATCCTCCTTGCTATCACTTACTGGGCAGCCATTGTGGACAGCCATGGTGCATTCTGGGCTTGCTTTTATAGTTTGCGCCCAGTTACCACCTTGTTTGAATTGTTGGTAAATTGCATGTGCAAACAAGTCAAATTGCTACTAATTGCTATTAGCGACTGCCTCAAACATCCCGTTTGTGAGTTGCTATTTGCATTTTCCAATTTTTGAATTGCTATCTCTGCTCACAGAAAGTACTGACTCACAAACCGATCGCATCGCTATTTTTTGTTTGCGAATGGCTTTCGTAAATGGGGAATGGCTGTTTTTCCAATCGTAAACTACCATTTTGCGAGTCGCTGTTCTTTTGTACATGTTGCCCTATCTGCTGTATGTATTATATTCTGTATGCATTATTTTATACTGAATTAAGCATTTCAATAAAAAGATTTGAAATAAAAAATTATGCAAACCAAATGGTTTTAATGTGCACAGTCACACTACATGGGCTGTTACATTTGGTTTTGCATATGGTTGGCTCTTGTCTTCCTAGCAAAACCAAAGGGGTTGATGGACGGAGTGTTGAACATTGCAAGCACTCACCCCCAGTCAACTGATCTGGGTTTAATCCATCATCATTCTTTAGCTCACTCCGCCACCCCAGTTCAGACATGGCCATATGCAAATCAGTCTGACCCTGTGCCTCATGGGAACAGTCCAGCACGAACTGCCAAGCCATGTCTTCCCTGGACCGGAAACAAGCATCCTGGGACCGGTTTCTGGCTTACAGCCGTCATCAGCCAGGCCATCTTGAATCCAGTGGCAAAGTGAGCAAGGGACCCACGTCTGGGCATACCCTGCCAACTTAGGGCGAACATAGCAAAACCAAAGGGGATGATGGACGGAGTGTTGAACATTGCAAGCACTCACCCCCAGTCAACTGATCTGGGTTTAATCCATCATCATTCTTTAGCTCACTCGCCACCCCAGTTCAGACATGGCCATATGCAAATCAGTCTGACCCTGTGCCTCATGGGAACAGTCCAGCACGAACTGCCAAGCCATGTCTTCCCTGGACCGGAAACAAGCATCCTGGGACCGGTTTCTGGCTTACAGCCGTCATCAGCCAGGCTATCTTGAATCCAGTGGCAAAGTGAGCAAGGGACCCACGTCTGGGCATACCCTGCCAACTTAGGGCGAACATAGCAAAACCAAAGGGGATGATGGATGGAGTGTTGAACATTGCAAGCACTCACCTCCAGTCAACTGATCTGGGTTTAATCCATCATCATTCTTTAGCTCACTCCGCCACCCCAGTTCAGACATGGCCATATGCAAATCAGTCTGACCCTGTGCCTCATGGGAACAGTCCAGCACGAACTGCCAAGCCATGTCTTCCCTGGACCGGAAACAAGCATCCTGGGACCAGTTTCTGGCTTACAGCCGTCATCAGCCAGGCTATCTTGAATCCAGTGGCAAAGTGAGCAAGGGCCCCACGTCTGGGCATACCCTGCCAACTTAGGGCGAACATAGCAAAACCAAAGGGGATGATGGACGGAGTGTTGAACATTGCAAGCACTCACCCCCAGTCAACTGATCTGGGTTTAATCCATCATCATTCTTTAGCTCACTCCGCCACCCCAGTTCAGACATGGCCATATGCAAATCAGTCTGACCCTGTGCCTCATGGGAACAGTCCAGCATGAACTGCCAAGCCATGTCTTCCCTGGACCGGAAACAAGCATCCTGGGACCGGTTTCTGGCTTACAGCCGTCATCAGCCAGGCTATCTTGAATCCAGTGGCAAAGTGAGCAAGGGACCCACGTCTGGGCATGCCCTGCCAACTTAGGGCGAACATAGCAAAACCAAAGGGGATGATGGACGGAGTGTTGAACATCGCTTTGGCTCTTGTCTTCTACAATGCTGACCTCTGCCTTAGGGCTCTAGCCTGCAATGGTGGGGGGAGAAGCAAGAAGGGAGGTAGTAGGGGGGAGGCTGCTGCTGGTGGCTGTAAGAGCCTGAGCAGGAGCCGAGTCACCAACATATTTGCAATTTAAATCGTGCAACACAAGTACAGTACATATATTATAAATACTATTCAAATTTCAAAATAGTCTATTTATTTATAATGCAACACTTTTCATTTTAGTATATTAAATTATACCATTCCATTGAGTGCCAGTGGTTAGAAGTGATAGATTCTAAACATGAACTTGGAATCATTCATGCCCCCACCTCCACTGCCTTGACAATACTATTAGTGAACCAAGAGGCAAGCCAGTTGTCTTGTGCCCCTATAAGCGGTTTAGGGGGTGATTATGGATGGAGTGAAAGTATAGTCTTTTAACCAAGTAGAAGAGAAGTTATTGTACAGCAGACACCACCAACTGAGGCATTTCATGGTGCTCTCATGTGATGAAGAAAAAGGAAGCACAATATCAAAGTAATTGCCTAGGATCACACAATGTGGTCAAAAGGAGGCCAAAATTGATGTAAGGTTTCTTGGTTTCAAGTTGTGCAGTTCAGCCACTACACAGTAATCTCTCACTCGTTTTATATCAAAGCATAATTCTTTGTGTTTAATTCTTACAGGCATTAAATCAGTGCATTGTGTTAAATATGTACACATATCAAATGTTAAATCAGGTTGAGACAAGAAGCCTTGCTGAAAATAATACAAAGTTAAGGAAAGACAGGGATGTTATTTTAATGCTGATATCACCGGCTTCCCTCTAACTTAACAAAGAGACTGAGTTTAATACAGGCTCAACCCCTCAGGGATTGTAATTAAAACTATGAGCAAAACAAAAGTTCTGGGCGATGCAATAGAAATACATGCCTTCCCATACACACAAGTGAAGTGCAGAGCTCAGCAGCAGATAGACTCTAAAGAGCTCACATCGTGTTGGTTTTTTGCATTTTTGATTACCCCCAAAGGTGGGGGCAGCCAGTTCCGATTCTCAAGACCTTCTATATTGCTGTAAAGGTGCTTGAAGAGAACAATCATCCGAATACACTACAAACTGAAAAATTAATTAACATAGGAAGCATTTTTGCAGTACTTCATTGGTCATCAGCATATTCCCATCTGAAAGAAAATCACAATGCAACACTGGGCAAAACTTCTGCTGAATACTGAGCCAGAGCCAGGCTTGAACCTTCAGTGGTTCACCACCCTCTATTGGTTGGGCTTGCAGCAGCCTAGTTTGGGTCAAGGAGGCATGTTGATTTGCCTCCTCCACCTCCCAGGTGGGCCTGTTGGCTGATTTGAGCAAGTGGTGGGGGCCTTCTTAGCTACTGCATGTGCTACAGCAGAAGGCAGGCTCCTGACTGGGGTGATTTGGAAACCCTTCCTGTCAAGCACGAGCCCTGACCTCTAAGTTCTGGAATATTCTTTCAGAAAATTGCTGCATTGGACAGGAGCAGCAGAAAGTTACTGGAGGAGAAAGGATGAATTCTACTCAGCACGGTATGCTAGCAATACAGTGATATTTACTGGACATGTACATAACGCCTGCCTTCCAATGGCATGGTCGCTTAGCACTAGTGGGCTGACTGGGTAAACTTATTATAACTTCTGAGCTCTCTGGAGTGTGCAGAGGGAGTACAAGTGAAACTTCAGAAGGTTTTCAGTAAATAATCCAGGATAAGCATGTTTCATAAGGATTGTTTGTGGTAGTATTTGGGGAGCGTGACGTTTGATGCAGAAGCTACAATGAAAACCAGAGCATCCAAGCTTGAACAGAACAATAAGACCATTTGGTCCACATAGTTAAATGTCTTTATGTACCCACCCAGTCTTCACACACCCAATTATTAATGCAGACATATCTCTAATCTCCATCCACCCATTAATTGATGGGACAAGATTATATATTGAAATATATGTTGAGAACACACACAATTTTTGCACTTTTTTCCAAAACATTCCTGGGAGGAGACCCCCCAAATCCCCCTTGTGGTGGTCAGCCTAGCCTGCCATGTGCAGTTTGGGGACTGGCCTGACAAAATTTGCCAGAACTCCTTGTGGTTCACATCAAAGTCCAGACTTGTATATATGGGCAAAACAGTACGGATTAATTATGCTCAGGTGTCCTGATAAACCTCCTGCAAATGGGGCTAATGGAGCTGAATAGGTGACACTGCATTCCTCTATGGGCCTGATTAAGAGTTGGTGGTCCACCGACCGCCAGACTCGCGGGGGCGCAGCAGTGGTGGTCATCTGACTG